>JASDDO010000019.1:717621843-718283306 GCA_030015575.1 Agapanthus africanus | reverse complement strand
GACCGTCTCATCAAAACAGATGTTCCAACTCTGCGATGCATGCTTTAGTCCATAAATGGACTTAAGCAACATGCACACTTTCCCGCTGCTTCCACTCTGAATGAAACCCTCTAGCTGATCCATATAGACGCACTCTTCTAAATTTCCATTTAGAAAAGCCATCTTTACGTCCATCTGCCAGATCTCATAATCGTGGAAAGCAGCAATGGAAAGAAGGATCCGAATGGATTTAAGCATAGCCACTGGAGAAAAGGTTTCATCATGGTCCAAACAGGTCTTTGATGAAAACCTTGTGCAACAAGTCTAGCCTTATAGGTTTCAAGCTATCCATCTACACCAATCTTCTTTCTGAAGATCCATTTGCAGCCTACGGGTTTGCAACGTTTTGAAAATCGTTTCGTTGAAATTTCGGAAAATCGGTAAAATAAGGGGGTTTTCTGTAAAAAGTCAAAATATAAATATCTTTATTATAAAATTAAATATATATATTCTATCTATGTATTTGCTAGAATTTGGTGTTTATTGAGCCACTGGTAAAATTTCTAATTTTCTGAAATTTTTTCCGAAATTAATTATTTTAATATTATTTTAAACCGTCACTAATACATTTAATTAGGGAAAATTACAAATTGGAATGGGTTGAAACAAATTTTGTGCATCATAACACATTAAAAAAAATTTTAGCATGTTGTTTTTGAAATAAAATTAAGCTGTCAAACGGTTTTAGAAAATATCGAAGAAAAATGCTTAAATAGTGGAATTAGTGTAAATAGATGTTGGTGTATATCATTTATCATTTTTTCCCTCACCCACACTCACCCACACCCTCTTTCCTCTCCCCAAATCAGCAACCCAAGTTTTCCCCCCCTCATTTCCCCACTTGTTCTGCTAAAAGAAAAGAATAGAAAACAAAGGAAATGAAAGAAAATTGTTTAAAGAGTATGGGCTTTGACTTTGTGGGTTGACTTTACTTATTTCCCCACCTCACTCTCTCTCCTCCCCTCCCCATAATGTGGCCGAGCCCCCCCTCTTCCTGCTGCAACAGCAGCACCCTCTCATTTCCCCCATTTTCCCCTCTCCTTCCACCTCAAAAGAAAAAAAACCTTAAAAAATTCATCAAAAATCCTACAAAATCAAAATCAAGCTCCTACCTATTTTTCCTTAGCCCCTATAGCATGGATCTTGATGCAAAAATTTCAATTTTGAGGTCAAGTTCTATGTTTGATCAATGGTTCTTGAGGTATAATAAATCTTGGCTTTTTGTTAAATTGTTTGATTATGTCTTCAAATTAAGTTAATGAGTGGTTTAAATTAGGTTTTAATTGGTTCTAATTGCATGTTTTAAAATTTCAAGAGAGGGGTTTGAATTCAAATTGGGGTTTTGTGTTGTGATATTATGGTTTTGTGATATATTTGACATAGTAATGTTATGCTAAATCAAATCTAGTTGCCAGTTTGCATTTTTGTTAATTTAAATTTGTGATAATTATATAAATTGCAAACTAGGTTTTAAAAATATATATATTTTGGTGAGATAAAATTCTAATTAGGGTTTCATGGCAGTATTAACATTATAAATTGTGGTTTAATACTTTAGTATATGCAAAACCAAGCTTAATTGTAAAATTGTGAATTTTACTTTAAAAAGAGTTAAAATCGCTATTTTTGCAAACTAGGAATTTGGAATTTATACAAATTGATGAGTTTAATTTATGAAAGTGATTTGTATGACCTAATTATGTTATTTAATGAGCATTTTGGCCATTTGAATCGTTAAAATTTGTAGATTGGTTAAAACATCAAGTTTTGAACCGAAATGAGAATTTGCGATAACTAGGTTTTAAGAAAATAAAACGATTGGTTTAATTTTATGGATTTGATGAATTAAACCCTATTTCTTATAACAGTTAGTGAGTTTTGAAACCATGATTGGTACGTTTGGTGTTTTTCTCGATCAATCGGCGTTTGTACGCCAACGTCGAGGGTTTTCAGGTTTATTTATGAAAGCAACCATAGGTTTTGACCTATGTAGGATTCGTGTGTCGTTTTGGTCATGAGTCGGATTTTAATGCGATACGATATTATATACGACATATATGTACCCCATGTGGACTTCGAGACGATAAGCAAGTGCGTGGCGACGTCGACACCGGTGAGCGAAGATCAGGTGAGTAGATTTATATCTACGGGGAGAAGTCGGGTGGATGGCGTATAGCACCCCCGCAAAATTATGAGGAATGAGGTGATACGGTAAAAATATACCTTTATATGTTAATAGGAGATATGAACACCGAATAAGAGAAGCCTTATGAGCTTATAGGTTTAGGGTTAGCGAAAATTGAAGAAAGGACTTTAGTGGATTTCTTAGTCACGAAACCTAGAGTAAGGATTTGCATACACGCGCACATATACACTTGCATATATCATCTTCTTGTGCGTATATAGAAATGTTTATATATGTATATACGTATGGGTATGGGACTATGCATATATACATTCATATACACATGCATGAATGTTGAGGATATTGTATGATATTTGGAGATGAGTCGATGAGATTGGGCTTGAGGCCGTGAGATCGGTGATGTGATGTGGTCCGTATTTGAGATACGACATGATATTTTAGCGGGTTCTTTAGGCATGGTGTTTTCATACACCCGCATGCATTTCATGGATGGTAACAGTATTGTACTAGACGTAGATCAGTACCCCGATCATGATATTTGATAACGAGGATACCAGATGATTAATGTGATAGAGGTGATATTTGACCCGTACCCAGATTTGGAAGGCCGTACGATGGATTTACCGTACGAGCTATATATTGACGATAGATCCGCACTCTTGATTCGAGGATGTCATATGATATGTTGTATCGTGCATGATATTATTGAGGCGGGATCACCGACTATTATACATGTATATATATATATGTATATATATATATATCTCGACTCAGATGTAGGTGGTTTCCGTACCCCTTTTGATTAGTTATTAGTTAGACCTGTAGTTTACCTAGTAGATGTCACACTGGACCCGAGTCATACTTATTTCCAAAACTGACGAATAGTGAGAATTTTAAAGACATACCAAGGGATACTACGGATATTTTAAATGACATATCTTTTCTTTAAAAAAAAACACCGTAGTCCTTATTTTCAAACACCACGATTCGTACTATTTCAAACGGCAAAACAATATAACACATGTATAGTAAGGTAGATTCCTTGTTGTTACGTTATTATTCATGTTCCGCATATTATTGTTGTATTTACTATTCATTTTCCATATTTTGTTGTTATCGCTTCATTGCATGCCATTGTGTACGTAGTAATTATAAAAACATGCTGTTAGGACACCAGCACCATTACGATGACGCGTATGCTCTACATACACTCGCTTGCCGGCTCACACACATCTTCATCGGTAATTGCCATGTCACATACACTTTAGGAAATACCTTTTCATTGACATAGCTTGATAACTGATAGTCGCAATATGTTATAGCTTCCATATGCTAGTTTAAATATTGCATTCATTGCATGATATTAGGTGCATTCATATATTCATTGGTTATGTAGTATTATGGAGATTTATGCCCGTATTCACCGTTTATTGGTATCATGATTTTGATGATTTTGGATTTACATGAGATTTCTGGATTTGGGGAAAACCGCAAGAATTTAATAAAAGTTTAGTATCATCATTTTAAAAATGCAAATTGCAGTTTTCTCATGATGTATGAGTCGTCCACCATGAGTTTTCATGATTGCTGTTGGATTTCGAGACCCGATTCGAGGAGTTGGATGAACCGTCTCGGGTACATGGTGGGCCCGGTATGGTACCCCCGGGGCAAGAATCTCGAGTTGTATTCGATGAGCCTGGCAGGGGAGCACTACCTACCGGTGATATTATTTGGACTCGTCGGTTATCCGGAGGATACCGGCCGGAGTCATGAGATGGTTATAGGCTGATCCGTTCTGCCGGAGCCCGCGGGCAGATCCCGCAGATGATACGGATGCCTGAGATATTGATATTGAGATTTAAGATTTTAGATATTGAGATTTGATACCGAGACTTATGTTTTGTGTCGATGCTTGACACTGATTTCTCTGTTGCATTCATTGATGATACGTGATTGACATACATATAGAAATCTCATTGATTAAAGAAAACAATTGTCTCTTTCATGATATATTCTGTTTAAATTCATAATGCATTCATACATCATATATCTGATATGTTACTATCTGAGGCACTGACACGAGCATATAGTATTACACTATATATAGTTGTCCAGGATTTTATTGAGGATATTACCTGATATGACCTAGGATAGCGTTTTGCATGCGATTTATGCTTGTAGATGTTTTCTACTCACGAGTTGGCAACTCACCCCCGTTGTGCCACAGTTCCTTGCAGGTTTTGCCATACAGGTTCTTTACGGCTTTGTTAGCACACTGTTCTTTTCGGGTGATTGCTTTGGCAGGTGGGTTCTTTGTATCAGGACCACCATCGTTTATTATTATTTCAGTTGTATCTAGAAACTCCATCAACCATATTGTATATTTTAGAGAGTTAGAAGACCAGTTTTTTATTCTTTCAACCTTAGAGTCGCGCGTTGTATTATTATGGTTTTTATGTTGCTTTGAGTTTCTTTTGAGTTTTGATCCTCGCCCTTGGCGTTATATATTATATTGCTTTTGTGGTTGTGACCATCGATTGACGAAGAGCTAGCTCCCGCTTGGGGATGCCTTTTAATTGATTTCGTATACTATTCATGTTGTATCCCGTTTGGGGGTCAGTATTTACAAAGGAGATTCTGCCGAAATTTTCAGAAAATACTTGAGATTTTAAAAATACATACTTCGGCCTATGTTGATTAAAACTACTTGCTTTAAAATGGTTTTACTTCACTCTACGGCTTCTTTGGTTTTGATTTCTGGGTTTTGGCTTACTTAGATTACGTACGCCTCGAGGCGTTCGTAATTTAAGTGCCGGTCATGTTCCGTACTTTTTGGGTCGTGACAAAGTTGGTATCAAAGCGTTAGGTTTTACCTTCGGAGTGTAGGATGACCCTTGGTTGATGGAGTAGGTAACTTGAGTAAAGTGACGTACCGTACGTATGTTCCGCGGCATATTTTCGTTACGATACTCCGCTTAAGGAGCCTTAGGATGTACATTTCTTTGCACAACATTATATTCATTCCTATGATATAGCCTCATTAGTACCAGTTATGGTTTTGTTATCACGGTTACACGGCAGAGAGAGCTACAGCTAGAGTTGCGGTCAGCACGAGCTCGTCACGAACGAGGATTGACCAGGGCGTGATTCCAGGGACATACGATTGCATAGAGGCGTCGTTTTATTGCGTTTTCGCGTTACGAGCGTTTGATGGATCACTTTTATGAGATTTCTCGGACGTGTAGATCAGCACCAGAGGATTGGGCTACCGCTAGAGGCCAGCCAGAATGTGATGACCGTTAATGCACCGTATTTTGATGATTTAAGCACTGTTCAGCGTGCGAACAAATGAGCCAGTTGCTGCTGCGAAGGATGAGATATTGCCCCAGATGTTGGAGCTATTGCAGTATGAGTTGTACTTAGAGATTTGATAGAAGGTCGCTAGTCACCCGAGGATGAAAGACTAGGACATGTGGTTCGTTCGCTCACCCGATGCGAGGTCATCAGATAGATTGATTCCAGCTAGAGACGACTTCACGCGGATACGTTGAGAGTCGACAGAGGCGATCGAATGTCAGAAACCCATATTCCAAGTTTAAAGTATTCGGAAAGACATGCAGGCAATTCTATGGACCCTCTAGAAGAATGAAACCCTAACTCAATATAATGACCGTGTGAAAGCCTTTGAACCTTAGGGTTTGCGGCAGTTCCACGGTGCCATTAGTGAGGCTTGGGTTTGCCCTTCTACGGCTGGTCCACCGATGCTTTGGTATGTACTCGATACTATTAAACTGTACCCAAGATGTTTAGCTCTTGGGGGATTATGAGGTTTTGATAATCGATCGGATGGTTCGACTTCATTCGGATATTATGTGATGGGATACATT
This sequence comes from Agapanthus africanus, assembly GCA_030015575.1. NCBI lineage: Eukaryota > Viridiplantae > Streptophyta > Magnoliopsida > Asparagales > Amaryllidaceae > Agapanthus > Agapanthus africanus. Next base: position 718,277,234 of record JASDDO010000019.1, on the reverse strand, counting down.
GCTTGGGAGACTCCGGATATGAGTATAGCCGTTGGAGCGCAGTCCATACAGCCACGAGGAGGCGAGTCCGAATCGGTCGACATTAGAGAAAAGTGGAGTAAGAGGTTTGTACGAGATCTTGATGAGATGACATTCTACTCCGCCGACATCAGAGATGTGATACGCAAGCAGAAGCGTTGACTATGGATATATCTTCCAGGAGGAGTCGTGATGAGTATGTAGCCGTTCCGTAACAAGAAGTAGATATAGTAAGAGGATGATAACTCTTGGGCAATTCAGCAGAAACGAGACTTGGGAGAGACTTCGACAGAACCTTTCTGGAGATACTAAACGAGAAGACCTGGAACCAGGAGCGATCGTTTTACGCACACCCAGCAGGCTAGAGTTCGCCATCGTCGATGAGACATGTTATGAGTAACCATGATAGTTGGCCAGAGATCTTTAGAGGATGTGTCAAAGTGGACTGCTTCCGTTATCGTTTCTATATTGGACCGTTGAGCCGAGGAGCTATGTACATAGCAATCTGCAGTGAGAGACGAGAGCTTAAGGGCACTAGGCGACATGCCATGATCAGAAGGCAAGTAGATATCTTGCTCTGCTAGTATTGGATGCACCGACACCTTCGCGACTTTAAAGGATGGACACATCGACGACAACATTTATGATTTGTGATTTTGTGATTGACTATCACGTATCCGTCATATTGGATTTCAGTATTTGTGGGTGATTTATTTCATGATTGAGTTTTGATGACCGAGTTTCATGATATTTGATTTCATGCCTAGGGCATGCATATGATTTGACTTATGCTTTCGGCATAGTTTTCATGCACTTTTAGTATTTGATTTGCTTTTGTGCACGCCGATGCACAGGATGGTGAGATTTTATACCACGGTATACCTGATTTGGATTTTGATTGAAATGTATCGTATACCGTCGATTTTGAGTGTGATATTCGATATTCGTTTTCATGCACATTGTGCACTTGATTTGGATTTTGCGCATACTTAAGACGCTTGATGCCATTTAGGTGCACACCAGATGCACTAAATCGAGATTTTTCGTGCATATCAGATGCACCTGGTTTTGCTGTCAGGCACACACGTTGCCTTTGACAGGTGTTTCGTGCACACCCGTTGCACTTAGATGTTGTTTCTGTGCATATGTATGGCACATTCAAGCTCCTACCCATTTTTCCTTAGCCCCTATAGCATGGATCTTGGTGCAAAGATTTCAATTTGGAGGTCAAGTTCTATGTTTGATCCATGGTTCTTGAGGTATAATAAATCTTGGCTTTTTGTTAAATTGTTTGATTATTTCTTCAAATTAAGTTAATGAGTGGTTTAAATTAGGTTTTAATTGGTTCTAATTGCATGTTTTAAAATTTCAAGAGAGGGGTTTGAATTCAAATTGGGGTTTTGTGTTGTGAGATTATGGTTATGTGATGTATTTGACATAGTAATGTTATGCTAAATCAAATCTAGTTGTTAGTTTGCATTTTTGTTAATTTAAATTTGTGATAATTATATAAATTGCAAACTAGGTTTTAAAAATATATATATTTTGCTGAGATAAAATTCTAATTAGGGTTTCATGGCAGTATCAACATTATAAATTGTGGTTTAATACTTTAGTATATGCAAAACCAAGCTTAAATGTAAAATTGTGAATTTTACTTTAAAAAGAGTTAAAATCGGTATTTTTGCAAACAAGAAATTTGGAATTTATACAAATTGATGAGTTTAATTTATGAAAGTGATTTGTATGACCTAATTGTGTTATTTAATGAGCATTTTGGCCATTTGAATCGTTAAAATTTGTAGATTGGTTAAAACATAAAGTTTTGAACCCAAATGGGAATTTGTGATAACTAGGTTTTTGGAAAATAAAACGATTGGTTTAATTTTATGGATTTGATAAATTAATCCTTATTTCTTATACAGTTAGTGAGTTTTGAAACCATGATTGGTACGTTTAGTGTTTTTCTCGATCAATCGGCGTTTGTACGCCGACGTTTAGGGTTTTTGGGTTGATTTGTGAAAGCAACCATAGGTTTTGACCTATGTGGGACTCATGTGTCGTTTTGGTCAAGAGTCGGATTTTAATGCGATATGATGCTATATATGACATGTAGGTACCCCATGTGGACTTCGAGACGACAAGCAAGCGCGTGGCGACGTCGACACCGGCGAGCGAAGGTCAGGTAAGTAGATTTATATCTACAGGAAGAAGTCGGGTGGATGGCGTATAGCACCCCCGCAAAATTATGAGGAATGAGGTGATGCGGTAACAATATACCTTTATATGTTAATAGGAGATATGAATACTGAATAAGAGAAGCTTTAGGAGCTTATAGGTTTAGGGTTAGCTAAAATTGAATAAAGGACTTTAGCGGATTTCTTAGTCACGAAACCTAGAGTAAGGATTTGCATACACGCACACATATACACTTGCATATATCATCTTCTTGTGCGTATATGGGAATGTGTATATATATATATACGCATGGGTATGGGACTGTGCATATATACATTCATATATACATGCATGAATGTTGAGGATATTGTATGATATTTAGAGATGAGTCGATGAGATTGGGCTTGAGGCTGTGAGATCGGTGATGTGATGTGGTCCGTATTTGAGATACGACATGATATTTTAGCGGGTTCTTTAGGCGTGGTGTTTTCATACACCCGCATGCATTTCATGGATGGTATCAGTATTGTACTAGACGTAGATCAGTACCCCGATCATGATATTTGATAACGAGGATACCAGATGATTAATGTGATAGAGGTGACATTTGACCCGTACCCAGATTTGGGAGGCCGTACGATGGATTTACCGTACGAGCTATATATTGACGATAGATCCGCACTCTTGATTCGAGAATGTCATATGATATGTTGTATCGTACATGATATTATTGAGGCGGGATCACCGACTATTATACATACATACATACATATATATATATATATATATATATATATATATATATATATATATATATATATCGATTCAGATGTAGGTGGTTTCCGTAACCCTTTTGATTAGTTGTTAGTTAGACCTGTAGTTTACTTAGTAAATGTTAGACTGGACCCGTGTTATACTTATTTCCAAAACTGACGAATCGTGAGATTTTAAAGACATACCAAGGGATACTACGGATATTTTAAAAGACGTATCTTTTCTTAAAAAAAACATTGTAGTCCTTATTTTCAAACACCACGATTCGTACTATTTCAAACGGAAAAACAGTATAACACATGTATAGTAGGTAGATTCCTTGTTGTTACGTTATTATTCATGTTCCGCATATTATTGTTGTATTTTCTATTCATTTTCCATATTTTGTTGTTATCGCCTCATTGCTTGCCATTGTGTACGTAGTAATTATAAAACCATGCTGTTAGGACACCGGCACCATTACCGATGATGCGTATGCTCCACATACACTCGCTTGCCGGCTCACACACATCTTCATCGGTAATTGTCATGTCACGTACACTTTAGAAAATACCTTTTCATTGACATAGCTTGATAACTGATAGTCGCAATATGTTATAGCTTCCATATGCTAGTTTAAATATTGCATTCATTGCATGATATTAGGTGCATTCATATATTCAATGGTTATGCAGTATTATGGAGATTTTTGCCCGTATTCACCGTTTATTGGTATCTTGATTTTAATGATTTCGGATTTACATGAGATTTCTGGATTTAGGGAAAAACCGCAAAAATTTAATAAAAGCTTAGTATCATCATTTTAAAAATGCAAATTGCGGTTTTCTCATGATGTATGAGTCGTCCACCATGAGTTTTCATGATTGCTGTTGGATTTCGAGACCCGATTCGAGGAGTTGGATGAACCGTCTCGGGTACATGGTAGGCCCGGTATGGTACCCGGGGCAAGAAGCTCGAGTTGTATTCGATGAGACTGGAAAGGGAGTACTACCTACCGGTGATATTATTTGGACTCGTCGGTTATCCGGAGGATACCGACCGGAGTCATGGGATGGTTATAGGCTGATCCGTTCTGCCGGGGCCCGCGAGCCGATCCCGCAGATGATACGGATGCCTGAGATATTGATATTGTGATTTTAGATTTTAGATATTGTGATTTGATACCGAGACTTATGTTTTGTGTCGATGCCTGACACTGCTTTCTCTGTTGCATTCATTGATGATACGTGATTGACATACATATAGAAATCTCATTGATTAAAGAAAACAGTTGTCTCTCTCATGATATATTCTGTTTAAATTCATAATGCATTCATACATCATATATCTGATATGTTACTATCTGAGGCACTGACACGAGCATGTAGTATTACACTATATATAGCTGGACCAGGATTTTATTGAGGATATTACTTGATATGACCTAGGATAGCGTTTTGCATGCGAATTCTGCTTGTAGATGTTTTCTAATCATGAGTTGGCAACTCACCCCCGTTGTGTCACAGTTCCTTGCAGGTTTTGCCGTACAGGTTCCTTGCGGCTTTGCTGGCATACTGTTCTTTCCGGGTGATTGCTCTGGCAGGTGGGTTCTTTGTATCAGGACCACCATCGTTTATTATTATTTCTGTTGTATCTAGAAACTCCATCAACCAGATTGTATATTTGAGAGAGTTAGAAGACCAGTTTGTTATTCTTTCGACCTTAGAGTCGCGCGTTGTATTGTTATGGTTTTTATGTTGGTTTGAGTTTCTTTTGAGTTTTGATCCTCGCCCTTGGCGTTGTATATTATATTGCTTGTATGGTTGTGACCGTCGATTGACGAAGAGCTAGCTCCCGCTTGGGGATGCGTTTTTATTGATTTCGTATACTATTCATGTTGTATCCCGTTTGGGGGCCAGTATTTACAAAGGAGACTCTGCCAAAATTTTCAGAAAATACTTGAGATGTTAAAAATACATACTTCGGCCTATGTTGATTAAAACTACTTGCTTTAAAATGGTTTTTCCTTCACTCTACGGCTTCTTTGGTTTTGATTTCTGCGTTTTGGCTTACTTAGATTACGTACGGCTCGAGACGTTCATAATTTAAGTGCCGGTCATGTTCCGTACTTTTTGGGTAGTGACAGGGTTTTACCCCTTCTGGAGTAATGTCCAAAGTCCATACTTTGTTGGTGTACATGGACTCCATCTCGGTCCACATTGCATCCAGCCATTTTACCGAGTCACCGCTCTGAATGGCTTGCTGGAAGCTAGTAGGCTCATCATTGTCAATGATGCAATCCTCTCTATCCCCGTTTATGAGAAAACCGTAGTATCTCTCGGGCGGATGAGACTGCCTCCTAGTTCTGCGGAGTGACGTGGGGATGTCCGGTTCTTCTGAAACCTCTGGTTCTACCATGCTTTAAGTAATCGCTTGTGGTTCTGGAATATCTTCCAGTTCTATTGCTCTCCCACTTTTCTGATTTTCTAAAAATTCAGATTCCAAGAAATGGGCATGACGAGAAACAAAAACCTTTTGTTCCTCTGCGTAATAGAATAAATACCCTCTGGAGTTCTTTGGGTATCCCACAAACATACACAGTACTGAGCGTGCCTTGAGCTTGTTCGCATGCTGCTTTTTTACAAAATCTGGACATCCCCATGTCTTAAGGTACTTAAGATAGGGTTTCTTCCTACTCCACATCTGATATGGTGTGGTAGGCACAGTCTTGGTAGGAATCTTGTTCAAAAGATATGCAGCTGATTCTAGTGCATAACCCCAGAAGGATCGCGGAAACTCAGCGTTACTCATCATGGAACGAACCATATCCAATAGGGTTATATTCCGCCTTTCCGATACACCGTTGTGTTGTGGTGTGTATAGAGGGGTATGCTAAGAGAGAATTCCATTCTCTTTTAGGTAATCCAGGAACTCGACACTTAAGTATTCACCACCTCGATCAGATCTTAGTGTCTTGATACTTTTGCCTGTTTGTTTTTCCACTTCATTCTTATATTCCCGGAATTTCTCAAAGGCCTCGGATTTATGCTTCATCAAGAAGATATGTCCATACCTAGAAAAGTCATCCGTAAAAATAATGAAATAGGAATAACCACTTTGTGCATGTGTAAACATTAGACCACACACATCACTGTGTATGAGTCTCAAGAGCTCGCTCGCTCTTACTCTGTGTCCAGTGAATGAAGTCTTTGTCATCTTTCCCATGAGACAAGATTGACAAGTTGCATAAGACTGATATTCGAACGGATCCAAATAACCCTCTCGATGTAATTTCGTCAACCGTGTTTCATTGATATGACCCAGTCTACAATGCCATAAGAAAGCCTGATTTAATTCCAGAGACTTTCTTTTAAGTGTATTCTGGACACTGAAAACCTGAGCTTGATTTAATACGTATATACCGTTATCTAATGTACCTGACCCAATCAAAGCTTGATTTAGGTGGATGTGGACCACACCGCTTACAAATGTAAAATCATATCCTTCTTTAGAAAGTAAAGATATAGATATGATATTACTGTTGGCTATAGTGCCTTCAAGGCAATTATCATAATCGCGGACTCGTGATTATGATGATTGAGGTAGGACCTATACCGATAAAACAGTCTTACTCAAGATGATAGTATGCTATCTGGTTATCTTTATCATCATGTACATGTTGATAGAGCCCATAGGATTCTTGCTTGACTGTGTAACGTTTTGAAAATCGTTTCGGTGAAATTTCGAAAAATCGGTAAAATAAGGGGGTTTTCTGTAAAAAGTCAAAATACAAATATCTTATTATAAAAATTAAATATACATATTCTAGCTATGTAATTGCTATTATTTGGTGTTTATTGAACCGCTGGTGAAATTTCAAATTTTCTGAAAAAAATATTATTTTATTATTATTTTAAGCCGTCACTAATACATTTAATTAGGGAAAATTACAAATTGGAATGAGTTGAAACAAATTTTGTGCATCATAAAACATTAAATAAAATTTTATCATGTGGTTTTTGGAACGAAATCATTTGCCAAAACGGTTTAGAAATTATTGAAGAAAAAAGGCTTTTTTTTTAGCGTAAATGGATGTTTGGGGTATTGTATTTATCATTTTTCATCACCCCACACCCGTACCCATACCCACACACACCCATTCACTTCTCCCCTTGGCTGAATTCAGCAGCCCCCATCTTTTTCCCCACTTGAATTTCAAAGGAAAAGAAATGAAAGAAAAGAAAAGAAAATGGAGAAATGAGGTGGACCTTTGACCTTGAATTGACTTTGACTTCTCCCCCCACTTTCTCTACCTCCCTCTCTCTCCTCTCCCCCTCCCATTCCAGCCGACCCCCCCCTCTCCTACTGCAGCAACAGCCCCCCCCCCATTTCCCTTCTCTTTTCTCTTCAAAACTCCATCAAAAATTGCCCCAAAATCCATCAAAAAAATCCCAAAACCCAAATCCGACTCCTACCCATTTTAGCTTAGCCTGTATAGCATGGATCTTTGTGAAAAGAGATCATTTTGGGAGGCCATGGATGCTTGTGGATCTTCAAATGTTTTTGGGTATAATTCTAAAACATTTTTGCTTAATTTGTTACTAATTTCTTAAAGCTAATTTAATTAAGTGTTAATTTGGTTTATGTGAGTTTAATTGCATGATTAAAGATTTCAAGTTAGGGTTTGTTGTGGAAATGAGTTGTGTTTGATTGTGTATGGTTTAGTGAGGTGGATTAACATATTTAGTTTTGTAGAAAACTAATCTAGTTGTTAATTACAAGTTGTTACTTGAAAAATGTCCAAATTAAGCTTTTTGTTGCAAACTAGTTTTTTTGATTTAATTCGAAATATGAGATTAAAAATATGGTTAGGGTTTTTATCATATTATTAACTTTATTAAGTGTAGTTTAACACTTTAGTTCATGGAAATCCAACCTAAATTGTAGTTTGTGCATTTTTGCTATGAAATTGTTAAAAAGGGTATTTTGTAAACTAGAATATTAGGGTTTTTGGAATTTAATGAGATTAAATTCGGGAAATTGTTTCTATGACTTATTTAAGATATTTAATAAGTATATTGGCCGCTACATTCATTTAAACATCATGTTTTGTACAAAAACGGCGAATTGTGCTTGCTAGATTTTCGGAAAAAATGACTTTTTAAGTGAAATTGGGGTTTTTGTGAGTTTTAACCTAGTTCATATTAAAATTAGTGTTCGTGAATGTGCAAATGAGTGTGATTGGATTTTTCTCGGTGGTTTGACGTTTGTACATCGACATCGAGGGTTGGTTTGACTATTCTTGCATGCGTAGGCGATGGGTTTGGACCTATGCTTGATACGCGTGCCGATTTGATTTTCGTATGCCGTTTCGATTTCGAATTTAGTTTTAATGCGATATGGTGCGTTATGATATGTAGGTACCCCCATGTGGACTTCGAGACGACAAGCAAGCGCGTGGCGACATCGGCACCGGCTAGCGAGGATCAGGTGAGTAGATTTATATCTACGGGGAGAAGTCGGGTGGATGGCGTATAGCACCCCCGCAGCCCGTGGTGATGTATACGGATGCGTATACACACCAACAATTTATGATATGTTGTTAGGATTTATTATTGATGATTTTAGATGGATATTGGTGTTGGATTGGTGCATGGTTACGAAACCTTAGGTAGTGGGTGCACTATACATACACATACACACATATACATACTTGCATACATTCCTTATTTCATATGTGCGTGTATGGGAATATATATTTATGTGTTCACATGGGTATGGGACTATGTGTTCATATACTGGATTTGAGGATAGTATTTGGAATTTGAGATGAGTCGATGAGATTGGGCTTGAGGCCAGGAGATCGGTGATGTGATTTGGTTCGTATTGAGATACGACATGATGTTTTAGCGGGTCTTCTGACGTAGTAATTCTTACACCCGCATGCATACATAGATGGCATCAATATTGTACTAGACGTAGGACATTATTCCGGATCATGATATTTGATAAAGAAGATACCAAATGAATAGTGTGATTGATGTGACTTTGACCCGTACCCAGATTTGGGGATGCCGTACGACGGATTTACGTACGAGCTATATATTGATGATTGATCCGCACTCTTGACTTGGGATGTCTGATTATAGATATGGTATCGGATATGATATTAATGAGGCGGGATCACCGACTAATATATATACAGGTATGTATATACATCGACTCAGATGTTAGGCGGTTTCCTTACCTGTAGTCCAGCTGGTTAGCTTAGCCCTTTACTTTAGTTTAGTTGTTAGATTAGATTCGATTCTTACCTATTTCAAAAACTAACGAATCGTGGGTATTTTAAAAGACAGCCCAAGGGATCCTACGGAGATTTCAAATGACGTATCTTTTCATAAAAACACCGTAGCCCCTATTTTCAAAACCCCATGATTCGTGTTATTTCAAAAGGCACCATTTGTAGGACTTATATTAGATTAATGCAGAGTAGTTATAGTTGCGTCTAGTTTTCAGCTTCCGCTCATTATTGTGGTTCGCTTCGCATCGCATGCTTATATTATGTTTCGTACTACATTATTGATATCATGCCGTTAGGACACCAGCACCATTACCGATGATGCGTATATACCACGTACACTTACTTGCCGGCTCACACACATCTTCATCGGTAATTGTCATGCCACGTACACTTTAGAAATACTATTGCATTGACATAGGTTGTTAGCTAATAATTTAGACATGATATTAGTGTACTCGCCTTATATGCTAGATTAGACATTGTAGATATTACTTGTTACTTCATGCATGTTAATATTCATTGTTATGCCGCATTCATGGATTTTTATGTCGATATGCACTGTTTACATGCTATTGAGGATTGGATTCGGATTTCTATGAGATTTTCTGGTTTTGGGGGAAAACCGCAAAACTTATATAAGCTTCTTTCTCTCTTTAAAATAAAAAGTGCGGTTTTCCCATGCTGTATGAGTCGTCCACCATGAGTTTGCTGATGGATTTCGAGACCCGATTCGAGCAGGCGGATAAACCGTTTCGGGTACATGGTGGACCCGGTAAGGTACCCCGGGGAAAGAAGCGCGTGATGATGACGATGTGAGCCTGGCAGGGGAGCACTACCTACCGGTGATTTTACCCGACGCGTCGGATATCCGGAGGATACCGTCGTGGTCTTGAGATGGATGGTAGGGGCCGGTCTGGACTGACGGCGCCCTAGATATTGTGATTGAGACATTGAGATTTCGAGATATTAAGGTACAGAGACTGTGATACAGAGATATCGAGATATTGGGATTACGTTTTGTGCCGATGCTAGGCACTGTTTTATGCTGATTTCATTATGATACCTCATTTTAAAAATACAAAGGAAATCTCACTAAATTATGGAAACAGTTCTTCATTTACATGTATTCTGTTTTCATGCATTCTTACCTCATTCATATGATATATTGCTACCCTTGGGCACTGACACGGGTACATGAGATTACACTCGGGTTAGATATTTACCCTAGCCTTGTTATAGGCTGCTGGTTATTTATATTTGAGGATGTATACTGATCGTATGACCTAGGATTGCGTCATACATGCGATTTCTATTCGTAGATGTTTTTCTATTCACGAGTTGGCAACTCACCCCCGTTGTGCCCCAGTTTCTTGCAGGTTTTGCCGTACAGGTTTAATTACGGCTTTGCGGGCTCAGTTTCATTCGGGTGACTTGCTAGTAGGTGGGTTTTTCTTGTATCGTACCCATTATATTACCTTGTATAATATTATTCCGTTGTATCTAGTAAATTCCATCAACCAAACATGTATTTATTTTGAGATAGAGACCAGTGATGTTATTCCTTCGACCTTAGAGTCGCGCGTTATTTTTCTGCGGTTTTCTTGTGGATTTGAGTTTCCTTTTGAATTTTGATCCTCGCCGTTGGCGTTGTATATTATATTGCTTGTGTGGTTGTGACCGTCGATTGACGAAGAGCTAGCTCCCGCTTGGGGATGCCTTTTTATTGATTTTGTATACTATTCATGTTGTATCCCATTTGGGAGCCAGTATTTACAAAGGAGACTCTGCCGAAATTTTCATTAAATTTTGATGTTCTTAAAAACCGCATAATTCGGCTTATGCTATTAAAACTACTTGTTTTAAATTGGTTTTCCTTCACTCTACTTCTTTTCTTGGTTTGGATTTCTGGGTTTTCGGTTTACCTAGATTACGTACGCCTCGAGACGTTACGTAGTTTAAGTGCCGGTCATGTTCCGTATTTTCGGGACGTGACAAAGTTGGTATCAAAGCATTAGGTTTTAACCTTCGGAGCGTAGGATGACCCTTGGTTGATGGAATAGGTGACTAAAGTAGAGTGACGTACCGTTGGTATGTTCCGCGGCATATTTACGACACGCCACTCCACTTAAGAAGCCTTAGGATGTACATTTCCTTGTTCAGTATTATATTCCTTCCTGATCTAGCCTCATCGTTACCAGTTTGGTTTTGCTGCCACGATTTCGGGCAGGGAGAGCTACGGCTAGTGTTGCGGTCAACAGGAGCTCGTCACAAACAAGGACTGACCAGGGCGTGATTCCGGCGACACCCAATTGCAGAGATGTGTCTTTTTACTGTGTTTTCGCGCCACGAGCGTTTGACGGATCGCCTTTATGAGGTTACTCGGAGGTGCTGATCGACACTAGAGAATTGAGCCAATGATGGAGGCCAGCCAGATTTTGATGACCGTTGGTGTGTTGCTTACTCCTGATGATTGAGGCACGGTTCAGCATGTAGACGAGTGAGCCAGTTATTGCTGCGAACGACGAGATATCGCCCCAGATGTTGGAGCTATTGCAGTATAAGTTGTACTAAGAGATGATAGAAGGTCGCTAGTCATCGAGGATGAATGACTAGGACATGTGGATCGTTCTCCTACCCCGATGCGAGGTCATCAGATAGATTGATTCCAGCTAGAGACGACTTCACGCGGAGACGTTGGGAGTCGACAGAGACGATCAAATGTCAGAAACCTATTATTCCAAGTTTAAGGTAGTCGGAAAGACATGCAGGCAATTCTATGGTCCCTCTAGAAGAATGAAACCCTAACTCGACTTAATGACCGTGTGAAAGCCTTTGAATCTTAGGGTTTGCGGCAGTTCTGCGGCGCCATTAGTGAGGCTTGGGTTTACCCTTCTACGGCTGGACCACCGATACTGTGGTATGTACTCGATACTATTAAACTGTACCCAAGATGTTGAGCTCTTGGGGGATTATGAGGTTTTGACGAATCAATTGGATGGCTCGACTTAATTCGGATGCTAGGTGATGAGATGCATTCTTGGGAGACTCCAGATACGAGGATAGCCGTTGGAGCTCAGTCCATGCAGCCACGACGAGACGAGTCCGAAGCAGACGACATTAGAGAAAAGTGGAGTAAGAGGTTCGTACCAGATCTAGATGAGATGACGTTCCACTCCGCCGACATTAGAGATGCGATGCACATGCCGAGGCATGGTACTTGGACTTACCTTCCAGAAGGAGTCGCGATGAGTATGCAGTCGTTCCAGAGCAAGATGCAGATATAGGAAAGGACAACGACTTCCGGACAGTTGGCAGAGACGAGGCATGGAATAGACCGTGAGCAGGATTCCTTCCAGGCCACTGATGCAATGATATTTGCACCCAGGATCAGATGTATCACGTGCATTCAGAGAGCAAGAGGCCGACGCCAGTGATATGCTGCCTTGACAGGGCCGATGAGCCGATGGATTGTGAGATTGGTAATCCACGGAGAAGACTTGGACCCAGAAGTGGTCATGTTACGCACACCAGCAGGACAGAGTTCATGATCATCGACGAGACGTCCCACTAGTGACCGCGACAGTTGGCCCGAGATTCTTAGAGGATGCACTTGAGCGGTTCTGTTCCGCCATTATTGATTTCGATGTTTTGGGTGATTTATTCGTATGATTTGATTTTGATGATTGGGGATTTATGATCTTTGCACAGTGTTGCACTTGATATCGTTTTCGTGCTTTAGTTTCACATGTTTGTGATTTTACGGTTTTAAACAGTTGAGTTGGTTTTGTGCGTATGCATGCACACGAATTGGTTCCTGCACTCTGTATAGTTATTATATGCTTGCAGTGTGCACTGGACTTCGATTTCGATTGTGATACTCGATATTTGTTTTGTGCACCTTGCGCACCTGATTGATTTTGCGCACGTTCGGCGCTTGATATTGGATTTCATGATTTCATGCACGATGGATGCACCTGATTTGGATTTTCGCGCATGTTGGGCGCATGTTTTGAAGGGTGATTTTGGTGCACACCAGAGGCACTAAATTGAGAATTTTTCGTGCATGTCAGGTGCACCTGATTTTGCCGTCAGGCACACATGTTGCCTACGACAGATGTTTCGTGCACACCCGATGCACTTAGATGTTGTTTCTGTGCGCATGTATGGCACATTCATGGATTTTGATTTCCGTGCGCACCAGACGCACGTAGCATTCATGTGCATATTTTGGGATTGATTTCGTATAGAGCAGTACATTTTTATGATATTGCTATGTGTTTTCGTACTGAGCAGGACTAGTCAGGGGACAGTACCTGAATATATTTTTGCATGCATTGATAGTTATTGAAGGGATTTCCAAAAAGCGAGCTATAGCCTCAGTATTTACCTACGTGTCTGATATGACACGAAATGTTTAAAACAAGGAGACCCTTCTAAATTGTTTCCAAAACGGCGGAACGTACATTTCAAATAAAGGTATATATGTATATAGTTATTTTCTTATGATAGACGTCCGCCACTGTGCAGTGTTATACGCGTTGCACAGCGACTTAAAGAGATTTGGCATGCATTTCCTTCAGATACTTACAGATATAGATTCGATATTTACATGTATAGTTTCGAGTTATGTCATATTGGTTTTGATTTGGATTTGGCATTGATGTCTTCTCCATGACTCCGATGATTGCGGGATGCTTGACGGAGTTTTGATTTGAGTTATATGCTCATTTTTCAAGCGCATGCACTGCGCTACGATTTGTTTTATGTAGTTACAATTTTGGAGCCCCGACGACTTGATGGTTTTTCTTAGATGTTTTAGTATTTGGGGGAGTTTGAATTTAAATTCGGGGACCGAATTTCTTTCAGGGAGGAAGATTGTAACGTTTTGAAAATCGTTTCGGTGAAATTTCGAAAAATCGGTAAAATAAGGGGGTTTTCTGTAAAAAGTCAAAATACAAATATCTTATTATAAAAATTAAATATACATATTCTAGCTATGTAATTGCTATTATTTGGTGTTTATTGAGCCGCTGGTGAAATTTCAAATTTTCTGAAAAAAATATTATTTTATTATTATTTTAAGTCGTCACTAATACATTTAATTAGGGAAAATTACAAATTGGAATGAGTTGAAACAAATTTTGTGCATCATAAAACATTAAATAAAATTTTATCATGTGGTTTTTGGAACGAAATCATTTGCCAAAACGGTTTAGAAATTATTGAAGAAAAAAGGCTTTTTTTTTAGCGTAAATGGATGTTTGGGGTATTGTATTTATCATTTTTCATCACCCCACACCCGTACTGTTAGTTATATGTATGCCCTAGAGGCCATTACTGTACATTGGATGTATAATGTAGTGGATGCTGGGACATATATAGGTAGGACTTTCTTGCTCGACATGATAGTACGCTATCTGGTTGCTCTTTATCTTAACGTGTATACTTTCTGTCTCTCTGTTACTTGTTGATAAAGCCCTTAGGATGTGTACTCAACTTCCAGGACTGTGATGCAGATCATACTAGTGGGGCCTGGATAGTCCATGAGTACATCCTTCAATGTTCCTAGTCGAGGGAATATCGAGACGGGGCATCGATATTCCAGAGTAGACTAGCGTATATCTTCTCGACCCATGCGATGGGCGATGGATGATCCCATATCCATTGGTGTTTGACATCAGAGATGGTATACGGATGCTCAGTGGAGACTGGGTACACTGAACGGACTCGCCGAGAACTCCCAGATGGTATTATACCTCACGTCAGATGGCAGTTCTCTGGTGACACTGGTACAGCTTAGTCTGTTGACCCGAGATCATCATAGAGTCTTGTGTGTCTCCCACTGTGCATTGATTTCCACCCTACCACGGCTCTACTGAGTCATGAAAACAGGTGGTTTTTGGGTACAGTCCCGATTCACATGGAGGCAATGAGCGATAGGAGGGGATTCGTCTCTCCCGGTATTGGGGGTTGATGTTGCGCTATGCTCGACTGGCCATAACAGGAAATCCCTGGCCAGGGTTGCAGTGACCTACTGGTAAGTGTTATCAGTAGTTTCACACATGTCATGGACTTCACGTCGGCATGACTTATCGAGCTACTGGGGTCTGACGTTTACCACCCCTAGGCGAGATATGCGACATATCAGACGAACAGACCGGACTGTACGGTAAGTGTTACTGGTTGGATTTACAAGAGTGTGAGCGGGCTTGCTCGTCGTTCTTCTGATCGCTCAATACCCGTGTGGCCATTACGTTTAGCAGACCGCTTGCGGCTTGTGGATGCTTGATATGATCATCATCTGCTGCCGGCGTATTGACGAGTCTTTAGAGTCCTACACAGAGGTTTCCTGGCTCAAGCGAAACGAAATAGGAGCGCATATGAGATACGTGCGGGACCGAGAATAATGCGTGTATGTGATACCGTATTCCATTCTCGCGATGAATGTATCGAATGGTTATATGCGATATAACCTAGATATCGAATCAAGGATTGATTCGATAAGCCGATACACAGGATACTAGTCGGTTATATACGATATGACCGGATCGTTAAATCAAGTATTGATTTAATGATTTAATGCATAATTATACATTTGATATATTACTTTGCATTAACTAGTATTGGTTCACTTTAAATGGATTTACTCACTTGAAATGCACATTGTATATGTGATATATTTTTTGTGCACATGATTGTATCATGTTTGATAATACATTCTAGCTTGGTTTTGTGTAAAGAATTAAACCATGGTTAGTTAGTGGTTAAGGTTTCATTTCTTTTACTTATTCATTTATCTATTTATTTATTTTATTTATTTCATTTAGAAAAGATAAAGAGAAAAGAATGGTTGCTAGTTTTGTTTTTATTTGAAGCTTCTTGAAGCTTTGAACAAGTCCACCATTCTTGTCTCTTCTCTAACCCTAACCATTCATCTAACCTTAGTTAAATCTCTACACTAAACCATGGTTGAATACATGATAAGTATTCATTTTATTTTCTTTTTAAAAGACTTATCATATTCATTTTCTTTCTTCTTCTTCTTCATGAGCAATGAAGAAAAGCTTGCTACATCAATGGCAAGTGATGAAAACAAGTGAGAAATCCAATTCTAAAGTGAACCCACTTCCTATTTCTTCATCCTCTACCTCTTGCCAAGTAGTATAGGGTGTTTCCTTCACAAGTTTTCAAGGCTTGGTGAAGTTGGAGCTTGATCTTGTGATGCCTCGACGTAGATCATCTTCGGCATCGAACCGACGACCAAGCCCGCCCATTTCTCCGATGAAGCCGATGCTAGAGTCATGGATTTGATTTGGACAGCGGAGGGACCTCGTCACGGAGCCTAGGACGTGGAGGACCGGATCTACAAAGGTTGTAGTCACTTTCCTTTAGCATTTAATTCGTTTACTTGCTTGCATCGCCTATATATCTAGTTAACGATCCGTATTAGGGTTTGTAGGCACAAGGAAAAATTTGAATAAGCCATGTTTATGCCTTGTGAGACTTCATTAGTGTGCCTAGGAACCCTACAGTGGTATCAGAGCCTAGCTAGAGCCTTAGGCGATGCGTAGACGGAGTTAGAAATCCGATCGTACCGAAACCCTAACCCTAATATTGCTCTCTGTACATTTTTGAAATTCGTGGATTTTTGTATATTAAAAATATGCAGAAAAATCAGCAGGGAATCCTAAGAATTACTGTGCAACACGTGTCCATGATTCATTCAAAGAGCGGCGGAACCGCGGCACGAGCATGGCTCGTGCGGCGGTTCCGCGGCCATTATGTCACATCAGCTGTAGCAATTTATACAGTAATTCTTATGTTGCAGTGCTGGTTTTCCTGGGAATTTTTAATAATTTTTCAAGAGTTGAATTTTCTGGGTTGTATTGGGATCTCGGTGTTTCGACCGGATTGTCTAATTTTGTCAGTGTGTGTTTTTCCGGGTAATTTTAGAATATGTTAAAAAGTTCGACTGGATATAAATACCCATTTTTTCCCCTGCCGGAAAATTTCCAAGTGTTGGATCTTTCCGTGGTTTAATAACGTTCTGAGTAGTGCAAGTAACGCAATGGACCCTCTAGAAGACAACAAAGCTTAACTCGATTATTTGACCGTCTTGAACTGCCCTTTGAACCTTAGGGTTTGGGGCAGTACGGCGTGCCACATGTGAGGCGTTGGCTTGACCCTTCTACGGCTGGACCGTTGGTACTGAGGCACGAACTGAATGCTGTTAGACTTATTTCATGTGTTGAGCTGTTTCGGGAAAACTTGGGTGTTCGAATGTTCAATCGGAAAGTTTAACATTTTCTATTTATCTGGAATGTGATACAATAATTGGAATTCACAAGTAGTTATGAGATAACGGAATGAATATTATAAACATAGCAGTTTAGTCTCACTTGATCGGTTGCCACGGAGTTTTGATGTGATCAAAAGTCCGTCGCAATCACGTAGCGTACGCGGATACTCGCCGGGTAAACTTAATAGACAGCCTCACCCATAGCCCCGACCAAGTGACTGTAGGAGAACCCCGTCGCCGAGAGCATCCGTTCGGGTGCTCGCGGCAGCGGTGTTCCACCTTGGTGCACTTCGTCGACGGCATCGGGGGTGCGACTGCCTACTGAAGTTTGCGACGAGCATTCGATCAAAATGTCGGGAATCCTGTTGAATTGCCCGACTTGGTATTGAAAAGTGTTTTCAATAATGAGACTAAAATGCGGGGTTTATAATTGTTAGGCATGCGATGTCTAAGGAATTCATTTGATTAGGCATGCGATGTCTAAAGAGATTGCGGATTCCAACTGTTGTAGTTTTACACTTTCTTTTTTGTGACCGTAAGTGTAATATGTGATATCGCCGGTTTCGTTGCTATATGTCAACGACAATTGGGATGCGCATATTTACTTACGCTGATGACATGTGATGTTATGTGTTGCTGGATATATTATATTGGATCGTCGTGTTTGAATAGCCCGGGTTTTTTTTTTATGTGAGATGAGTGTTTTTCATTTTCATTCATGTAAAAAACTTGTATGTAATATTCATTTATTGGGGCACTTCCAGGTTGCGGATGTTGTCACCTTTTGTATATTATTTTTTTTTCCGCACTAGGATAGACCCAAGGAGGAGGGCACAAGTAACCGGGTTCTAGGGTCCAGTAGGAGACCAACTCGAGGAGTCGAGTTCGGGTCTCCTAACCCTAGAATTGGTAGGGTTGCTTGCCGCTCTCGTAGGAGTCTAGGGGTGTGGGATTGGCTATTCATCACGACCGTGGAATCCGTGTTTTATACTGGCTCGTATTGAAAGCACGGACGTCCTAGTATATCCAATATTTCATATGATATTTTCTGCTGCGTTATCTGTGATGTGATCATGTGATGTTCTGTGATAGATATAGTATATAGTATATATGATATATTATATAGACGTTGCTTATGTTTTACACCCGCGCTAGCCCTGCCTCGCTCTGCCGTTAGTTACCTAACCTAACGGTGCAGACGGGACATCGAGACGAATGCGGATGGCATAAGCGTACGTCATATTTATCTGTGATGTTTAGGTGGACTTAAATGATGGGATATTCATTAATGAGATTAATGAAAGAAAATAAACCTAATTGATGTTGTGGAATCGAATTTCAAAATAAAAACAGGTAGCTACAGTTCTTGCTTTGCATCGCGGTGTTCCTTGTAGAACATCCTGCACCTTATTCGATGAGGAAAGGACCGAGATCCCTTCACCGGGAGTGACTCCTTTAGCAATAACTGGCAGATGCTACACACTCGGTTTGTCTTTTGATTGCTTCTATAGTTTCTGCTTTGCACATTGATATATATGATATATCCCGCACCTCATTCGACGAGGAAAGGGCCGACGATTCCTTCACCGGGAGTGACCCCTTTAGCAAAACTAGAAAATCCTAAAAAACATTCCATTTAAAAACCATTTGATTCCGCAACGAGATCAAGTTCAAAGCGTTAAAGGTTTTCATAAAAACCATTCGCAACCCTCCGTCATTTTAGGAAGTAGAGTACTTAGTATTCGTGCTACGTTTGTCGACCATAGCCGAGGCGTAGTGTGCGGTAGCTAAGTGATGTCTTCCTACACAGCATATGATGCGATTAGTTAGGACAGTCATGTGGCTTTGTTGACCTTAGCTAAGGGTCATGTGGGTGGGTCTAATTAATCACGAAATGACGGGTAGAACTTGACTAGTATCTATGATTTGTTGACCTTAGCCAAGGTCATAGGTGCTAGGGGTAAAAATCTTTATCGGGAGTTTCAAGTGTTAAAATTTGCAATGAGATTGCATACCTTCTATGTGATAGTTGGATCCCGATACCCACTGCGAGTAATTGTTACTCCTGGGAGAGTTTTGTACTTTGCAATTAGCCGATCAAGTAGGTGTCTAGAAAGGTGTCAACAGGGTTATGCCTCTGGGAAAACGAGGTTTACTGTAATTAGGTCCGTGCGAAAGCACGGGGAACCTCCCTCAAAGTACCGACGCTGGCCTGGATGAAAGATTGGCGAACTTGTAGAGTGTAATTAATCCCGGCTAGTCTTTCCTTTTAAGGTTTGAAGGAAGATTTGATAAAAACAGTGGGAGCCATCCTGATTAGATAAAATAATAACCAATCTATTCTTGCAAGAGCGCACGCTGAGTGTTTTCTTCTCTCTCTCTCCAGGTAGCGACCATATCACGCCTTAATCAAGATAATAATACGGAATATTGACCGAACCCGCTTGTTATACTGAGCTGGGGAACGTTGGTCCCGCTCCAACTTATAATTGTTATAAGACAGAGCAGGAAATTGGGGAATACCAGATTTCCCGTGCCGCCCAAACGAAGAGAGTGCATGCTGATGCATCATCTTCGGGTGTGTTCATTACAAAGAACTGTTTCTCAGTATCCTCCGCATCCTGGGTATATGATACCGGATCAGGATCCCAGATATGTAATCTGTTACATAGAGCTGCAAAAAGGTAGAAAAACTGAGAACGGACGATAAGTTTCATGAGACAGAAAATAGGGCAAGTGTTGCAGCCAAGTCTGTTGGTCACTGTCACCCTGTATTACCAATACATTGATTCTGAACAAATACTATTAGATACCGAACCTGATATACAAAATCGTATCAGTCTCTTTATAAGTAAAGAAATGATAAAATTTTGTATTGTTGGATAATGTTTTGAACATTTCCTATATCAAAAGTTGATCGGTTCAGGCACGTTATCTAAAAGCATTGACGTTCTAAATCAAACTACAGTTCCTAGTATACAGAACACACACAAGAGGAAGAGTTCGGAAATGAACAAATCCTTCTTGAGGCATTGTAGACTAGGTCATATCAATGCGACCCGACTGGCTGAAGTTACATTTTAGATGCATATTTAAATCAGTTTGGATTTACATCTTGTGAAACTTGCCAGTCATGTCACAAAGATAAGATGACCATAGCTCTGTTTATTGGAAACAGAGAAAGAGTTAGTAAACTCTTGGGATTGATACATGATGATGTATGTAAGGTTTCCTGTCTACACATGCCAGGACTGGTTCTTTATACTTCATTATATTCTCTGATAATCTCTCAAGATTCAGTCATATGTTACTGTTGAAACACAAGTCCGAACCTTTTGAGATATTCACAGAATATAAGTTAGAAGTAGAGAACCAAAAACCGGGTATAAGTATTATGTCCTATGATAAGATCAGGGAGGAGAATACTTGTGCATGGCATTCCTAGACCATTCTAAAGGAGAATGCGATTCTCTCTCCGTATTACTCCTCTGAATACACCACAGCACAACGGTGCATCAGGGTGGAGCAATCGCACAATATTAGATATGGTGTGCTCTGTGATGAGTATTACTGAGTTACCTATTTCCTTTTAGGGTTATGCGCTTGAGAAGCTGCATACCTATTGAATTAGGTTCGAATCAGATCACTGCCTACCATTCCATATGAGGAAGAGCCCATCTCTTAAGTAAGTTAAGATTTGGGGTTGTCCGGCCTATGTCAAAAGCAAAATCCGGACAAGATCGAGGCAAGGTCTGTTCTGTAGAACTGGAATGGTTCCAGCTGCAGATGATGATTTGACAGAACCAAAGGATTCAATAGTCTCCGACAAACCTCAGCCTCTCCGCCAATCTGGTAGGGTTCCTCATCCACCTAAGAGATACCTCGGTTTCTCGATGGCAGTGGGAGCGAGGAATGCATCATGAGATGATGACCCAACTAGTTTCGAGCTGGCCATCAAGAGTGGGACTCTGTAAGAATGGCTGGATGCTTAGCGATCTGAGATGGAATCCATATACACCAACAAAGTATGGACTTTGATTGCGATATCTGAAGGGTTAAATCCCCATCAGGAGCAAGTGTATCTTGAGAAGATTACTTGGTGTAGATGGAAAAGTTGAGACTTTCAAAGCTAGACTTGTTAAAGGTTTTCGTCATCGACCAGGCACGGATAATGATGAAACCTTTTCCAGGGACTATGCTTAAGTCCATCCAGATCCTACTTGCCACGGCTACATACCATGACTGCGATATCTGGTGGTTGGGTGTCATGACTGCTTTTCTAAATACTGATTTAGAATAGAAAGTCTATAAGTAAACAGCCAAAGGGCTTCGTAAACAGTGGGAGCAGCGGAAACATGTGCAAGTTGCTTTACAGGATAAAGCAGGCATCGCGGAGTCGGAACATCTGTTTTGATGTGGTAGTCAAAGTATTTGACTTCATCAAAATAGTAGATGAACCTTGTATATACAAAACAGTAGTAGAGAGAAAGGTGGTCATCCTCGTATTGTACGTGGACAACATACTCTTGATAGGAAAAGAGTTTCCTATACTACGATCGGTCGATCTCCTCTTATCATAAGGATTCTCCAATAGGATAAAGATGATACCTCCTAAATCCTGGAATTCGGGTCTATGAGATAGATCTAAATGGATGTTAGGATTCTCACTAGATGTAGTGAGATGGTATCAATCGATCCTGGGAAGAATCACTGGACGGGTTCCAGGGTGATAAAGACGACTGAATGTCAGTCACAGGCAATGTCTTTACCCTCAGTGGAGGGACGGTATGTTGGAAGATTTCCAAGCTAGATACCGTGACAAACTAGACGATAAAGGCTGGTAACATCGCTATTAAGGATACTACCAAAGAGGCAGTTTGGGTGTATATTGGTTCATAAGATGAACTAGGTTCCTACCATTGTATGATAATGGAAGTGTGGCTTTGGCCAAAGAACCCCGATCCTATCAGTGACCCAGACATATTCTGAGGCAGTATCACCTGATCATGGAGATAGTTGATCTCCAGGGTGATCCAGGTTTGGAGAGTAGACTCAGAGGACAACACGGCGGATCCACTCACGAAGGCCTTTTCCCAAAGAGAGACTTTTAGGGGATGGTTGAGTATTAGATACTACAACTACTGCTACAGATGGCCCTAGTGCAAGTGGGAGATTGTTAGTTATATGTATGCCCTAGAGGCCATTACTGTACATTGGATGTATAATGTAGTGGATGCTGGGACATATATAGGTAGGACTTTCTTGCTCGACATGATAGTACGCTATCTGGTTGCTCTTTATCTTAACGTGTATACTTTCTGTCTCTCTGTTACATGTTGATAAAGCCCTTAGGATGTGTACTCAACTTCCAGGACTGTGATGCAGATCATACTAGTGGGGCCTGGATAGTCCATGAGTACATCCTTCAATGTTCCTAGTCGAGGGAATATCGAGACGGGGCATCGATATTCCAGAGTAGACTAGCGTATATCTTCTCGACCCATGCGATGGGCGTATATCGTGCAAACAGGTGGTTTTTGGGTACAGTCCCGATTCACATGGAGGCAATGAGCGATAGGAGGGGATTCGTCTCTCCCGGTATTGGGGGTTGATGTTGCGCTATGCTCGACTGGCCATAACAGGAAATCCCTGGCCAGGGTTGTAGTGACCTACTGGTAAGTGTTATCAGTAGTTTCACACATGTCATGGACTTCACGTCGGCATGACTTATCGAGCTACTGGGGTCTGACGTTTACCACCCCTAGGCGAGATATGCGACATATCAGACGAACAGACCGGACTGTACGGTAAGTGTTACTGGTTGGATTCACAGGAGTGTGAGCGGGCTTGCTCATCGTTCTTCTGATCGCTCAATACCCGGGTGGCCGTTACGTTTAGCAGACCGCTTGCGGCTTGTGGATGCTTGATATGATCATCATCTGCTGCCGACGTATTGACGAGTCTTTAGAGTCCTACACAGAGGTTTCCTGGCTCAAGCGAAACGAAATAGGAGCGCATATGAGATACGTGCGGGACCGAGAATAATGCGTGTATGTGATACCGTATTCCATTCTCGCGATGAATGTATCGAATGGTTATATGCGATATAACCTAGATAGCGAATCAAGGATTGATTCGATAAGCCGATACACAGGATACTAGTCGGTTATATACGATATGACCGGATCGTTAAATCAAGTATTGATTTAATGATTTAATGCATAATTATACATTTGATATATTACTTTGCATTAACTAGTATTGGTTCACTTTAAATGGATTTACTCACTTGAAATGCACATTGTATATGTGATATATTTTTTGTGCACATGATTGTATCATGTTTGATGATACATTCTAGCTTGGTTTTGTGTAAAGAATTAAACCATGGTTAGTTAGTGGTTAGGGTTTCATTTCTTTTACTTATTCATTTATCTATTTATTTATTTTATTTATTTCATTTAGAAAAGATAAAGAGAAAAGAATGGTTGCTAGTTTTGTTTTTATTTGAAGCTTCTTGAAGCTTTCAACAAGTCCACCATTCTTGTCTCTTCTCTAACCTTAACCATTCATCTAACCTTAGTTAAATCTCTACACTAAACCATGTTTGAATACATGATAAGTATTCATTTTATTTTCTTTTTAAAAGACCTATCATATTCATTTTCTTTCTTCTTCTTCTTCATGAGCAATGAAGAAAAGCTTGCTACATCAATGGCAGGTGATGAAAACAAGTGAGAAATCCAATTCTAAAGTGAACCCACTTCCTATTTCTTCATCCTCTACCTCTTGCCAAGTAGTATAGGGTGTTTCCTTCACAAGTTTTCAAGGCTTGGTGAAGTTGGAGCTTGATCTTGTGATGCCTCGACGTAGATCATCTTCGGCATCGAACCGACGACCAAGCCCGCCCATTTCTCCGATGAAGCCGATGCTAGAGTCATGGATTTGATTTGGACAGCGGAGGGACCTCGTCACGGAGCCTAGGATGTGGAGGACCGGATCTACAAAGGTTGTAGTCACTTTCCTTTAGCATTTAATTCGTTTACTTGCTTGCATCGCCTATATATCAAGTTAACGATCCGTATTAGGGTTTGTAGGCATAAGGAAAAATTTGAATTAGCCATGTTTGATGCCTTATGAGACTTCATTAGTGTGCCTAGGAACCCTACACGTACCCACACCCAAACACCCCCATTCACTTCTCCCCTTGGCTGAATTCAGCAGCCCCCATCTTTTTCCCCACTTGAATTTCAAAGGAAAAGAAATGAAAGAAAAGAAAAGAAAATGGAGAAATGAGGTGGACCTTTAACCTTGAATTGACTTTGACTTCTCCCCCCACTTTCTCTACCTCCCTCTCTCTCCTCTCCCCCTCCCATTCCAGCCGACCCCCCCTCTCCTACTGCAGCAACAGCCCCCCCATTTCCCTTCTCTTTTCTCTTCAAAACTTCATCAAAAATTGCCCCAAAATCCTCAAAAAAATCCCAAAACCCAAATCCGACTCCTACCCATTTTAGCTTAGCCCGTATAGCATGGATCTTTGTGAAAAGAGAGCATTTTGGGAGGCCATGGATGCTTGTGTATCTTCAAATGTTTTTGGGTATAATTCTAAAACATTTTTGCTTAATTTGTTACTAATTTCTTAAAGCTAATTTAATTAAGTGTTAATTTGGTTTATGTGAGTTTAATTGCATGATTAAAGATTTCAAGTTAGGGTTTGTTGTGGAAATGAGTTGTGTTTGATTGTGTATGGTTTAGTGAGGTGGATTAACATATTTAGTTTTGTAGAAAACTAATCTAGTTGTTAATTACAAGTTGTTACTTGAAAAATGTCCAAATTAAGCTTTTTGTTGCAAACTAGTTTTTTTGATTTAATTCGAAATATGAGATTAAAAATATGGTTAGGGTTTTTATCATATTATTAACTTTATTAAGTGTAGTTTAACACTTTAGTTCATGGAAATCCAACCTAAATTGTACTTTGTGCATTTTTGCTATGAAATTGTTAAAAAGGGTATTTTGTAAACTAGAATATTAGGGTTTTTGGAATTTAATGAGATTAAATTCCGGAAATTATTTCTATGACTTATTTAAGATATTTAATAAGTATATTGGCCGCTACATTCATTTAAACATCATGTTTTGTACAAAAACGGCGAATTGTGCTTGCTAGATTTTCGGAAAAATGACTTTTTAAGTGAAATTGGGGTTTTTGTGAGTTTTAACCTAGTTCATATTAAAATTAGTGTTCGTGAATGTGCAAATGAGTGTGATTGGATTTTTCTCGGTGGTTTGACGTTTGTACATCGACATCGAGGGTTGGTTTGACTATTCTTGCATGCGTAGGCGATGGGTTTGGACCTATGCGTGATACGCGTGCCGATTTGATTTTCGTATGCCGTTTCGATTTCGAATTTAGTTTTAATGCGATATGGTGCGTTATGATATGTAGGTACCCCCATGTGGACTTCGAGACGACAAGCAAGCGCGTGGCGACATCGGCACCGGCTAGCGAGGATCAGGTGAGTAGATTTATATCTACGGGGAGAAGTCGGGTGGATGGCGTATAGCACCCCCGCAGTCCGTGGTGATGTATACGGATGCGTATACACACCAACAATTTATGATATGCTGTTAGGATTTATTATTGATGATTTTAGATGGATATTGGTGTTGGATTGGTGCATGGTTACGAAACCTTAGGTAGTGGGTGCACTACACTTATACATACACACATATACATACTTGCATACATTCCTTATTTCATATGTGCGTGTATGGGAATATATATTTATGTGTTCACATGGGTATGGGACTATGTGTTCATATACTGGATTTGAGGATAGTATTTGG
This sequence comes from Agapanthus africanus, assembly GCA_030015575.1. Taxonomy (NCBI): domain Eukaryota; kingdom Viridiplantae; phylum Streptophyta; class Magnoliopsida; order Asparagales; family Amaryllidaceae; genus Agapanthus; species Agapanthus africanus. The sequence goes on along the minus strand of JASDDO010000019.1, from coordinate 718,250,835 downwards.
AATTTGAGATGAGTCGATGAGATTGGACTTGAGGCCAGGAGATCGGTGATGTGATTTGGTTCGTATTGAGATACGACATGATGTTTTAGCGGGTCTTCTGATGTAGTAATTCTTACACCCGCATGCATACATAGATGGCATCAATATTGTACTAGACGTAGGACATTATTCCGGATCATGATATTTGATAAAGAAGATACCAAATGAATAGTGTGATTGATGTGACTTTGACCCGTACCCAGATTTGGGGATGCTGTACGACGGATTTACGTACGAGCTATATATTGATGATTGATCCGCACTCTTGACTTGGGATGTCTGATTATAGATATGGTATCGGATATGATATTATTGAGGCGGGATCACCGACTAATATATATACAGGTATGTATATACATCGACTCAGATGTTAGGCGGTTTCCTTACCTGTAGTCCAGCTGGTTAGCTTAGCCCTTTAGTTTAGTTTAGTTGTTAGATTAGATTCGATTCTTACCTATTTCAAAAACTAACGAATCGTGGATATTTTAAAAGACAGCCCAAGGGATCCTACGGAGATTTCAAAAGACATATCTTTTCATAAAAACACCGTAGCCCCTATTTTCAAAACCCCATGATTCGTGTTATTTCAAAAGGCACCATTTGTAGGACTTATATTAGATTAATGCAGATTAGTTATAGTTGCGTCTAGTTTTCAGCTTCCGCTCATTATTGTGGTTCGCTTCGCATCGCATGCTTATATTATGTTTCGTACTAAATTATTGATATCATGCTGTTAGGACACCAGCACCATTACCGATGATGCGTATGTACCACGTACACTTACTTGCCGGCTCACACACATCTTCATCGGTAATTGTCATGCCACGTACACTTTAGAAATACTATTACATTGACATAGGTTGTTAGCTAATAATTTAGACATGATATTAGTGTACTCGCCTTATATGCTAGATTAGACATTGTAGATATTACTTGTTACTTCATGCATGTTAATATTCATTGTTATGCCGCATTCATGGATTTTTATGCCGATATGCACTGTTTACATGCTATTGAGGATTGGATTCGGATTTCTATGAGATTTTCTGGTTTTGGGGGAAAACCGCAAAACTTATATAAGCTTCTTTCTCTCTTTAAAATAAAAAGTGCGATTTTCCCATGCTGTATGAGTCGTCCACCATGAGTTTGCTGATGGATTTCGAGACCCGATTCGAGGAGGCGGATGAACCGTTTCGGGTACATGGTGGACCCGGTAAGGTACCCCGGGGCAAGAAGCGCGTGATGATGACGATGTAAGCCTGGCAGGGGAGCACTACTTACCGGTGATTTTACCCGACGCGTCGGATATCCGGAGGATACCGTCGTGGTCTTGAGATGGATGGTAGAGGCCAGTCTGGACTGACGGCGCCCTAGATATTGTGATTGAGACATTGAGATTTCGAGATATTGAGGTACAGAGACTGTGATACAGAGATATCGAGATATTGGGATTACGTTTTTTGCCGATGCTAGGCACTGTTTTATGCTGATTTCATTATGATACCTCATTTTAAAAATACAAAGGAAATCTCACTAAATTATGGAAACAGTTCTTCATTTACATGTATTCTGTTTTCATGCATTCTTACCTCATTCATATGATATATTGCTACCTTTGGGCACTGACACGGGTACATGAGATTACACTCGGGTTAGATATTTACCCTAGCCTTGTTATAGGCTGCTGGTTATTTATATTTGAGGATGTATACTGATCGTATGACCTAGGATTGCGTCATACATGCGATTTCTATTCGTAGATGTTTTTCTATTCACGAGTTGGCAACTCACCCCCGTTGTGCCCCAGTTTCTTGCAGGTTTTGCCGTACAGGTTTAATTACGGCTTTGCGGGCTCAGTTTCATTCGGGTGACTTGCTAGTAGGTGGGTTTTTCTTATATCGTACCCATCATATTACCTTGTATAATATTATTCCATTGTATCTAGTAAATTCCATCAACCAAACATGTATTTATTTTGAGATAGAGACCAGTGATGTTATTCCTTCGACCTTAGAGTCGCGCGTTATTTTTCTGCGGTTTTCTTGTGGATTTGAGTTTCCTTTTGAATTTTGATCCTCGCCGTTGGCGTTGTATATTATATTGCTTATGTGGTTGTGACCGTCGATTGACGAAGAGCTAGCTCCCGCTTGGGGATGCCTTTTTATTGATTTCGTATACTATTCATGTTGTATCCCGTTTGGGAGCCAGTATTTACAAAGGAGACTCTGCCGAAATTTTCAGTAAATTTTGATGTTCTTAAAAACCGCATAATTCGGCTTATGCTATTAAAACTAGTTTTAAATTGGTTTTCCTTCACTCTACTTCTTTTCTTGGTTTGGATTTCTGGGTTTTCGGTTTACTTAGATTACGTACGCCTCGAGACGTTACGTAGTTTAAGTGCCGGTCATGTTCCGTACTTTCGGGACGTGACAGACTGCCAGCATTATGATGTCGATCATATATGTGGGAGCTGGGGTCTATAAGCACATCCTTAAATGTCCCTAGTCGTAGGAGTATCGAGACCGGGCATCGATACTCCAGTGTAGACTAGTGTATACTGATCGAGACCCCGACGAGGGGCGGTGGCCAGGTCTCACAAGCCATTGGTGTTAGTTTATTCACCTAAGATAGTATGCAGGTGCTCATTGGGTTATGAGTACACTGGACGGACTCGCCGGGAACCTGCTAGTTGGTATCATACCTATTGTCAGATAGCAGTTCCCTGGTGACATGTGTACAGGTTAGTCTGTCGACATGAGATCATCATTTGTCTCGTGTGAGTTCCCACTGTGCTTTGATTACTACCCTACCACGGCTCAAAGGAGTCGTGCAAACAGGTTTTAGTTGGGTACAGTCCCGAGCCACATGGAGGCAGTGATCGGATCGTCGGGGATTCGTCTCTCCCGGTATTGGGGGTTGATGTCGCATTGTGTACGGGTGGCCATCACCAGAAATCCATGGCCATGGTGAACGAGAATTACAGATCCAGGATCGACAGTTTTTCAGGTGGTGATGGGTTGCATGCCGACACTAAATATCGCGTTGTTAGGGGTCTGACTTTATCCACCCCCTAGACTCGATATGCGATGCTCTTAGACGAACAGACCGGACTGTATGGATATTGTTACTGACAGGCTCAGTAGGGGTTCAGGATGAGTTTGCTCGTCGGCCTCCCTTTTGCTCAATACCTGGGTAGCCGTTACGTACAGCTAGTGCCGCTGACGTGCTTGTGGTTAAACCCACTGCCAGCGTATTGACGAGTCTTTAGAGTCCCACACAGAGGGTTTTCACGGTTCAGGCGATATGGTGTACATGGTGTATGTTGATACATACAGGTATCCGATTAAATATGTACATGTGCGGCACAGACTTTAATCGGACGGTTGATAATACTAGCGGTTTAGGATTAAGCCGGATTATTAAATCAGGTTTTTGATTTAATAATTTACATATGTATTTATATATATATGTATTCTAGTATTATTGTTCGCTATTTTTTTTCTCTCTTGGCTATTCGTATTTTTGTACGAATACGTGTATATGTATTTCGATACATGTACCGGGAAGTATTCCGTATTTTATACGGAATAGCTTCTAGAAGATGTGCTACCTCATTATTGATTTTTTCTTTTTAGAAAAATCATTTGTTTGATAATGAGGTGGAGGGAGTGAGGTGGCATGAGGCATGGATTGGCATGGATCAAAGCATGGTGCATTTGTTTAATGCAATTGGAAAAGAAAATGATTTTTTTTTGAGTGGAGGAGAGAGTGGGGGCCGGCCACTTCTTCATGGGTGGGGGTTTCATTTTCATTTGGTTGATGATTTGATTACACACTAGCCTCCTCACTCTCTCACTCTCATGCTCCAAAAGTACTTAGCAAATTTCCATTGTTCATGCCAAAGCATTCCTCACTCCTCATTCATCTTCTATGGATGCTCTCTTAAGCTCATGGGAAGAGAGAAAATTGTAGTGACATTTTCATACACCTTGACTCTATATCGCTAGCGACTTTGGAGCGTCGGTTACCTCGTTCGACGAGGTTGGAGCTTGCGCCGTTTCCCTCGGGTGGATCATCGGAGACGAAGGAAGACCGGCAACCAAACCACATCAAGGAGCCGCTAGGAGCTTAGAATGAAGACCGAAGGACACGGATCAACTCGGTATAACGATTCTAACTCTTAGTTAGTTTGCTAGTTTAGGGTTTAAGGTCGATCCGGGATTCGGGTAACGGTAGCGCCGGTTTAATAAATTTTTGTCCCGCATTTTGGCCGCGTTCCGATGGCCGGGGCGCTGCCGGGACCCAACATGGTATCAGAGCCACCCTTTAAATCCCTTACTAGCTTTTTTAAACGTGCTTAAAAGATCGATTGACGGAATTTACCGAAATCACGATTCCATTTTCATAGTTGCTGTCGATTTTCAAAAGTGGTCAAAAAATTAATTCAGGCATCTTAAAAATCCGTGCAGGCGATTATAAGGGTACAGAAAATATTTGAGCTCCTGAAGCCTCCAAATCGCCGCGGAACCACCGCACTTACCCCCTATTGGCGGCGGTTCCACGGTCGTTTAGCGGCTACGGGCTTCCAAATTTTTTCTGTAGCCCCTTGACTTGGAATTGTGATTTTTGTAATATTCAGTTTTGGCCCAGTTTTCTGTGCAGTGATGTTATTGCTATTGGGGCCAATTTGGAATTTTGTCGATCGATATTTTAAGTGTGCTTTTGACAGTGCATACATTTCTATCTGCGACCGTAAATGTCATTTGATCGGTAAACCCGTCTAACTGCTTTATGTTCTTTTAGACGGGTTTGCGAACATGACATTCACGTTGATGTTCTGTATTGTGCTGTGATGTTGGTTGGATCGTCGTGGTGGATAGCCTGGGTGCAATGGTAGTACAGTTTTATTTCATTTGTAAATTTGATATTGCGGGGCGAGCGTCCGACATATGGACTGCCGTCACTGCCAGTTTGTATATTATTCTTTTGGGGCACAACCGGGCTGAGGTCAATGTCACCCTTGTATATTATTTTATTTTCTGTACTAGGATTACCCCGCGGTGGAGTGCATGAATAGCCGGGTTCTAGAGGGCAACTGGTTCGCATCTCATGGCATTGGGATGGTGGGGACCTTACTCTAGAATTGGCGGGCTATTCTCCGCACTCGTAGGGGGTATAGGTTGACCCAGAAGGGGTGCTCAAGTTACCGGATTCCGTGAAGTGCTGGGTGGCCCATTCACGTTGCTGAAGGGGGCTGCCTCACTTCTGGTTTTGGCGGGTAACTTGTCGCGCTCGTAGGGGTCTAGGTTTCATTGCACAGGCTATCCACACGACAGGGAACGTCGGGTTTCATTTGCGGCTCAAGTGAAACCCGGGGCTCCAGTTTATCCACCATTTTGTGTTGTTTCTTTGATGCATCTTTGATGTTACTTTATATCATGCCTGGGACGATTGTTATATATTTATATATATACTAGTAGATGTTGTATATGTTTTGCACCCGCGCTAGCCCAGTCCCCGCTCTGTCGTTAGTTAAGTAACCTACGGGTGATGACGAGGCCCAGTGGCGAATGCAGATGGCATATACATACATTTTATTTTCGTTTTTTTCTGGTGTGATTAATTGATGAGACTGCATTGATTCTTATCAATGCAAGGATAAAACAAACCTGTATATGATGTTGTTAGAACCAAGTTTTTTTTTAAAAAACTGACATTATAGACGTTTTCTTTTGCTTTGCATCGCGGTATTCATTTGGAATATCCTGCACCTCATTCGACGAGGCAAGGGCCGAGATCCCTTCATCGGGAGTGACCCCTTGAGTAAAAGTTTGCATCAACATAATAACTTTACTATAGTCGATTATTTTTTGCTTTGCATTGTGGTATTCAATTTGGAATATCCTGCACCTCATTCTACGAGGAAAGAGCCGAGATCCCTTCACCAGGAATGACCTCTTTAGAAAAAGTTTTCGCCACTATATATTTATAAAACTGCTTGGATTCCTTCAACGAGATCAAGTTCATTACGTTAAAGGTTTTTTTCCAAAAACCATCCGTAGCCCTCCGTCATTTCAGACTAGTATTGCTTAGTATTCGTGCTACGTATGTCGTGCATTAGCCGAGGCGTAGTGTTCGGTTGCTATGTAGTGCTTTTCTGTTGCAGAGATAATGCGATTGGTTAGGACAGTCGTACGATCATTTTGATCTTTAGTCAAGGCTCGTACGGTGGGTCTGATGCAGTTAAGATAATGACGGGTAGAACTTGACTAGGACCTTTTGACATTTTGATTTTTTAGTCAAGGTCACTTGGGTTCTAGGGGTAAAAACACATATCGGGAGTTTCAAACATACAGGAAACTTTCCAGGCTTGCGCATACTTTCTGGAGTGTGGTGACTTGAGTAGCTTCCATCAAGTTATCATGCGATGATAGTTGGATCCCGATTCCCACTGATGAGCAGGAATACTCCTCGGGTGATTTCGACTAATTCTCCTTTTAGGTTTGGAGGAGAATTCGAGGAAACAGTGGGAGCCATCAAGATTTGATAAAATGATTAACCATTCTGATCTAGGTTAGAGTGAACGCTGAGTGTTTCTTCTTTCTCTCTCTCTCTGCCTGCGACTATGACCCGACCTTTGACTAAAACTCATGAAACCAAATTGACCGAACCTTCTTATAACACTTTGGCTTTTGGAATGTCACGGTGTCGCATACATCATTGCCACTTCTATATCACCTTTGCATTTCTCCAGAACACCTCGTATCACTACGAACATCCACTTCCATTGGATAAATCCATCGTATGGTTATATACGAACTCGAAGGAACTTTTTCGAGGATGGATTCTGGTTCTGGAGAGATTGAATAGGATTATTCGGTTGTCTTTTCCCTTTACCTTCTCTCAGGTTGTGAGGGCTCCTAGGATTAGGAGAGGGTACACCTATTGAGCTTATTAGATAGTCTTCTTCCAAACCATAGGCAGGTGCCGAACGGTAGGGAAGGAAGAAAACCAATTAAGTTTAAGTGTGGTGTACAAAAGGTAATAAGTAAAGATATATAAAGGGATAAAAATAATGACAAAGGAAATTGCGACCACCATCATTCACAACAAAAACCGTGTATACCCCTGCCACTCCTACATCCATTTTGCTTTTCTTTGGGACACTCTGTATCACTATGGATATCCACTTCCATTGGATAAATCCATCGTATGGTTATATACGAACTCGAAGGAAATTTTTCGAAGATGGATTCTGGTTCTGGAGAGATTGGATAGGATTATTCAGATGTCTTTTCCCATTACCTTCTCTCAGGTTGCGAGGGCTCCTAGGATTAGGAGAGTACACCTATTACGCTTATTGGATATTCTTCTTCCAAACGTTAGGCTGGTGCCGAAGGGTAGGGAAATAAGAAAACCAATTAGCCTAAAGAAGGTGTATAGAAGGTAATAAGTAAAGACATAATAAAGGGATTGGAGTGAGGGCAGGTAAGTATATGGTTATTATCGTGAATCAGGATAGTGGAAGAGGCATTACTAGGAATACCAGTTAAACCCTTTCGAAACATTTTCATGTTTCAGTTTCACTGTGCGATGTTAATTGATAACTGTTTTCCCAGTTGGAATCTAACTCCAGGGTATGTATTTACTAGATCAGTTTCTCACATCTGCATGTTATTACAGATGGTGAGTGGGAGTAAGATATTGGGAATTGGGTGATTAGATTCTCATTATATCGGAATCCGTTGTAATTGGTGATATTTGAGGAAATCATCTGGATTTTGCCGGATGACAAATATTTGGTTTTGAATATCCGTTGTTATGCACCAATTTCAATCTGATATATCTGTACATTTATTTTATAAAGTGAGATATAACTTTTTGATATTATGTCTGTGACATTTACCTATATCAGTTGGTCATTAGGTAAGGTGTATTCTACAGCGGTGTAATTCTTCTTAACCATACTACAGTTTTTCAACCTACAACGCACAGGGTTTGAGTTGTTGAACTCAGGGGACTTATACAAAGTATTGTATGTTGTCCAGTGTCTATTAGAACAAAGGGGTTGGGACTTATACTATATTCTGTTTACTCATAACTTCTCTAAGTTCTAGACATGTATTTCGTTGAAATGCAAGGTCTAGATATTGAGAAGTTATAAGTATAAGAATAAAGTACAAAACCATTTGTTGGAAGTATCAGGATTCTTCAAAGTAGTCGAAGATGTAGATACTTGTGTTTGGTATTCCAGTGACAGTAATGGTTTTGAGAACTTACTTCTTTTTGGGGTTACTCATATATGGATGGACTTCTAGATGAGTAATGCTGATTGTCCTCTTTCCATTTGGATGATATGCACTGGAGACAGCTGCTTGATTTTGAATCTGGTTCAAATTAGATTAGTGCTTTTGTTTCTATATTAGATATATATGGAATCAATTTATATCTTGACGATGTTAAGGTATAGGGAGTTTTCCGGCTGATGCTTAAAACCAGAATCCAGATAAACTCAAGGCACGTTTCAGTAATGGCAGTTTGTGGGTTATCCCGGGCTTTGACGAGGGTTAACTTTCTACCATAAGGAAGATCAATATTTATATTGTTCTTGACTCCCCATAGTTTTAATAAAATGGGTTTTTTCAGAAAAACAAAAGTGGGAGTATGGTAGAACTGGAAGTGATTCCAGAACCACAAACGGTCACCGAAGATTTAATAGAACCTAAGGATTCAATTAGTTTCGACATTCCATTAGCCACTCTGCAGATTTGGTGGGTAACCTCAGGCACCCAAGAGGTACTTCGGTCTTCTCAATAACGGTGACAAGGAGGTTCTTGTTTACCCAGACTTGTCATTGTTGTTGTTCTAGACTATGAGACCCGGCAGGAGGATGAGTATAGCGTTGTTCTAAACTAGTTTTAGAAGTGCACGTGTATATAACTCTGCCAGAGGGTTGTTGTAGTCAGTGGGAGCAGCGAAAACATTGTGAGCAAGTAGCTTATTCTATTTATAGTCTAAAGCAGGTATAGCGGAAATAGATCATCTATTTTTGTTCTGACAGTCGTAGGTTTTGACTTCATCAGAATAGGAGATGGATCTGTTAAGAAGGTAGTAGAGAGTGATATCCAAATATTAGGATGACATGCACTTGATAGGAAGAGATATTCCTATACTACGATCGGTTATACTGTGGTTGTCACAAAGTTGTTTCTCTCCATAGGATATGGATATAATATCAGGGTTTCTAGTTACTAGATCTATAGTTTTAGATCTAGATTTAGGAAGTATCCTAATCTGGGTACTTTGACATTATTCTAAAGGTATTCTAGAATGGACGACTCCTGGCATGGTGGTTTACCTGCCGGTAATGGAGTCACCCTCTCTAAAGGTGTCTTACAGAGTAAAGGAGAGAGGGGTCTGAATGATTACCATATCATTTGCTTATGCAATTGAGTTAATCATGAAATGTCAAGTACCACACCAGATATTGCTTTTACACTAGATGCAATAAGCATATATATGAATCCAATCCTGGAGAAACATTGGGAAGCAGTTATTGAACATAAGTGAATGTTCTAGGAAAATGATTACAGCAGCCTCCTTCAGGAGACGGTTATCATTCCAGGCTTCCAAGGTGACCTGGATGACAGAGTGACTGTCAGAGTTATAGTTTTTCCCTCTTTCAAGGGACAGTATGTTGGACAGGTGGTCCAAGCAGATACTGAGGAAAGGCATGGTGCAGAATACTGATTAAATTCAGTGGACGATACAGTCTAGGAAGCTTGCTGGAATTGGAGTTCTTTTGTGAAATGGGTCCCATCAGATATCCAGACAAATTCTAAGACAAGTATTGCTCATTTCGGGAGATAGTTTTCTCCGCGAAGCTGAGATATAGAGAGATACTGAAAGAAACATTGGAGCGGATCCACTCACTGAGGCTATTTCTCGAACGAAATCATTTTCGCAAACGGACTTTGCGAAACTGATTAGTAGAGAAGTTGGGTGTTCGGTATCACATGAGCTGTGAGTATGCGACATCGCAATAATTGGCCTTATGTGCAAGTGGGAGATTGTTGGCCATAGTGCCCTCAAGGTAATTATCATAGTCGCGGACTCGTGATTATGATGATTGAGGTAGGACCTATACCGATAAAACGGTCTTTCTCAAGATGATAGTATGCTATCTGGTTTGTCTTTATCATCATGCACATGTTGATAGAGCCCATAGGATTCTTGCTTGACTGCCAGCATTATTATGATGGCGATCATATATGTGGGAGCTGGGGTCTATAAGCACATCCTTAAATGTCCCTAGTCGTAGGAGTATCGAGACCGGGCATCGATACTCCAGCATAGACTAGTGTATACTGATCGAGACCCCGACGAGGGGCGGTGGCCAGGTCTCACAAGCCATTAGTGTTAGTTTATTCATCTAAGATAGTATGCAGGTGCTCATTGGGTTATGAGTACACTGGACGGACTCGCCGGGAACCTGCTAGTTGGTATTATACCTATTGTCAGATAGCAGTTCCCTGGTGACATGTGTACAGGTTAGTCTGTCGACCTGAGATCATCATTTATTTCATGTGAGTTCCCACTGTGCTTTGATTACTACCCTACCATGGCTCAAAGGAGTCGTGCAAACCGGTTTTAGTTGGGTACAGTCCCGAGCCACATGGAGGCAGTGATCGGATCGTCGGGGATTCGTCTCTCCCGGTATTGGGGGTTGATGTCACATTGTGTACGGGTGGCCATCACCAGAAATCCATTGCCATGGTGAACGGGAATTACCGATCGAGGATCGATAGTTTCTCAGGTGGTTACGGGTTGCATGCTGACACTAAATATCGCGTTGTTAGGGGTCTGACTTTATCCACCCTCTAGACTCGATATCCGATGCTCTTAGACGAACAGACCAGACTGTATGGATATTGTCACTGACAGGCTCAGTAGGGGTTCAAGATGAGTTTGCTCGTTGGCCTCCCTTTCGCTCAATACCTGGGTAGCCGTTACGTACAGCTAGTGCCGCTGACGTGCTTATGGTTAAACCCACTGCTAGTGTATTGACGAGTCTTTTAAGTCCCACACAGAGGGTTTTCATGGTTCAGGCGATATGGTGTACATGGTGTATGTTGATACATACAGGTGTCCGATTAAATATGTGCATGTGCGGCACAGACTTTAATCGGACGGTTGATAATACTAGCGGCTTAGGATTTAGCCAGATTATTAAATCAGGTTTTTGATTTAATAATTTACATATGTATTTATATATATATGTATTCTAGTATTATTGTTCGCTATTTTTTTTTCTCTCTTGGCTATTCGTATTTTTGTACGAATACACGTATATGTATTTCATTACATGTACCGGAAAGTATTCCGTATTTTAAATGGAATAGCTTCTAGAAGATGTGCCGCCTCATTATTGATTTTTTCTTTTTAGAAAAATCATTTGTTTGATAATGAGGTGGAGGGTGTGAGGTGGCATGAGGCATGGAGTGGCATGGGTCAAAGCATGGTGCATTTGTTTAATGCAATTGGAAAAGAAAATGATTTTTTTTGAGTGGAAGAGAGAGTGGGGGCCGGCCACTTCTTCATGGGTGGGGGTTTCATTTTCATTTGGTTGATGATTTGATTACACACTAGCCTCCTCACCCTCTCACTCTCATGCTCCAAAAATACTTAGCAAATTTCCATTGTTCATGCCAAAGCTTTCCTCACTCCTCATTCATCTTCTATGGATGCTCTCTTGAGCTCATGGGTAGAAAGAAAATTGTAGTGACACTTTCATACACCTCGACTCTCCATCGCTAGCGACTTTGGAGCGTCGGTTACCTCATTCGACGAGGTTAAGCTTGCGCCGTTTCCCTTGGGTGGATCATCGGAGACGAAGGAAGACCGGCAACCAAACCACATCAAGGAGCCGCTAGGAGCTTGGAATGAAGACCGAAGGACACGGATCAACACGGTATAACGATTCTAACTCTTAGTTAGATTGCTAGTTTAGGGTTTAAGGTCGATCCGGGATTCGGGTAACGGTAGCACCGGTTTAATAAATTTTTGTTCCGCATTTTGGCCGCGTTTCGATGGCCGGGGCGCTGCCGGGACCCAACATGGTATCAGAGCCACCCTTTAAACCCCTTACTAGCTTTTTTAAAAGTGCTTAAAAGATCGATCGACGTAATTTACCGAAATCACGATTCCATTTTCATAGTTGCTGTTGATTCTCAAAAGTGGTCAAACAATTATTTCAGGCATCTTAAAAATCCGTGCAGGCAATTATAAGGGTACTGTAGCGTCTTAAAAAGTCGTTTTGGTGTTTTCCTGAAATTCGGTGAAAATTCGGTATTTTTCCGAAAACCGTCTTTCTTGTTATTTTGCAGTTTAGGGCTAATTATACTTAAAATGGATAGGTAATTGCTTGTTTTTAGTAGCTAATGAGTTAATTATGAAATTCTGGTCGTTTAAAAATTTTCCCTAATTTTTCAATTTTTTTAATATTATTTTAAGCCGGTAAGAAAATACATTAAATTAGCGATAAATACAAATTTTTCCGGGCTAATTTTAATCTCTAAAATTATGATAATTATAATCTAGTGATAACATAAATTTTTAGTAATTTATTTTGATTTTTAACAAATTTTTATGTTATGAAACGAATTTATTGAATTTTGAGCTAAAACTTGCAATTTTTGAGTTGTAGGGGGCCTTTTTGCATAAAATTTCTTTTGTAAAACCCCTCTCTCTTTTTCCTCAACCCTAGAACAGCCCCACCTTGTCCAAGTCCAGAAATTTCTGGCCTCTCTTTCCTTGATTGCTTTCTTGAGTTGAAATAGTGGTTTATGGAATTATTTTAAATATAATGGATAAGTTATGATACATTGACTTTGGAGACTTGACCCATGACTTTTCCCCACTTGCCCACACCCTCCCCCTTACCTCATTCTGGCCGAAACTGAACCTCCTCTTCTTCATCTCTTTTCTTTTCATTTTTCTTCAATTTCCTTCAAAAAAACCATATCAAAATCCATAATTAATTCAAAAATCCAAACAAAATCCTTATGCTATCATTATCCTTAGCCATTCTTGCTTGAACCTTGGAGCTAGGAAGCCATTCTTAGAGGCAAATCACTTGCTTGATCCATAGATCTTGAGGTATAAAATTCTTCAAGTTACATTCTTTTTTGCTAATTCCTTTAATTGTATGGTTTAGTGTTAAAAGTTAGCTAAATTCTAATCTAGTTTATAAAGAGTAGTTGTTTTAAACTAAAGTTTGTTAGCATACCATTATGTGGTTAATTAAATTTATTTTGCTTGCTAGTTCCTACACAAATCAAAGAAGTTACCTTGTTGATGTGGTCTTTAAATTGTGTTAATTTTGTTACTTTTAAAAAGTGTGATTTTAGTTGTAATTGTTGTTTTAGGAAAATCTAGAGAGGGTTTTTGTATGGAATTGGATTGTGAAACATGTTAATGAGTTGATTAGGGTTTAGAAATCCATTATTAGGGTAATTAATTTACATTGTTATCTAGTTGTTTTGCTAACCTAATCTAGAAGGTTAACTTGCTAAATGAGTTGTAAATTAGTGTTAATTTGAGGTTTTCATGTAAAGTTTGGATTAGAATTGCTAGGTTATATAATTCAAGTGGGTTGTTTATTGAAAATAGGTTTTGAATCTTTGCTAATGTGTTGTAATTATAGTGTTTGTAGATTGCTTGTTGTGTGGTTGGATATTGTGTTGGATTGTGATAACCGTATCGCTAATCTTCGATTTTTGCACCAAAATTTGTTAGTTTGTGCTTACTAGATTTTTATAAAAATTATGTGATGGATTATTTTTGAGATCTTGATGATTGTAATGGCTTGTCCTACGACTTTTAGGATGCGTGAGTGCGGATTTTTGGGTAGTCGGGTTTTAGTTTTGCCGGGCGACCAAATCGGCGTTTTTTGGCAGTTTTTGCGATTTTCGCGTGTGTTCCGCGCACTTTGTGCACGTTGTACCTAGCTAGCAAACTTTAGTAGTTTCGTTGGGGTTTTGCGTCGTTCTTGATATGTAACCTCATGTTTGATATTGATGTAAATTCCAGGTTCGGTCGCGGAGACGTCAGACGCGGCGCGAAAGGGAAAGGCGGTGATTGGACACAGCTAGCCAGGGATTCCGGTGAGTAGATGTAACATCTACGGGGGACTATCGTTGGATGGCGCAAGCCGCCCGATAGTTTTAGTAACTTACAAGATCCTTAGTAATGTTAATAATTAGGGGTGAAATACTTAATTGACTAATTGCTGCATCCATGCATTATATTGACATACCTATACGAAACCATTTCATAGGACACCTGCACCATTACCAGGGTTTTTATATGCAGCACGAGCACTATTCATGCTTACACACACACCCTGGTAATTGCCATGCCACCACACTAGATAACTTTTAAATTGAAACCTTTTACTAATTGATACTTAAACTGGTACTATTGCCTTTAATTCCTTAAAAATGAAACCGTAGTATTGCTATTCATGTGCATGTACTTCATCATATTAATTGTTCATGCTTAATACATTAATCACACATCGCAACTTGATTATTGATATCATACGCATTCATTATCATTGATATATGCACTTATGAGGATTTCTTGAGATTTTATGATATTGCTGGATTTCGGGGGAAAGCCGCAAAATTTCTAAACTTATTATATTTTTAAAATATGTAAATTGCGGTTTTCTAGTGATGTAAGTGTCGTCCACCATGAGTTTGCTGTGGATTTGGAAATCCGTGTCGAGGAGTGGAGGAACCGGCACGGGTACATGGTGGGCCCGGTAAGGTACCCCGGGGCAAGAGGAATGTGGTGATGACGTTGAGCCTGGCAGGGGACGGATTACCTACCGGTGACTGTTTGGGACGGCGGATATCCAGAGGATACCGACCGTGGCCGCTAGATGATGAGATATTGATACTGAGATGGGTCAGCCGGATGGCTGAGGCCGGAGATACTATGACATGGATTTATGAGATTTGAGACAGCTTTTGGGTGTCGTTGCTGGACACCGATTTTCGTCGATTCATTGACATTATGCTGGTATTCTAAAAGAGTTTCAAAAAACAAAAGAGATAAAATATTCCTTATATATATCTATTGAGACCTCAGATATTCATGTTGCATACATATTCGTACACTGATGTTGTATACCCACCTACTAGTGCATCCAGTCATACCTGTATTATAGACGCTAGGATGCTTGTGTGCATGCATACGATAGCCTTTGTAGATGTTATTTATTACTCACGAGTTGGCAACTCACCCCCGTTGTGCCACAGTCTTTTGCAGGTCCGCTCCGTCAGTTCAGTAGCGGCGGGCGCACTTGTTCTTTTGCCTCTTTTGCCTGAGCTCGAGATTTGCTCATAGGTGGGTTATGTTATTATTTTTGTACCACCTTGTATATTCTTGTATCTAGTGTACTCCATCTACTGTTTCTACCAGATTTATTGTATATTGACCTAGAGATGAGACTGTGAGGTTTGGGGACTTTTATGCTGTATTTTGGGGTCGAGCTCACTTGAGTCGACATGATGTTTTCTTATGCTTTATTATGATTATTATGCTTGCTGTCATTTACATTGCGTGGGATTTGTGACCGCCTTGTGGCGAAGAGCTAGCTCCCGCTTGGGGATGCCCTATTTTGTTGGATTCATGTATATTTTTGTTGTACCCATTTTGGGGGCCAGTATTTACAAAGGAGACTCTGCCGAAATTTTCGGAAAAATTGGTATTGTTTTTAAAAATGGTTGTACATGACTTATTTGATAACTCGCTTTCAATTGATTGGGTTTTCTTCACTCTTTTGCTTAAATGGTTTTGTTTTCTGGGCTTTGGCTTACTTACTTTACGGACGTCTTTAGACGTTTCGTAAAGTTAAGTGCCAGTCACGTTCCGTACCCTGCGGGTCGTGACAGGTACAGAAAAAATTTGAGCTCTTCAAGTGATCTCTTCACATTCTAGTGTGCTACAATCTTCTCCCCTTAAAGAAAATTCGTCCCCAAATTTAAAATATAGCTACGCGTACCTTCAAACAGATGAGGGAATTTCTTCCGCATCTCGCCCTCGGCCTCCCAAGTGATCTATTCACCATTCGGGCTGCGCCAAAGAATCTTCATAGATGGCAAGACCTTTGATCGAAGTTTCTTCACCTGCCGATCCAATAACACTACTGGTTGCTCGGTGAACGAAAGATCGCGCTCAAGCTGAACGGTCTGATGCTGAATCATGTGAGAAGGGTCATGAAGATATCTGCGAAGTATCGACACGTGAAATACGGGATGAACATCCGGAAAGCCGGGTGGAAGAGCCAAACGATATGCAACCGCGCCGACACGCTCGAGGATCTCGAAGGGACTCACAAATCTGGGGCTAAGCTTTCCTTTTCGCCCAAATCTCATCACGCCCTTCATCGGAGAGACCCTTAGAAAAACGTGATCGCCAACTGTGAACTCAAGTCTGCGACGGCGTCTGGCCGCATACGATTTCTTCCTGCTCTGAGCCGCCCCCATCCAATCTCAAATCAACTGTACTTTCTCGGTCGTCTCCAGCACGATCTGCGGCCCCAAAATACTGCTCTCTCTAAGCTCAGTCCAACAGACGGGCGATCTACATTTCCTCCCATACAAGGCCTCGAAAGGTGCCATCTGAATAGTATCCTGGAAGCTGTTGTTGTAGGAGAACTCCACTAAGGGTAAATGATTGTAACGTTTTGGAAATCGTTTCGGTGAAATTTCGAAAAAACGGTAAAATAAAGGGGTTTTCTGTAAAAAGTCAAAATGCAAATATCTTATTTTATAAAATTAAATATACATATTCTATCTATGTAATTGCTAGTATTTGGTGTTTATTGAGCCACTGGTGAAATTTCAAATTTTCTGAAATTTTTTCCGAAATTAATTATTTTAATATTATTTTAAGCCGTCACTAATACATTTAATTAGGGAAAATTACAAACTGGAATGGGTTGAAACAAATTTCGTGCATCATGGCATGTTAAACTAAATTTGTAACATGTTTCTTTTTCTCTTTTGTTTGCATGGTTAGAAAGTTCTAAGGTTAAATAGAAAAAAGAAAATTTAATGAATAGAAGAAAGATGATGTGGTGCTAGTTTGACTTAGGAAATTATACAAACACATTCATTCACCATTCTTGCCCCATATGTGGCCGAACCCCCTCCCAAATCAGCAGCCATCCCCTTTTCTCTACTTCACCTCACAAAAAAAAAAAATGAGTGAAGGGAAACATTAAACAAGAGGTATGGGCTTTTATACTTGAGGTATGGTATTACTTTTGACTTGGCCACAACTATAACCCCACTCCCTCAATTCCTCTCCCTTGCTGGCCGAGCACTCCCAGCAGCCCCCTTACCATTTTTCCCACTTGATTTCCCTGTCAAATTTCCATTAAAAATCATCAAAATCCAAACAAAAGGTCACAAATTCAAAGCAATTTCTTCCTTCAACCTTTAGCCATTCTTTCTTTGGCCAAACTAGCTTGGATCATGGAGAAAAGTTAGCAATTGGGAGGCTAGGGTTGCATGTTAGATCTACAAATCTTGAGGTATAAATCCTAACCCCATATTTAATGAGTTGCTAATTACTTCAATTTATTTAATTTTGATGTTTAATTTGTGTTCTAACTTCAAACTTGAAATTCAAGAAAAGGGAATTGTTACCAAGTGAGAGTTCTTATCGTTGATCATGGTTTAATGGTGTATTTATCATGCTAAGCCATAGAAAAACCTATTCTAGTTGCTAGTTTGCAATTTGTTAAATTTAAATCGTAATATTTAAGCTTTTTTTTTTTAGCAAAATAGGTTTTTTGTAAACTATGAAAATAATTAAGATAAAAAAAATCTAATTAGGGTTTTCATGAAATTATTAACATTTTAAATTGTAGTTTAATACTTTAGTTCATGCAAAACCAAGCTAAATTGTTGTTTGTGCATTTTTGTCATAAAATGGTTAAAATTAGATAAAATTTCAAACTAAAATTTTAAGATTTCTACAATTGGCGTGATAAAATTTTGGAAATGGTTTGTATGATTTATTGAAGATATTTAGTTAATGTTGTAGCCGCTAGAATTGTTAAAACAACTAGATTTGAACTGAATTGGCAATTATTGCTTACTAGACTTTCGGAAAAATGGCTTCTAAAGCGAATTTGAAGTTTTGATGATTTAAACCCTATATATATATATATATATATATATGTATATATATATATAGTGGATTGTGAAACCACGAATGGTGCGTTTGTGTTTTTCTCGATCACTCGGCATCTGTACACCAATATCAAGGGTTTTTGGGTTGATTTGTGAAAGCAACCATAGGTTTTGACCTATGTGGGATTCTTGTGTCATTTTGGTCATGAGTCAGATTTTAATGCGATACGGTGTGTTATGATATGTAGGTACCCTATGTGGACTTCGAGACGACAAGAAAGCGCGTGACGACGTCGGCACCGGCGAGCGAGGACCAGGTGAGTAGATTTATATCTACGGGGAGAAGTCGGGTGGAGGGCGTATAGCACCCCCGCAGTTCGTGGTGATGTATATGAATGCGTGTACACATATTTATGGATTATATTTTGTTTGAGTTTATTGATGATAAATAGGGATGGTTTAGTATTGTGAAACCCTAGAGTAGTGGTCGCACCATACATGCACACACCCACCCATACTTGCATACATTCTTCTTCCATTTGTGTTTACGGGAAAATATATAGTTATGTGTTCACATGGGTATGGGACTATGTGTTCACATACGGATTTGAGGATGATACTTGGGATTGAGATGAGTCAATGAGATTTGTGTTGAGGTTGTGATATCGGTGATATAGCAGGATTCGTACTTGAGGTACGTCCTGGGGTTATAGCGGATCTTGGGGCGGCGATGCGGGTGAATAGTGTTATAAATAAAGTGGTCGACATGTGATCGTGATTTGAGACATGATATGCTAGGATATTGATATTAGGCCGTATCGGGCAATGTATATCCCTTGATGATGATATGTGCTGACGATATCGGTTTGTACGAGATTGTCGATCTGTAATCAGATCATGAGTACATTAAGGATATTAGTATTGTACTAGACATAGGTCAGTACCCTAGACTATGATCTTGGATAAAGAGGATACCAGAGTTATAGTGTGAGGAATATGATATTGACCCGTACCCAGATTGGGATGCCGTACGACGGATTTACGTACGAGCTATATTGATGATTGATCCGCACTCTTGACTTGGGATGCCTGCTTGTAGATATGGTATCGGATATGATATTGAGGCGGGATCATCGACTGTATATATACAGGTATGTATATGTATCGACTCAGATGATAGGCGGTTTGCTTACCTGTAGTTCAGCTTGTTAGTTCAGCCGTATAGTTTAGTGTAGTTGTTAGATTAGATTAGACCCCTACCTATTTCAAAACTAGCGGATCGTGGGTATCTTAAAAGACAGGTCAAGGGATCTACGGATATTTCAAAAGACGTATCCTTTCTTAAAAACCACCGTAGCCCCTATTTTCAAAACCCCGCGATTCGTGTTATTTCAAATGGCACCATTGTTTAATATTTAGCTCCCGCTCATTTTGGTTGCTCGCTCCGCATCGCATATTTATATTGTTATTTCATATTGCATTGTTGACAATATGCTGTTAGGACACCAGCACCATTACCGATGATGCATATGTACCACATACACCTACTTGCCGGCTCACACACATCTTCATCGGTAATTGCCATGTCACGTATGTTGGGGTAAAAAATTTACACCCCGGTTGATCAAGTCGAAATCAAAGTCAACCCAAGCCAAGTGGGCCCATGCCCGGGTCGAGCCCGAACATGAAGCGGTCGGCCATCCCCCATGCCGAGATAAAAATTTTGTAATAAATAATATTGTTGCATTTCTTTTATTTTATTTTATGGATAAATGTAAGAAAAATAGGTATAAAGCCAAATTTTTGTAAAGCCCATGGCTTATTGCAAAAAGAAATGGCACATGAGCCATGGGATAGGCAAAATGCCATTTTGTGAAGCCCAAGGGGCTATGTGCAAAGTGTATAGCCTATAAAGGTAAACGATAATGAAATATCTCACAACTTTTTCTCTCTCCAAAAAAAGATTCAGATCTGAGATCTTTCTTCCTTCTTCAAGGTTCCAAAACCTTCTTCTTTCTTTTGAATTAAATCAAGAGTTCTACTCTCCTTTTTATAAAACAAATTAATTTTTCACCACAAAACCATCAAGAGGAACTCAGATCTTCCATTAGATCTCAAAAAGGAGTGATTTTTAAAATCCCATATCTCTTGATCTTCAAGATCCAGCTAACAGAGGAGGAGGAAGAAGAACCCCTTTCACTAAACCCCAAAAAAAAACACTCAGGAGTCCAACTCCTCTTTGATTTCTCTTCAGAGAAATCTTTTTAGGCTAAGAGCCTCTTTTTCTCGCCGGCGCTCAAGCGCAGAGCGCCCACGTGCCGACATGTGGCGCGCTTGCGCTCCAGGGCAAGCGCTCGAGCGCAAGTCGCCCTCGTGCCGACACGTGGCGCTCTTGCGCTCAAGCGCAAACGCTCGAGCGCAAGTCGCCTACGTGCCGACACGTGGCGCGTTGCGCTCCAGCGCTCTGCGCTCGAGCGCAAAGCGCCCACGTGCCGACACGTGGCGCGCTCGCGCTCAAGCGCTTAGGTGCTGGCCCTACGCATCCTTTGGATGTCTTTTTCCCCTTTACTTATATATACATGTATATATATACATATGTATACAAATGTACACATACACATACTCCGCGACACTGTCCCTGTTAGAAAAAAATTTCTAACGGGGCGCTGCCCCGCACCCCGCAAGGGGGCTGCTAGCCCCTTGACCCCCAGCCCGCTATCCGGGTAGCGGGACCCCCGTGAAAACTCTGCGTGGGCTCCCGATATATTCAAACCCCCCCCTCCAAACAACACACACACCACTGCACATTGAGTTCGCATGACCAGTTTAACCCGTTAATCGGAGGTTCCCTCGCCCCAAAGGCGAGGGGTAATTAACGGCAGCTTAGTCCGCGGCTGCCGGAGATTCGGATCCCACAATCATTAAACTCCAGCCTACCCTAGGCAGGGGGAATCTGTGGTACGCCTGATAAGCGTTCACGGTATTCCCCATCTCAATGGGGTGATGAAAACACCTACAGATTCTGGCACGCCCGGTGGGACCAATCTCTCCTCCCATATTTCGGGTTAAACGTTCATGCGAACTCAATCAATATACATATCTGTATTTATACTAAAAATAATGCTTTTTCATGCAGATTTTCAAGCAATCAACCTTCGACGACAATGTCTCCCCAGACGAATTCAGCTTCCAACGTGACCCCCGATTCCGTACGTGGTCAAGATCAATGCTCGTGTGGTTCTCCCCGCAAGCCTCAGTCGACAGTGGGAGGAACCGCCCCGCCAGTTCGGCTCCGTCATCATCTACCCTGCCGAAGCGCTCATCTAGCGGACATCCCGGTGGAACAGGTGGCCAAGCCGGTCTCAAGGGGCAAGAGGCCGAATGTCGTGATCGCGAAGGCACCACAACCGAAACTTAAAACGGTGTCTGAACGGCTCTCTGGCGCTCCAACTGGGGGCAAGACTTTCGGTACAAAGGGCAACATCAAATGTGGCGGACGAGCTCAGGCGATGACTCTAACAAATGCACAATCAAGCGTATCTCCAAGGCCTCCATTGCCGGTCCGCGGCATCTTCCCAAAGAGCTGAAGTCTGCCAGGTGCTTAGAACAGAAAAGTTAAGGCAGAAGCGGCTCAGGTATCGAGCCAACAAGAGGGCCAAGCTTCGGCCAAATGGAATCGTATGAAGTTCCAAGTGCAGGGTTGCCCGATGATGACGGCTGAGTCGGACGTAAGAATCAGCAATTCCTTCGAGCCTCTGAAGTGGGTTCAGAAAATGCCATGACCGCCAGAATCAACAAGACAACGGTCCGAACAGTGCCACAAAGAGACGTGTCCCAGCCCCCAACAGAAAAAGTATGACACTGTCTCTTCAAGAGTCTATCAAGCACTCTGTGCCGCACGAAATCAGCGGGGTAAACCCGAAGAAAGCGCCAGCACCATTCGAGAAACTGGTCAGGCCAGCCGCCTTCAATCGACTACCAGCTACCGAAATAAGGGGGGTCAAGACAGCGATCCATGAAATCAGCTGCCAATGATAGAAAGACGGCCGGATATATCATCCATACGGTCTATATGGCGGGCGGGCGGCCCAGCGACAACCCTCGCAGCAAAAGCAAGGATGGGGCCACCACATCCCAAGCCCAATCTAGCCTGAATGTGGTTGCCGCTGCCCAAGAACAGCCGCCCCCGCTGGATGAAGAAAACCCTCTCGATGAGGATGATAGGCAGAAAGACCCTCGGTCCATGCAGAGTCAAGCTCGGACAGCGAGGAAGAGCCGACTTTCCGCCCCAGGACTGCGGAGCAAGAGCTGCTTCAAGAGCTTCGAAAACAGCTCAGGAGCAAAGATAAAGAGATGGCCAAGCTCTATCGAAGATTGACGACTTAACGAACGTGGTGATGCAGCTTACGGCTCAAATTACTCGAGCGCCTCCCAATCAAGCACAAGCCACTACTAATCAGCCGGGTGATGACAATCTGAGGCAGCCAATGCCTATTCCTTCGGGGCCAAGGACTGGTCGAGCCACATGAAAGCCGACCACACTCCGCTTCTGGGGACGCCTTGGCCCCATGATAGCACTATCCCGCTAACACAGGATCGGATAATGGATTTGGTCACCAGCAAGGTTAAAACATTGGTGCCGAAGCTGAAGCGCAGAAAGAAATCAACAGTAGTGGGCGGCCATTACCCCGCGCAGTACGATCTGATTGAGTTCCCAAGCGGGCTACGTCATTCCTAAGTTCGGAAGATTTGATGGAACAGGGAATGCAAATCAGCACGTTGCCCACTTCAAAGCATCGTGCGGAAATACAGGGGGCAATGATGCGCTCTTCTTCGTCAGTTTGTCAACAGCCTGACCGGCGTCGCCTTCGACTGGTATGCGAGTATACCGGACGGGTCCATCATTACCTTTGCCTAAATGGTAGTCCCCTGTTTCGGCAAAGGTTCATGAGTGTCAGGGATAAAATCTCTATTGCCGACCTTGTGAGGACCAAGCCGGGAAGAATGAAAGCAACACCAACTTTATTGCCCGATGGCGTAATCTCACGGTCAAGTGCGAACCGCCGCTAGAGCAGGACCAGTCCGTCAGCCTTCTCATTGGGAACCTCAGCAATTGGATGGTCCATTCTTATGTACAGCGGGCCTCAAGACATTCCAGGAGCTAACCAAGAAAGTCCAAATGCTGGAACGCTCGAAAGAAAGAGTCTCCGCCAGACTCTTAGAGCGATAAAACTTGGAAAAGCAAGCGGGACGACAACCGTAGAAGTTGGGAGTTCCAGCAGTACCAATGTTTTCAATGCCTCCGACAATGAAGAAAAGCGAAGGGCGGGCGAAATCCAACAAAACCAACCGGTCTCGAAAGCCATTGCTGGGAGGAGATGGGCCTTCCTTAGAGGAGAAAAAGAACAGGTTTACTCTTTCAGGAGGGACAAGGTCCATAAGATATTTAAAGATGCCTTGAACAACGGCCTACAATTGCCGGAGTCAAAAAGACCGCAAGAAGCAAAAATGACCGACAATCCTCTCTATTGCCCTTACCACCGAGTAGTGAGCCATGCGATCGAGGATTGCTATATCTTCAAAGACTGGGTTGAGAAGCAGTACAAGGCTGGAGAAATCGAGCTGTCCAAAAGTATGTTGGTGAACAATCAAGTTGCAACCACCAACTTTATACAGACAGAAACTGAAGCCTTCTAGGAGCAGACAGCCGAACCCGCTGCCCTGAGCAATGAAACGGACTCATCGCGGCCTCCATGGAGTATGCACATATCTAATAAGACGAAGAAGATGATAAAGCTACTTCGGAAAGAACCCAGGACGGAATGGGAAGGGCAGACGAAGCCTACCAGTCCAGCTGCCAATGCGGCTCCATCAAGCTCAAAATCCAAGAAGATCAAGAAGAAGAAAGTGCAGCTCGGCGCGAAAAAGAGTCTGCGGGGAGATCGACCATTCAAAAATATATCGATTCCTCGAAGAATATGAACAAAAGGAAAGAACATTGATTCAATTGAAGGAGTTCTTCCCTGTACAAGCGGCTGAAATTCCGGAGGAGTTAGAAGAAGACTCCAATGAAGAGATCCCAGTAGTGACCTGCTACGCCATCCATCTTGGCAGCGACTCCGAGGATGAGCTCTGCTTTCCGAGGAGGACGAGGAGCTCGCCATAAAGGCCAATCAAATCCAGCTCAGAAGTGGCAGGGCTCTACTGCCAAATCAGGGAAACGCCCCAAAAAGGAAGGAAAAACAAGTCGCTAATGAAGAAGATGGCAGAGAACCGGCTGATGAAAACTCAAGTCCTTCACGGTGGACTATAATGTCTTGGCTCACCTTCGAAGGCTTCCGTCTCTCCTGAGGCATCTACGACGCCTTTGGTCCTATCTAAGGAGCTTAGAATGTTCTTATTCACGCTCTCCAAAACCCCGAGCGGTATCAGGCTCACTTTGCGGAAATTAATATGAAAGAAGCTCCGCACGCTTTGCATGCCGCCGCAGTCACATTTAAGGATGAAGACTTGCTACTGGGAACGGCTGAGCATAATCGGCCGCTTTACGTGACCGGGTACAGCAACGGAGATCGGATTAATCGCATATTGATTGATCGGGGTCTTCAGTGAACATCATGAACTTGCGGACGCTGAAGAGTTGTCAATGGACGTCCGACACTCTGTCAGGGAAAGGATTGTCATTCAGGGCTTCACCAAAATTGCCAGCAAGTTTCTGGGGTCTATAGCTTTGCCAATCAAATTTGGGGGATCTGCAAACTGAAGCTAAGATATACGTGATCGATGCCGACACGTCTTATAAGATTCTCTTGGGGCGGCGTGGCTCCACGATTATGGCATCATTCCGTCAACGCTCCATCAATGCATGAAGTATACTAAAAATGGCGAAGAAAGACGCATTGACGGAGACATCCAGCCGTTCGGTGTGCATGAAGTCCGATATGAAGATTCCTCGGTACTTTATGAACCACCAAAATGCTAAGCCACAACTGACTGAGGATAGACCGGCCCCAAGACCCAAAAGCAAATCTGCGCCGGTTGTCACTTTCAAAAGTAAAAACGCCCAAGTGCACCCATATTTCGGTAGCGACACTGATGAGTCTGACGCTGGAAGCCCGTCCTTCCCATAAAACCCGCCCTCGTTTCGGCGGCGATACGGACGAATCTGATGCTGAAGGCCATCTAGCAGCAAAGTCCGCCCTCATCTTGGCAGTGACACTGAAGAGTCAGAAGAACAAGACCTGCCGTGCAACAGCTGTGCAGATTGGCCCCACCATGCAGCAAGCGAAACTACGAGAGACCTTCGAAGTTGCAGAAGGGTCCCTGGCCATCACAAGGGTGCCGGAACGGATGTGCAAAGAGCTCGACGCATTATCAGTCTCTACCGTAGACCAGCTGAAAACTTTCTACGTGCCCGGGAGGCAAAATGGACAGAAGGGCATCCTGTTTTACAGGTCAAACCCCGTTGTGCACCCGGACGATCTTTCTGTCACGTGCTTCCCTATGAGAGAGGCATAAGAGCCGTCCTCAATCCCAGATACTATGCGCCCGAGATGCGGGAATACTTTAAGAAGTGCGGATGCCGGTTATATCAAACGGAGTCCGAAGCAAAGTTTTACGAAGGGCTATGGTATCCCGCCGCAGGTCCGAGCACTCATCGATGGAGACGAATTCCAGATAGACGGGGCATAGGCTACATTCAACCTGATTCCAAAGCGTGCTACATGATCCATTTTGGTGAGGCAGCGAAAGATCAAATGATGATGACGAGATAGCCGAGCCAGAAGAAGCTCCTCAAGAGCTCGAAGATGGTGGACAAGCAACCTTTGACGAGCTAACCAAGATTGACTTAGGAACGCCCGAAAATCCAAGGCCGACCTACATCAGCTCGCTCTTGTCAGAGGAAATGAAAGCGCAGATAATTGCCCTGCTGTATGAGTTCGTCGACTGCTTCGCGTGGACATACAAAGAAATGCCAGGCCTTTCCCCTGAAGTGGCTGTGCATAAGCTGGCTATATCTCCTGATGCTAAGCCAGTCAAACAAGCCCCTCGAAGAATGAGAAGGGAACTAGAAGAAAAAGTCATCAAGGAAACCAAGAAGCTCATCGACGCCGGCTTCATCAGGAAGAGAAATATGCGGACTGGATCGCATGCATAGTCCCAGTGAAGAAGAAAAATGGGCAGATCCGAGTTTGTGTCGATTTCAGGGACCTCAAGAAGGCATGTCCTAAAGATGACTTCCCGCTACCGGTCATGGAAATGATGGTCGATGACACCTCAAATTACGAGCTGTTCACCCTTTATGGATGGCTCGTCTGGATACAATCAGATCAAGATGTCGCCTGAGGCTGAGAAGCACACAGCATTTCGAACCCCGATCGGAATATACTGCTACAAAGTGATGCCATTCGGACTAAAGAACACAGGCGCTACATATCAAAGGGCAATGACTAATATCTTTGATGACCTAATCCATAAAGTCGTTGAATGCTATGTGATGATCTGGTCATCAAAACTAAGAGCCAAGGCCGACCATATCCAAGATCTTAGGACCGTTCTCACCAGACTGAGGGAATACGATCTGAAGATGAATCCTCTGAGTGTGCTTTTGGCGTGTCATCGGGAAAATTCCTGGGCTTTATAGTTCCGGCATCGAGGGATCGAAGTTGACCCATCAAAGATAAAGGCCATCATGGAGATGCCCCCTCCGAAGAGTCTGACGCTGCTAAGGTCTTTTTAAGGCAAGCTTGCTTATATACGGAGGTTTATCTCAAATTTATCGGGGAGATGTAGGCCCTTCTCGAAGCTCATGAAGAAAGGAGCTCCTTTTATCTGGGATGCTGAATGTCAAGCAGCGTTCGAAAGCATCAAATAGTACTTGTTGCACCCTCCAGTGCTGGCCGCTCCCATTCCAATAAACCGCTGATTCTCTACACTGCCGCGCTGGATGAGTCACTCGGTGCGCGCTCCTTGCCCAGAATAACGAGGAGGGAAAAGAAAATGCCCTCTACTACCTCAGTCGAACTCTAGTCGGGGCGGAACACACACCTACTCCCCAATCGAAAAGCAATGCCTGGCTCTAATATTTGCTGTGAAGAAGCGAGGCACTATTTGCTGGCTTATCGGTTATGCTGATCTCCAAGGTCGACCCGCTCAAACACTTGATGACCAAAGAGAGCCTAGCCGGCAGAATGGCAAGATGGGCTGTCATGTTACTTGAGTTTGACATAGTTTATACTCCTCAGAAAGCAGTAAAAGGGCAAGCTCTCGCAGACTTTCTCGCTGCTCATTCCCATACCAGAGGGGTCACCACTTAATTGCGAGTTGCCCGACGAACAAGTGCTGCACCTAGAGAATGACGAGCCATGTTGGGAGCTCTACTTCGATGGGGCCTCATCAATAAGAAGCTCCGGCCGATCAAGCATCCGGAGGTAAAAAGCGGGGATAGGGTTGGTGTTCGTCACACTATCAATGGGAACCCTACGGCGTTCTTTCGCTCTCACCGAGCCTCGGACAAACAATGAAGCTGAGTATGAAGCTCTGATAGCTGGTTTGGAGCTCGCCATAGAAATGGAAATCCGTCGGCTACGAGTTACGGTGACTCCCAGCTCGTCATCAACCAAGTAAGCGATGATTATAAATATACAAACCGAGTTAGCTCGGTACAGAGGCCGAGTGGTGGAACTCATGAAACGGTTCACTCACATTGAACTAATGAGAGTCCCTAGAGCGTGAATGGAAAGGCCGACGTACTCGCTCGCTTAGCCAAGGAGCTGGCTGATCCTGACATGGACGAAATTCTGATCACAGTCAGGAGCCGACAAATTCTACCCCAGTCTCTCTACGAGAAGAGGAAAGCGCGGAACAGAAGAGCAGTCCTGCCGAAGAAGCTTCGATCATCCAAGACGAGCCCGATTGGAGAGAACCCTTCATAGAGTACCTCCGATACGACAGGCTGCCCGAAGAAAAAATCTGCGAGGATTCAGCTGAAGAAGAGAGCTCTCCGATACGTGTTTGTAAATGATACGTTATACCGAAGGTCATATGACCAACTCTGGCTCAGGTGCCTGTCATTGGCCGAAGCCCAAAAAGTCATGAAAGAAGTTCACTCAGGCGTTTGCGGTGCTCACCAATCTGGCCCCAAGATGCGACTGCAGATCAAACGGCTTGGGTATTACTGGCCCACTATGATACGGGATTGCGGAGAGCATGCAAAGAAATGTTATATCTGCCAAATTCACGGTGATTTTATTCACAAGCATCCCAATCCATTGCATCCCTACGGTGGCGTCAATGGCCCTTCGAAGTCTGGGGCACCGACATTGTTGGCCCAATTGATCCTCCGTCATCCAAAGGCCATCGGTTCATACTGGCCGCGACAGACTACTTCTCCAGATGGGCTGAAGCTGTCCCGCTAAAAGAAGTCAGACAAAAGATATTCTGACATTCTTCCAGCATAATATTCTATACCGCTTCGGTACACCAAGAAGAATCATTTCTGACAACGGGCCTTCTTTCAAGAGCTTCAATGTCTCAAGGTTCGCTACTCAGCACAAGATAGACTGGAGATATCCTCCATCTATAATCCAAGAGCCAACGGGCATGCCGAAGCCTTCAATAAGACTCTATGCAAGCTCCTGAGGAAAAATGCTTCAGCCAATAAGAGAGACTGGAATCTCAAACTTCACGAGGCGTTGTGGGCATATCGTACCACGCACCGTACTCCAACTCAGTCCACTCCATACTCATTGCTCTTCGGAGTGGAGGCGGTCCTCCCCCTCGAAGTCGAAGTTGCCAAGCTTAAGAAATGGCCGTTCAGCACGAGTTGACGGAGGAGGAAAACGTTCTCCTTCGGCTTGAAGAGCTTGATGCCCTCGAAGAAAAGAGGCTCGCGGTGCAGTAAAATCTGGAGCTATACCGAGCCCAAATGTCACGGGCTTATGACAAGATAACCTGTCTCCGCGCTTTCAAGAAAGGTGAATTGGTGTTGGTCCTCAAAAGACCGATCATCCCCAATCGACATGCCAAGGGAAAATTCGAGCCAAACTGGGAAGGACCATACGTCATTGAGAAAGTGTTCGACGGAGGATCCTACCAACTGATAAGTGCCGAGGGAGAAAGGCCCATGCCACCCATCAATGGCCGATATCTCAAGAAATACTACACGTGAATGCTCCAAGTCGCAGGCGAATTGAGCACGTCAGCCCTACGGTCTGGATCATACATCCTGCAAAACCGTATACAATCCACGGGTGTAAATGACCCCTATCTCTCCCAAGTCCTGCCGGTGAGGCTACTTTTAAAGTCCCACCAGCGGCAAAAAAAAAGAAAAGAAAAAAAAAAGAGAAAGAAAAAAAAGAAGAAAGAAATAAAAAAAATAAACGGTATGTCCACAAGCAAAACGGGCACGGATGAAAACCCGAAAGGGCTCCGTGAGTAAAAACAGCAGGACTACCGGCGAGTCTGTGAAAACCCGAAAGGGCGCAAACTCATGAGAAGAGATGAAATGCACTCGCAAAGTCCTCTCGACCTTGTGAGGAGAAAACCCCTGCGTGAGATCCTTACGACTCACAAAGGAGCAACACACTTGGGAATCCTCACGATTCCTAAGGAGAAAATACACCTGCGGGATCCTTACGACTCGTAGGGAGGAAATGCTTTTATGGGACACTCACGGCCCATAAAATTGAAAAGCCTTAGGTGATAGAGACCTAAACCTGTCTCCTAAGCCATCGTTCCCCAACGGGCAACGGCAAATGATGAGTCGCTCCTGGCATTTTGCTTCAGTGTTAGCGGTGCTGATGCCGACCAAAAACCCAAATCCCAAGTCCTCCCGGGGCAAATGATGAGTTGCTCCTGGCATTATTCCAGTGCAGCAATACTGATGCCAAACAAGATCCAAGTTCCAAGTCCCCAAACGGCGAATGATGAGTCGCTCCTGGTACCACATTCCAGTGCAGCGATGCAGACGCCAACCAAAATCCGATTTCTCAAAATTCTCTCGGCCCTACGGTAGGTCCCTAAATTGACCATCGTATACAATCCACGGGCTCAAATGATTCTCATCATACCCATGCCCCACCATAATCACCAGTTACGCGGCCGGTCTCCGCTTTAGGAATGATGCTCCATTGATAAGACCCACTCATGTGTCCTCACGATATATGAGGAGAACAAACCTTTGTGGGATCCTTACGACTCATAAAGGAAAAACACACTTAGGAGTCCTCACGACACCTAAGGAGAAAATACACCTGCGGGATCCTTACGACTCGTAGGGAGAAAATGCTTTTATGGGACCCTCACGGCCCATAAAATTGAAAAGTCTTAGGCGATAGGGATCTAAACCTGTCTCCTAAGCCATCGCTCCCCAATCCCCAAATGGCGAATGATGAGTCGCTCCTGGTACCATATTCCAGTGCAGCGATGCAGACGCCAACTAAATTCCAAATCCCATACCCCAACGGCGAATGATGAGTCGCTCCTGGTACCATATTCCAGTGCAGCGATGCAGACGCCGACAAAATCCCAAAATTTTTCCGGCCCTACAGTCTGGATCATACATCCTGCAAAACCGTATACAATCCACGGGCGTAAAAAAATCCCAAAATCCTCTCAATGACAGATGATGATTCGCTCCTGGTACCATATTCCAGTATAGCGATGCTGATGTCAACCCAAATCAAAATCAACAAGTCAACTTCCACTCCGACACCGCAGAAAGCGGAGCAAGTCAGAATCCAATCTCGACACCGCAAGAAGCGGAGCAAGTCAAGTCTACCCCTGACACTGCAAGAAGCAGAGCAAGTCAAATCAAGAATCGACCGTCCAAGTCGCAAAAATGGCAGAACCGACCGTCCACGTCGCTACAAGGGCAGCACCGACCGTCCATGTCGCAAAAAGGGCAGAATCGACCGTCCACGTCGCTAAAAGGGCAGCATCGACCGTCCAAGTCGTAAAAAGGGCAGAATCGACCGTCCACGTCGCTAAAAGGGCAGCACCGACCGTCCACGTCGCAAAAAGGGCAGAACCGACCGTCCACGTCGCTAAAAGGGCAGAACCGACCGTCCAAGTCGCAAAAGGGCAGCACCGACCGGCCACGTCGCTAAAAGGGCAGCATCGACCGTCCAAGTCACAAAAATGGCAGAACCGACCGTCCACGTCGCTAAAAGGGCAGCATCGACCGTCCACGTCGCAAAAAGGGCAGAATCGACCGTCCACGTCGCTAAAAGGGCAGCATCGACCATCCAAGTCACAAAAAGGGCAGAACCGACCGTCCACGTCGCTAAAAGGGCAGCACCGACCGTCCACGTCGCAAAAAGGGCAGAACCGACCGTCCACGTCGCTAAAAGGGCAGCACCGACCGTCCACGTCGCTAAAAGGGCAGCACCGGCCGTCCAAGTCGCAAAAAGGGCAGAACCGACCATCCAAGTCGCAAAAGGGCCGCATCGACCGTCCATGTCGTAAAAAGGGCAGTGCCAGCTTCCCAAAAGAAGGGAACCGAATCAAGTCGCCTCCACGAGAAAGAAGATCCATCAATTTCATGCACACGACCCACATATGTGGTGTGCATTTATTGATGGGGGGCAATTTGTTGGGGTAAAAATTTACACCCCGGTTGATCAAGTCGAAATCAAAGTCAACCCCAAGCCAAGTGGGCCCATGCCCGGGTCGAGCCCGAACATGAAGCGGTCGGCCTTCCCCCATGCCGAGATAAAAATTTTGTAATAAATAATTTTGTTGCATTTCTTTTATATTATTTTATGGATAAATGTAAGAAAAATAGGTATAAAGCCAAATTTTTGTAAAGCCCATGGCTTATGTGCAAAAAGAAATGGTACATGAGCCATGGGATAGGCAAAATGCCATTTTGTGAAGCCCAAGGGACTATGTGCAAAGTGTATAGCCTATAAAGGCAAAAGATAATGAAATATCTCACAACTTTTTCTCTCTCCAAAAAAAGATTCAGATCTGAGATCATTCTTCCTTCTTCAAGGTTCCAAAACCTTCTTCTTTCTTTTGAATTAAATCAAGAGTTCTACTCTCCATTTTATAAAACAAATTAATTTTTCACCACAAAACCCATCAAGAGGAACTCAGATCTTCCATTAGATCTCAAAAAGGAGTGATTTTTTAAAATCCCATATCTCTTGATCTTCAAGATCCAGCTAACAGAGGAGGAAGAAGAAGAACCCCTTTCACTAAACCCAAAAGAAAAACACTCAGGAGTCCAACTCCTCTTTGATTTCTCTTCAGAGAAATCTTTTTAGGCTAAGAGCCTCTTTTTCTCGCCGGCGCTCAAGCGCAGAGCGCCCACGTGCCGACACGTGGCGCTCTTGCGCTCCAGCGCAAGCGCTCGAGCGCAAGTCGCCCTCGTGCCGACACGTGGCGCGTTGCGCTCCAGCACTCTGCGCTCGAGCGCAAAGCGCCCACGTGCCGACACGTGGCGCGCTCGCGCTCAAGCGCCTAGGTGCTGGCCCCACGCATCCTTTGGATGTCTTTTTCCCCTTTACTTATATATACATGTATATATATACATATGTATACAAATGTACACATACACATACTCCGCGACCCCCGTGAAAACTCTGCGTGGCTCCCGATATATTCAAACCCCCCCTCCAAAACAACACACACGCACACTGCACATTGAGTTCGCATGACCAGTTTAACCCGTTAATCGGAGGTTCCCTCGCCCCAAAGGCGAGGGGTAATTAACGGCAGCTTAGTCCGCGGCTGTCGGAGATTCGGATCCCCACAATCATTAAACTCCAGCCTACCCTAGGCAGGGGGAATCTGTGGTACGCCTGATAAGCGTTCGCGTATTCCCATCTCAATGGGGTGACGAAAAACACCCTACAACGTACACCTTAGAAAATATTATTGCTTAACTTAGCTTGATAGCCAGTAGTTTGACATAATATTAGTGTACATACCTTATATGCCAGCTTAGATATTGTAGTTATTACTTGTCGCTTCATGCATACTGTTATTCATTCTTATGCTTATATTCATGGTTTTACATGCTATTGACGATTCGGATTTCCATGATATTTTCTGGATTTGGAGGAAAACCGCAAAACATATATAAACCGCTTCTCTCTTTTTAAATAAAAATACGGTTTTTCCATGATGTATGAGTCGTCCACCATGAGTTTGCTAATGGATTTCGAGACCCGATTCGAGGAGTTGGATGAACCGTTTCGGGTACATGGTGGGCCCGGTAAGGTACCCCGGGGTAAGAAGCTCGTGGTGATGACGATGAGCCTGGCAGGGGGAGACTACCTACCGGTGATTTTACCCGACGCGTCGGATATCCGGAGGATACCGTCGTGGTCTTGAGATGGATGGTAGGGGCCGGTCTGGACTGACGGCGCCCTAGATATTGAGATTTCGAGATATTGAGGTACTGAGATTTGATGATACAGGCCAGTCCGGATAGCCGGAGCCTGAGGTTTTGAGACAATGAGATTTATGTTTTGTGTCGATGCTAGACACTGTTGATGCTGATTTCATTTATGATACCTCATTTTAAAAATACAAAGGAAATCTCACTAATTTATGAAAACAGTTTCTTCATTTACATGTATTCTGTTTTCATGCATTCATACCTCATTCATATGATATATTGCTACCTGAGGCACTGACACGGGCACATGAGATCACACTCGGGTTAGATATTACCCTAGCCATTGTTATAGGCTGCATGTTATTCATATATTTGAGGATATATTATGATCTTTGACCTAGGTTGCGTTATTTATGCGATTTCTGTGCGTAGATCTTTTTCTACTCACGAGTTGGCAACTCACCCCCGTTGTGCCCCAGTTTCTTGCAGGTGTTGCCGTACGGATTTCATTACGGCTTTGCGGGCACTGTACCTTTCGGGTGACTTGCTAGTAGGTGGGTTATTGTATCTTACCCATCATTATACCTTGTATATTATATTTCAGTTGTATCTAGAAGTTCCATCAACCAAAACTTGTACTTATTTGAGATAGAGACCAGTGATGTTTATACTTTCGACCTTAGAGTCGCATGTTATATTTCTTTGGGTTTCAGGCTGGTTGAGTTCCCTTTTCTGCTGTGATCCTCGCCTTGAGGCGTTGTATATTATGTTGCACACAGGTTGATTTGATATGGTTCTTCCTATTCTCTATTGCTTCTCTTGGTTTGGATTTCTGGGTTTCGGCTTACTTAGCATACGTACGCCTTGAGACGTTCGTAGTCTAAGTGCCGGTCATGTTCCGTACTTTTGGGTCGTGACAAAGTTGGTATCAGAGCGTTAGGTTATACCTTCGGAGTATAGGATGGCCCTTGGTTGATGGAATAGGTGACTAAAGTAGAGTGATGTACCGTGGTATGTCCGCGGCATATTTACGATACGCCACTCCACTTAAGGTGCCTTAGGATGTACATTTCTTGTTCAGTATCACATTCCTTCCTGATCTAGCTTCATTGGTACCAGTTCTGGTTTGCTGCCACGATTATGGGCAGGGAGAGCTACGGCTAGAGTTGCGGTCAGCATGGGCTCGTTACGAACGAGGACTGACCAGGGCATGATTCCGAAGACACGCGTTTGCAGAGATGTGTCTTGATTGTGTTTCGCGCCACGAGCATGGATGGATCGTTGTATGAGATTACTCGGACGTGCGGATTAGCACCAGAGGATTGAACCACTGACAGAGGCCAGCCAGATTTTGATGACCGTTGGTGTATTGCTTGCTCATTCATGATAATTGATGCACGATTCAGCGTACAGACGAGCGAGCCAGTTATTGCTGCGAACGATGAGATATCACCCTAGATGTTGGAGCTATTGCAGTGCGAGATTGTACTAAGAGATGATAGAAGGTCGCTAGTCACCGAGGATGAATGACTAGGACACATGGATTATTCGTTACCCCGATGCGAGATCATCAGATAGACTGATTCCAGCTGAGACGACTTCACGCGGAGATGTTGAGAGTCGACAGAGACGATCGAATGTCAAAAACCTATTATTCCAAGTTTAAAGTATTCTGAAAGACATGCAGGCAATTCTATGGTCCCTCTAGAAGAATGAAACCCTAACTCGACTTAATGACCGTGTGAAAGCCTTTCAACCTTCGGGTTTGCGGCAGTTCTACGGCGCCATTAGTGAGGCTTGGGTTTGCCCTTCTACGGCTGGACCACCGATGCTGTGGTATGTACTCGATACCATTAAACTGTGCCCAAGATGTTGAGCTCTCGGGGGATTATGAGGTTTTGACGACTCGATCGGATGGCTTGACTTAATTCGGATGCTAGATGGTGAGATGCATTTCTTGGGAGACTCGAGACATGAGGATAGCCGTGGGAGCTTAGTCCATGCAGCCATGACGAGACGCGTCCGAAGCAGTAGACATTAGAGGAAAGTCGAGTAAGAGGTTCATGGAAGATCTGGATAAAATGACGTTCCCCTCCGCCGACATCAGAGATGCGATGCGCATGCCGCGGCAGAGTACTGGATATACCTTCCAGAAGGAGTCGCAATGAATATGCAGCCGTTCCAGAACCAGAAGTAGATATAGTAAAGGATGATGACTCCCGGGCAATTGGCAGAGATGAGACTTGGAAGAGACCTTGAGCAGGACTCCTTCCAGGACACTGCTGCAATGATACTTACACCCAGGATCAGATGGATCACGTGCATTCAGAGAGCCGGAGGCCGACGCCAGTGACATGCTGCTTAAGAGTGGTCGCGATGATTGACCGAGAAATGACCAGAGAAGTGCCAGAACGGAATCGACCCCGTTAGCACACCTGACAGGGCCGATGAGCCGATGGATCGTGAGATTGATAATTCACCGAGAAGACTTGGACCCAGGAGTGGTCAATGTTACGCACACCAGCAGGCCAGAGTTCAGGATCATCGACGGGATATGCTACAAGTAACAACGACAGATGGCCAGAGATTCTTGGAGGATGCGCTTGAGCGGGAGTACTCCGCCATACTTGGTTTTAGTATTGTTGGGCGATTTATTCGCATGATTTGATTTTGATGATTCAGGATTTACGATTTTGCTCAGTTGTAGCACTTGATATCGTTTTCGTGCCTTGGTTTCCCATATTTATGATTTTAGGGGTTTCATACAGTTGAGTCGATTGTGCGTATATACACATACGATTTGGTTTTTGCACTCGGTATGATTCGCATATGCTTGCAGTGCAGTGATACGCATTTTGTGCACTTAGATGCACTGGACTTCGATTTCGATTGTGATACTCGATATTTGTTTTGTGCACCTGGTGCACCTGATTTGATTTTGCGCATGTTCGGCGCTTGATATTGGATTTCATGATTTCATGCATGATGGATGCACCTGCCTTGGATTTTCGCACATGTTGAGCGCATGTTTTGAGATGTGATTTTGGTGCACACCAGATGCACTAAATTGAGATTTTTCGTGCATGTCAGATGCACCTGATTTTGCTGTCAGACACACATGTTGCCTACGACAGATGTTTCGTGCACACCCGATGCACTTGGATGTTGTTTCTGTGCATATGTATGGCACATATTTGGATTTTGATTTTCGTGCGCACCAGACGCACGTAGTATGCATACACGTATTTTGGGATTGATTTTTCTTATAGCGCAGTACGTTTTTATGATATTGCTATGTGTTTTCGTACTGAGCAGGACTAGTCAGAGGAAAGTACCTGAATATATTTTGCATGCATTGATAGTTATTGAAGGGATTTCCAAAAGTGAGCTATAGCCTCAGTATTTACCTACGTGTCTGATATGACATGAAATGTTTAAAACAAGGAGACCCTTCTAAATTGTTTCCAAAACGGCGGAACGTACATTTCAAACAAAGGTATATATGTATATAAGTTATTTTCTTATTATAGACGTCCGCCACTGTGCAGTGTTATACGTGTTGCACAGCGACTTAAAGAGATTTGGTATGCATTTCCTTCAGATACTTACATATATAGATTCGATATTTACATGTATAGTTTCGAATTATATCATATTGGTTTTGCTTTGGATTTGGCATTGATTTCTTCCCTATGATTCCGATGATTGCGGGATGCTTGACGGAGTTTTGATTTGAGTTATATGCTCATTTTTCATGCGCATGCGCTGCGCTATGATTTGTTTTATGTATTTACAATTTCGGAGCCCTGACGACTTGATGGTTTTGGTTTAGATATTTTAGTATTGGGGGGAGTTTTAATTTAAATTCGGGGACCGAATTTCTTTAAGGGGGGAAGATTGTAACGTTTTGGAAATCGTTTCGGTGAAATTTCGAAAAAACGGTAAAATAAAGGGGTTTTCTGTAAAAAGTCAAAATGCAAATATCTTATTTTATAAAATTAAATATACATATTCTAGCTATGTAATTGCTAGTATTTGGTGTTTATTGAGCCACTGGTGAAATTTCAA
The DNA here is from genome assembly GCA_030015575.1 of Agapanthus africanus. Taxonomy (NCBI): domain Eukaryota; kingdom Viridiplantae; phylum Streptophyta; class Magnoliopsida; order Asparagales; family Amaryllidaceae; genus Agapanthus; species Agapanthus africanus. The sequence continues at coordinate 718,213,167 of JASDDO010000019.1, read as the reverse complement.
ATTTTCTGAAAATTTTTCCGAAATTAATTATTTTAATATTATTTTAAGCCGTCACTAATACATTTAATTAGGGAAAATTACAAACTGGAATGGGTTGAAACAAATTTTGTGCATCATGGCATGTTAAACTAAATTTGTAACATGTTTCTTTTTCTCTTTTGTTTGCATGGTTAGAAAGTTCTAAGGTTAAATAGAAAAAAGAAAATTTAATGAATATAAGAAAGATGATGTGGTGCTAGTTTGACTTAGGAAATTATACAAACACATTCATTCACCTTTCTTGCCCCATATGTGGCCGAACCCCCTCCCAAATCAGCAGCCATCCCCTTCTCTCTACTTCACCTCACAAAAAAAAAAAATGAATGAAGGGAAACATTAAACAAGAGGTATGGGCTTTTATACTTGAGGTATGGTATTACTTTTGACTTGGCCACAACTATAACCCCACTCCCTCAATTCCTCTCCCTTGCTGGCTGAGCACTCCCAGCAGCCCCCTTACCATTTTTCCCACTTGATTTCCATGTCAAATTTCCATTAAAAATCATCAAAATCCAAACAAAAGGTCACAAATTCAAAGCAATTTCTTCCTTCAACCTTTAGCCATTCTTTCTTTGGCCAAACTAGCTTGGATCATGGAGAAAAGTTAGCAATTGGGAGGCTAGGGTTGCATGTTAGATCTACAAATCTTGAGGTATAAATCCTAACCCCATGTTTAATGAGTTGCTAATTACTTCAATTTATTTAATTTTGATGTTTAATTTGTGTTCTAACTTCAAACTTGAAATTCAAGAAAAGGGAATTGTTACCAAGTGAGAGTTCTTATCGTTGATCATGGTTTAATGGTGTATTTATCATGCTAAGCCATAGAAAAACCTATTCTAGTTGCTAGTTTGCAATTTGTTAAATTGAAATCGTAATATTTAAGCTTTTTTTTTTTTAGCAAAATAGGTTTTTTGTAAACTATGAAAATAATTAAGATAAAAAAAATCTAATTAGGGTTTTCATGAAATTATTAACATTTTAAATTGTAGTTTAATACTTTAGTTCATGCAAAACCAAGCTAAATTGTTGTTTGTGCATTTTTGTCATAAAATGGTTAAAATTAGATAAAATTTCAAACTAAAATTTTAAGATTTCTACAATTGGCGTGATAAAATTTTGGAAATGGTTTGTATGATTTATTGAAGATATTTAGTTAATGTTGTAGCCGCTAGAATTGTTAAAACAACTAGATTTGAACTGAATTGGCAATTATTGCTTACTAGACTTTCGGAAAAATGGCTTCTAAAGCGAATTTGAAGTTTTGATGATTTAAACCCTATATATATGTATATATGTATATATATATATATATGTATATATATATATATGTATATATATATATATATGTATATATATATAGTGGATTGTGAAACCACGAATGGTGCGTTTGTGTTTTTCTCGATCACTCGGCGTCTGTACACCGATATCAAGGGTTTTTGGGTTGATTTGTGAAAGCAACCATAGGTTTTGACCTATGTGGGATTCTTGTGTCATTTTGGTCATGAGTCAGATTTTAATACGATACGGTGTGTTATGATATGTAGGTACCCTATGTGGACTTCGAGACGACAAGAAAGCGCGTGACGACGTCGGCACCGGCGAGCGAGGACCAGGTGAGTAGATTTATATCTACGGGGAGAAGTCGGGTGGAGGGCGTATAGCACCCCCGCAGTTCGTGGTGATGTATATGAATGCGTGTACACATATTTATGGATTATATTTTGTTTGAGTTTATTGATGATAAATAGGGATGGTTTAGTATTGTGAAACCCTAGAGTAGTGGTCGCACCATACATGCACACACCCACCCATACCTGCATACATTCTTCTTCCATTTGTGTTTACGGGAAAATATATAGTTATGTGTTCACATGGGTATGGGACTATGTGTTCACATACGGATTTGAGGATGATACTTGGGATTGAGATGAGTCAATGAGATTTGTGTTGAGGTTGTGATATCGGTGATATGGCAGGATTCGTACTTGAGGTACGTCCTGGGATTATAGCGGATCTTGGGGCGGCGATGCGGGTGAATAGTGTTATAAATAAAGTGGTCGACATGTGATCGTGATTTGAGGCATGATATGCTAGGATATTGATATTAGGCCGTATCGGGCAATGTATATCCCTTGATGATGATATGTGCTGACGATATCGGTTTGTACGAGATTGTCGATCGGTAGTCAGATCATGAGTATATTAAGGATATTAGTATTGTACTAGACATAGGTCAGTACCCTAGACTATGATCTTGGATAAAGAGGATACCAGAGGAATAGTGTAAGGAATATGATATTGACCCGTTTCCAGATTGGGATGTCGTACGACGGATTTACGTACGAGCTATATTGATGATTGATCCGCACTCTTGACTTGGGATGCCTGCTTATAGATATGGTATCGGATATGATATTGAGGCGGGATCATCGACTGTATATATACAGGCATGTATATGTATCGACTCAGATGATAGGCGGTTTCCTTAGCTGTAGTTCAGCTTGTTAGTTCAGCCGTATAGTTTAGTGTAGTTGTTAGATTAGATTAGACCCCTACCTATTTCAAAACTAGCGGATCGTGGGTATCTTAAAAGACAGGTCAAGGGATCTACGGATATTGCAAAAGACGTATCCTTTCTTAAAAACCACCGTAGCCCCTATTTTCAAAACCCCGCGATTCGTGTTATTTCAAATGGCATCATTGTTTAATATTTAGCTCCCGCTCATTTTGGTTGCTCGCTCCGCATCGCATATTTATATTGTTATTTCATATTGCATTGTTGACATTATGCTGTTAGGACACCAGCACCATTACCGATGATGCGTATGTACCACATACACCTACTTGCCGGCTCACACACATCTTCATCGGTAATTGCCATGTCACGTACACCTTAGAAAATATTATTGCTTAACTTAGCTTGATAGCCAGTAGTTTGACATAATATTAGTGTACATACCTTATATGCCAGCTTAGATATTGTAGTTATTACTTGTCGCTTCATGCATACTGTTATTCATTCTCATGCTTATATTCATGGTTTTACATGCTATTGACGATTCGGATTTCCAAGATATTTTCTGGATTTGGAGGAAAACCGCAAAACATATATAAACCGCTTCTCTCTTTTTAAATAAAAATACGGTTTTTCCATGATGTATGAGTCGTCCACCATGAGTTTGCTGATGGATTTCGAGACCCGATTCGAGGAGTTGGATGAACCGTTTCGGGTACATGGTGGGCCCGGTAAGGTACCCCGGGGCAAGAAGCTCGTGGTGATGACGATGAGCCTGGCAGGGGAGACTACCTACCGGTGATTTTACCCGACGCGTCGGATATCCGGAGGATACCGTCGTGGTCTTGAGATGGATGGTAGGGGCCGGTCTGGACTGACGGCGCCCTAGATATTGAGATTTCGAGATATTGAGGTACTGAGATTTGATGATACAGGCCAGTCCGGATAGCCGGAGCCTGAGGTTTTGAGACAATGAGATTTATGTTTTGTGTCGATGCTAGACACTGTTGATGCTGATTTCATTTATGATACCTCATTTGAAAAATACAAAGGAAATCTCACTAATTTATGAAAACAGTTTCTTCATTTACATGTATTCTGTTTTCAAGCATTCATACCTCATTCATATGATATATTGCTACCTGAGGCACTGACACGGGCACATGAGATCACACTCGGGTTAGATATTACCCTAGCCATTGTTATAGGCTGCATGTTATTCATATATTTGAGGATATATTATGATCTTTGACCTAGGTTGCGTTATTTATGCGATTTCTGTGCGTAGATCTTTTTCTACTCACGAGTTGGCAACTCACCCCCGTTGTGCCCCAGTTTCTTGCAGGTGTTGCCGTACGGATTTCATTACGGCTTTGCGGGCACTGTACCTTTCGGGTGACTTGCTAGTAGGTGGGTTATTGTATCTTACCCATCATTATACCTTGTATATTATATTTCAGTTGTATCTAGAAGTTCCATCAACCAAAACTTGTACTTATTTGAGATAGAGACCAGTGATGTTTATACTTTCGACCTTAGAGTCGCATGTTATATTTCTTTGGGTTTCAGGCTGGTTGAGTTCCCTTTTCTGCTGTGATCCTCGCCTTGAGGCGTTGTATATTATGTTGCACACAGGTTGATTTGATATGGTTCTTCCTATTCTCTATTGCTTCTCTTGGTTTGGATTTCTGGGTTTCGGCTTACTTAGCATACGTACGCCTTGAGACGTTCGTAGTCTAAGTGCCGGTCATGTTCTGTACTTTCGGGTCGTGACAATGATGATCCCAGCTACCACCAAAGTCTAAAACGCACGCTCGGAGTATGTTCTCGAGAGTCTGAATAGTCCGCTCTGACTGGCCATCGGTCTGCGGATGAAATGCGGTGCTGAAAATCAGACGGGTGCCCAACGCCTCCTGAAGTCTCTGCCATAGTCGGCTGGTAAACTGGGTACCTCGGTCTGACACGATACAAGTCGGGACGCCATGCAATCGTACAATCTCGTCGATGTAAATCTGGGCATACTGAGCAAAACCGAAAGTGGTCTTCACTGGCAGAAAGTGAGCCACTTTCGTCAATCGATCCACGATCACCCAAATGGAATCATACCCTTGACTGGTCCTGGGTAGACCCACAACGAAGTCTATAGAAATCTGTTTCCATTTCCACTCCGGAATGGGCAAAGGCTGCAACTCTCCTGCGGACCTTTGGTGCTCGGCCTTGACTTGCTGACAAGTCAGGCATCTCGACACGAAGTCTGTGACGTCCCTCTTCATTCCGTCCCACCAATAAACATCTCTCAGATCGCGGTACATCTTGGTGGAACCTGGATGAACGCTATATATCGATCTATGCGCCTCCTCAAGAATCTCATGCCGCAGTCCTTTAGAATCTGGTACGCACAATCGAGTCCCCAAGCGCAGTACTCCCTGATCATCGATCACGAACTCGGAAACTCTGCCCTGCCTAACCTGCTCCATGATCTTTGAAAGTCGGTCATCACTGGGCTGTGCCTCGTGAATACGGTCAAGTAACTACGGACGTGCACGAATATGCGCAAGCTATCCCTCGGTCGGAGTGAACTCAAACTCAACTCGGTTGTCGCATAAAATCTGCCAATCTGCTGACGACTGCCTCTGTACGGTGCTCAAACAAGATAGACTACCCCCGGGCCTCCTACTCAAAGCATCTGCTATCACGTTCGCCTTTCCCGGATGGTAAAGGATTTCGTAATCATAGTCTTTCGCCAGTTCCATCCAACGGCGCTGTCTCAGATTCAGGTCTCGCTGCTGAAATATGTACTTCAAGCTCTTGTGGTCCGTGAATATCTGGCACGACTCTCCGTATAGGTAATGTCTCCAGATCTTGAGTGCAAACACCACTGCAGCCATCTCTAAATCGTGCGTAGGATAGTTCTGTTCATGTGTCTTCAGCTGCCGAGAAGCATACGTGATAACTCTGTCGTGCTGCATCAACACGCAACCCAGTCCCACTCGCGAAGCGTCGCAATAAACCACGAATCCGCCCGATCCCGTAGGCAATGACAACGCTGGTGCAGTAGTCAGAAGAGTCTTCAACTGCTAGAAGCTATGCTCGCACGCCTCGGTCCAATCAAAAGGAACTCCCTTCCGAGTCAACCCGGTCAACGGTGCCGCAATACAGGAGAAGTCCTGAACAAATTGTCGGTAGTAGCCAGCCAGGCCTAGGAAACTGTGGATCTCCGTAACTGATGTCGGTCTGGGCCAATGCTGAACGGCCTCGATCTTCCTCGGGTCCATACATATGCCATCTCTCATAATCACGTGACCCAAGAAATCAACGCTGTCAAGCCAAAATGCGCACTTGGAAAATTTCACGAACAGCTGTTGCTCTCTCAAAGTCTGCAATGTGATCCGCAGGTGCTGCTCATGCTTCTCTCGGCTCCGGGAATACACCAAAATGTCGTCAATAAACACGATGATGAACAGATCTAGATACGGCCTGAAAATGTGGTTCATCAAATCCATAAACGCGGCTGGCGCATTGGTGAGTCCGAACTACATCACCAAAAACACATAGTGTCCATAACGCGTGCGAAAAGCCGTCCTCGGAATATCCTCCTGCCGCACCCGCAACTGATGGTAACCCGATCGCAAGTCAATCCTCGAAAAGTATCCCACACCCTGAAGCTGGTCGAACAAATCGTCGATACGCGGTAAGGGATATCTGTTCCGTACGGTAACCCTGTTCAGCTGGTGGTAATCAATGCACAAGTGCAAACTGCTATCTTTCTTCTTGACAAACAGGACAGGAGCACCCCACGGAGAAACACTCGGTCGAACAAGCCCTTTATCTAACAAATCCTGCAACCGATCCTTCAGCTCTCTAAGCTCCGCCGGGGCCATCCGATAAGGCGGTATGGAAATAGGCCCCGAGCCGGGAATCAAGTCAATGCAGAACTCAACATCGTGTTCAGGCGGTAACCCAGGAAGCTCGTCAGGAAAAACATCAGGGAACTCACTAACAATCGGGACCTAGTCCAAAGGAACCTCTGCAGCTCGAGTATCACAAACAGATGCTAAGAATCCCTGACATCCCTTCCGCAAGAGCTGACCGGCGTGAAGAGACGAAATCAAGCTGGGAAGGGTGACACTGCGGTCTCCCTGAATAACAAGGACTGGCTCTCCCGGAAACCTAAATCTGACTGCCTTCTCGCTGCAGTCCACAGATGCATAACAAGTGGCTAGCCAGTCCATGCCCAGAAGCACATCAAAGTCCAACATATCGAGGTGAATCAATTCAACCGATGAATCCCTCTTCCCGATACGAACGGAACACAATCGAAACACAAAACGAGCGACAAACGAGTCGCCTACCGAAGTAATAACAACAAGCGGCTGATCTAGCGGCGATGACTCACGGCCCAACATCGGTGCAAAGTGTGTGGATACATACGAATGTGTAGAACCTGAGTTGAATAATACTCGCGCGTCGAAAGAACATACTGGCAATGTACCTGTCACAACGGCATTGGATGCCTGCGCATCCTGCGGTGTCAAAGCGAATACCCTGGCCTGTCCCCCACCAATAGCTGGCTGACCTCTGCCTCGGCCTCTACCTCCTCGTCCTCTCTGAACAGGACCGCCACGTCCACGGCCTCTGGTGGAGTCAAACTGACGTGGATCACCACCGGGGGTAGGAAGTAGAGCTCTCTGATGAGGTGGTGAAGGTGGTAAAGTCACGTGCGGAAATGTCTCCGCTCCCTGTCGTCTCACCATACAGTCTCTGACACGATGGTGCGGACTCCCGCACCTAAAACATCCTGGCGACGCCTGCTGTCCCTATGGATAAGAACCAAATAGCTGACCCCGTCCAACTCCTCTGCCGCCACCATCTCTCTGAAAGAATCTGACACGATGCCTCTGAGCTGGCATATCTGTACGAATCCTCTTCGGCCCAGAAATGGCCGAAGTCTCTGAAATGCGTGCCTCCATCCGTCAGGCTGTGTCCATAACAGCTGCGTAAGTGTCGAAGTGCTGGGCGCCGATGGCAAGAAATAACTGGGTGTCAATTCCCTGCATAAACCTCTTCACATCTTCTTTTCAGTATCAACCAAGTACGGAGCATATCTGGACAACTGCGTAAACTGGACATCATACTCGGACACTGTCATCCCTGGAGTCTTGCGCAAAGCCTCAAAACTACGAGCTCGAGCATCACGAACGCTCTCTGGAAGGAAACGGGCTAGAAATACTGCTGTGAACTCATCCCATGTCATAGGAGGTAGACCTGCAGCTCGACCTCTCTTGACTGACTCACACCATGTCTGCGCAAGGCCCTCTAAACGGAAACTCGTAAGCTCCACCCATCTGTCATCAGAACATCTGAGTGAATGGCAAATCCTAGCTAATTTGTCAAGGAATATCTGCAGATCCTCCGCTGCATCTGTGCCGGTGAAGACTGGGGGTCTCAGCCTCATGAAATCCTGCAGTGATACTGGAATAGCTACGGTGGTAGTAGTAGGAGCAACTGTCTGGGAAGCAGGTACTATCGTAGTCTGTGCTGTGGTAGATACGTCCTCCGATCTCGGTGCACGACTGGCCTCTATTAAGGATCCCACCATCTGTCGTAACTCCTGCATACCTCCCATCATCTGTCGTAGCTCCTCCATACCAGACTCTAGCCTATCCATGCGGCCTGGGGAAGGCGGATCGGTTTGTCTCTAGGGAGTAGGTACACCGTCCTGGTCGGTTCTCGTCTCGGACGAGCCTGCTCGAATCTCATCTCGGGCGGCAGCCCTCTGCGCTCTCGTAGCCTTCGGCGGCATAGTGGCTGGTACAGGAAATAGGATAGTAAGAACAGTGCAATAGAATTATAGGATACACGGAATTGAAGAAGGAATTTTCAAGCAAGTATACCCTAAAGTCACCTAAGTGGAGTACCGTATCGCAGGTATGCCGTGGACATACACACGCTACGTTACCCTGCTTAAGTCACTTATTCCATCTACCAAGGGTCATCCTACACTCAGAAAGGTAAAACGTATCGCTCTGATACTAACTTTGTCACGGCCCGAATGGTACGGAACGCGACTGGAACTTAAATTACGAAACGTCTGAAGGCGTACGCAATATAACTAAGCCAAAGCCCAGAAATCAAAACCTAATTAAGCAATAGAGTGAAGATAACCCAATTTATTAAAAGCGATTTTAATTCAATAAGTCACATCAAGCTTTTTGAAAGCAACATCCATTTTCCCGAAAATTCCGGCAGAGTCTCCTTTGTAAAAACTGGCCCCCAAACGGGTACAAAACAGGAATATATATTTGGATAACATGAAATAAGGTATCCTCAAGCGGGAGATAGCTCTTCCTCGAAGCGGACTCAAATCCCACGCAATATAAATCATTAATGTGCGAAATAAGCATAAAAGGCACCAGTAATTATAAGACTACGGTAGCGCCCTGGCCGTCTATCCGAGACCAAAATGCGGAAATGAAAACTTTTCATAAACTTGAAACTGGCGCTATCGTATACTTTTTCCCGGATCGAACCATTAACCTATAACTAGCAACTAGAGAAAGAGTTGGAAAGCAATACCGATCGATCCGTGTCCTTCGGTCTTTGGCCACCATCCCAAGCTTCTCACAGCATCTCCGATCTCCGGTTTTCTCGTCGGAAGGGCACCACATCATCGAGTCTTTTTACAGGATCCCGCTTCGTCCGAAGCAACTCGGGCACGAAGTTCGCTAGCTGACGTGTCCAAGGCGATGTAGAGAATGTGTGTGACAACTTTGTCTCTTGCATCCATTGTATGGATGGAGGTTGAAGGTGATGCCATTGTTAGTGTATATGCCCTAGAGGCTATTACTGTATCATACTAGCTTGTATATTACTTGATGGAAGCTTAGGATATTCACAGTTGTATAGACAATCTTTCTCAAAATGGTAGTATGCTACTTGGTTTGTTTTTACTTTAATATGTGCATGTGTTTCTCTTAACATATTGCTTATACATATTAGTAGAGCCCTTAGGATCTTTGCTTTATTACCAGCGTTGTGATGGCAATCACACTTGTGGGGGCTGGGTAATCTATAAGCACATCCTTATACAGGTCCCTAGTCGTAGGACTATCGAGACAGGGCATCGATACTCCGGAGTAGACTAGCGTATGCGCTTCTCATCCTAGCATGGGAGATGGTCTGTCCCACAGCCATCAGTATGTCGTACTTGAGATAGTATGCGGGTGCTCGTTAGGTTACGAGTACACTGGACAGGACTCGTCGGAAACTGTTGGTTGGTATTATACCTATCGTCAGTTATCAGTTTCCAGGTGACATGAGTACAGCTTAGTCCGCTGACTTGACACTGTCACTTCGCCTCGAGTGTGTTCCCACTGTACTTTGATTACTACCCTACCACGGCTCAAGGGAGTCGTGCAAACAGGTAGTAGTTGGGTGCAGTCCCGAAGCACTTGGAGGCAGTGACGGTTAGACAGGATTCATCTCTCCCGGTATTGGGGGTTGATATCGCGCTGTGTCTAGGAGAGCCATTACACATAGTCGTCCCTGGCCAGGGCAAGCGAGATATACTGGTAGGTTTCCAGTGTTATCTCAGGGTGTTCTGGGCTACACTTCGACACGACTTATACCGCTATTAGGGGACTGACGTTTACCACCCCCCTAGGCCCGCCATACGATGTTCTCAGACGAACGGACCGGACTGTACAGAGATTGTCACATTCAGGCTCAGTAGGAGTTCGGATGGGTTTACCTCATCGGCCTTCTTATCGACATCTACCTGGGGACCATTACGTACAGCTAGTGCCGCTTGCGGTCTATGGTTAAACCCACTGCCAGCGTAGTGTCGAGTCTTTAGAATCCCATACAGAGAGTTTCCCTACACTGAGCGAAAGGTGTAGAGGACGTATGGTTTTACGGCAGGGCTACGATCACTTACGTACACTTGTGGGCATATGCTGTTCGGGCAGACAATACTAGTGTGCATTGGTTTAAGCCGGATCCTAGTATTGTATGGATGTATTAGTTTTGTCTTCTGTGCATTCACCTTCTACGGAATGTGGATGCAGGTGTGTATGCACAGTTTTGAGGAGCGATAAAGGAGGAGGTGCCTCATTAGGGTTTTGACAGTTGATTCGGCTAAAACCATTATGTGGCAGGCTTATTAGGGTTTTGACAGTTGATTCGGTCAAAACCATTATGAGGCGGACTCATTAGGGTTTTGGCAGTTGGTTCGGTCAAAACCATTATGAGCCGGGGATATTATTTACTAATCTTTTTAGTGATAATTATGTTATAGCTAATTACTTTGACCATTTGACCATACTTGACTTTGTTGACCGTTTGACCAAAGTTGACTTGGACCTTCATGAGAGGTCTAGAGTATTCTTTGGTTTTCTTTTTATTTTTAATATGAAAAGGGTCAATTCAAATGTAGCCATCAACTTTATCATGAAAGGATTAGTAATGATGATGTTTATGTATTATTGCAACCATGGTTCATTTTCTAAATTCATTATTCTTTTCTCATTCTCTCACTTGAAATGAGAATGCTCCATGGTGCTCCTTCTTCTTCCTCTTCTTGATATTTCCTTTGATCTCATGTGTTGAGAGAAAAAGGATCCAAATAGACAAACACATCCATCTACATCTTCTACACAACCTAGGACATTAAGCCTAGCAACCTTGTTGCCCTAGTTACCTCGGCTCGAGGTGGAGCTCGGAACACAACTCTCGGGTGGATCGTCTTCGACTCAAGGAGGCCGCGGAGGTGATCAAGATCCGGAGCGTAGATGGACGAGCAGGACAGCGGAGAGAAGACCCGAAGGACCGGTATCGTGAGGTATAATCTCTATGACACAGTAGATAGAACCTCATATAGTTTGCTAGGTTTTGTTTAGCAAAGATCTTTCTTTTAGTCCATGTTGCTATGTGTTAAAAAAATCATTTTTTACCGTTTCCGCGTCCCCGTAAGAACCGGGGTGAGCAACGTGGACTTACAGTGGTATCAGAGTCAGGCTAAACACAAACTAGCATATTAGCAAAGTATTTAGAATTTTGATCGGAAAAAAATCGCAAAACACGTCCGGAAAAACCCACTTTCTGCCGATTTTTTAAACACCTCTAAAAATAATTTTACATATATGAAAAATCAGCTCAGGGTTTTTAAAAACACCCACCAAAAACAATCCAGTGACTCAGTCAAAGCGCCGCGGAACCGCAGCAAGAACATGCTTCTTGCCGCGGATCTGCTGCCGAGTTGACTCGGCCGTGGACCATTTTTGGTGCAGTGTTCTTAGTATTCTGTTTTGGGATTTTTGGTATAGTTTGTTTCTGCCCAGAATTTCCGGAGAACAAATTTGTGTTTGGGGTGGTTACAAATCCGTATTTTGATCGAAATTCCGTAGAGTTTGGCTAATGGATTTTATCTGTGATGTGATATATGTATTGAACGTCTGCTAATTGCTATACGTCGATTAGTGGGGGTTATACATATCTGTGATCTGTAATGTTGATGGTTTGTGTATATGAACTCGTTGGATTGTCGCGGATGAATAGCCCGGGGATGTGAAATGAGAGTATTCTTTCTCTTTCATTCAATGTAAAATCTGTAATTGATGTAATATTATTTTATGGCCGCACATCCGGGATGAGGTTGTAGCCGCCATTGTATAATTTCTTTTACTATTTTTGCTCCTAGGATAGACCCAAGGTGGGGTGCACAAACTACCGGGTATCTTGAAGTGCCGAGTGGCCTACTCACGTTGTTGAGGGAGGTTGCTTCGCTTCGGGTACTTGGCGGGTAGTTTGTCGCACCCGTAGGGGTCTAGGGTGGGGTTTGGCTATTCATCGCGACCGTGTAATCCGTCTTTCGTTGCAGGCTCGAACGAAACGCGGATTCCTAGTATATCCAAAGTGTTCATCTGTGATCTGGAATGGCTATCATTGCATTTGACGAATGTATATATCTATATGATATCTATTTAGGCGTTGCTTATGTTTTGCATCCACGCTAGTCCAGCCCTCTTTCTGTCGTTAGTTAAGTAACCTAACGGGTGATGACGGGGCCCCGTGGCGAATGCGGATGGCATAAGCGTACGTCATATTTTCGTTGTTTCTACAATGGTAGGATTAAATGATGGGACGCATTAAATTAATGCAAGAAAATAAACCAAAGTAAAGTCGTTGGAACACTTTCAAAACCACTCGGTTCTTTTCAAAAACCAACTTTTAAACACGGAGCTTGAACCACTCCTTTTAAAAGCTATCTCGTTCCATCGATTATATCAAGTTCACTACGTTCACGGTTTCGCCAAAACCATTCGTAGCCCTTCATCCTTTCAGTTAAATATTCGGTAGTATTCAAGCTATGTATTTTGACCTACGCCAAGGCATAATGATTGGTAGCTGCCGGATATTTATCTGTAGCATAGATAGATGCGTTGGTTTGGGACAGTCGTACTACTATTTTGGCCTACGTCAAGGGTATGTACGGGTGGGTTCAAATTAACCTGGATAATGATACGTAGAACTTGACATGTGACTTATGATATTTTGGCCTACGTCAAGGTTATAAGAGCATGGGGCAAAAATCCATATCGGGAGTTTCTAAAGAAACTGAAACTTGCTAGTGCTGCATACCATTTGGAGTGTGATGATTCTGGTACGATTCCTTCAGTTTTATCACACGATGATATTTGGATCCCGATCCTACTGTGAGTATATGCTACTCCTCGGGAACTTTCTCACTTAACGATCAATGCTATAAACCAAGTAGGTGTCTAGAAAGGTGTTAGCGGGGCTACGCCCCTAGGGAAAAGAGGTTCTTAAATTAAGGAACTTCGCGAAAGCGTTGGAAAACCTCCCTCGAAGTACTGACACTGGCCTGGATGAACGGTTAAGCAAGTATTGCACGGTGAGATTGATCCCGACTAATTCTTCCTTTTTGGTTTGAGGAGGGATTAGAGAGACAGTGGGAGCCATCCTGTTTAGATAAATTAAAAACCAATCTAAACTTACAAGAGCATCATGCTGAGTGTTTTCTTCTCTCTCTCTTAATTGCAGCGACCCAGTGACCACACATAGGTTACATCTAGATAATAAAATGACTGAATCTGACTGTTATGACTGGCAAAGGTCTGTCCAGATGTCCATTGCCTATGACAAGCTGGGACACCTCTTGACTGATCCAACCCCTGCCGTCTCAGGTCCAGTTTCCCTTGTCATGGATATTCATATCCGCAAGACATCGGAAAAAGACTGTGCGAAAGCCAAGTGCCTCGTGTTAGCCTCAGTTGATGGTGCATACCAGAAGCAGCACGAGAAGATGGACTTAGTTTCTATCTTCCTCCATAACAAAGATTTATATGGAGAGCAATCTCGTATCGCAAGATATGAGACCTCGAACGAATTGCTTCAAGCGAGGTTGGCTATCGGGTCATCTGTAAGGGGCAACGTCCTTACAGAGACCAGCTATTTTGAGCTCACGGACCTGAAGACCACGTTGAAGAACGGGTCAGATGCTGACTTGATTCTACAGTCTCTACCTTCTACCCTGAAAGAAAACCAGGGAAGTAGAAGGAAAGAGAAGGGCAAAAGTTTCGGGACTGGATGTAGAAAGAGAGGGACGTTCCTATTGTTGCGGGAATGAGCATTGGCAGAAGGATTGCAGGGCTAGCAAAGCCAGTAGCCAGGATTCGAAGCATGTTGTGGCTTCGGCTTCGGGTGTGTTTGTAATAGAGAACTGTATGTCAGTTAACCCTACTTCCTGGGTATTGGATACCGGATCAGGATCTCACATCTGTAATTCATTACAGACTTTGAGAAACCGTAGGGTTATCAAGATAGGTGATATGACTCTCAGGGTTGCTAACGGAATGAGCATGAACGCTGAATTCGTAGGGGAATATCATCTTGGACTGACAACTGGGCAGATATTTATTCTGCGTAATTGTTTTTATGTACCATGTGCGACTTGTAATATCATATCTTTATCCTTACTTTCTAAGGAAGGATATGATTTTACTTTTGTAAGCGATGTGGTCCACATCCACCTAAATCAAGTACTGATTGGGTCAGGTACATTAGAAAACGGGATATACGTATTGAATCAAGCTCAGATTTTCAGTGTCCAGAACACACTTAAAAGAAAGTCTCCGGAAATAAATCAGGCTTTCTTATGGCATTGTAGACTGGGTCACATTAATGAGAGAAGGTTGACGAAGTTACATACAGAAGGATATTTGGATCCGTTCGAATATCAATCATATGCAACTTGTCAATCCTGTCTCAAAGGAAAGATGACAAAGACTCCATTTACTGGATACAGAGTATGAGCGAGCGAGCTCTTGGGGCTCGTACACAGCGATGTGTGCGGTCCAATGTCTACACATGTGCGAAGCGGTTATTCTTACTTCATTACTTTTACGGATGATTTTTCAAGGTTCGGGCATGTCTTCTTAATGAAGCATAAATCTGAAGCCTTTGAAAAATTCCAGGAATACAAGAATGAAGTAGAAAAACAAACAGGCAAAAGTATCAAGACACTGAGATCTGATCGAGGTGGTGAATACTTGAGTGCCGAGTTCCTGGATTACCTAAAAGAGAATGGAATTCTCTCTCAGCTTACTCCTCCATACACTCCACAACATAACGGTGTATCGGAGAGACGGAACCGAACCCTATTGGATATGGTGCGTTCCATGATGAGTAACGCTGAGTTACCGCGATCATTATAGGGATATGCACTAGAATCAGCTGCATATCTTTTGAACCGAGTACCAACTAAGACTGTGCCTACCACACCATATCAGATATGGAGTTGGAAGAAACCCTATTTTCAATATCTGAAGATTTGGGGATGTCCAGCTTTTGTCAAAAAGCAGCATGCGGACAAACTCGAGGCACGCTCAGTACAGTGCAAGTTTGTGGGATACCCAAAGAACTCCACGGGGTATCTTTTCTATTACGCAGAAGAACAAAAGGTCTTTGTTTCTCGTAATGCCCACTTTCTGGAACATCAGTTCTTAGAAAAAGAAATAAGTGGGAGCGCAATAGAACTGGAAGAAATTCCAGAACCACAAACTATTACTGAAAGTTTAGTAGAACCAGAGGGTTCGAAAGAACATGACATTCCTACGCCGCTCCACAGGAGTAGTAGGCAGTCTCATCCGCCCGAGAGATACTACGGTTTTCTCATAGACGGGGATAGAGAAGATTGCACCATTGACTATGGTGAGCCTACTAGCTTCCAGCAAACCATTTAGAGCGGTGACTCAGTAAATGGCTGGATGCAATGCGGACCGAGATGGAGTCCATGTACACCAACAAAGTTTGGACTTTGGACTTTGCTCCAGAAGGGGTAAAACCCATAGGCTGCAAATGGATCTTCAGAAAGAAGATTGGTGTACATGGGCAGGTTGAAACCTATAAAGCTAGACTTGTTGCAAAGGGTCGTCAAAGACATGGTTTGGACTATGACGAGACCTTTTCTCCAGTGGCTATGCTCAAATCCATTCGGATCCTTCTTGCCATTGCTGCTTTCTACGATTATGAAATCTGGCAGATGGACGTAAAGATGGCTTTCCTAAATGAAATTTAGAAGAGTGCGTCTATATGGATCAGCCGGAGGGATTCATTCAGAGTAGGAGCAGCGGTAAAGTGTGCAAGTTGCTCAAGTCTATCTATGGACTGAAGCAGGCATCGCTGAGTTGGAACATCTGCTTTGATGATACTGTCAAGAAATTCGACTTTATCAAAAACCCAAATGAACCATGCATTTACAGGAAGATTGTAGGGAGAACTGTGGTATTCATCGTCTTGTACGCGGATGACATTCTCCTAATAGGAAATGATATTCCTATGCTACAGTCAGTCAAAGGATTCTTGTCACAGAGGTTCTCCATGAAGGACCTGGGTGATGCCAACTACATTCTGGGGATCCAGATCTATCGTGATAGATCTAAGAGGATGTTGAGACTTTCACAGTCCAGGTACATCGACACTATACTGAAACGATGCAGTATGGAAGATTCCAAGCGCGGTAATCTACCAGCTTTTCATGGAATCACCCTCTCCAAAGAGATGACTCCCAAGACTGATTTGGAAAGGGCTCGCATGTCATCTATACCCTACGCATCTGCGGTAGGCTCTATAATGTATGCGATATTATGTACCAGACCAGATGTAGCATATAAATTGAGCGTTGTAAGCCGGTATCAGTCGGACCGAGGGGAGAAACACTGGATAGCAGTAAAGAACATTCTCAAGTACCTGAGAAGGACTAAGGAGATGTTCTTGGTGTATGGCGGAAAAGACCTCCAGATCGAGGGCTTTGCTGACTCCAGCTTCCAGAGTGGTAAGGATGACTCCAAGTCCATGTCGGGTTATGTCTTTACCCTCAATGGAGGGGCGGTTTGCTGGAAGAGTTCCAAGCAGAAAACCGTTGCTGACTCAACTATGGAAGTGGAGTACATAGCTGCTTGCGATAACGCAAAGGAAGCTGTCTGGATGAAGAAGTTCCTCACGGAGCTTCAGGTGGTTCCTACCATTGTTGATCCAATACCGCTGTATTGTGACAACAACGGCGCTATAGCTTTAGCGAAGGAACCCAGGTCCCAGCAGAAGTCCAGGCACATTTTAAGGCGGTACCACCTGATCAGGGAGATCGTAGATCGCCGGGAGATCGAGGTGAAGAGAGTAAATTCGGAGAATAACACTGCAGATCCACTCACGAAGGCCTTACCCCAGACTCAGTTCGAGTGGCTGATCGAGATGATAGGTCTTCGATACGCCAGTACATGGCCTTAATGCAAGTGGGAGATTGTTAGTGTATATGCCCTAGAGGCCATTACTGTATCATACTAGCTTGTATATTACTTGATGGAAGCTTGGGATATTCACAGTTGTATAGACAATCTTTCACAAAATGGTAGTATGCTACTTGGTTTGTTTCTACTTTAATATGTGCATGTGTTTCTCTTAGCATATTGCTTATACATATTAGTAGAGCCCTTAGGATCTTTGCTTGATTACCAGCGTTGTGATAGTAGTCACACTTGTGGGGGCTGGGTAATCTATAAGCACATCCTTATACAGGTCCCTAGTCGTAGGACTATCGAGACAGGGTATCGATACTCCGGAGTAGACTAGCGTATGCGCTTCTCATCCCAGCAGGGGAGATGGTCTGTCCCACAGCCATCAGTATGTCGTACTTGAGATAGTATGCGGGTGCTCGTTAGGTTATGAGTACACTGGACAGGACTCGTCGGGAACTGTTGGTTGGTATTATACCTATCGTCAGTTATATGTTCCCAGGTGACATGAGTACAGCTTAGTCCGCTGACTTGACACTGTCACTTCGCCTCGAGTGTGTTCCCACTGTACTTTGATTACTACCTTACCACGGCTTAAAGGAGTCGTGCAAATAGGTAGTAGTTGGGTGCAGTCCCGAAGCACTTGGAGGTAGTGATGGTTAGACAGGATTCGTCTCTCCCGGTATTCGGGGTTGACATCGCGCTGTGTCTAGGAAAGCCATTACACATAGTCGTCCCTGGCCAGGGCAAACGAGATATACTGGTAGGTTTCCAGTGTTATCTCAGGGTGTTCTGGGCTACACTCCGACATGACTTGTACCGCTATTAGGGGACTGACGTTTACCACCCCCTAGGCCCGCCATGCGATGTTCTCAGACGAACGGACTGGACTGTACGGAGATTGTCACATTCAGGCTCAGTAGGAGTTCGGATGGGTTTACCTCATCGGCCTTCTTATCGACATCTACCTGGGGACCATTACGTACAGCTAGTGCCGCTTGCGGTCTGTGGATAAACCCACTGCCAGTGTATGTAGGGTTGCTAGGCATGCGCACAAGGGTCTGCGAGGCATCAACCATGCCCGATTAAAAAATTAGCCGTGCCGAATAACCCGAAGCCGGATCTTTAAACTAGGGTTTAGGCGAAAACAAGCATGTTAAACACTTTAACACTAAGTGAGAGGGATTACAACCTTTGTAGATCCGGTCCTTCACTTCATAAGCTCCGTGTTGTGGTCCCTTCGCTGCGATCATCGGGTTCCGGACTCTCGAGAGGTTCCACGAAGAGAAAGATGCAGTCTTGCTTCCGATCTTCGATACAAAGATGATCTACCTTGAATTTTCATTAACACAAGCTAACACTCACTAAAATTGAGTGAACACTCTCATCTAAAGGGCAAGGGAAGATGAGGATGATGAAGTAGGATTTTTGCTCTCTTTATTTATCTTTTTCTCACATTTATTCATCACTTGGAAAAAAGCTAGTAAGCTTTTTCTATGAAGAAAGAAGAAGGAAGAAGAAGATGAATAATATAATTTTTTCTTTTGTGATGAATAGTAATCAAGAATATATGATTGATTATCAAACCATGGTCAAGGATGAGAGGCTAAACCTATATAGAGAATAAACTAGAGTTAGGGTTTGGTTAGGTCAAAGCATGAGTCATAACAAAATATCTTTATCATGACAAAATAGAATCCTTCTAGAATGATCAAGAAGGAGCTAACCCTAATCAAACCCTAATCCCATTTTATCATCTTTAAACATGTTTTATAATAAATCATATCATGTCACAATAATATATATCACATATATATTATGTATTTGCAACAAAAGAAAATAATACAATTAACATATATCGCATATATATCAATGTATTAATCCGGTGAGAAAAAGAATCTTTTAGTGAGCTAATATTAGTTAATGTAATTTAATATATCATATATATTATTATACATTAAATTATCGAATCAACCCTTGATCCGGCAATCCGGCTATATCGCATATAACCGACTAATATTTATCCGTACCGATTCATCGAATCAACACTTGATCCGATGACCCGGCTGATATCAAATATCGCGAGAATAGAATACGGTATCTCATATCGTATTATCCTCGGTCCCGCACATATCACATATCTGCCCCTACTCCGTTTTGCCTGAGCCAAGAAACCTCTGTGTAGGACTCTAAAGAATCGTCAATACGCCGGCAGTAGGTGATGATCATATCAAACACCCACAAGCTGCAAGCGGTCAGCTAATCGTAACAGCTTCCCAGGTATTGAGCGCTCAGAAGGTCAACAAGCAAGCCTGTACATTCTCCTATGAATCTAAACAGTAACACTCCCGTACAGTCCGGTCTCGTCGTCTGATATGTTGCATATCTCGCCTAGGGGTGGTAAACGTCAGACCCCAGCAGCTCGATAAGTCGTGTCGATATGAGGTCTATAACAGTTCGAGAAACTACTGGTAACACTTACCAGTAAATCTCAGCAACCCTGGCCAGGGATTTCCGGTTATAGCCAATCGAACACAGCACAACATCAACTCCCTATACCGGGAGAGACGAATCCCCTCCTATCGCTCATTGCCTCCATATAATTCGGGACTGTACCCAAAAGCCACCTTTTTGCATGCCCTCTTGGACGTGGTATGATGGAAATCAAAGCACAGTGGGAATCACATAAGACTCTATGACGATCTCGGGTCAACAGACTACTCTGTACCAGTGTCACCGGAGAACTGCCATCTGACGTGAGATATAATACCATCTGGGAGTTCTCGGCGAGTCCGTCCAGTGTACCCAGTCTCTACTGAGCACCCGTACACCATCCTTGATGTCAAACACCGATGGATATGGGATCATCCATCGCCCATCATATGGTTCAAGATGCGTATACGCTAGTCTACTCTGGTGCATCGATGCCCTGTCTCGATACACCCTCGACTAGGAAGAGTTATAGGATGTACTCGTCGACTACCGTGGCCCCACTAGTATGATCTCATCATAGTCCCAGTAGTCGAGTACATATCCTAAGGGCTTTATCAACAAGTAACATAGAGACAATAAAAGTACATGTTAAGATACAGTACAACCAGATAGCGTACTATCAAGTCGAGCAAGAAAGTCCTCCCTATATATGTCCAAGCATCCATTACAATATACATCGTATGTACAGTAATGGCCTCTAGGGCATACATATAACTAATAATCTCCCACTTGCACTAGGGCCATCTGTTGTGGTATCGTATACCCAACAATTAGCTGCGGTTGAAGTATCTCATACTCAACCATCCCATAAAAGTCGCTATTGGGAAAAATCCTTCGTGAGTGGATCCGCGCTGTTGTCCTCTGTGTCTACTCTCCTATCCTCGATCTCCCTGGAGATCAACCATCTCCATGATCAGGTGATACTGCCTATGAATTATATCTGGATTTCTGATGGGACGGTAGTTCCTTGGCTAAAGCCACAACTCCATTGTCACACAATGGTAGGAACGAAGTTCATCTCATGAACTTATAAATATCTAGACTGCCTCTTTGGTAGCATCTTTGGTAACGATGTATCTTGCCTTTAATCGTCTAGTATGTCACGGTATCTAGCTTGGAACTCTTCCAACATACCGTCCCTCCACTGAGGGTAAAGACAATGCCTGCGACTGATATTCAGTCGTCCTTATCACCCTGGAACCTTTCCAGTGATTCTCCCCAGGATCAATTGATACCATCTCACTACAACTAGTGAGAATCCTAACATCCAATTAGATCTATCTCATAGATCCAAAAACCCAGGATTTAGAAGGTATCACTTTGATCCTATATGGAGAATCGTTGTGATAAGCGGAGATTGACCGAGCGTAGCATAGGAAACTCCTTCCCTATCAAGAGTATGTCATCCACGTACTCTACGAGGATCACCACTATACTCCATACTATCTTTTTGTATATACAAGGTTCATCTACCATTTTGATGAAGTCAAACTCTTTGACTACCACATCAAAACAGATATTCCAACTCCGCGATGCCTGTTTTATCACATAAAACATCTTGCACACGTTTCCGCTGCTCCCACTGTCTACGAAGCTCTCTGGCTGTGTACTTTTAGACGCTATCTTTTAAAACATCATTTAGAAAAGTAGTCATGACACCCAACCACCAGATATCGTAGTCATGGTATGTAGCCGTGGCAAGTAGGATCTGGATGGACTTAAGCATAGCTTTGAAATTCTCAACTTTTCCATGTACACCAAGTAATCTTCTCAAAATATACTTGCTCCTGATGGGGATTTAACCCTTCAGATAAAGTAACGAAAGTCCATACTTTGTTGGTGTATAAGGATTCCATCTCAGATCGATAAGCATCCAGCCATTCTTACAGAATCCCACTCCCGATGGCCAGCTCGAAACTAGTTGGGTCATCATCCCATGGTGCAATCCTCGCTCCCACTGTCATAGAGAAACCGAAGTATCTCTCAGGTGGGTGAGGAACCCTACTAGATTGGCGGAGAGGGTGAGGTTCGTTGGAAACTATTGAATCCTTTGGTTCTACCAAATCATCAGCTCAGTTTGTATAGCTGGAACATTTCTAGTTCTACATAACAGACCTTGCCTCGAGCATGTCCGGATTTTGCTTTTAGACATAGGCCGGACAACCCCAAATCTTAACAAACTTAAGATATGGGCTCTTCCCTTTCCATATTACATATGAAGTGGTAGGCATCTGATTTGATTTGAACCCTATTCAATAGGTATGCAGCTTCTCAAGTGCATAACTCCCAAAAGGAAATAGAAACTCAGTAGTACTCATCATAGAGCACACCATATCACATAGGGTGTTATTGCTCCGCCCCGATACACCAACGTGCTGTGGTGTATTCGGAGGAGTAATGCTGAGAGAGAATCTCATTCTCCTTTAGAATAGTCCAGGAATTCCGTGCTCAAGTATTCTCCTCCTTGATCTCATCAAAGGACATAATACTTATACCCGTTTTTGGTTCTCTACTTCTAACTTATATTATGTGATTATCTCAAAAGTTTCGGACTTGTGTTTCAACAGGAACATATGTCTGAATCTTGAAAGATCATCAGTGAATGTAATGAAGTACAAAGAATCGGTCCTGGCATGTGTAGACAGGGGACCTTACATACATCATCATGTATCAATCCCAAGAGTTTATTAACTCTTTCTCTGTTTCCAATAAACAGAGCTATGGTCATCTTATCTTTGTGACATGACCGGCAAGTTTCACAAGATGTAAATTCAAACAAATTTAAATATGCATCTTAATGTAACTTCAGCTAGTCGGGTCGCATTGATATGACCTAGTCTACAATGCCTCAAGAAGGATTCGTTCATTTCTGAACTCTTCCTCTCGTGTGTGTTCTGTATACTAAGAACTGTGGTTTGATTTAGAACGTCAATGCTTTTAGATAACGTGCCTGAACCGATCAACTCTTGATATAGGAAATGTTCAAAACATTATCCAACAATACAAAATTATATTCTTCTTTACTAATAAAGAGATTGATATGATGTTGTATATCAGGTTCGGTATCTAATAACATTCGTTCAGAATCAATGTATTTTGGTAATACATGGTGACAGTGACCAACAGACTTGGCTGCAACACTTGCACCGTTTTCTGTTTGATGAAACTTATCACCCGTTCTCAGTTCTCTACCTATCTGTAGCCCATGTAACAGATTACATATGTGGGATCCTGAACCGGTATCACATACCCAGGATGTAAAGGATACTGAGAAACAGTTCTCTGTAATGAACACACTCGAAGAAGATGCATCAACATGCACTTTCTTCGTTTGGGCGGCACGGGAATTCTGGTAATCCCCAATTTCCTGCTCTGTCTTATAACAATTATAAGTTGGAGCGGGACCAACGTTCCCCAGCTCAGTATAACAAGCGGGTTCGGTCAATTCTTCCGTATTATTATCTTGATTAAAGCGTAATATGGTCGCTACCTAGAGAGAGAGAGAGAAGAAAACACTCAGCGTATGCTTTTGCAAGATTAGATTGGTTATCTAATATATCTAATCAGGATGTCTCCCACTTTTTTATCAAATCTTCCTTCAAACCCTAAAAGGAAAGACTAGCCGGGATTAA
This sequence comes from Agapanthus africanus, assembly GCA_030015575.1. NCBI lineage: Eukaryota > Viridiplantae > Streptophyta > Magnoliopsida > Asparagales > Amaryllidaceae > Agapanthus > Agapanthus africanus. The sequence goes on along the minus strand of JASDDO010000019.1, from coordinate 718,189,675 downwards.
TTACACGCTACAAGTTCGCAAATCTTTCAGCCAGGCCAGTGTCGGTACTTTGAGGGAGGTCCCCCGTGCTTTCGCACGAACCTAATTAATGTAAACATCGTTTTCCCAGAGGAGTAACCCCGTTGACACCTTTCTAGACACCTACTTGATCGGCTAATTGTAATGTGTAAAACTCTCCCAGGAGTAACTCTTACTCGCAGCGGGTATCGGGATCCAACTATCTCATAGAAGGTATGCAATCTCATTGCAAATTTCAACACTTGAAATTCCCGATAATTTTGCCCCTAACGTGCTATGACCTTGACAAAAGCCAACAAACCATAGCCCGCTAGTCAAGTTCACCCCGTACATTTCTTGATTGAATTAAACCCACCCGCACGACCCTTGACGAAAGCCAACAAAGCCGCACGACTACCCTAATCCAATCGCATCATATGCAGTAGATAAGCAGCATATAGCTACCGCACACTACACCTTGACGAAAGCCAACAAATGTAGCATGAATACTATATACAACTTATCTGAAATGACGGGGGGCTACGACAGGTTTTTCTGAAAACCTATTGCGCAATGAACTTGATATCATTGTAGAATCAAATGATTTTAAAATGGAGTGTTTTTTAGGCTTTTCTAGTTTTGCTAAAGGGGTCACTCCCGGTGAAGGGATCGTCGGCCCTTTCCTCGTCGAATGAGGTGCGGGATATATCATATATATCACTGTGCAAAGCAGAAACTATAGAAGCAATCAAAAGACAAACCGAGGGTTGTAGCATCTGCCAGTTATTGCTAAAGGAGTCACTCCAGGTGTAGGGATCTCGGTCCTTTCCTTATCGAATAAGGTGCAGGATGTTCTACAAGGAACACCGCGATGCAAAGCAAGAACTGTAGCTACCTGGTTTTGAAAATTCGATTCCACAACATCTTAGGTTTCTTTTATTTCATTAATCTTATTAATGAAGTCCCATTTTAATATGCTTCGCAAGCATCACATTTGAAACGAAATCGGCAATATAACATATATCTCATATATATATAATATAAACATTCGTCTCAAGCAGTAATAAGATCTCATCACAGAACATTGCAGCAGAAGAACATATATGAAATATTGGATATACTAGGACGCCCGTGTTTTCAATACGAGACTGTATAAAACACGGATTCCACGGTCGCGATGAATAGCCAAACCTACATCCCTAGACCCCTACGAGAGTGGCAAGTAACACTGCCAATTCTAGGGTTAGGAGACCCGGTCTCGACTCCTCGAGATGGTCTCCCACTGGACCTTAGAACCCGGTTACTTGTGCTCCCCTCCTTGGGTCTACCTAATGCGGAAAAGTAAATAATATACAACGGTGACATCTTCCGCAACCTGGAAGTGCCCCAATAAAAGAATATTACATACAAGTTTTTACATGAATGAAAATGAAAAACACTCATCTCACATAAAAAACCCCGACTATTCAAAACGCGACGATCCAATAGAACATATCACAGCAACACATAATATCTCATATCATCAACGTAAGCAAGTATGCGTATCCCGATTGTCGTTGATGTATAGCAACGAAGCCAACGATATACCACATACTACGCTTACGGTCACAGAAAAGAAAGTGTAAAACTACAACAGTTGGAATCCTTAACCTTCTTAGACATCGCATGCCTAACCAAATGAATTCCTTAGACATCGCATGCCTAACAACTATAAACCCCGCATTTTAGTCTCATCATCGAAAACTCTTTTCAATATCAAGTCGGGCAATTCAACAAGATTCCTGACATTGTGATCGAATGCTCGTCGAAAACTTTAGTAGACGGCCGCACCCCTGGATGCCGTCGACGAAGTGCACTAAGGCAGAACACCGCTGCCGCGAGCACCCGAATGGATGCTTTTGGCGACGGGGTTCTCCTACAGTCACTTGGTCGGGGCTATGGGGCGTGTCTGTCTATTAAGTTTACCTGGCGAGTATCCGCGTACGCTACGTGATTGCGACGGACTTTTGATCACATCAAAATTCCGTGGCAACCGATCATTTGAGACTAAACTGCTATGTTTATAACATTCAAATTAGTTATCTCATAACTACCTGTGAATTCCAAATATTGTATCAAATTCCAGATAAATAGACAATGTTAAACTTTCCGATCGAATAATCAAACACCCAAGATTTCCCCAATATATCTCAACACTTGAAATTAGTTTAAAAACATCCATCACATGCCACAGTACCAATGGTCCAGCCGTAGAACGGTCAAGCCAACGCCTCACATGTGGCACGCCGTACTGCCCCAAACCCTAAGGTTCAAAAGGCAGTTCAAGACGGTTACATAATCGAGTTAAGGTTTGTTGTCTTCTAGAGGGTCCACCGCGTTACTTGCATGACTTAGAACGTTCTTAAACTCGAGAAAAAATCCAACTTTTGAAAAATTTTCCAACTGGGGAAAAAGTGAGTTATTGATATCCGTTCGAACTTTTTAACAGTTTCTAAAATTATCCGGACAAACTAAACAAAGTGAAAATATCCGATAGAAACAATGAGTCCCTAATACACCCCAGAAGACCCAACATTAGAGTACAATTAAAAATCCCCAGAAGAATCAGGAATTAGCTACGGAGGTTACTGTGCAAACCCTATCCCTCAATCCTTCCTTCTTGCCGCGGAACCGCCGCCAATACCTAGGTTTGGCCGTGGTTCCGCGATGCTTTGGGAGATTTTGGGGGTCGGGTTTCACAGTAATTCCTATAATTCCCTGCTGATTTTTTTGAGTATTTTTAATATGAAAAAAATCACAGTTTTGAAAAATTTCCAGAGAAGGGGTTTTATCGGGTTTTCCGGGTTCGATCGGACTTTAAACTTCGTCTAGATTTCGCCTAAAGCTCTAGCTTGGCTCTGATACCACTATGGGGTTGCTAGGCATGCGCACAAGGGTCTACGAGGCATCAACCATGCCCGATTAAAAAATTAGCCGTGCCGAACAACCCGAAGCCGGATCTTTAAACTAGGGTTTAGGCGAAAACAAGCATGTTAAACACTTTAACACTAAGTGAGAGGGATTACAACCTTTGTACATCTGGTCCTTCACTTCATAAGCTCCGTGTTGTGGTCCCTTCGCTGCGATCATCGGGTTCCGGACTCTCGAGAGGTTCCACGAAGAGAAAGATGCAGTATTGCTTCCGATCATCGATACAAAGATGATTTACCTTGAAGTTTCATTAACACAAGCTAACACTCACTAAAATTGAGTGAACACTCTCATCTAAAGGGCAAGGGAAGATGAGGATGATGAAGTAGGATTTTTGCTCTCTTTATTTATCTTTTTCTCACATTTATTCATCACTTGGAAAAAAGCTAGTAAGCTTTTTCCATGAAGAAAGAAGAAGGAAGAAGAAGATGAATAATATAATTTTTTCTTTTGTGATGAATAGTAATCAAGAATATATGATTGATTATCAAACCATGTTAAAGGATGAGAGGCTAAACCTATGTAGAGAATAAACTAGAGTTAGGGTTTGGTTAGGTCAAAGCATGAGTCATAACAAAATATCTTTATCATGACAAAATAGAATCCTTCTAGAATGAACAAGAAGGAGCAAACCCTAATCAAACCCTAATCTCTTTTTATCATCCTTAAACATGTTGTATAATAAATCATATCATGTCATAATAATATATATCACATATATATTATATATTTGCAACAAAAGAAAATAATACAATTAACATATATCGCATATATATCAATGTCTTAATCCGGTGAGAAAAAGAATCTTTTAGTGAGCTAATATTAGTTAATGTAATTTAATATATCATATATATTATTATACATTAAATTATCGAATCAACCCTTGATCCGACAATCCGGCTATATCGCATATAACCGACTAATATTTATCCGTACCGATTCATCGAATAAACACTTGATCCGATGACCCGGCTGATATCAAATATCGCGAGAATAGAATACGGTATCTCATATCGTATTATCCTCTGTCCCGCACATATCACATATGTGACCCTACTCCGTTTTTCCTGAGCCAAGAAACCTCTGTGTAGGACTCTAAAGAATCGTCAATACGCCGGCAGTAGGTGATGATCATATCAAACACCCACAAGCTGCAAGCGGTCAGCTAAACGTAACAGCTACCCAGGTATTGAGCGCTCATAAGATCAACATTCAAGCCTGTACATTCTCCTGTGAATCCAAATAGTAGCACTCCCGTACAGTCCGGTCTCGTCGTCTGATATGTTGCATATCTCGCCTAGGGGTGGTAACCGTCACACCCCAGTAGCTCGATAAGTCGTGTCGATATGAGGTCTATAGCAGTTCGAGAAACTACTTATAACACTTACCAGTAAATCTCAGCAATCCTGGCCAGGGATTTCCGGTTTTAACCAATCGAACACAGCATAACATCAACTCCCTATACCGGGAGAGACGAATCCCCTCTTATCGCTCATTGCCTCCATATGATTCGGGACTGTACCCAAAAGCCACCTTTTTGCATGCCCTCTTGGACGTGGTTTGATGGAAATCAAAGCACAGTGGGAATCACACAAGACTCTATGACGATCTCGGGTCAACAGACTACTCTGTACCAGTGTCAGCGGAGAACTGCCATCTGACGTGAGGTATAATACCATCTGGGAGTTCTCGGCGAGTCCGTCCAGTGTACCCAGTTTCTACTGAGCACCTGTACACCATCCTTGATATCAAACACCGATGGATATGGGATCATCCATCACCCATCATATGGGTCAAGATGTGTATACGCTAGTCTACTCTGGTGCATCGATACACCCTCGACTAGGAAGAGTTATAGGATGTACTCGTCGACTACCGTGGCCCCACTAGTATGATCTCATCATAGTCCCAGTAGTCGAGTACATATCCTAAGGGCTTTATCAACAAGTAACATAGAGACAATCAAAGTACATGTTATGATAAAGTACAACCAGATAGCGTACTATCATGTCGAGCAAGAAAGTCCTCCCTATATATGTCCAAGCATCCATTACAATATACATCGTATGTACAGTAATGGCCTCTAGGGCATACATATAACTAACAGTGTAGTGTCAAGTCTTTAGAGTCCCACACAGAGAGTTTCCCTGCACTGAGCGAAAGGTGTAGAGGCCGTATGGTTTTACGGCAGGGCTACGATCACTTACGTGCACTTGTGTGCGTATGCTGTTCGGGCAGACAATACTACTGGGCTTTAGTTTAAGCCGGATTCTAGTATTGTATGGATGGATTAGTTTTGTCTTCTGTGTATTCGCATTCTATGGAATGCGGATGCGGGTGTGTATGCACAGTTTTGAGGAGCGATAAAGGAGGAGGTGCCTCATTAGGGTTTTGACAGTTGATTCGGCCAAAACCATTATATGGCTGGCTTATTAGGGTTTTGATAGTTGATTCGGTCAAAACCATTATGAGGCGGACTCATTAGGGTTTTGGCAGTTGATTCGGTCAAAACCATTATGAGCCGGGGACATTATTTACTAATCTTTTTAGTGATAATTATGTTATGGCTAATTGCTTTGACCATTTGACCATACTTGACTTTGTTAACCATTTGACCAAAGTTGACTTGGACCTTCATGAGAGGTCTAGAGTATTCTTTGGTTTTCTTTTTATTTTTGATATGAAAATGGTCAATTCAAATGTAGCCATCAACTTTATCATGAAAGGATTAGTAATGATGATGTTTATGTATTATTGCAACCATGGTTCATTTTCTAAATTCATTATTCTTTTCTCATTCTCTCACTTGAAATGAGAATGCTCCATGGTGCTCCTTCTTCTTCCTCCTCTTGATATTTCCTTTGATCTCATGTGTTGAGAGAAAAATTGATCCAAATAGACAAACACATCCATCTACATCTTCTACACAACCTAGGACATTAAGCCTAGCAACCTTGTTGCCCTAATTACCTCGGCTCAAGGTGGACCTCGGAACACTACTCTCGGGTGGATCGTCTTCGACTCAAGGAGGCCGCGGTGGTGATCAAGATCCGGATCGATCCTCGGAGCTTAGATGGACGAGCAGGACAGCGGAGAGAAGACCTGAAGGACCGGTATCGTGAGGTATAATCTATATGACACAGTAGATAGAACCTCATATAGTTTGCTAGGTTTTGTTTAGGAAAGATCCTTCTTTTAGTCCATGTTGCTATGTGTTAAAAAAATCGGTTTTTACCGTTTCCGCCTCCCTGTAAGAACCGAGGTGAGCAACGTGGGCTTACAGCCATTGGTGGAAATGGTGAGCTCAAGAAGCAAGAGGAAGAAAAAGAAGAAGTGCCTTTCTTTTCTTATGTGTTGCTTTGATAAAATGAGAGTAAGAATGAGAAAATACAAGAGCAAAAACTAGCTATATGGCTGCCCTCTCTCTCTCTCCTCTTATCAATTCAACACATTAAATCAATCCTAATGTGATATTAGCACAAGAAAAGAGACCATGAGTCACTAAACATATCCATGTCACAATTAATACACCTCATCATGAATTAAGCTCACTATTATCACCAAAGTAAACATTAACCCAAATGTTTACAACAATAAAAAGATACAGCAACATCTAAAGTAAACTCGTGACGGATCACAAGGATACCCCTCACCTGTATATACTTACCTGCATCCGCATTCCGACCGAATGCGATGAGACTAAAGTAATCCAACAAATCTAATACTAGGATCCGGCTTAAACCAAAGCCCATTAGTATGATCCGCCCGATCATGATCCGTGCACTACTGCACGTATATGATCGGAACCTGCCATATATCATACGGCCTCTACAACATTTCGCCCGAAACTTGAGAAACTGTCTGTGGGGGACTCTAAAGACTCGTCAATACTTTAGCTGTGGATTTAACCACTAGCACGTCAGAGGTACTAGCCGTACGTAACGGGCTACCAGGTATTGACCAAAAGGGAGGTCGATGAGCGAACTCATCCTGACACCCTACTGAGCCTGTCAGTGACAATATCCGTACAGTCCGGTCCGTTCGTCTATGAGCATCGCATGGCGGGCCTAGCGGGTTGGTAAAAGTCAGACCCCTAAAAGCGGTACAAGTCGTGTCGGAGTGTAGCCCAGAACACCCTGAGATACTATTTGAATACCTACCAGTAAATTTCCTGCCTTGGCCAAGGACTTCGTATAATGGCTTTCCTAGACACAGTGCGATCTCACCCCTAATACCGGGAGAGACGAAACCCCTGCCGATCCGCTCACTGCCTCCATGTGGCTAGGGACTGTACCCAACTAAAACCTGTTTGCATGACTCTTTTGAGCCGCGGTAGGGTAGTATTCAAAGCACAGTGGGAAATCACACGAGACAAATGACGATCTCAGGTCGATGAACTAACCTGTACACATGTCACCAGGGAACTGCTATCTGACGTTAGGTAAAATACCAACTAGCATGTTCCCGGCGAGTCCTGTCCGGTGTACTCATAACCCAATGAGCACCTGTATACATCTTAAGCGAACCAACTGACACCAATGGCTTGTGAGACCGGCCACCGCCCCTCGTCCGGGTCTCGACTGTATACACTAGTCTACTAATGGAGTATCGATGCCCAGTCTCGAAACTCGCACGACTAGGGACCACTTTAAGGATGTGCTTATAGACTATCTAACTCTCACGTATATGATCACTATCATACTGCTGGTAGTCAAGAAAGAATCCTAAGGGCTCTATCAACGTGTAATAGCGACCTGTAAGGTCACCTAAAGCAGTACACGATGATAAAGACAAACTATGGTAGCATACTATTCTCTATCAACATGTAATAGTGAATTACAATGTCACCTAAAGCATGTACATGATGATAAAGACAAACCAGATAGTATACAATCATCTCGAGTAAGACTGTCCTACCGGCATAGGTCCTCCCTCAATTATTGCAATCACGTGCCTGTGATCCAATAATTGACTCTGAGGGTACTATATCCAACAATCTCCCACTTGCACTCAAGGCTATTTATTGCGATGTCGCATACTCACAGCCCGTATGATACCGAACACCCAACTCCTCTACTAATCAGTTTCACAAAACCTGTTTGCAAAACTATTGCGTTCGAGGAATAGCCTCTGTGAGTGGATCCACCCTGATGTTTCTTTCTATGTCTCTCTTTATCTCAAGTTCACAGAGAAAACCATCTCCCGAAATGAGCAATACCTGTCTTAGAATATGTCTAGATATCTGATAGGACCTGGTTCATAAATGAACTCCAAATCCAAACTTCTTAGACTGTATCGTCAACTGAACTTAACCAGTATCCTGCGCCATGCCTCCCTCAGCATCCGCTTGGACCTCCTGTCCAAACAACTGCCCCTCGTCAGAAGAAAAACTATAACTCTGACAATCACTCTGTCATCCAGGTCACCTTGGAAGCCTGGAATGATAACCGTCTCTCGAAGGAGGCTGCCGTTATCATTTCCCTAGAACATCCACTTATGTTCTAAAACTGCTTCCGAACGTTTCTCCAGGATTGGATCAATATCAACTTATTGCAGCTCGTGCAAAAACTACATCTGGGGTGGTACTTAACATCTCATGATTGACTCAATTGCCTAAGCAAGTGATCTGCCAATCATGCACATCCCTTTCCCCTTTAGTCTGTAAGACACCTTTAGAGAGGGTGACTCCATCACCTGCAGGTACACTACCGTGCCAGGAGTCGTCCATTCTAAAACACCTTTAGAATACTTTCTAAGTGCCCAGATTGGGAAACTACCCAAATCTAGATCCAAAACTATAGATTTAGTAACCAGAATTTCTGATATTATATCTATATCCTTTGTGGAGAAACCACTATGTGACAACCAAAGTATAACCGACCGTAGTATAGGAATTTCACTTCCTACTCTGTGTATGTCATCCAAATACCAGGACATCACACCCTACTACCTTCTTAACAGATCCATCCCTTATTCTGATGAAGTCAAACCTATGACTGTCACATCAGAAATAGATGATCTATCTCCGCTATATCTGCTTTAGTCCATAAATAGACATAAGCTACTTGTCCACCAATGCTTCCGCTGCTCCCACTGACTACGACAACCCTCTGGCAGAGTCATATACACGTACACTTCTAAAGCTAGTTTAGAACGATGCTATACTCATCCTCCTGCCGGGTCTCACAGTCTGGAACAACAACAATGGCAAGTTTGGGTAAATAAGAACCTCCCTGTCACTGTCCTTGAGCATACTGAAGTACCTTTCGAGTGCCTGAGGTTACCCACCATATTTGTGGAGTGGCCGGAATGTCAAACCAGATTGAATCTTTAGGTTCTTATCAAATTTTTAGTAATCGTTTGCTGTTCTGGAATCACTTCCAGTTCTACCATACTCCCACTACTGTTTTCTGAAAAAATCCATTTTTATAAAAACTGTGGCGAGTCAAGAACAATATCACTATTGATCTTCCAGATGGTAGAAAGTCAACCCTCGTCATAGCCCGGGTCAACCCACAAACAGCCATTACAGAAATGTGCCTTGAGTTATCCAGAGTCTGGTTTTAAGCATAAGCCGGACAACTCCCCGTACCTTAACATCGTTAAGATATGAACCGTTCTATATCCAATATAGAAACAGAGGCACTGATTTAATTGGAACCCGATTCAAATCATGAAGCTGTCTCCAGTGCATGTAAACTAAATGGAAGGAGGCCGATCAGCGTTACTCAACTTAGGAATACATCCATATATGAGTAACCTGAAAGAGAACCAAGTTTCTCAAAACCATTACTATCAACTGAATACCACACACAAACATCTACATCTTCGATCACCTTGAAGAACCCCGATATTTGCAATACCTGGTTCTCTACTTTACTCATATACCTATAACTTCTCAAAACATAGACTTTGTATTTCTACGAAACGCTTGTCTAAAAACTAGAGAAGTCATAAGTAAACGGAATATAGTACGAGGACCAACCCCTCTGTCCTCATGGACACTGGACAACATACAATACTCTGTATATGTTCCCTGAGTCTAATAACTCATTCCCTGTGTGTCGTAGGTTGAAAACTGTACTTATGGTTAAGAAGAATTACACCGCTGTTCAATGCTCCTTACCTAACCATCCACTGATATAGGTAAATATCATAGACATAATTTCAAAAAGTTATATCTAACTTTATAAAAATAAACGTACAGATATATCAATTTGAAATTGGTGCATAACAACGGATATTCAAAACCAAATATTAGCCGTCCGGAAAACAACCCAGGTGATTTCCTCGAATATCACCAATTACAACGAATCCCGATATAATGAGGATGATCACCTAATTCCCAATAACTTACTCCCACTCATCATCTGTAAAACCATACAGATGTGAGAATTAAACCTGGTAAATACATACCCTGGAGCAAGGACTAATTGGGAAATCAGTTTTCTTTTAACAATACACAATGAAACTGAAACATGAAAATGTTTTGTAAGGGTATCTGGGTATTCTTAGTAATGCCTCTTCTATTATCAGATTCACAAATGTAACCGTATATTTCTTTTCCATCTCTCCAAATCCCATTATATGTCTTTAGTCATTACCTTCTGTACACCCTTTTAAGCCAAATGGTTTTCTTCCTTCCCTACCGTTCGGCACCAGCCTATGGTTTGGAAGAAGACTATCCAATAAGCGTAATGGGTGTACTCTCCTAATCCTAGGAGTACTCGTAACCTGAGAGAAGTTGAAGATAAAAGACAACTGAATAAAACCTTATTCCTATTTCTCCTGAACCAGAATCCATCCCTGAACTTGAACAAGTTCCTTCGAGTTCGTATATAACCATACGATGGAGTATCCAAATAACTATGGATCTTTGCAGTGATACAGGATGTTCTGGAGAAATACAAAGGTGAAGTAAGAGTGGCGATGAAATACTTGGTTTGGTCGTGATCAGCAGTTGCAATTTACTTTGCCCTCTTTCTAATCTCTTTATTTGTCTTAACTTATTACCTTCTGTACACCATCGTTAGGCTAATTGGTTTTCTTCATTCCCCGCCGTTCGGCACCTGCCTATGGTTTGGAAGAAGACTATCCAATTAGCGTAATAGGTGTACCGTCCTAATCCAAGGAGCACTCGCAACTTGAGAGAAGGCAAAAGGAAAAGACAACCGAATAGTCCTATTCATTTTCTCCAGAACCGGAAACCATCCTCGAATCTGGAACAAGTTCCTTCGAGTTCGTATATAACCATACGATGGCTTTATCCAATGGAAGTGGATACTCATAGTAATACGGGGTGTTCTAGAGAAAAAGGGTAAAAGTAGGAGTGGCAATGAGGTATGCAACTCAGACAATCCAAAAGCCAGTGTTTTAAGAACGTTCGGTTAATCTTGGTCACTGAGTCATAGTCAAGGGTCGGGTCATGGTCGCTGCCAAAGAGAGAGAGAAAAGAAACACTCTGCGTGCACTCTAACCTAGATCAGAATGGTTATCACTTTATCTAATCAGGAAACCTACCACTGTAACCTCAAATTCTCCTCCAAACCTGAAAGAAGAATTAGTCGGGATCACCTGAGGAGTAAACCAACTCATCAGTGGGAATCGGGATCCAACTATCATCGCATGATAATGTGATGGAATCCACTCACGTTATCACACTCCAGAAGGTATGCGCATGCCTGGCAAGTTTCAGTTTCTTTAGAAACTCCCGATGTGATTTTTACCCCTAGGACCCAAGTGACCTTGATTGAGCCAACATATCAAAGGTTCCTAGCCAAGTTCAACCCGTCATTATCTTGATTGCATTATACCCACCCGCACCAGTCCTTGACTGAGCCAAAATGACCGTATGACTGTCCCAACCAATCACATATCCATAAGACAGAAAAGCATTACAGAGCTACCGCACACTACGCCTCGGCTGAGCACGACATACGTAGCACGAATACTAAGCAATACTAATCTGAAATGACGGAGGGCTACGGTTGGTTTTTGGCGAAAAACCTTTAACGTAATGAACTTGATATCGTTGAAGGAACCGGATAACTTTTTATAAATATAGTGGCGAAAACCTTTGCTAAAGAGGTCACTCCCGGTGAAGGGATCTCGGCTCTTTCCCCGTAGAATGAGGTGCAGTATATTCCTACTGAATACCACGATGCAAAGCAAAAAGGCAATCGACTATAGTGAAGTTATTACCCTGACGCAAACTTCTGTCCATGGGGTCACTCCCGGTGAAGGGATCTCGGCCCTTGCGTCGTCGACTAAGGTGCTAGATATTCCTAACCGAATACCACTGTGCAAAACAAAAGAAAACGTCCTTGCAATAACAGTTTTTTTGAAAAATGTTCTAACAACATCAGAATAGGTTTTTTTAGCTTGCATTGATCCGAATCAACGCAGTCCCATCAATTGATCACACTAATAAAGAACGAAAATATGATGTACGTATATACCATCCGCATTCGCCACTGGGTCCCGTCATCACCCGTTAGGTTACTTAACTAACGACAGAGTGGGGACTGGACTAGCGCGGGTGTAAAACATATACAACATCTACTAGTATATATATTAATATATAATAATCACTCAAGGCGTGATAAAATGCAACATCACAAAAATGTAATAAGCATCACAGAACAATACAGATAATCTGGGATCCCCGGGTTTCATAGAGCCGTTACTGAAACCCGACGTTCCCCTGGTCGTGTGGACAGCCTGTGCAATGAAATCCTAGACCCCTACGGGCGCGGCAAGTTACCCGCCAAAACCTGAAGCGAGGCAGCCCCCTTCAACAAAGTGAATGGACCACCTAGCACTTCACGGAATCCGGTAACTTGAGCACCCCTCCTTGGGTCAACCTGTACCCCCTACGAGTGCGGCGAATAGCCTGCCAATTCTAGAGTAAAGCCCCCTCCGTCTCAAAGCCATGAGATGCGGGCCCGTTGCCCTCTAGAATCCGGCTATCCGTGCACCCCACCGTGGGGCAATCCTAGTACAGAAAGTAAAATATATACAACGGGTACATTGACCTCAACCCGGTCGTGCCCCAAAAGAATAATATACAAACAGGCAGTGACGGCAGTCCACATGTCGGACGCTCGCCCGCAATATCAAATGTACAAATATAACCAAACTGTACTACCATTGCGTCCAGGCTATCCACCATGACAAATCCGCAACATCACAGCACAACACAGAACATCAACGTGAATGTCACGTTCGCAAATCCGTCTGAAAGAACTATAACAATTAGACAAGATTTACCGCTCGAATGGCATTCACTGTCACAGATATAAAGTAAGCACTGTAAACTAACATGTTTAAAATTTTCGATCGACAAAATTTTCCGAAGTGGGCCCCAAGCACAATTCCCAGTACTCAAACAAATCTTGGCCCAAACAAAAAATACCAGAAACCCCATTTCCATGTCAGAGACCACTGTAGAAATTTTGGTGGACTGATGCTACAATACGGCAGCGAAACCACGGCCAAAACGTGGGTACGGCCGCGGTTCCGCTGTGCTATAGTAAAATCAGCCTACAAAATTTCTGCAGTTTTCTTAGAAAAGCCTGCCTGATTTTCTGCAATACTCAAAATAATTTTTTTGACGACAATAAAAATTCGACAGAAACTTCATGATTGGAAATGCAGTTTTGGAAAATTTCGTTCGATCGAAGTTCTAAACACGTTAGAGCAAGCTAGTAAAGGTTAATGGTCTGTCTCTGATACTATGTAATACTACGGTAGCGCCCCGACCGTCTATCCGAGGCCAAAATACGGAAACGAAAACTTTTCATAATCTTGAAACTGGCGCTATCGTATACTTTTTTCCGGATCGAACCATTAACCTATAACTAGCAACTAGAGAAAGGGTTGGAAAGCTATACCAATCGATCCGTGTCCTTCGGTCTTTGGCCACCATTCCAAGCTCCTCGCGGCATCTCCGATCTCCGGTCTTCTCGTCGGAAGGGCACCACATCATCGAGTCTTTTTACGGGCTCCCGCTTCGTCCGAAGCAACTCGGGCACGAAGTTCGCTAGCCGACGTGTCTAAGGCGATGTAGAGAATGTGTGTGACAACTTTGTCTCTTGCATCTATTGTATGGATGGAGGTTGAAGGTGATGCCATTGGTGGAAATGGTGAGCTCAAGAAGCAAGAGGAAGAAAAAGAAGAAGTGCCTTTCTTTTCTTATGTGTTGCTTTGATAAAATGAGAGTAAGAATGAGAAAATACAAGAGCAAAAACTAGCAATATGGCTGCCCTCTCTCTCTCCTCTTATCAATTCAACATATTAAATCAATCCTAATGTGACATTAGCACAAGAAAAGAGACCATGAGTCACTAAGCATGTCCATGTCACAATTAATGCACCTCATCATAAATTAAGCTCACTATTTTCACCAAAGTAAACATTAACCCAAATGTTTTCAACAATAAAAAGATACGGCAACATCTAAAGTAAACTCGTGACGGATCACAAGGATACCCCTCACCTGTATATACATACCTGCATCCGCATTCCGACCGAATGCGAATGCGATGAGACTAAAGTAATCCAACAAATCTAATATTAGGATCTGGCTTAAACCAAAGCCTACTAGTATGATCTGCCCGATCATGATCCGTGCACTACTGTACGTATATGATCGGACCCTGCCATATATTATACGGCCTCTACAACGTTTCGCCCGAAACTTGAGAAACTGTCTGTGGGGGACTCTAAAGACTCATCAATACTTTAGCTGTGGATTTAACCACTAGCACGTCAGAGGTACTAGCCGTACGTAACGGGCTACCAGGTATTGACCAAAAGGGAGGTCGATGAGCGAACTCATCCTGACACCCTACTGAGCCTGTCAGTGACAATATCCGTACAGTCCGGTCCGTTCGACTATGAGCATCGCATGGCGGGCCTAGCGGGTTGGTAAAAGTCAGACCCCCAAAAGCAGTAAAAGTCGTGTCGGAGTGTAGCCCAGAACACCCTGAGATACTACTGGAATACCTACCAGTAAATCTCCTGCCTTAGCCAAGGACTTTGTGTAATGGCTCTCATAGACACAGCGCGATCTCACCACCAATACCTGGAGAGACGAAACCCTTGCCGATCCGCTCACTGCCTCCATGTGGCTCGGGACTGTACCCAACTAAAACCTATTTGCACGACTCCTTTGAGCCGCGGTAGGGTAGTAATCAAAGCACAGTGGGAACTCACACGAGACAAATGACGATCTCAGGTCGATGAACTAACCTGTACACATGTCACCAGGGAACTGCTATCTGACGTCAGGTAAAATACCAACTAGCATGTTCCCGGCGAGTCCTGTCAGGTGTACTCATAACGCAATGAGCACCTGTATATATCTTAGGTGAACCAACTGACACCAATGGCTTGTGAGACCGGCCACTGCCCCTCATCGGGGTCTCGACTGTATACACTAGTCTACTAATGGAGTATCGATGCCCAGTCTCGAAGCTCCCACGGCTAGGGACCACTTTAAGGATGTGCTTATAGACTACCCAACTCTCACGTATATGATCGCCATCATACTGCTGGTAGTCAAGCAAGAATCCTAAGGGCTCTATCAACATGTGATAGTGACCTGTAAGGTCACCTAAAGCAGTACACGGTGATAAAGACAAACCATGGTAGTATACTATTCTCTATCAACGTGTAATAGTGAACTACAATGTCACCTAAAGTATGTACACGATGATAAAGACAAACCAGATAGTATACAATCATCTCGAGTTAGACTGTCCTACCGGCATAAGTCCTCCCTCAATCATTGTAATCATGTGCCTGTGATCCCATAATTGACTCTGAGGGCATTATATCCAACAGTAATAACATCATGTCGGCTCAAGTGAGCTCGACCCCAAAATACAACATAAAAGTCTACAAATCTCACCGCCTTGTCTCTAGGTCAATATTCATCAATACAATAACAGGTACAGCAGATACAGTAGATGGAGTACTCTAGATACAATGAATATACAGGGTAGAAACAAAATAATAGCATAACCCACTTACGAGCAAAAGTCTCAAGTCCTGGTAAAAGGAGCAAAAGGAGCAAGTGCGTCTGCCGCTACTGTGCTGACGGAGCGGACCTGCAAAAAGGCTGTGGCATAACGGGGGTGAGTTGCCAACTCGTGAGTAATAAATAACATCTATAGAGACTATCGTAAGCATGCACGCAAGTGTCCTAACATCATCAATACTGATATGGCATGATATACTAGCAGATATGTATGCAACATGAATCAACTCGTGATCTGAATATGTGGATATAAGAAATCTTTATTTTCTTCTTAGAAATCTCTTTTGAAATATCAGCATAATATCAATAGAATCAACAGAAATCCGTGTCCAGCATCGACACCTCAATAATTATCTCAAATCTCATGTATCCATATCACAGTATCTCTGGCCCCAGCCGTCCGGCTGACCCAACTCAAGTATCAATATCTCAACATCTCACGGCCACGGTCGGTATCCTCTGGATATCCGCCGTGCCAACAATCACCGGTAGGTAGTCTGCCCCTGCCAGGCTCATCGTCTACACCTCGATCTTCTTGCCCCGGGTACCTTACCGGGCCCACCATGTACCCGAGACGGTTCATCCAACTCCTAAAAACGGGTCTTGAAAACCCACAAAAAACTCATGGTGGACGACACATGTATCATATCATAAGAAAAACCGCAACTTTCCATGTTTAAAAATAATATCAGGTTTATTAAATCCTTGCGGCTTTTCCCCAAAATCTCATAAATCTCAAGTGCTGAAATTCTCAAGAAAATCATCATAAATGCATATGTCAATGATAATGAATGTCTATAGTATCAACAAGTCGAAATGCAATGTATGACTAATAGGCTAGGCATGAACGAATGATGTAATGAGGTATATGCATATGACTAGCAATCCTACATGTTTATCCTGAGGAAATTAAATGCATTAACACAAGTTTAAGCATCATATATGGTGAAATGGTTCTAGATTTCAGGTTATACAAGTTATTTAGTGTTGTGGCATAGCAATTACCAAGGCGTGTGTGTCCGCATGAATAGTGCTCGTGCTGCATAAAAACCCTGGCAATGGTGCAAGTGTCCTATGAAATGAGTCCGCACATATATGTAAATATATAGGACCATGAATGCAGCAAGATGTTCAAGTAGGCACTATACTCATAAATACTATTACAACAAGATGTCTTTTAAATTATTCAAACTATCGGGCGTCTTGGCCATCCAAACGATTTTCCCCCGTAGATGTTACATCTACTCACCCATGATCTCGTGCTAGCCGGGTCCAACCACCGCTTTTCCCTTCCGCGCTGCGTCCGACGTCTCCGCGATCGTCCCTAGAAACACATAAGCAATACACATAGGGCTAAATCCTGCAAAAGTGCGATATCACGATCAAGGGAAAAACTCGCGTTGAAAACTAAACGCGCATGCACTCGATATGTCAAAACGTGTGTAGCCTCACCAGAAACCACCCCGACTCGCTGTGTCGCGCAGCGAACAATGAACCCAACACACAAAACGCACATGTCGCACGAGTTACAAAGTATCGGAAAAAGGGTTTTAAGTCCTAGATTTTGACTCGAGTGAAAATTAAAAAGTTGCATATACCAAAAACCCTAATTATATAGCAGACTCCCACAGACCCAACCCCAACATCAGACTCCCCCATCTGGCCGCAAATTGCAGCCAGAAAGAATAAAACTGCGGCCATAAGGTGGGTAGGGGTCTCGTGTTCTGTGTGTGTGATCAAAGTCTAAAGAGTATGCTCCATTTAACTCAGATTTTTCCTGAAGCATACGGGTCAACATCAGATCTTACAAAGGCTAAAAATCTACATTAAAACGTTAAATTACACTAAATTGAAATCCTATGGTATTTTAGTGAAATCTAGGGCAAAACTTAGTTTAAATGGCCTTAAACACACTTAGTTAAGCTACTCTAGCCATAAAAATCATCACTTGGCCAAAACTCCACTTAAATCACAATTCTAGCACCAAAATCACATTAAACACTCATTTTAGCTTAAATAACCATATTCTAGCAAAGAAAGAGGTTAAGTTTAAGAAATTATACCTCTAGTGGTCTTAGGGTGCAAGAAGAAGGAGAAGAAGAAGAAGGAGAAGGGGGTGAGCTCTTGCTGCAGCTGCTGCTATTGCTGTTGCTGATGATGCTGCTGCTGCTGCTGCTGCTACTGCTTGTTGCTTGCTGGTGCTGCTGTTGCTTCAGCTGCTGCTGTGTGTGTGTGAGTAAGAGGGAGAGAGAGATGTGAGAAAGAGAAATGAGAGTGAGGGAAATAGTTGTTTGAAAAAGAACGAAAAGGAAAAAGAGTCAACCCCTCTCTCTCTCTCATCATGACCTAGCATGGCTCATGTCATCATGCTTTCTCTCTCTCCCCAACCCAAGTCAACCCTTAACACAATGCTAATTATATTGAAAAAAAAGAAAACTAATACACTTAATTAAATCCTATTAACCTAATTAAATGGTTTAGTCCACCATGGTTTTAACCCCAAACTTAACACTAGTTAACATGCACAAGTGTGTGCAGTCCAAATTAATTTCTAATAAAATATTCAAAAATACAGATAAAATATTTGAAAACCGTTTTGGTAAACTTTTTACTAAAACCCGCCACATTAAAGCATAAATAACCACTGATCACATTCTAGGGTGCTACAACTCTGGATTATTGATGCACAGTCTCGATACTCCTACGACTAGGGATATTTAAGGATGTGCTTATAGACCATCCAGCTCCCACGTATATGATCGCCATTATAATGCTGGTAGTCAAGCAAGAATCCTATGGGCTCTATCAACATGTAATAGTGATCTGTAATGCCAATGAATGCTGTACATGATTATAAAGACAACCCAAATAGCATAATATCATCTTGAGTAAGACTGTTCTATCGGTATAGGTCCTCCCTCAATCATCACAATCGCGTGCCTGCGATTCAATAATTGACTTGAGGGCACTATAGCCAACACTTTCCTTCTACCTTACTGACGCCGTCTATCGGCTTTGTGGAGGTCTTCGTCTTCTCACCCTTAGCTTTCATCTTGGATCCAGAAGAGGAAGATTCCCCAATAAGCAGAGCGGGTGTCTCCCTGGTTTCCTTCAGGGTGTAAGTGTTAGTTATATGTATGCCCTAGAGGCCATTACTGTACATTGGATGTATATTGTAGTGGATGCTGGGACATATATAGGGAGGACTTTCTTGCTCGACATGATAGTATGCTATCTGGTTGATCTTTACCTTAACGTGTACACAGATTGTCTCTCTATTACATGTTGGTAAAGCCCTTAGGATGTGTACTTGACTACCTGGACTGTGATGCGGATCATACTAGTGGGGACATGGTAGTCCATAAGTACATCCTTCAAAGTCCCTAGTCATGGGTGTATCGAGACGGGGCATCGATATACCAGAGTAGAATAGCGTGTACCTTCTCGACCCATACAGATGGGCGATGGATGATCCCATATCCATTGGTGTTTGACATCAGAGATGATATACGGGTGCTCAGTGGAGACTGGGTACACTGGACGGACTCGCCGAGAACTCCCAGATGGTATTATACCTTACGTCAGATGGCAGTTCTCTGGTGACACTGGTACAGAGTAGTCTGTTGACCCGAGATCGTCATAGAGTCTTGTGTGGTTCCCACTGTGGTTTGATTTCCATCTTACCACGTCCAAGAGGGCGTGCAAAACGGTGGTTTTTGGGTACAGTCCCGAATCACATGGAGGCAATGAGCGATAGGAGGGGATTCGTCTCTCCCGGTATAGGGAATCGATGTTGCGCTGTGTTCGATTGGCTATAACCGGAAATCCCTGGCCAGGGTTGCTGAGATTTACTGGTAAGTGTTACCAGTAGTTTCTCGAAATGTTATAGACCTCATATCGACACGACTTATCAAGCTATTGGGGTCTGACGTTTACCACCCCTAGGCGAGATATGCGACATATCAGACGATCAGACCGGACTGTACGGTAAGTGTTACTGGTTGGATTCACAGGAGTATGAGTGGGCTTGCTCGTCGATCTTCTGATCGCTCAATATCCGGGTGGCCGTTACGTTTAGCAGACCGCTTGCGGCTTGTGGGTGTTTGATATGATCATCATCTGCTGCCGGCGTATTGACGAGTCTTTAGAGTCCTACACAGAGGTTTCCTGGCTCAAGCGAAACGAAATAGGAGCGCATATGAGATATGTGCGGGACCGAGAATAATGCGTATATGTGATACCGTATTCTATTCTCGCGATGATTGTATCGAATGGTTGTATGCGATATAACCTAGTTATCGAATCGAGGATTGATTCGATAAGCCGATATATTGTATACTAGTCGGTTGTGTGCGACATGACCGGATCATTGAATCAAGTGTTGATTTAATGATTTAATGCATAATTATATATTTGATATATTACTTTGCATTAACTAGTATTGGTTCACTTTAAATGGATTTTCTCACTTGAAGTTCACAAGTTGTATATGTGATATACTTTTGTGCACTTGATTGTATCATGTTTGATGATACATGTTAACTTGGTTAAGTGTAAAGATTAAACCATGGTTAAGTTAATGATTAGGGTTTTGCTTTTCTTTATTATTTATTTATTTATTTATTTTGGAAAGAAAAAGGGAAAATGGTTGTTAGTTTTGTTTTATCTTTGAAGCTTCATGAAGCTTTGACTAAAGTGACCATTTTGTCTTATGCTTAACCCTAACCATTCACTTAAACCTTAGTTAGTTCTCTACACTTGACCATGGTTCATGATTATGATAAGAATGATTTTATTATTCTTGTTATAATACTTATCATATTATCTTCTTCTTCTTCTTCATCTTCTACTTGAAGAAAACCTTGCCTCCATCAATGGCAAAGTGAGAAAATGAGTGAGAAATCAAATTCTAAAGTGAACCCACTTCGTATTTCTTCATCCTCTACCTCTTGCCAAGTAGTAGAGTGTGTTTCCTTCATAAGTTTTCTAGACTTGGTGAAGTTGGAGCTTGATCTAGCGATGCCTCGACGTAGATCATCTTCGGCACGTCGTCGACGACCTAGCCCGCTCTTTCTCCGATGAAGCCGACGCTAGAGCCCGGGATTTAATTTGGACAGCGGAGAGGACTTCATCACGGAGCCGTGGAGGTGGAGGACCGGATCTACAAAGGTTGTATTTCCGTATTCTTGTAGTTAAGTGTTAACTAGTTTGCTTTGTCGCCTAAAAATCTAGCCAACGATCCGTATTAGGGTTTCTCGGCACCCGTAAAATTTGAAATTGGCATGGTTGATGCCTTGTGAGACCTCTTGAGAGTGTCTAGGAACCCTACAGTAGTATCAGAGCCTAGCTAGAGTTTTAGGCGAAGTCTAGACGACGTTTGAAACTCGATCGAACCGAAAACCTAACTCTCCAAATGCTCTCTGTTCAATTTTTAAAAATCTGGATTTTTCAATATTAAAAATATGCAGAAAAATAAGCAGGGTCTTATTTGAATTACTGTGAAATACGAGGGTCTAATTCAAATATTCCACCGCGGAACCGCGGCATAAGCCCTCACATGCGGCGGTTCCGCGGCCGTACAGTCCCTTTGACCAATGTTTTCTGCACAGTAATTCATATAATTGAATGCTATATTTTCTGGTTATTTTTAATGTGACTCTACAGTTGAGTATTCTGGGGTTGTTTTGGGGATTCGGTGTTTCGATCGGAGTATCAGATTTTGTCTATGTGGCTTTCCGGATAAATTTTAGAATATGTTAAAAAGTTCGACCGGATATAAATACCCAATTTTTCCCCTGTCGGGAAATTTCCAAGTGTTGGATTTTTCCGTAGTTTAAAGACGTTCTAAGTAGTGCAAGTAACGCGATGGACCCTCTAGAAGACAACAAACCTTAACTCGATTATGTGACCGTCTTGAACTGCCCTTTGAACCTTCGGGTTTGGGGCAGTACGGCGTGCCACATGTGAGGCGTTGGCTTGACCCTTCTACGGCTGGACCGTTGGTACTGAGGCATGAACTGAATGTTTTTAAACTTATTTCATGTGTTGATCTGTTTCGGGAAAACTTGGGTGTTTGACTGTTCGATCGGAAAGTTTAACATTTTCTATTTATCTGAAATGGGATACAATAATTGGAATTCACAAGTAGTTATGAGATAACTGAATGAATGTTATAAACATAGCAATTTAGTCTCACTTGATCGGTTGCCACGGAATTTTGATGTGATCAAAAGTCCGTCGCAATCACGTAGCGTACGCGGATACTCGCCGGGTAAACTTAATAGACAGCCTCACTCCATAGCCCTGACCAAGTGACTGTAGGAGAACCCCGTCGCCGAAAGCATCCGTTCGGGTGCTCGCGGTAGCGGTGTTCCGCCTTGGTGCACTTCATCGACGGTATCGGGGGTGCGGCCGTCTACTGAAGTTTGCGACGAGCATTCGATCAGGATGTCGGGAATCTTGTTGAATTGCCCGACTTAATATTGAAAAGTGTTTTCGATTTTGAGACTAAAATGCGGGGTTTATAATTATTAGGCATGCGATGTCTAAGGAATTCATTTGGTCAGGCATGCGATGTCTGAGGTGGTTGCGGATTCCAACTGTTGTAGTTTTACACTTTCTTTTCTGTGACCGTAAGTGTAATATGTGATATCGCCGGTTTCGTTGCTATATGTCAACGACAATTGGGATGCGCATATTTACTTACGTTGATGACATGTGATGTTATGTGTTGCTGGATATGTTATATTGGATCGTCGTGTTTGAATAGCCGGGGGTTTTTATGTGAGATGCGTGTTTTTCATTTTCATTCATGTAAAAACTTGTATGTAATATTCTTTTTTTTTGGGGCACTTCCAGGTTGCGGAAGTTGTCACCCTTTGTATATTATTTACTTTTCCGCACTAGGATAGACCCAAGGAGGGGAGCACAAGTAACCGGGTTCTGGGGTCCAGTGGGAGACCAACTCGAGGAGTCGAGTCCGGATCTCCTAACTCCAGAATTGGTAGGGTTGCTTGCCGCTCTCGTAGGGGTCTAGGGGTGTGGGTTTGGCTATTCATCACGACCGTGGAATCCGTGTTTTATACTGGCTCGTATTGAAAACACGGACGTCCTAGTATATCCAATATTTCATATGTTTCTTCTGCTGCGATATTTGTGATGTGATCATGTGATGTTCTGTGATAGATACAGTATATAGTATATATGATATATTATATAGGCGTTACTTATGTTTTACACCCGCGCTAGCCCTGCCCCGCTCTGCCGTTAGTTACCTAACCTAACGGTGCACGAGGGGACATCGAGGCGAATGCGGATGGCATAAGTGTATGTCATATTTATCTGTGATGTTTAGGTACTTAAATGATGGGACTTCATTAATGAGATTAATGAAATAAAAGAAAGCTAAGATGTTGTAGAATCGAATTTCAAAATAAAACAGGTAGTTACAGTCCTTGCTTTGCACAGCGGTATATATGATATATCCTGCACCTTATTCGATGAGGAAAGGACCGAGATCAATTCACCGGGAGTGAGTCCTTTAGCAATAACTGGCAGATGCTACACACTCGGTTTGTCTTTTGATTTCTTTTAAGAGTTTTTGCTTTGCACAGTGATATATATGATATATCCCGCACCTCATTCGACGAGGAAAGGACCGACGATCCCTTCACCGGGAGTGACTCCTTTAGCAAAACTAGAAAAGCCTCAAAAGCACTCCATTTTAAAATCATTTGATTCTACAACGATATCAAGTTCATTACGCAATAGGTTTTCAGAAAAACCTGTCGTAGCCCTCCGTCATTTCAGATAAGTGCTAGTTATTATTCATGCTACGTTTGTTGGCCTGCGTCAAGGCGTAGTGTGCGGTAGCTAACTAGTATTTATCTTCTTATGCATATGATGTAGATTGGATTAGGGTAGTCGTGCGACTTTGTTGGCCTGCGTCAAGGGTCGTGCGGGTGGGTTTAATTCAATCAGGAAATGACGGGTTGAACTTGACTAGCGCACTATGGTTTGTTGGCCTGCGTCAAGGTCATAAGACGCTAGGGGCAAAATTATCGGGAATTTCAAGTGTTGAAATTTGCAATGAGATTGCATACCTTCTATGAGATAGTTGGATCCCGATACCCACTGCGAGTAAGAGTTACTCCTAGGAGAGTTTTATACATTACAATTAGCCGATCAAGTAGGTGTCTAGAAAGGTGTTAACGAGGTTACGCCTCTGGGAAAACGAGGTTTACATTAATTAGGTTCGTGCGAAAGCACGGGGGACCTCCCTCAAAGTACCGACACTGGCCTGGCTAAAAGATTGGCGAACTTGTAGTGTGTAATTAATCCCGGCTAGTCTTTCCTTTTAGGGTTTGAAGGAAGATTTGATAAAAAGCAGTGGGAGCCATCCTGATTAGATAAAATAATAACCAATCTATTCTTGCAAGAGCGCACGCTGAGTGTTTTCTTCTCTCTCTCTCCAGGTAGCGACCATATCACGCCTTAATCAAGATAATAATACGGAATATTGACCGAACCCGCTTGTTATACTGAGCTGGGGAACGTTGGTCCCGCTCCACCTTATAATTGTTATGAGACAGAGCAGGAAATTGGGGAATACCAGAATTCCCGTGCCGCCCAAACGAAGAAAGTGGATGAGATGCATCATCTTCGGGTGTGTTCATTATACAGAACTGTTTCTCTGTATCCTCTACGTCCTGGGTATGTGATACCAGATCAGGATCCCAGATATGTAATCTGTTACATAGGGCTACAGAAAGGTAGAGAACTGAGAACAGGTGATAAGTTTCATGAGGCAGAAAACGGGGCAAGTGTTGCAGCCTAGTCTGTCGGTCACTGTCACCCTGTATTACCTATAAATTGATTCTGAACGAATGTTATTAGATACCGAACCTGATATACAAAATCATATCACTCTCTTTATTAGTAAAGAAATGATATAATTTTGTATTGTTGGATAATGTTTTGAACATTTCCTATATCAAAAGTTGATCGGTTCAGGCACGTTATCTAAAAGCGTTAGTGTTCTAAATCAAACTATAGTTCTTAGTATACAAAACACACACAAGAGGAAGAGTTCAGAAATGAACGAATCCTTCTTGAGGTATTGTAGACTAGGTCAGATCAATGCGACCCGACTGGCTGAAGTTACATTTAGATGTATATTTAAATCAGTTTGAATTTACATCTTCTGAAACTTGCCAGTCATGTCACAAAGATAAGATGACCATAGCTCCGTTTACTGGAAACAGAGAAAGAGTTAGTGAACTCTTGGGATGATACATGTTGATGTATGTAGGTCCCCTGTCTACACATACCAGGACTGGTTCTTTATACTTCATTATATTCTCTGATAATCTCTCAAGATTCAGACATATGTTCCTGTTGAAACACAAGTCCGAACCTTTTGAGATATTCACAGAATATAAGTTAGAAGTAGAGAACCAATACGGGTATAAGTATTATGTCCTATGATGAGATCAAGGAGGAGAATACTTGTGCATAGAATTCCTGGACTATTCTAAAGGAGAATGAGATTCTCTCTCAGCATTACTCCTCTGTAAACACCATAGCACTATGGTATATCGGGGCGGAGCAGATACACCCTATTTGATATGGTGTGCTCTATGATGAGTACTACTGAGTTACCTATTTCCTTTTGGGAGTTATGCACTTGAGAAGCTGCATACCTATTGAATAGGGTTCAAATCAAATCAGTTTCCTACCACTTCATATTTGATATGATAAGGGAAGAGCCCATCTATTAAGTTAGTTAAGATTTGGGGTTGTCCGGCCTATGTCTAAAAGCAAAATCCGGACAAGCTCGAGGCATGGTCTGTAATGTAGAACTGGAAAGGTTCCAGCTATACAAACTGCAGCTGATGATTTGATAGAACCAAAGGATTCAGTAGATTCCAACGAACCTCACCCTCTCCGCCGATCTAGTAGGGTTCCTCACCCACCTGAGAGATACTTCTGTTTCTCTATGACAGTGGGAGCGAGGATTGCATCATGAGATGATGACCCAACTAGTTTCGAGCTGGCCATCAGGAGTGTGACTCTGTAAGAATGGCTGGATGCTTATCGATCTGAGATGGAATCCTTATACACCAACAAAGTATGGACTTTAGTTGCTATATCTAAAGGGTTAAATCCCCATCAGGAGCAAGTATATCTTGAGAAGATTACTTGGTGTAGATGGAAAAGTTGAGACTTTCAAAGCTAGACTTGTTAAAGGTTTTCGTCATTGACCAGGCGTGGATAATGATGAAACCTTTTTCCAGTTCCTATGCTTAAGTCCATCCAGATCCTACTTGCCATGGCTACATACCATGACTACGATATCTGGTGGTTGGGTGTCTTGACTGCTTTTCTAAATGATGATTTGGAAGAAAGCGTCTATAAGTACACAGCCAGAGGGCTTCGTAGACGGTGGGAGCAGCGGAAACGTGTGCAAGATGCTTTATAGGATAAAGAAGGCATCGTGGAGCTGGAACATCTGTTTTGATGGATTAGTCAAAGAAGTTGACATCATCAAAATGGTAGATGAACCTTGTATAAACAAAAAGGTAGTAGGGAGTATTGTGACGATCCTCGTAGAGTACGTGGATGACATACTCTTGATAGGGAAGGAGTTTCCTATGCTACGCTCGATCAATCTCCGCTTATCACAATGATTCTCCACATAGGATCAAAGTGATACTTACTAAATCCTGGATTTTGGATCTATGAGATAGATCTAAATGGATGTTAGGCTACTCACTAGCTGTAGTGAGTTGGTATCAATCGATCCTGGGGAGAATCACTGGAAGGGTTCCAAGGTGATAAAGACGACTGAGTGTCAGTCACAGGCATTGTCTTTACCCTCAGTAAAGGGACGGTATGTTGGAAGAGTTCCAAGCTAAATACCGTGGCATACTAGACGATAAAGGCAGGATACATCGCTACTTAAGATACTACCAAAGAGGCTGTTTGGGTGTATATTGGTTCATGAGATGAACTATGTTCCTCCCATTGTGTGACAATGGAGTTGTGGCTTATGCCAAGGAACGCAGGTCCCATCAGTGATCCAGACATATTCTAAGGCAGTATCACTTGATCATGGAGATGGTTGATCTCTAAGGGATCGAGGTTAGGAGAGTATACTCAGAGGACAACACGGCGGATCCACTCACGTAGGCCTATTCCTAGAGAGAGACTTTTATGGGATGGTTGAGTATGAGATATTACAACCACTGCTACAGATGGCCCTAGTGCAAGTGGGAGATTGTTAGTTATATGTATGCCCTAGAGGCCATTACTGTACATTGGATGTATATTGTAGTGGATGCTGGGACATATATAGGGAGGACTTTCTTGCTCGACATGATAGTATGCTATCTGGTGGATCTTTACCTTAACGTGTACACAGATTGTCTCTCTATTACATGTTGGTAAAGCCCTTAGGATGTGTACTTGACTACCTGGACTGTGATGCGGATCATACTAGTGGGGACATGGTAGTCCATAAGTACATCCTTCAAAGTCCCTAGTCGTGGGTGTATCGAGACGGGGCATCGATATACCAGAGTAGACTAGCGTGTACCTTCTCGACCCATACAGATGGGCGATGGATGATCCCATATCCATTGGTGTTTGACATCAGAGATGATATACGGGTGCTCAGTGGAGACTGGGTACACTGGACGGACTCGCCGAGAACTCCCAGATGGTATTATACCTTACGTCAGATGGCAGTTCTTTGGTGACACTGGTACAGAGTAGTCTGTTGACCCGAGATCGTCATAGAGTCTTGTGTGGTTCCCACTGTGCTTTGATTTCCATCTTACCACGTCCAAGAGGGCGTGCAAAACGGTGGTTTTTAGGTACAGTCCCGAATCACATGGAGGCAATGAGCGATAGGAGGGGATTCGTCTCTCCCGGTATAGGGAGTCGATGTTGCGCTGTGTTCGATTGGCTATAACCGGAAATCCCTGGCCAGGGTTGCTGAGATTTACTGGTAAGTGTTACCAGTAGTTTCTCGAAATGTTATAGACCTCATATCGACACGACTTATCGAGCTATTGGGGTCTGACGTTTACCACCCCTAGGCGAGATATGCGACATATCAGACGATCAGACCGGACTGTACGGTAAGTGTTACTGGTTGGATTCACAGGAGTATGAGCGGGCTTGCTCGTCGATCTTCTGATCGCTCAATACCCGGGTGGCCGTTACGTTTAGCAGACCGCTTGCGGCTTGTGGGTGTTTGATATGATCATCATCTGCTGCCGGCGTATTGACGAGTCTTTAGAGTCCTACACAGAGGTTTCCTGGCTCAAGCGAAACGAAATAGGAGAGCATATGAGATATGTGCGGGACCGAGAATAATGCGTATATGTGATACCGTATTCTATTCTCGCGATGATTGTATCGAATGGTTGTATGCGATATAACCTAGTTATCGAATCGAGGATTGATTCGATAAGCCGATACATTGTATACTAGTCGGTTGTGTGCGACATGACCGGATCATTGAATCAAGTGTTGATTTAATGATTTAATGCATAATTATATATTTGATATATTACTTTGCATTAACTAGTATTGGTTCACTTTAAATGGATTTTCTCACTTGAAGTTCACAAGTTGTATATGTGATATACTTTTGTGCACTTGATTGTATCATGTTTGATGATACATGTTAACTTGGTTAAGAGTAAAGATTAAACCATGGTTAAGTTAATGATTAGGGTTTTGCTTTTCTTTATTATTTATTTATTTATTTATTTTGGAAAGAAAAAGGGAAAATGGTTGCTAGTTTTGTTTTATCTTTGAAGCTTCATGAAGCTTTGACTAAAGTGACCATTTTGTCTTATGCTTAACCCTAACCATTCACTTAAACCTTAGTTAGTTCTCTACACTTGACCATGGTTCATGATTATGATAAGAATGATTTTATTATTCTTATTATAATACTTATCATATTATCTTCTTCTTCTTCTTCATCTTCTACTTGAAGAAAACCTTGCCTCCATCAATGGCAAAGTGAGAAAATGAGTGAGAAATCAAATTCTAAAGTGAACCCACTTCCTATTTCTTCATCCTCTACCTCTTGCCAAGTAGTAGAGTGTGTTTTCTTCATAAGTTTTCTAGACTTGGTGAAGTTGGAGCTTGATCTAGCGATGCCTCGACGTAGATCATCTTCGGCACGTCGTCGACGACCTAGCCCGCTCTTTCTCCGATGAAGCCGACGCTAGAGCCCGGGATTTGATTTGGACAGCGGAGAGGACTTCATCACGGAGCCGTGGAGGTGGAGGACCAGATCTACAAAGGTTGTATTTCCGTATTCTTGTAGTTAAGTGTTAACTAGTTTGCTTTGTCGCCTAAAAATCTAGCCAACGATCCGTATTAGGGTTTCTCGGCACCCGTAAAATTTGAAATTGGCATGGTTGATGCCTTGTGAGACCTCTTGAGAGTGCCTAGGAACCCTACAGTAAGTAGAAGATAGGGACTGTAGAATCAAGTCAGCATATGACTAGTTCTCCAACATGGTCTCCAGGTCCGTGAGCTCATCAATATAGCTAATCATCGTAAGGATGTTCTCCCCTACAGATGACCCGATAGCCAACCTTGCTTGAAGCAATTCCTTCGAGGTCTCATATCTTGCGATACGAGATTGCTCTCCATATAAATCTTTGTTACGGAGGAAGATGGAAGCTAAGTCCATCTTCTCGTGCTACCTCTGGTTTTCACCATCTACTAAGGCCAACACGAGACACTTGGCATTCGCACTATCATTTTCCCTTGTCTTACGGATATCAATATCCGCGACGGTGGAAACTGGACCTGGGACGGCGGGGGCTTGAGTAGTAATGAGGTAGTCCAGCTTGTCACAGGCAATGGACATCTGGACAAACCTTTTCCAGTCAATATAGTCTGGCCCAGTCAATTTATTAGCTAATTGTAATCTAGGCGCGGTCATCTAGTCGCTGCAATTATGAGAAAGAGAAGAAACATTTTAGCATGATGCTATTACAAGTTTATCTTGGTTTTTAGTTTATCTAAACAGGATGGCTCCCACTGTTTCTCGAATCCTTCCTCAAACCATAAAAGAAGAATTAGTCAGGATTAATCTCACCGTACAATACTTGCTTAACCTTTCAGCCAGGCTAGTGTCGGTACTTCGAGGGAGGTTTTACGACGCTTTCGTGAAGTTCCTTAATTAAATAACCTCTTTTCCCTGGAGGCGTAGCCCCGCTAACACTATTCTAGACACCTACTTGGTTTATAGCATTGATCGTTAAGTGAAAAAAATCTTCCGAGGAGTAGCATATACTTACAGTAGGATCGAGATCTAAATATCATTGTGTGATAATCTTGAAGGAATCCTACCAATATTATCACACTCCAAATGGTATGAAGCAATAGCAATTTTCAGTTTCCTTAGAAACTCCTGATGTGGATTTTTGCCCCAAGCTCTTATGACCTTGATGAAGGCCAACAAATCATAAGTCACATGTCAAGTTCTACCCATCATTGTCCAGGTTAATTTGAACCCACCCATACATACCTTTGACGAAGGCCAACAAAGTAGTACGACTGTCCCAAACCAACGCATCTATTTATACTACATATGAATATCCAGCAGTTACCAATCACTATGCCTTAGCGAAGGTCAACAAAAATAGCTTGAATACCACAGAATATTCATATGAAATGACGGAGGGCTACGGATGGTTTTGGCAAAACCGTAAACGTAGTGAACTTGATATAATCGAAGGAACTTGATAGCTTTTAAAAGGAGTGGTTTAAGCTCCGCATTTTAAAAGTTTCTGTTTTGAAAAAACCGAGTGGTTTTAAAATTTGTTCCAACGATTCAACTTTGGTTTATTTGCTTTGCATTAATATAATGCAGTCCCATCAATTTCACCTATCATCACAGAAAGAAACGAAAATATGACGTGTTAGTGTTTATGCCCTAGAGGCCATTACTGTATCATACTAGTTTGTATATTACTTAATGGAAACATGGGATATTCACAGTTGTATTGACAGTCTTGCTAAAAATGGCAGTATGCTACTTGGTTTGTTTCTAATTTAATATGTGCATGTGTTTCTTTTAACATATCGCTTATACATATTAGTAGAGCCCTTAGAATCTTTGCTTGATTACCAGCGTTGTGATGGCAGTCACACTAGTGGGGGCTGGGTAGTCTATAAGCAACATCCTATATAAGTCCCTGGTGGTCGTAGGATTATCGAGATAGGGTATCGATACTCCAGAGTAGACTGGTGTGTACGCTTCTCATCCCAGCATAGGGAGATGGTCTGTCCCACAGCCATCAGTACGTCGTACTGGAGATAGTATGCAGGTGCTCGTTAGGTTATGGGTACACCGGACAGGACTCACCGGGAACTGCAGGTTTGTTTTATACCCATCATCAGATAGCAGTTCCCAGGTGACGTGAGTATAGCTTAGTCCGTCGAATTGACACTGCTACTTCGCCTCGGGTGTGTTCCTACTGTACTTAGATTACTACCCTACCACGGCTCAAAGGAGTCGTGCAAACAGGTAGTAGTTAGGTGCAGTCCCGAAGCACTTGGAGGCAGTGGCGGTTAGACAGGATTCGTCTCTCCCGGTATTAGAGGTTGATATCGCGCTGTGTATGGAGAGCCATTACGTAAAGTCCCTGGCCAGGGCAAACGAGATTTACTGGTAGGCTTCCAGTAGTTTCTCAAGGTGTAATGGGCTTCACTCCGACACGACTTATACCGCTAGTAGGGGTCTGACGTTTACCGCCCCTAGGCCCGATATGCGATAGTCCTAGATGAACAGACCGGACTGTACGGAGATTGTCACATCAGGCTCAGTTGGAGTTTGGATGGGTTTCTTCATTGTCCTTCTTATCAACATCTACCTGGGGACCGTTACATACAGCTAGTACCGCTTGCGGCTTGTGGTTAAACCCACTATCAGCGTAGTGTCTGTTAGGTTTACCTAGCACTTTATGAAGGGTTTGGAAGCATCACATGTACCAAAGATTAAATTTTTTAGGGTGCTAAGTGAACACACAAAGAATCATTCCTAGAAAATTAGGGTTTCAAAAACAACACATCATGACAAGTAGGAAAAGCTAGGGTTTTGAGAGTACAACCTTTGTAGCTCCCTACGCTAGACTCCTCGGCTACTTGGGGTTTGGAAAAGGTCCGCTTGAACTCCTCTAGGTCCACGATGATCCACCCGGAGTCCGCTTTGTCCAAGCTTGCAACTTCACAAGATCAAGAAAGAAAATGGAAGCTAACACTCTCCACTAATGGGCAAGACTAGTGTAGAATGGTGTTGTGGTTCTTTTTCTCACTTCAAAATCCTATCTTGTTGAGTATTTTGCTCACTTGAGTGATCTAGAGAGCAAAAGAGTAAGGAAGAAGAAGATGATGGCTTTTGAAGAAGAAGAGAAATGATAATCACCAATGAAAAATAGAAAATATATGTATATATATTTTCCACTCTTCATCTCAAACCATGGTTATATTATATGGATATTATTTCACTTGAGTTAAAACATAAAAGAAAAGATTAACACATGGTTAAAAGGTAGGTGAGCAAGGTTAGTTGAAGAAGAGTGTAGAAACCATGTATTAATCTTTATCTTTTGATTTAAAACAAATGCAAATATATATATATATATATATCCATATATATAAACATAAGGTGTGATTCTTATATTGCCATCATTTTCTATGTATATACAACCATGAAGGATGATGTATGTATGTATGTGTGCATGCACATCCATATGTGCATGAACAAGAAAGAATGCATACATGCATACATACATCCAAAAAAATAAGAAAGGATTTCTAGTGAGAAACTAATGGTTAAATGATAAATCAACACTTGATTTAGCAATCCGGCCATATCACATATGACCCAACCAAGAGCAAGCCGCCCGATTAATATACGGTATCTTATACGCGTATTTTTGCCGGGCCCATGCGCATATCGCATACGCGCACCACAACGTTTCGCCTGGACTAGGTAACTCCTTTGTGGGACTCTATGACTCGTCAATACGCCGGCAGTGGGTGATGATCATATCAAGCACCCCCAAGCCGCAAGCGGTCAGCTATACGTAACGGCCACCCGGGTATTGAGCGATCAGAAGAAAACAAACGAACCTGCTACAACTCCCGTCGAGCCAACCGGCAACACTACCATGCAGTCCGGTCTCTTCGTCAGATATGCTGCATATCGAGCCTAGGGATGGTAAACGTCAGACCCCAATAACCGATAAGTCGTGCCGATGTGAGGCCCATAACGGGTCGAGAAACTACTGGTAACACTTACCAGTAAATCTCTAAAACAGCCCTGGCCAGGGACTTCCCTGTTACGGCCAATCGAGCACAGCGCAACATCAACCCCCAATACCGGGAGAGAAAAAACCCCTCCTATCGCTCATTGCCTCCATGTGACTCGGGACTGTACCCAAAAACCACCGTTTTGCATGCCCTCATGGACGCGGTAAGGTGGAAATCAAAGCACAGTGGGAATCACATAAGACTCTATGACGATCTCGGGTCTACAGACTAACCTGCACAAGTGTCACCTGAGAACTGCCATCTGACGTGAGGTATAATACCATCTGGGAGTTCTCGGCGAGTCCGTCCAGTGTACCCAGTCTCCACTGAGCACCCGTTTACCATCTCTGATGTCAAATACCAATGGATATGGGATCATCCATCGCCCATCTCATGGGTCGAGAAGCGTATATGCTAGTCTACACTGGTATATCGATGCCCCGTCTCAATACACCCACGACCAGGGACCTTGAAGGATGTACTTATGGACTACCATGTCCCCACTAGTATGATCCGCATCATAGTGCAGGTAATCAAGTACACATCCTAAGGGCTTTACCAACATGTAACTATAAGACAGTATATAGAGACAAGTATACATGATAAGATAAAGAGCAACCAGATAGCATACTATCATATCGAGCAAGAAAGACATCTCTATATATGTCCAAGCATCCAATATAATATACATCATCTGTACAATACTGGCCTCTAAGGCATACATACAACTAACAGTGTCGAGTCTTTAGAGTCCCACACAGAGAGTTTCCCTGCAGGCAAAAGGTGTAGAGGCCGTATGGTTTTACGGCTGGGCCGCGATCACTTACGTACACTTGTGCACGTATTATGATCGGGTAGATAATACTAGCGGGTTTTGGTTTAAGCCAGATTCTAGTATTATACAGATGAATTTATTTAGTCAAAGATTATCCGTGTTTTTCGGAAATACGGATGGGAGGGGCAGTCTCGTAATTTGTCGGGAAGCTTCTAGAAGAAGATGACTCATTTGTATTTATTTCTTTTGGATTAAACACAAATGAGGTAGAGAGATGAGGTGTAGGTTTTCATTAAATGCTTAATGAGTCATGAGCTGATTTACCATTAGGATTAAATGAAGCTTACAAGATATTTCTAGATATTTATCAAGAGATATTTGTATGCTTGATATTATTCTATCATGAGATATTATTCATTTCATAATCACAAAAGCTTTCTCTCCTCAAGTTTTCATCTTCTTCCTCAAACCCTAAAAGCTCTCATGAGTTGAGAATCCTAGGGTTTAAGTGACTAAGTAATCCATCTAAATACTCTACACCCTCTAGGACTTCTAGATTAGCAAACTAGAAGCCGTAGTTATCTCAGATTCGAGATAGAAGCTCGGACTATAGACTCTCGGGTGGATCGTCTTTGACTCGAGGAGGCCGTTGAGGTACCCATGTTCCATAGAGTCGACGAGGTGTGGAGGACATCGATGAAGACCCGAAGGACAAGTAACGTGAGGTATAACTTCGAATCAGAGTAGTTAAACCTCTCGTAGTTTGCTAGTAATGGTTTAGACACGATCCGTGTGCTCAAGTCCGTGTTATGAAGCTTGATAATTGTTTTTCATATATTCCGCCTCCCCGCGAACACATGGGGTGCGTGACATGGACTTACAGTGGTATCAGAGCCTACAAAACTTTTACTAGCTTGTTAGCAACTAATTAGAACTTCGATCGTCGGAAAAAAACGAAAACTTAACCCCGAACCCCTCAAGTTTCTGTCGATTTTAAACCTGTCGAAAAAATTATTTCAGAGGTATGAAAATTCACAGCAGGGAATTCTAAGAATACTGGAGAAATACGAGGTGCTAACTCGGTTAGACTGCCGCGGAAGCGCGGCGGATTGGTGCAATCCGCCGCGGATCCGCGGCCGAGTCAACTCCGAGTTGACTCGTATTTACACAGTAACTCTTATTTTTGGGTGTTCTGTTTTCCTGTATATTTTGTTTCTGCCCAGGTTTTTTCAGTGCTGGCTTGCATTTGGGGTAGACACGGAAAAAAGGTTGTCGATCGAAATTCTAAGTTATTTGCTAATCGGGTTTTATCTGTAATGTTTAATTTGTTCGTAAACTTTCCCTAATTGCTAGTATGTCAGTTAGTTGGGGGTTGCACATTTCTGTAATGGATATTGGTTTGTGGATATGAACTTCGTTGGATCGTTGTGATGATTAGCCGGGCTTTGAGATGAGTTTTTATATTCTTTCATTCGATGTAAATTGTAATATGTTGTAATATTCTTTTGCGGGGCACATCCGGGTTGAGATTGTAGCCACCGTTGTATTATTTCATTTACTGTTTTCTGCTCCTAGGATAGACCCAAGGTGGGGTGGACAAACTACCGGGTGCTTTGAAGTGTTTAGTGGCCTACTCACGTTGTTGAGGGAGTCCGTTTCACTTCGGGTACTTAGCGGGTAGTTTGCCATACCCGTAGGGGTCTAGGGTGGGGTAATGGCTATTCATCATAATTGTGTAATCCGTCTTTCATTGCAGGCTCAAAGGAAACGCGGATTGCTTGTATATCCAATAATGTTCTTCTGTGATTTGGAATGCCTATTATCGCGTCTGACGAATGTACAATATCTATATATGATATCTAATAGGCGTTGCTTATGTTTTGCATCCGCGCTAGCTCAGCCCTCGCTCTGTCGTTAGTTAAGTAACCTAACGGGTGAATGACGGGGCCCAGTGGCGAATGCGGATGACATAAGCGGACGTTGTATTTTCGTTGTTTTATGCAATAATAGGATAATTGATGGTACGCATTATATTAATGCAAAGAAAACAAACAAAAGTTGAATTGTTGGAACAAATTTAAAAGAAACCACTCGGTTATTTTAAAAGAGCAGAATTTTTAATTGCGGAGCTTTAACCACTCCTTTTAAAAAGATATCAGGTTCCTTCGATTATATCAAGTTCACTACGTTCACGGTTTCGCCAAAACCAGTCGTAGCCCTCCGTCATTTCATATGGATGGTCAGTAGTATTCAAGCTATGTTTGTTGGCCTTCGTCAAGGCATAGTGTTTGGTAGCTGCTGGGGTATTCATATGTAGCATAGATAGATGCGTTGGTTTAGGACAGTAGTATTACCTTGTTGGCCTTCGTCAAGGGTATGTACGGATGGGTTCAAATTAACAGGGATAATGATGGGTAGAACTTGACATGTGACTTATGATTTGTTGGCCTTCGTCAAGGTCATAAGAGCATGGGACAAAAATCCACATCGGGAGTTTCTAAAGAAACTGAAACTTGCTAGTGTTGCATACCATTTGGAGTTTGATAATGTTGGTAGGATACCTTCAATATTATCACACGATGATATTTGAATCCCTATCCTACTGTGAGTATCCGCTACTCATCAGGAGATTCGTCACTTAACGATCAATGCTATAAACCAAGTAGGTGTCTAGAACAGTGTCAGCGGGGCTACGCCTCCAGAGAAAAGCGGTTATTTAATTAAGGAACTTCGCGAAAGCGTCGTAAAATCTCCCTCGAAGTACCGACACTAGCCTGGCTGAACGGTTAAGCAAGTATTGTACAGTGAGATCAGTCCTGGCTAATTCTTCTTTTATGGTTTGAGGAAGGATTCGAGAAACAGTGGGAGCCATCCAGTAGATAAACTTAAAACCAATCTAAACTTACAAGAGCATCATGCTAAAGTGTTTTCTTCTCTCTCTCAACTGCAGCGATCATGTGACCATGACTAGGTTACATCTAGATAACAAATTGACTGAATCTGACTTTTATGACTGGAAAAGGTCTGTCCAGATGTCCATTACCTATAACAAGCTGGACCACCCTATTACTACTCAAGCCCTCGCTGTCCCAGGTCCAGTTTCCACCGTCGCGGATATGGATATCCGTCAGACTAGGGAAAAGGACAGTGCGAAATCCAAGTGGCTCGTGTTGGCTTCAGTTGATGGTGTATACCAGAAGCAGCACTAGAATATGGACTTAGTTTCCATCTTCCTCCATAACAAAGATTTATATGGAGAGCAATCTCGTATCGCAAGATATGAGACCTCGAATGAATTGCTTCAAGCGAGGTTGGCTGTCGGGTCATCTGTAAGGGACGATGTCCTTACAATGACTAGCTATATAGATAAGCTCACGGACCTGGAGACTACGTTGGGAAATAGGTCATATGCTGACTTATTTCCACAGTCCCTACCCTCTACTTACACCCTGAAAGAAACCAGGGAGACACCCGCTCTGCTTAATAGGGGACCTTCTTCTTCTGCATCCAGGGCGAAAGCAAAGGGTGAAAAGAAGAAGACCTCCACAAAGCCGATATACGGTGTCAGCGAAGTAGAAGAAAAAGGAAGAGTAAAAGTTTCAGGACATGGTGTAGGGAAGGAGGGATGTTCCTATTTTTTTGGGAACGGGAATTGGCAAAAGGATTGCAGGGCTTTGGAAGCCAGTAGCCAGGATTCGAAACATGTTGTGGCTTCGGCCTCGAGTGTGTTTGTGATTGAGAACTGTTTGTCAATTAACTCTACTTCCTGGGTACTAGATACCGGAGCAAGATCTCATATCTGTAATTCATTACAAGCTTTGACAAACTATAGAGTTATCAGGGTAGGTGATTTATCTCTCAGAGTTGCGAACGGAATGAGCATGGACGCTGAATCCGTGGGAGAATATCGCCTAGGTTTGACAAGTGGGCAGATATTGATTCTCCGTAACTGTTTTTATGTACCTAGTTTGACTTGTAATATCATATCAGTATCCTCACTTTCGAGAGAGGGATATGATTTTACATTCGCAAGCGATGTAGTAAACATCCACCTAAATCAAGTTCAGATTAGGTCCGGTACATTAGATAACGGTATATATGTATAGAATCAAGCTCAGGTTTTCAATGTCCAGAACACACTTAAAAGAAAGTCTCCAGAAATAAATCAGGCTTTCTTATGGCATTGTAGACTAGGTCACATCAATGAAACTCGGTTGACTATGTTACATAGAGAAGGATATTTGAATCCGTTCGAATATCAATCTTATGCTACTTGTGAATCTTGTCTCATGGGAAAGATGAAAAAGACTCCGTTTACTGGACACGGAGTAAGAGAGAGCGAGCTCTTGGAACTCGTACACAGTGACGCGTGCGGTCCAATGTCTACACATGCGCGAGGTGGTTATTCCTACTTCATTACTTTTATGGATGATTTCTCTAGGTATGGACACATCTTCTTGATGAAGCATAAATCCGAGGCCTTTGAGAAATTTCGGGAATACAAGAATGAAGTAGAAAACCAAACCGGCAAAAGTATCAAGACACTGAGATCTGATCGAGGTGGTGAATACTTAAGTGCCGAGTTCCTGGGTTACTTAAAAGAGAATGGAATTCTCTCTCAGCTTACTCATCCATACACACCACAACACAACGGTGTATCGGAAAGGCGGAATCGAACCCTATTGGATATGGTTCGTTCCATGATGAGTAAGGCTTAGTTACCACGATCCTTCGGGGTTATGCACTAGAATCAGCTGCATATCTTTTGAACAAGGTTCCAACCAAGACTGTGCCTACCACACCATATCAGATGTGGAGTGGGAAGAAACCCTATCTTCAGTACCTGAAGACATGGGGATGTCCAGCTTCTGTTAAAAAGCAGCATGCGGACAAGCTCGAGGCACGCTCAGTACAGTGTAAGTTTGTGGGATATCCAAAGAACTCCAAGGGGTATTATTTCTATTACGTAGAGGAACAAAAGGTTTTTGTTTCTCATCATGCCCACATCTTGGAAGCTGAATTTTTAGAAAATTAGAAGAGTGGGAGCGCAATAGAACTGGAAGAAATTCCAGAACCACAAGTTGTTGCTGAAAATTTGGTAGAACAAGAAGGTTCAGAAGAAAGGTGTTGGATATAGTGCCCTCAGAGTCAATTATTGGATCGCAGGCACGTGATTGCAATGATTGAGGGAGGACCTATACCGGTAGGACAGTCTTAATCGAGAGATTTGTATACTATCTGGTTTGTCTTTATCATCGTGTACATGCTTTAGGTGACATTGTAGTTCACTATTACACGTTGATGGAGAATATTATGCTACCATGGTTTATCTTTATCATCGTGTACTGCTTTAGGTGACCTTACAGGTCATTATTGAACGTTGATAGAGCCCATATGATTCTTGCTTGACTACCAGCAGTATGATGGAGATCATATACGTGAGAGTTGGGTAGTCCATAAGCACATCCTTAAAGTGGTCCCTAGTCGTGGGAGTTTCGAAACTGGGCATCAATACTCCATTAGTAGACTAGTGTATACAGTCGAGACCCCGACGAGGGGCGGTGGCTGGTCTCACAAGACATTGGTGTCAGTTGGTTCACCTAAGATGTATACAGGTGCTCATTGGGTTATGAGTACACCGGACATGACTCACCGGGAACATGCTAGTTGGTATTATACCTGACGTCAGATAGCAGTTCCCTGGTGACATGTGTACAGGTTAGTTCATCGACCTGAGATCGTCATTTGTCTCGTGTGAGTTCCCACTGTGCTTTGATTACTACCCTACCACAGCTCAAAGGAGTCGTGCAAACAGGTTTTAGTTGGGTACAGTCCCGAGCCACATGGAGGCAAGTGAGCGGATCGGCAGGGAATTCATCTCTCCCAGTATTGGGGGTGAGATCGCGCTGTGTCTAGGAGAGCCATTACACAAAGCCCTCGGCCGAGGCAGGAGATTTACTGGTTGGTATTCCAGTAGTATCTC
The DNA here is from genome assembly GCA_030015575.1 of Agapanthus africanus. NCBI lineage: Eukaryota > Viridiplantae > Streptophyta > Magnoliopsida > Asparagales > Amaryllidaceae > Agapanthus > Agapanthus africanus. Next base: position 718,149,556 of record JASDDO010000019.1, on the reverse strand, counting down.
AGGATGTTCTGGGCTACACTCCGACACGACTTGTACTGCTTTTTGGGGTCTGACTTTTACCAACCCCCTAGGCCCGACATGCGATGCTCATAGACGAACGGACCGGACTGTACAGATATTGTCACTGACATGCTCAGTAGGGTATCAGGATGAGTTCGCTCATCGACCTCCCTTTTGGTCAATACCTGGTAGCCCGTTACGTACGGCTAGTACCTCTGACGTGCTAGTGGTTAAATCTACAGCCAAAGTATTGACCAGTATTTAGAGTCCCCCACAGACAGTTTCTCAAGTTTCGGGCGAAACGTTGTATAGGCCGTATGATATATGGCAGGGTTCGATTATATACGTGAAGTTGTGCACGCATCATGATCGGGCGGATCATACTAGTGGGCTTTGGTTTAAGCCGGATCCTAGTATTAGATTTGTTGGATTACTTTAGTCTCATCGCATTCGCATTCGGTCGGAATGCGGATGCAGGTATGTATATAAAGGTGAGGGGTATCCTTGTGATCCGTCACGAGTTTACTTTAGATATTGCCGTAACTTTTTATTATTGCAAACATTTGGATTAATGTTTGTTAATGGAAATTGTGAGCTTAAGCCATCATTTTTTGCATTAAATGATACATTTACATCATGGGTGACTCATGGTATCATTTCTTGTGCAAATGTCACATATTGTGATTGATTTGTGTTGATATGATAACAAGAGAGGGGGGGCTGCCATGAGGTAAGGTTGGTCTTGTATTGTTTGATATCTAATACTCTCTCTTTTTATCATAAGTAACACAAGAAAGAAAAAGGCTCTTTTCTTCTTCTTCTTCTTCTAGCTCATTATCTCCATCAATGGCAACACCTCTAACCTCCATCCAAATCCATGGATGCAAGAGACAAAGTGATCACAAATATTCTCTACATCACCTTGGACACGTCGGCTAGCACACTTCGTGCCCGAGTTGCTTCGGATGAAGTGGGAGCCCGTAAAAAGAATCGATGATGTGGTGCCTTTTCCGACGAGGAGATCGAGACCGGAGATGCCTCGAGGAGCTTGGGATGGTGGCCAAAGACCGAAGGACACGAATCGATCGGTATAGCTTTCCAACCCTCTCTCTAAATAGCTAGTTGTAGGTTAATGGTACGATCCGGGTTTTAAGCATACGAAGCGCCGGTTTCATGTTTAGAAAAATTTTCGTTTCCGCATTTTGGCCTCGGAAAGACGGCCGGGGTGCTACCGTAGTCTTACATGGTATCAAAGCCACGCCATTAACCTTTACTAGCTTCCTCTAGCGTGTTTAGAACTTCGATCGGACGAAATTTCCAAAAACCGCGTTTCCAAGTCACAGTTTCTGTCGAATTTTTCCTGTGGTCAAAAAATTATTTAGTATGTTGCAGAAATATATACAGTCTTTTCTAAGAAAAACTGAGAAATTTTGGTTCACTGTTGGCACTGTAGTGCCGCGGAACCGTGGCCGTAACCACGTTTTGGCAGCGGTTCCGCCGCAGTACTGTAGCCAAAGTGCACCAAATTTTCTGAGGGGGTCTCTGACTTGGAAATGGGGTTTCTGGTAATTTTTATTTTGGCCCAGATTATTTTGAGTACTGGGTATTGTACTTGGGGCACACTTTGGGGAATTTTGTCGATCGAAAATTTTAAAACATGTTAGTTCACAGTATTTACATTATATCTGCGACCGTGAATGCCATTTGATCGGTAAATCTTGTCTAATTGCTATAGCCCTTTTATACGGAATTGCGAACGTGATATTCACGTTGATGTTCTGTGTTGTGCTGTGATGTTGCGGATTTGTCGTGGTGGATAGCCTAGATGCAATGGTAGTACAGTTTGGTTGTAATTATACATTTGATACTGCGGGACGAGCATCCGACATGTGGACTGCCGTTACTGCCTGTTTGTATATTATTCTTTTAGGGCACGACCGGGCTGAGGTCGATTTACCCGTTGTATATATTTTACTTTCTGTACTAGGATTACCCCGCGGTGGGGTGCTGATTGATCTCAAAAACTATCTATTACCGCAATCAAGAACGGCGTCGCATGTAGCTAGCCGGTGAGTACGGGTCGGTCCACAGGGATGTTGTGAATTTCCTAATCGCTCTTACGAGTTAATTCCAAACGGTGTTAATGGATTAATTAAATCTAAAAACTAAATTAATCTAGGGCAATTGAATTAAAGATCTAACTATCTAACTAGGGCAAGAAATTAAATTTAATCTAGGACAGAGAATGAAAAATTACCTAGTGCAAGAATTGAAATTACCTACTTACTTTACAGATGGCTCTCTCCAAACATCAACACAAGACTTGTCAGATCTGAATTTCTGAAATGAAAAGAGGCATCGATACTCTCCAAAGGAAATCTAAATTTTATTGATAAAAAGAGGCATAGGGAGGAATGGCTAAAACAATGATTTAGAGTTCCTATTTATAGAGGATAGGAAACCCTAGGTTACAATTGATCCGCATGTCTACATTTACCAAAATATCCTTAGGAAGACCTAGTCAAAGTAGACTCCAAGCTTTGGTAAAATTTTATGTCTCTGTTTCTTTAAAAGGAAGTATTGGGCCTTGAAATTTCCTTTGTTGGCTCTTCTGTCTTTGGGCTTCCTTATTATTTGGTTCTTTTATTAAAATAGTTTCTATGTTTCTTCCAGATCTCCAGTGAATAATTGTGGTGGACTTTTAACCATTCGCTTTGTAATCTTGGACCTTGCATTGCCTTGTACTTTATGAATTTTATCTTTGATGTAGGCTTGATCAAGAGTCTTCTGTTTGTTGGTCAAAGTCCACTTTTACATCGTCTTTTTATCGTTTTCACTGTTTTAGATCCAAGAACCTGTAACCTGTAATATGTAGCAGACATGCGTCAAAAGCACCTGTTTATTTATAAAACGAATAAGAATGGGGAATATAATAATGCAATATTATGGTATGAACAAATACCCCCAAACTTATCTTTTGCTCGTCCTCGAGCAAACTTATTTTTTATTCTCTACAAAAACCTAACCGCACTTTCGCAGGGAAACGCGATTGCACTGGGCTCGTGCAACAAGCCGTTAAACCTTTAGATGTCCCTAGTAGGAGGAGTGTTGTCTCATGAGGGTTTTCAGCGGATACTACCCACAAAATCCTATCAATTAAGCTCATTGACTTTTATTCTCCAATTAGGTTTTCTAACAAGAAATTCTATTATCGTCGACTCGTGAATTATCCACCCATATTCTTCATACTTCCTCATCATTTAACTTAAAATTATATATGTTCTATAGACTTACTTAGCTTTCGGCTTTTCTTAAGTTTTCCTTCTAGGGTTCCATCTCCACTTAGGAATTTTTATCAACTCTACTAAAGATACAAGTTCTATTCTTCACTCCTTTCTCTCATCTAAACTCCAATCACATATCCCCACGTGTGTGTATAAATCACCCCTACACTTGAAAATTCAAATCAAGTAATCATACTCTTGTCCGTTGTCCAAAGCACTTCTTAATTGGTGAATTTTTAATTGAATTTTGCTTACACATCCTTCATGCGACCGTTAATACTTCTTGAGGTACCAACAACCAATTACAAGATGTGTTTGCACTTTAAAGCGTACTTCCTAGTTTTGCAACACCCAAGGCTTTAGCAGTGACTCCCAAACCAGTTGGTCTAAGGCACTAGGTGATGAAGCACCCTCGCTAAATATTTTTTTATTTTTTAGCCTTAAGTAGTCACAAAAACCAGTGTTCATTTTTTTTCTTTATTCTCACTTGAATTTTTTTTTTAATTTCATTTTCTTCATACTAAGGACTTTAGACAAGAGCATTTCAAGGTCTCTTCTACTATTCCAAGTTTCAAGGTGCGTGATTATGCAAATTGTAGGGTATACATTTTCAGAATTTAGACTTAAGCTAGGAATTATTTTTCAAATTTATACTCTAATAAAAATATCAATACTTTTCCTTTGTTTCGACTTAGCCCAAGAAGTGAACTCAAAATTTACCTATGTCTAAATAAACTACAAAGACATATACTTTCTACTGTTAAACTTTAAGGAAGGTTATTTTTAGGGTTCTTAATTTACTAAGTCTAAGATCTAGTTGTTCCTATCCAATTAACCTATTTGTCAAACTCAAGTCAAATAAGGCCAAAATTGAATACAATAATTTTTATAATCTTTGAAAATTTTCAATTTTTTATGAGTTTTAAAATAAGTATGCAAATGCAAAAATATGTACAAATGAATGCGAAGGAAGAAGACGTACCGAGCATACCTCCAAACTTAAACTTGACAGTGTTCTCGCTGTCATGCTGCACCAAGAGGGTCAAAATTGTCGGCACTCCCCTGTTTATTTATTTATAATTTTTTTATAGAAAAAGAAAACAAAAAATATATATACATATATACAACAAGGTTCCCCCCAAACTTAAGCTTGGCCTTACATAAGCCAAAGGTGAGCACCAACCATTCAAAAATCTTATCATGGTAATGGCCGAGTTGGTGAAAGAATGAAGTGGAAAGAAAAGAGATGAGAAGCACACGAGACCGTGTGGAGGTAGAAACGGGATACGGTCTCGGCGGGGGAGAAGAATGGCGGAAAAGAGAAAGAAGTAGAGTACGATCTTGAGGGTGTAAATCGAGTGAATAAATTAGCACAATTTGTGATGACCGATGTGTTAAAAGCGATTGTGCTAACCTATCAACCCGTCGAGAAATGGGGTCAAATCCCTCAAGATTCGCAAGAAAACATGGGTACGCCGAACTTGGTATTGGAGATGAGAGTGTAACGGTCTCTTGTACGGTCGGAACGATAGGAAGGACGAAAGGGAGTGAATTAGGGATAGTCTCATTCTCACCGTAGTAAATTGTCTCGAACTTAAAAGATTCCATCAAAGGTTCGAAACTACTGTAAGCAACCGAGTCTGAAGGTTCAACTAACTCATCTGAAAATTCGAAGGACTCAAACTCGGGCGGTGAGTCATCAACATCGTCCGAAAAAGTGAAACACTCGTAAGTGTCATCGTCTGTAAGAACTGTGTCAGATTCAAAGGAAAATTTTTCAAGCTCACAGTCTTCAAGCGTGATATTAGGCGTGGTTGGAACGATGGAAAGGAGGGAGGGTGATTTAGTTAAAGGTTCAAGAGGATGAATTGGAAAATCCGACACATCAAATAAAAATGGTTCAACCTCAATATTATTCTCAATACTCTCCTCAATACTATCCTCAATACTCTCCTCAATAATATCCTCATAATTCTCCTCAATATTTAACTCATCCATGCCATTATCATCAAAATCAAAACGCATATGAAGTTCGGGAGAAACATTAAATGACTCGGGATAATGAATTGGACATAAAACTTCAATTAAATCGACTGGTTCATCATCCAAAATATTCCCGGCGTCTATATCCTCAATCAAGTGAAAATCAATTTTTTCTGACACCTCATCAGAAGCATGGATATTAATCGATTTAGGTTCTAGAGTGGAGGTGTACAGTTCAAAAGGATTAAGTGTGGTTTCACTTGAAAGGGGTTCTTAACAATTTGGCAAATCAAGCACTACAAAGTCGCACAACTCATCATTTTGGACACATGTTTAAAAATTGGAGTTGTTGGATTCAATTGGGTATGGGTAGGTTTGATTTGGAAATCCTCTCACATTCTCTTTCTGTCCAACCGCCTCCTTATACATTGAAAAATTTGATGCTAGTTGGAAACTAGCTACTGGTTCAGCAGGTTGCATAAGGGCGGCCATGGACGCTTCCACATTCCTAACCATTTTGTTTGTTGCGAAAATATAAGCTGCCAACGACTGTTCCAAACTAGACATGGGTGGTGAGGGGGTTTCGGTCAAAGAGTCGAAATTGTTTGGATATGTGAAACTCCCAAATGGCTGTGTAGAAGCAATGTCTAGTGAAGGTGGGAAAGTCGGGTAGGACTAGTAGGAAGTGGATGGTTGGACAGGATTAGGATCAACATGTGGATAAAAAGGTGAATAGTCTTGTGGATCCCTAGAGCTAGATGAGTGGAGAGGGGTGAAAGATCGGCTACGAGCTTGAGCAATATGCTTAGCAATGGACATCGGTTTAGGAGTTACAGTAGGACTTGAAAAAAGTGGTGTCAACGTACGAAGGTGGTAAAGGTTGACTTGGTTGACACAAAGTGAGTTGCAAAGTCAAACTGTTTCTCCTAGACGCTTCTATTTGATCTTTCAAAGAAATTTTAGGCACGGAGGGATCTTCCTTAAATCGACCGAAACAATTGACGTACGAAGCAAAGTTAGGCTCGGGATACCAAAGTTCGGCAAGAGATTTGTGATGTGGGGTACCCATGATGTCAGAAGGAGAAGAGAAAGAAGGTGGGTGTAAGTGGGGTGCAAGGATTTCTTAGTGACAAAATTTTGCAAGTTTTTATAAAAAAATTTCCTTTTTCCTTTTTCTCTTTATTTAGAACTGTTTACAAAATGATTTTTCGAGAAAAGAGTTAAGACACACTTTCGATCAACCAAAAATGCACAATCAGGCCTAACTCTAGGGTTACCTAGGTCAGCTAGACAGCTCCTAACTGTTCCAAAGGGCTAGAGATAGGACCTCAAACCGCCTCTTCACCGCCAATTGCGACCAGGTAAGTACCAGGTAAGTAGGAGGCTCCCCGCTACAAATAGCGGTCCTAATTAAGTAACCACTTTCCTGACACACTTGCCTAGACACCGCAAAGTCAGGTTAGGATAAACGGGTGATGCCTATAACTAGTTCTCTGTCCTATTGAGCTCGAAGTCCTTAGGGCTGAGTCTAGTATTTTTTAATTAAGAATGGTCAATGCAAATGCCTTATATGATTTCTGGGGTCCTGGGAAGGGTGATGAAATCCCCACCTAATCTGAATTGGTCCAAAGCCCCTTAAAATCAGTTTTAAAGATATACAAAACAGAAAAATCACTTGCAATCAAAGATTTTTATTTTATGCGGTGCAAAGAATCCTGCACAAGATTTGTTATTTGGAAGGGAAGATTTTTAAGTGCAAAGAATCCTGCAGGAGATTTTTCAGAGGAGATATCAGAGATTTGCAGAGGAGGAGATCAGAAAACTTACAATTTTTTTTTACCGCGCTTCTGCTCTTTTTCTTTTCTTTTTTTGGGACCAGATCACCGCGATTCTTCTTGTTTGACTCGGTCCTTCAAATTTCTTCTGTTGTCTATTGTGATATTCCTCTGTTTGTTCGGAATTGATATTTGCTGTTTTGATCTCTGTAGATTTCCAGATCCAAATTTGTTCGTAGATCCTGCAAAATTCACACAAAAATAACAGATGATATATTTTTATATTTTTTTGATTTTTCAGATTTTTATGACTTTTTGAATTTTGATTAACCCGAAATTGCAAAAAGGAAATAACACGCCATCCCCGGCAACGGCGCCATTTGATTGATCTCAAAAACTATCTATTACCGCAATCAAGAATGGCGTCGCATGTAGCTAGCCGGTGAGTACGGGTCGGTCCACAGGGATGTTGTGAATTTCCTAATCGCTCTTACGAGTTAATTCCAAACGGTGTGAATGGATTAATTAAATCTAAAAACTAAATTAATCTAAGGCAATTGAATTAAAGATCTAACTATCTAACTAGGGCAAGAAATTAAATTTAATCTAGGGCAGAGAATGAAAAATTACTTAGGGCAAGAATTGAAATTACCTACTTACTTTACAGATGGCTCTCTCCAAACATCAACACAAGACTTGCCAGATCTGAATTTTTGAAATGAAAAGAGGCATCGATGCTCTCCAAAAGAAATCTAAATTTTATTGATAAAAAGAGGCATAGAGAGGAAAGGCTAAAACAATGATTTAGAGTTCCTATTTATAGAGGATAGGAAACCCTAGGTTACAATTGATCCGCATGTCTACATTTACCAAAATATCCTTAGGAAGACCTAGTCAAAGTAGACTCCAAGCTTTGGTAAAATTTTATGTCTCTGTCTCTTTAAAAGGAAGTATTGGGCCTTGAAATTTCCTTTGTTGGCTCTTCTGTCTTTGGGCTTCCTTATTATTTGGTTCTTTTATTAAAATAGCTTCTATGTTTCTTCCAGATCTCCAGTGAATAATTGCGGTGGACTTTTAACCGTTCACTTTGTAATCTTGGACCTTGCATTACCTTGTATTTTATGACTTTTATCTTTGATGTAGGCTTGATCAAGTGTCTTCTGTTTGTCGGTCAAAGTCCACTTTTGAATCGTCTTTTCATCGTTTTCACTGTTTTAGATCCAAGAACCTGTAACCTGTAATATGTAGCAGACATGTGTCAAAAGCACCTGTTTATTTATAAAACGAATAAGAATGGGGAATATAATAATGCAATATTATGGTATGAACAGGTGCACGGATAGTCGGGTTCTAGAGGGCAACGAGCCCGCATCTCATGGCTTTGAGGCGGAGGGGGCTTTACTCTAGAATTGGCGGGCTATTCGCCTCACTCGTAGGGGTACAGGTTGACCTAAGGAGGGGTGCTCAAGTTACCGGATTCCGTGAAGTGTTGGGTGGTCTATTCACGTTGTTGAAGGGGGCTGCTTCGCTTCAGGTTTTGGCGGGTAACTTGCCGTGCCCATAGGGGTCTAGGATTTCATTGCACAGACTATCCACACGACCAGGGGAACGTCGGGTTTCAGTAGCGGTCAATGAAACCCGGGGATCCCAGACTATCTGTATTGTTCTGTGATGCTTATTACATTTCGGTGATGTTGCATTTATCACGCCTTGAGCGATTATTATATATTGATATATATACTAGTAGATGTTGTATATGTTTTACACCCGCGGTAGTCCAGTCCCCGCTCTGTCGTTAGTTAAATAACCTAACGGGTGATGAAGGGACCCAGTGGCGAATGCGGATGGCATGTACGTACATCGTATTTTCATTCTTTATTGGTGTGATCAATTGATAGGACTGCATTGATTCGGATCAATGCAAGCTAAACAAACCTATTCTGATGTTGTTGGAACAATTTTCAAAAAGCTGTTATTGTAAGGACGTTCTCTTTTGTTTTGCACAGTGGTATTCGGTTATGAATATCCAGCACCTCAGTCGGCGAGGCAAGGGCCGAGATCCCTTCACCGGGAGTGACCCCTTGGACAGAAGTTTGCGTCAGGATAATAACTTCACTATAGCCGATTACTTTTTGCTTTGCATCATTGTACTCAGTTGGAATATCCTGCACCTCATTCTACGGGGAAAGAGCCGAGATCCTTTCACCGGGAGTGACCTCTTTAGCAAAGGTTTTCACCACTATATATTTACAAAAAGCTATGCAGTTCCTTCAACGATATCAAGTTCATTACGTTAAAGGTTTTTCGCCAAAAAACAGCCGTAGCCCTCCTTCATTTCTTACGGGTATTATTTAGTATTCGTACTGTGTTTGTTGGCCTAGTCAAGACGTAGTGTTCGGTAGCTAAGTGGTACTTGTTTGTTGCATAAATGGGATTGGTTAGGACAGTCGTGCGGCCTTGTTGACCTAGTCAAGAGCACGTACGGGTGGGTTTAATGCAATCCAGAATAATGACGGGTTGAACTTGACTAGCGGTTTATGGTTTGTTGACTTAGTCAAGGTCATAAGCCGCTTGGGGTAAAAATCACATCGGGAGTTTCTAAAGAAACTGAAACTTGCCAGATATGCGCATACCTTCTGGAGTGTGATAACGTGAGTGGATTCCATCACTTTATCATGCGATGATAGTTGGATCCCGATTCCCACTGATGAGTTGGTTTACTCCTCGGGTGATCCCGACTAATTCTTCTTTCAGGTTTGGAGGAGAATTTGAGGTTACAGTGGGAGGTTTCCTGATTAGATAAATTGATAACCATTCTGATCTAGGATAGAGTGCACGCAGAGTGTTTCTTTTCTCTCTCTCTTTGGCAGCGACCATGACCCGACCCTTGACTATGACTCTGTGACCAAGTTGACCGAACCTTCTTATAACACTGGCTTTTGAATTGTCAGAGTTGCATACCTCATTGCTACTCCTGCTTTTACCCTTTTCTCCAGAACACCCCATATTACTACGAACATCCACTTCCAATGGATAAAACCATCATATGGTTATATACGAACTCGAAGGAATTTGTTCCAGATTCGAGGATGGTTTCCGGTTCTGGAGAAAACGAATAGGACTATTCAGTTGTCTTTTCCTTTTACCTTCTCTCAGGTTGCGAGTGCTCCTTGGATTAGGACAGTACACCTATTATGCTTATTGGATAGTCTTCTTCCAAACCATAGGCAGGTGCCGAACGGTAGGGAATGAAGAAAACCAATTAGCCTGACGAAGGTGTACAGAAGGTATTAAGTAAAGACAAATAAAGGGATTAGTAAGAAGGCAAAGAAAACTGCGACTGCTATTTATGACCAAACCAAGTATTTCATCGCCAATCCTACATCACCTTTGTGTTTCTCCAGAATACTCCGTATCACTGCGAAGATCCACAGTTATTTGGATACTCCATCGTATGGTTATATACGAACTCGAAGGAACTTGTTCCAGTTCGGGGATGGATTCTGGTTCAGGAGAAATAGGAATAAGGTTTATTCAGTTGTCTTTTATCTTTACCTTCTCTCGAGTTGCGAGTGCTCCTACGATTAGGACAGCACACCCATTATGCTTATTGGATAGTCTTCTTCCAAACCATAGGCTGGTGCCGAACGGTAGGGAAGGAAGAAAACCATTTAGCCTAAGAGGGTGTACAGAAGGTAATGACTAAAGACATACAAAGGGATTTGGAGAGATGGCAAAGAAACATACGGTTATAGTTGTGAATCTGGATAATGGAAGAGACATTACTAGAAATGCCAGGATACCCCTTCGAAACATTTTTATGTTTCGGTTTCACTGTGTACTGTTAAAAGAAAACTGATTTCCTAATTAGTCATTCCTCCGGGGTATGTATTTACCAGGTATGATTCTCACATCTGTATGGTTTTACAGATGATGTGTGGGAGTAAGTGTTGGAGATAGTGCCTCAGAGTCAATTATTGGATCACAAGCACGTGATTGCAATGATTGAGGGAGGACATATTCCGGTAGGACGGTCTTACTCAAGATGATAGTATGCTATCTGGTTTACCTTTATCATCGTGTACTGCTTTAGGTGACCTTACAGGTCACTATAGCACGTTGATAGAGCCCCTAGGATTCTTGCTTGACTGCCAGCAGTATGAGGGCGATCATATACATGGGATCTGGTAGTCTATAAGCACATCCTTAAAAGGTCCCTAGTCGTGGGAGTTTCGAGACAGGGCATCGATACTCCAGAGTAGACTAGTGTATACAGTCGAGACCCCGACGAGGGGCGGTGGCCCGTCTCATAAGCCACTGGTGTCAGTTGGTTCACCTAAGATGTATACAGGTGCTCATTAGGTTATGAGTACACTGGACAGGACTCGCCGGGAACATGCTAGTTGGTCTTATACCTGACGTCAGATAGCAGTTCCCTGGTGACATGTGTACAGGTTAGTTCATCAACCTGAGGATCGTCATTTGTCTCGTGTGAGTTCCCATTGTATTTTGATTACTACCCTACCACGCTCAAAGGAGACGTGCAAACAGGTTTTCATTGGGTACAGTCCCGAGCCACATGGAGGCAGTGAGCGGATCTTCAGGGGTTCGTCTCTCCCGGTATTGGGGGTGAGGTCGCGCTGTGTCTAGGAGAGCCAGAATATGAAAAGTCCTTGGCCAAGGCAGGAGATTTACTGGTAGGTATTCCAGTAGTATCTCAGGGTGTTCTGGGCTGATCTCTGAAACGACTTGTACCGCTTTTGGGGGTCTGACTTTTACCAACCCCCTAGGCCCGCCATGCGATGCTCATAGACGAACGGACCGGACTGTACGGATATTGTCACTGACAGGCTCAGTAGGGTGTCAGGATGAGTTCACTCATCGACATCCCTTTTAGTCAATAGCTGGTAGCCCGTCACGTATGGCTAATACCTCTGACGTGCTAGTGGTTAAATCCATAGCCATTGTATTGACGAGTCTTTAGAGTCCCCCACAGACAGTTGCTCAAGTTTTCGGGCGAAACGCTTTAGAGGCCGTATGGAGATATGGGAGGGTTCGATCAGATACGTGCGGTATTGCACGGATCAGGATCGGACGGTTAGTACTAGAGGCCGTATGGATATATGGCAGGGTTCGATCAGATACGTGCGGTATTGCACGGATCAGGATCGGACGGATAATACTAGCGGGCTTTGGTTTAAGCCGGATCCTAGTATAGTACAGTGTAGATTTTGTCTCATTGCATTTGTATTTCGGTCGGAATAGAAATGCGGGTATGTATATACAGTAGCGGGGTTTTCCTGTAATTTATTACGGGATCAGTTTTTTGGGGTTGCCAGTTTGTTTTCCGTTTCAGCCATATTTCTTTGTATCTTTCATTGGCTGAAGATTGGTGGAGGAGAGCTTATTTGCATTTGTGCAAATAAGCATTTTGGAGGGTTGTCTTTGCACATTGTAGTGTCATGATGGTTGCACCATGACCTTGACTTTCTTGACTTCATCATTGCTTGACTTTGGGTTCATGATGGTTGATTTGGAGTGTTGAACTTGTTTTGTGATCATGGTTGATCATGATAACCTTTTCTCACTCTTGCATTATTGTTTTGGCTTCCTCATTCTTTTTCTCCTCTCTCCCTTTTGATTTCCTCACTTGCCAAGGCCGGCCAAGGAGAGGAGGGGGGCTGCCCATATTTTGTTTGGGGATTTTTGGTTCTCTCATGCTTGCAAAAATCCCCAAGTTCGTCACAAAATTCCACAAGTTCATTTCCTCCACCAAAGGCAACTTCCAATACCCCAAATGAGACATAGAGCACTACACGTATTCTATAGCAAACCTTGGGCACGTCGACTCACCAACTTCGTGCCCGAGTTGCCTCGGTCCAGAGGTGGGAACCTGCAAAAGAAGCCGGCGACGTGGTGCCCTTCCGGCGACGTGGTGGAGACCGGAGATTTCGCGGGGAGATCGGGACGACGACGAGAATACCGAAGGACATGGATCGCTCGGTATATCTCTCTACCCCCTCTCTAAATAGCTAGGACTAGATTAATGGCACGATCCGGGTTTATAGTGCGCGGTGGTGCCGGAATAAAAAGTTTAAGAAAACCATCGCTTCCGCTTTCCGGCGTCGGATTGACGGCCAGGGCGCCGCCGTGCACTCATAATGGTATCAGAGCCTCGCCATTAATCTAGTCTAGCTTGGTCTAATGTGTTTACATTTCGATCGAACGAATTTTCCGAAAACCCGATATCATGCACATCAGTTTTCTGTCGATTTATTTTTGGCTCCAAAAATTTTTCAGTATGTCGCAGAATGATGTGCAGGGAATTTTAAGAGTTCTTGGAAAATTTGGTCTCATGAACAGTCTATACCACCGCGGAACCGTGGCCAAACCCATGCTTGGGCCGCGGTTCCACCGCTCTTTTCACTCTTCATGGCCCCAAAATTTTACAGAGGCCTCCAGACATGAAAATAGGGTTTTTGGAACATTCTTTTTGGGCCCACAATTTCTTCATCTGCTACAGTATTGCTTGGGGCCCACTTGGTAAAATTTGATCGATCGGATATTTTAAACACATTAGTTCACAGTATTTACATTATATCTGCGACCGTGAATGTCACTTGATCGGTAAATCCTGTCTAACTGCTATAGCCCGGTTAGACGGATATGCGAACGTGACATTCACGTTGATGTTCTGTGTTATGCTGTGATGTTGCGGATTAGTCGTGGGGATAGCCTGGATGCAATGCTAGTACAGTTTTTGTTGCATTATGTACATTTGATATTGCGGGGCGAGCGTCCGACATGTGAACTGCCGTCACTGCCTGATTGCATATTATTCTTTTGGGGCACGACCGGGTCGGGGTTGATGTACCCGTTGTATGTATATTTTACTTTCTGTACTAGGATTACCCCGCGGAGGGGTGCACGGATAGCCGGGTTCTAGAGGGCAACGGGCCCGCATCTCATGGTATTGAGACGGAGGGGGCTTTACTCTAGAATTGGTGGGCTATTCGCCGCACTCGTAGGGGGTACAGGTTGACCCAGGAGAGGTGCCCAAGTTACCGGATTCCGTGAAGTGATGGGTGGTCCATTCACGTTGCTGAAGGGGGCTGCCTCGCTCAGGTTTTGGCGGGTAACTTGCCGTGCTCGTAGGGGTCTAGGATTTCATTGCACAGGCTATCCACACGACCAGGGGAACGTCGGGTTTCAGTAGCGGCTCTGTGAAACCCGGGGATCCCAGATATCTGTATTGTTCTGTGATGCTTATTACATTTCTGTGATGTTGCATTTTTATCACGCCTTGAGCGAAATATTATATATTGATATATATATTAGTAGATGTTGTATATGTTTTGCATCCGCGCTAGTCCAGTCCCCGCTCTGTCGTTAGTTAGCTAACCTAACGGGTAATGACGGGACCCAGTGGCGAATGCGGATGGCATATACGTACATCATTATATTTCGTTCTTTGTGGTGTGATCAATTAGTGGGACTGCGTTGATTCGGATCAATGCAAGTTAAAAACAAACCTAATCTGACGTTGTTGGAACCTTTTTCAAAAAGCTGTTATTGAAAGGACGTTCTCTTTTGTTTTGCATCGTGGTATTCAGTTGGAATATCCTGCTCCTCAGTCGACGAGGCAAGGGCCGAGATCCCTTCACCGGGAGTGACCCCTTGGACAGAAGTTTGCGTCAGGGTAATAACTTCACTATAGCCGATTACTTTTTCTTTGCACCGTGATATTCAGTTGGAATATCCTGCACCTCATTCTACGGGGAAAGAGCCGAGATCCCTTCACCGGGAGTGACCTCTTTAGCAAAGGTTTTCGTCACTATATTTTCATAAAAGCTATCCGGTTCCTTCAACGATATCAAGTTCATTACGTTAAAGGTTTTCGCCAGAAACCATTCGTAGCCCTCCGCCGTTTCATATGGGTAGTCAATAGTATTCAAGCTGTGTTTGTTGGCCAAAGTCAAGGCACAGTGTTTGGTAGCTGTTGGGTATTCATATGCAGCATAGATAGATGCATTGGTTTGGGACAGTCATATAGCCTTGTTGGCCAAAGTTAAGGGCTTGTACGGGTGGGTTCAAATTAACCTGGAGAATGACGGGTAGAACTTGACATGTGACTTATGATTTGTTGGCCAAAGTCAAGGTCATAAGAGCATGGGGCAAAAATCAAATCGGGAGTTTCTAAAGAAACTGAAACTTGCCAGATATGCGCATACCTTCTGGAGTGTGATGACGTGAGCGGATTCCGTCACGTTATCATGCAATGATAGTTGGATCCCGATTCCCACTGATGAGTTAGCTTACTCCTCGGGTGACCCCGACTAATTCTTCTTTCAGGTTTGGAGGAGAATTTGAGGTTACAGTGGGAGATTTCCAGATTAGATAAATTGGTAACCATTCTGATCTAGGTTAGAGTGCACGCTGAGTGTTTCTTTTCTCTCTCTCTTTGGCAGCGACCATTGACCCAACCCTAAGACTATGACTCAGTGACCAAGTTGACCGAATCTTCTTAAACACTGGCTTTTGGATTGTCAGAGTTGCTAACCTCATTGCCACTCCTACTTTTACCCTTTTCTCCAGGACACCCCGTATTACTACGAACGTCCACTTCCATTGGACAAAACCATCGTATGGTTATATACGAACTCGAAGGAATTTATTCGAGGATGGTTTCCGGTTCTGCAGAAAACGAATAGGACTATTCAGTTGTCTTTTCTTTTTACCTTCTCTCAGATTGCGAGTGCTCCTAGGTTTAGGAGACAGTACACCTATTACGCAAATTGGATAGTCTTCTTCCAAACCATAGGCAGGTGCTGACCGGTAGGGAATGAAGAAAACCAATTAGCCTAACGATGGTGTACAGAAGGTATTAAGTAAAGACATAACAAGGGATTAGTAAGAGGGCAAAGTAAATTGCGACTGCTATTCACGACCAAACCAAGTATTTATTCACCAATCCTAAATCACCTTTGTATTTCTCCAGAACACTCCGTATCACTACGAAGATCCACAGTTTATTGGATACTCCATCGTATGGTTATATACGAACTCGAAAGGAACTTGTTCCAGTTCGGGGATGGATTCTGGTTCAGGAGAAATAGGAATAAAGTTAATTCGGTTGTCTTTTATCTTCACCTTCTCTCGCATTACGAGTGCTCCTAGGATTAGGACAGTACACCCATTATGCTTATTGGATAGTCTTCTTCCAAACCATAGGCTGGTGCCGAACGGTAGGGAAGGAAGAAAACCATTTGTCCTAAAGGGGTGTACAGAAGGTAATGACTAAAGATATAGAAAGGGATTTGGAAAGGTGGCAAAGAATTACACGGTTACAGTCGTGAGTCTGATAATGGAAGAGGCATTACTAGGAATACCGGAATACCCCATCGAAACATTTCAATGTTTCAGTTTCACTGTGTACTGTTAAAAGAAAACTGATTTCCCGATTAGATACTTACTCCAGGGTATGTATTTACCAGGCATGATTCTCACATCTGTATGGTTTTACAGATGATGAGTGGGAGTAAGTTGTTGGGAATTGGGTGATCATCCTCATTATATCGGAATTCGTTGTAATTGGTGATATTTGAGGAAATCACCTGGGCTGTTTGCCGGTCGGCAAATATTTGGTTTTGAATATCCGCTGTTATGCACCAATTTCAAATTTATATATCTGTACGTCCATTTTTATAGAGTGAGATATATCTTTTTGAAATTATGTCTGTGACATTTACCTATATCAGTAGATGGTTAGGTAAGGAGCATTAAACAGCGGTGTAATTCTTCTTAACCATAAGTACAGTTTTCAACCTACAACACACAACGATTGAGTTATCAGACTCAAGGGACTTATACAGAGTATTGTATGTTGTCCAGGGTCCATCAGGACAGAGGGGTTGGTCCTCGTACTATATTCGGTTTACTTATGACTTCTCTAGTTTTTAGACAGGTGTTTCGTGGAAACACATGGTCCGAATTTTGAGAAGTTATAGGTATTTGAATAAAGTAGAGAACCAGGTATTGCAAGTATCGGGATTCTTCAAAGTGATCGAAGATGTAGATACTTGTGTATGGTATTCAGTTGATAGTAATGACTAAGAGAACTTGATTCTCTTTCAGGTTACTCATAATTGGATGCATTCCTAAGTTGAGTAACGCTGATCGGCCTCTTTCCATTTAGTTGACATGCACTGGAGACAGCTGCATGATTTGAATCTGGTTCAATTAAATCAGTGCCTATGTTTCTGTATTGAATATAGAACAGTTCATATCTTAACGATGTTAAGGTACGGGGAGTTGTCTGGTTTATGCTTAAAACCAGACTCTGGATAACTCAAGGCACGTTTCTGTAATGGGTGTTTGTGGGTTGACCCAGGCTATGACGAGGGTTGACTTTCTACCATCTGGAAGATCAATAGTGATATTGTTCTAGACTCGCCACAGTTTTAATAAAAATGGATTTTTTCAGAAAACAGTAGTGGGAGTACGGTAGAACTGGAAGTGATTCCAGAACCACAAACGATTACTGAAGATTTGATAGGAACCTAAAGATTCAATCTGGTTTGACATTCCAATGGCCACTCCGCAGATAAGGTAGGTAACTTCAGGCACCCGAGAGGTACTCCGGTAGCCTCAAGGACGGTGACAGGGAAGTTCTTGTTTACCCAGACTTGCCATTGCTGTTGTTCCAGACTGTGAGACCCGGCAGGAGGATGAGTATAGCGTCGTTCTAAACTGGCTTTAGAAGTGTACGTCTATATGACTCTGGCAGAGGGTTGTCGTGGTCAGTAGGAGCAGCGGAAGCATGGTGGATAAGTGGCTTATGTCTATTTATAGACTAAAGCAGATATAGCGGAGATATATCATCTGTTTCTGATGTGACAGTCATAGGTTTGACTTCATCAGAATAGGGGATGGATCTGTTAAGAAGGTAGTAGGGTGTGTTGTCATGGTATTTGGATGACATACACAGAGTAGGAAAAGAAACTCCTATACTACGATCGGTTATACTTTGGTCGTCACACAGTGGTTTCTCCACAAGGGACTTGGAAATTATATCAGACATATTGGTTACTAGATCTATGTTTTAGATCTAGATTTGGGTGGTTTCCCAATCAGGGCACTTATACAGCATTCTAAGAGTATTTAGAATGGACAACTCGTGGCATAGTGGTGTACCTGCAGGTGATGGAGTCACCTTCTCTAAAGGTGTCTTACTGACTAAAGGGGAGAGGGATGTTCATGATTGGCAGATCACTTGCTCAGGCAATTGAGTCAATCATGAGATGTCAAGTACCACACAAGATGTTGTTTTTGCAGCAGATGCAATAAGACATTGATCCAATCCTGGAGAAGCAGTCGGAAGCAGTTTTAGAACATAAGTGGATGTTCTAGGGATATGATAACGACAGCCTCATTCGGGAGACAGTTATCATTCCAGGCTTCCAAGGTGACCTGGACGACAAGGAGGTTGTCAGAGTTATAGTTTTCCTTCTGACGAGGGGCAGTATTTTTGACAGGTGGTCCAAGGCAATACTGAGGGAGGCATGGCGCAGGATACTGATTAAGTTCAGTTGACGATAAAGTCTAAGAAGTTTGGATTTGGAGTTCACTTATGAGCTAGGTCCCATCAGACTTCCAGACATATTCTAAGACAGGTATTGCTCATTTCGGGAGATGGCATTCTCCGCGAACTTGAGATATAGAGAGACATAGAAAGAAACATCAAAGCGGATCCACTCACTGAGGCTATTCCTCGAACGCAATAGTTTCGCAAACGAGCTTTGTGAGACTGACTAGTAGAGGAGTTGGGTGTTCGGTATCACACGGGCTGTGAGTATGCGACATCGCAATAATTAGCCTTGAGTGCAAGTGGGAGATTGTTGGAGATAGTGCCCTCAGAGTCAATTATTGGATCACAGGCACGTGATTGCAATGATTAAGGGAAGACCTATTCCGGTAGGACAGTCTTACTCAAGATGATAGTATGCTATCTGGTTTACCTTTATCATCGTGTACTGCTTTAGGTGACCTTACAGGTCATTATTGCACGTTGATAGAGCCCCTAGGATTCTTGCTTGACTGCCAGCAGTATGAGGGCGATCATATACGTGGGAGCTGGTAGTCTATAAGCACATCCTTAAAAGGTCCCTAGTCGTGGGAGTTTCGAGACAGGGCATCGATACTCCAGAGTAGACTAGTGTATACAGTCGAGACCTCGACAAAGGGCGGTGGCCGGTCTCACAAGCCACTGGTGTCAGTTGGTTCACCTAAGATGTATACAGGTGCTCATTGGGTTATGAGTACACCGGACAGGACTCGCCGGGAACATGCTAGTTGGTCTTATACCTGACGTCAGATAGTAGTTCCCTGGTGACATGTGTACAGGTTAGTTCATCGACCTGAGGATCGTCATTTGTCTCGTGTGAGTTCCCTCTGTACTTTGATTACTACCCTACCACGCTCAAAGGAGACGTGCAAACAGGTTTTAGTTGGGTACAGTCCCGAGCCACATGGAGGCAGTGAGCGGATCTTCAGGGGTTCGTTTCTCCCGGTATTGGGGGTGAGGTCGCGCTGTGTCTAGGAGAGCCAGAACATGAAAAGTCCTTAGCCAAGGCAGGAGATTTACTGGTAGGTATTCCAGTAGTATCTCAGGATGTTCTGGGCTGATCTCTGACACGACTTGTACCGCTTTTGGGGGTCTGACTTTTACCAACCCCCTAGGCCCGCCATGCGATGCTTATAGACGAACGGACCGGACTGTACGGATATTGTCACTGACAGGCTCAGTAGGGTGTCAGGATGAGTTCGCTCATCGACGTCCCTTTTGGTCAATAGCTGGTAGCCCGTCACGTATGGCTAATACCTCTGACGTGCTAGTGGTTAAATCTACAGCCATTGTATTGACGAGTCTTTAGAGTCCCCCACAGACAGTTGCTCAAGTTTTCGGGCGAAACGCAGTAAAGGCTGTATGGAGATATGGCAGGGTTCGATCAGATACGTGCGGTATTGCACGGATCAGGATCGGAAGGTTAGTACTAGAGGCCGTATGGATATATGGAAGGGTTCGATCAGATACGTGCGGTATTGCACGGATCAGGATCGGACGGATAATACTAGCGGGCTTTGGTTTAAGCCGGATCCTAGTATAGTACAGTGTAGATTTTGTCTCATTGCATTTGTATTTCGGTCGGAATAGAAATGTGGGTATGTATATACAGTAGCGGGGTTTTCCTTTAATTTATTACGGGATCAGTTTTTTGGGGTTGCCAGTTTGTTTTCCGTTTCAGCCATATTTCTTTGTATCTTTCATTGGCTGAAGATTGGTGGAGGAGAGCTTATTTGCATTTGTGCAAATAAGCATTTTGGAGGGTTGTCTTTGCACATTGTAGTGTCATGATGGTTGCACCATGACCTTGACTTTCTTGACTTCATCATTGCTTGACTTTGGGTTCATGATGGTTGATTTGGAGTGTTGAACTTGTTTTGTGATCATGGTTGATCATGATAACCTTTTCTCACTCTTGCATTATTGTTTTGGCTTCCTCATTCTTTTTCTCCTCTCTCCCTTTTGATTTCCTCACTTGCCATGGCCGGCCAAGGAGAGGAGGGGGGCTGCCCATATTTTTTGTGGGGATTTTTGGTTCTCTCATGCTTGCAAAAATCCCCAAGTTCATCACAAAATTCCACAAGTTCATTTCCTCCACCAAAGGCAACTTCCCATACCCCAAATAAGACATAAAGCACTACATGTATTCTATAGCAAACCTTGGGCACGTCGACTCACCAACTTCGTGCCCGAGTTGCCTCGGTCCAGAGGTGGGAGCCCGTAAAAGAAGCCGGCGTCGTGGTGCCCTTCCGGCGACGTGGTGGAGACCGGAGATTCCGCGGGGAGATCGGGACAACGACGAGAAGACCGAAGGGCACGGTTCGCTCGGTATATCTCTCTACCCGCTCTCTAAATAGCTAGGACTAGATTAATGGCACGATCCGGGATTATAGTGCACGGTGGTGCCGGTATAAAAAGTTTAAGAAAACCATCGCTTCCGCTTTCCGGCGTCGGATTGACGGCCGGGGCGCCGCCGTGCACTCACAGTAAGTTATTGGGAATTAGGTGATCATCCGCATTATATCAGAATTCATTGAAATTGGTGATATTTGAGGAAATCGCCTGGGTTGTTTGCCGGACGGCAAATATTTGGTTTTGAATATCCGTTGTTATGCACCAATTTCAAATTGGTATATCTGTACGTTTATTTTTATAAAGTGAGATATAACTTTTTGAAATTATGTCTGACATTTACCTATATCAGTGGATGGTTAGGTAAGGAGCATTAAACAGCGGTGTAATTTTTCCTAACCATAAGTACAGTTTTCAACCTACGATACACAGGGAATCAGTTATTAGACTCAGGGGACTTATACAGAGTATTGTATGTTGTCCAGTGTCCATGAGGACTGAAGGGTTGGTACTCGTACTATATTCTATTTACTTGTGACTTCTCTAGTTCTTAGACATGTGTTTCGTAGAAATACAAGGTCTAAGTTTTGAGAAGTTATAGGTATAAGAATAAAGTAGAGAACCAGGTATTGCAAGTATTAGGATTCTTCAAGGTGATTGAAGATGTAGATACTTGTGTATGGTATTCAGTTGATAGTAATGATTATGAGAACTTGCTTCTCTTTCAGGTTACTTATATCTGATGTATTCCTAAGTTGAGTAATGCTGATCGACCTCTCTCCATTTAGTTGACATACACTGAGACAGCAGCATGATTTGAATCTGGTTCCAATTAAATCAGTGCCTCTGTTTCTATATTGGATATGGAATAGTTCATATCTTAACAATGTTAAGGTACGGGGAATTGTCCGGCTTATGCTTAAAACCAGACTCTGGATAACTCAAGGCACGTTTCTGTAATGGCTCTTTGTGGGTTGACCTGGGCTATGACGAGGGTTGACTTTCTACCATATGGAAGATCAATAGTGATATTGTTCTTGACTCGCCATAGTTTTAATAAAAATGGATTTTTTCAGAAAACAGTAGTGGGAGTATGGTAGAACTGGAAGTGATTCCAGAATCGCAAACGATTACTGAAAATTTGATAAGAACCTAAAGATTCGATCTGGTTTTATATTCCATTGGCCACTCCGCAGATTGTTAGTGTATATGCCTTAGAGGCCATTACTGTATCATACTAGTTTGTATATTACTTAATGGATGCTTGGGATATTCACCTTGTATAAACAATCTTGCTCAATATAGTAGTATGCGACTTGGTTTGTTTCTACTTCAATGTGTACATGTGTTTATTTTAGTATATCACCTATACACATTAGTGGAGCCCTTAGAATCTTTGCTTGATTACCAGCGTTGTGATGGCAGTCACACTAGTGGGGGCTGGGTAATCTATAAGCACATCCTTATGCAGGTCCCTAGTCGCAGGACTATCGAGACAGGGCATCGATACTCCGGAGTAGACTAGCGTATGCGCTTCTCATCCCAGTATGGGAGATGGTCTGTCCCACAGCCATCAGTACGTCGTACTGGAGATAGTATGCGGGTGCTCGTTGGGTTACGAGTACATTGGACAGGACTCGTCGGGAACTGTTGGTTGGTACTATACCTATCGTCAGTTATCAGTTCCTAGGTGACATGAGTACAGCTTAGTCCGCTGACTTGACACTGTCACTTCGCCTCGAGTGTGTTCCCACTGTACTTAGATTACTACCCTACCACGGCTCAAAGGAGTCGTGCAAACAGGTAGTAGTTGGATGCAGTCCCGAAGCACTTGGAGGCAGTGACGGTTAGACAGGATTCGTCTCTCCCGGTATTGGGGGTTGACATCGCGCTGTGTCTAGGAGAGCCATTACACGAGTAGTCCCTGGCCAGGGCAAGCGAGATATACTGGTAGGTTTCCAGTATTATCTCTGGGTGTTCTGGGCTTCACTCCGACACGACTTGTACCGCTATTAGAGGACTGACGTTTACCGCCCCCTAGGCCCGCCATGCGATGTATCAGACGAACAGACCGGACTGTACGGAGACTGTCACATTCAGGCTCAGTAGGAGTTCAGATGGGTTTCACCTCGTCAGTCTTCTTGTCGGCATCTACCTGGGGACCGTTACACACAGCTAGTGCCGCTTGCGGTCTGTGGTTAAACCCACTGCCAGCGTAGTGTCGAGTCTTTAGAGTCCCACACAGAAAGCTATTCGCCTTTAGGCAAAAGAGTAGAGGTCACATGGTTTTGCGACAGGTCGCATGGTTTTGCGACAGGGTTCGGTCACATCCGTGCACTTGTGCACGTACAGTGTCCGGACAGTTAACACTAGTGGGCTTTGGTTTAAGCCAGATCCTAGTGTACGTTTTGGGATTGGTTTTATCTCGTATGTATTCGTGTTCCTCGAAACGCGGATGCGGGTGTGTATGCACAGTTGACGGAGAGACAGAGGCAGAGGATTCTCATTAGGGTTGTTGACTGTTGACTGTTGACTTTTTTGCTCAACCCTAATGAGAATATGATATGTAATTAACAATAATATTAATTAAGTATTATAGTGACATGGTTGTTGAGGGGTTGACTTTGTTGACTTGTTGACTTTGTTGACTTTGTTGACCGGTTGACTAGGTTGGACCAGTTGACCATCATGATGACAATGGCTAACATTTCATGGCAAAGACTTTTGCTTGCTTGTTTCTCTTGTGCAAAATGAGTGCATGAAATGATATGGCTATTGTAGCTTAAACCATCACATAATACTTGATTGCTATGATTTGTTATGATGGCTTTGGATTATGAGAGCCAAGAGAGAAAAGTCTTGCTCATTCTATCATTTCCATTCTCTCTCTTGGCTTGAGCTCTCATCCTCTTCCTCTTGCTCTCCCTCTCTCTCTAGTCTATGGTTCACTTGTCTCATGAGTTGAGAAGCAAGAACCATAGAGAAAAATCCCAACACACTCTCCTCTACTCACTCTAGTTCACAAGGTTTAGCAAACCGAGTGAACTAGTTTCTTCAAAGCTCGAAGAAGAAGCCAAAGGTAGAAGCTTTCGGGTGGATCGATCTTCGGCGCAAGGAGACGACGGGGTGAAGCCGATCCGTACACCATCTAGGTTTGAAGACGAAGGAGTTCAAGAAAGAAAGGTATAACCCCCTAACCGAGTAGTTAACAACTCCTAGTTAGGTTGTTAGTTAAATGTTTAACAAAGATCCGGTTTTGAGTCCATGTTACCGTCTCTAGAAAGTCGTTTTTCATCAAATTCCGCAAGCCCGTAAGTACCGGGAGAGGTAGCATGGACTTACAGTGGTATCAGAGCCTAGTTAAACACTACCTAACATGTTAGCATAGTAACTAGAAATTCGATCGGAGAAAAAGTCGCGAAATACACCCCGATATCTAACCTGCTGTCGATTTTCAAAGTGCTGTAAAAGTAATAAATCATGCTTCAAAAATCGACTCAGGGTTTTTATAGTGCACTGAAGAAAAACGATCATGAGATCTCATCAAAGCGCCGCGGAAACGCGGCAAGAGCGTGCTCTTGCCGCGGTTCCGCGGCCCTTTTAACTCGTCTGTGAATTTTCTTCACTGCAGTATACTTAGTGGGGTATTTTGGGATTTTTGGTATATGTTTTTTCAGCCCAGATTTTCCAGAAAGAAAAATTTGTTTTTGGGGCTTTAAAAACCGTATTTTGATCGAGTTTCTTATGACTTAAGCTGACGGGTTTATTTCTGTGATGTGATATTTGTATTGAACGTCTGCTAATCGCTATATGTCGATTAGTGGGGGTTATACAAATCTGTGATCTGTAATGTCATTGGTTTGTGTATATGAATTCATTGGATTGTCGCGGGTGAATAGCCGGGGGTTGTGAGACGAGAGTTTTCTTTTCTTTCAATTCATGTAAATTTGTAAATTGATGTAATGATTATTTGTATGGCCGCACAACCGGGTCGGGGTTGTAGCCGTCATTGTATAATTTCTTTTTACTGTTTTTTCTCCTAGGATAGACCCATGGAGGGGGTGCACAAACTACCGGGTATCCCGAAGTGCCGAGTGTCCTACTCACAGAGTTGAGGGAGGTTGCTTCGCTTCGGGTACTTGGCGGGTAGTTTGCCGCACCCGTAGGGGTCTTGGGTGGGGTATTGGCTATTCACCGCGACCGTGTAATCTGCTTTTCGTTACAGGCTCATACGAATTGCGGGTTCCTAGTATATCCAATGTGTTCATCTGTGATCTGAAATGGCTATCATTGCAATATATCTATATATGATATTATTTAGGCGTTGCTTATGTTTTACAGCCGCGCTAGCCCAGCCCCCGCTCTGTCGTTAGTTAAGTAACCTAACGGGTAATGACGCGGCCCCGTGGCGAATGCGAATAGCATAAGTGTACGTCATATTTTGGTTGTTTTCTGCAATGGTAGGATTAAATGATGGGACACATTAAAAGAACTAATGCAAGAAAAATACGCATTAAAAGAACTAATGCAAAGAAAAATAAACCAAGTAAAAGTCGTTGGAACACTTTGAAAACCACTCGGTTCTTTTCAAAACCAACTTTTAAATGCGAAGCTTGAGCCACTCCTTTTAAAAGCTATCTCGTTCTATCGATTATATCAAGTTCACTACGATCACAGTTTCGCCAAAACCATTCGTAGCCCTCCGTCGTTTCACATGAATAGTCAATAGTATTCAAGCTATGTTTGTTGGCCAAAGTCAAGGCATAGTGATTGGTAGCTATTGGGTATTCATGTGCAGCATAGATAGATGCGTTGGTTTGGAACAGTCGTACTGCCTTGTTGGCCAAAGTCAAGGGTAGGTACGGGTGGATTCAAATTAACCTGGAGAATGACGGGTAGAACTTGACATGTGACTTATGATTTGTTGGCCAAAGTCAAGGTCATAAGAGCATGGGGCAAAAATCCACATCGGGAGTTTCAAAAGAAATGAAACTTGCTAGTCTTGTGATTCTGGTAGGATCCCTTCAGTTTCGTCGCGCGATGATATTTGGATCCCGATCCTACTGTGAGTATAAGCTAGTCCTCGGGAAATTTCTCACTTAACGATCAATGCTATAAACCAAGTAGGTGTCTAGAAAGGTGTTAGCGGGGCTACGCACACAGGGAAAAGAGGTTATTTAATTAAGGAACTTCGCGAATGCGTTGGAAAACCTCCCTCGAAGTACCGACACTGGCCTGGCTGAACGGTTAAGCAAGAATTGTACAGTGAGATTGATCCTGACTAATTCTTCCTTTTTGGTTTGAGGAGGGATTCGAGAGACAGTGGGAGCCATCCTGTTTAGACAAATTAAAAACCACTCTAAACTTGCAAGAGCATCATGCTGAGTGTTTCTTCTCTCTCTCCTAATTGCAGCGACCAATCGACATGACTGGACTTAAGTTACTTCTAGATAAAAACATACTGACAGGGCCAAACTACAAAGATTGGCTCAGGAATGTCAAAATGGCAATCACTTACGACAAGCTGGGGTATCTTCTTACCACCAAAGCTCCCCCTGTCCCAGGTCCCACCTCCAGCGTCGCGGATTAGGAAATCCGTAAGACTTGGGAGATCTATTGCGCGAAGGTCAGGTGCCTCGTGCTTGCCTCTATAGACAACGAACACCAGAGGAGGCATGAGAATATGGACCTTGAATCCATATTTCTCCATACAAATGAACTGTATGGAGAGCCATCTCGTATCGCAAGATACGAAGTGTCGAAGAAGTTATTTTCGGCAAGATTGGTCGTCGGATCATCGGTAGCGGAACTCGTGCTTAAGATGATTGGCTACATAGAGAAGCTCGTAGACCTTGGGACCACGTTGGAGAGTGAGCTCTATACAGACTTAATTCTCCAGTCCCTTCCTTCCACTTACGCCCAGTTTATCCTGAACTTCAACTTACAAAAAAGGAAGTTGAACTTTCAGAACTCCTCAACATGCTGAGGAGCGCAGAGG
Source organism: Agapanthus africanus (assembly GCA_030015575.1). Lineage (NCBI taxonomy): Eukaryota > Viridiplantae > Streptophyta > Magnoliopsida > Asparagales > Amaryllidaceae > Agapanthus > Agapanthus africanus. Next base: position 718,122,541 of record JASDDO010000019.1, on the reverse strand, counting down.
GCACCCTACAGAAAGGTAGGGAAACATCCACTTTGTTTGTAGGATGATCTTCCTCTTCTAGGTCCAAGGAGAAAGCCGAGGGAAAGAAGAAGAAAGCCCCCGCCAAACCAAGGGGCGGTGTTAGTAAAGTGGATACGAAGGGAAAGGCAAAAGCAACAAAGAAAGTGGGAAAGCTTGTGGATAAGTAAGAATGCTTCTATTGTCATAAGAGTGGACACTGGAAGAAAGATTGCAGGGCTTGGAAGGCCAGAACACAGGATCTGAAGCAAGTTGCGGCTTCAGCTTCAGGTGTGTATGTTATTGAAAACCGTCTTTCAATAAACTCTACTTCCTGTGTATTGGATACCGGATCTGGATCTCATATCTGTAATTCTTTGCAGGCACTGAGAAAGCGTAGGGTTTTGAAGGCAGGTGATATGACCCTCAGAGTTGCAAACGGAGCTGGCATGGATGCTGAGTCCGTGGGGGACTATCACCTGGGCTTGTCAGATGGACATGTTTTGGTTTTGCGTAATTGCTATTTTGTACCCAATGCAACTTGTAATATCATTTCTGTATCTTTATTATCTAAAGAAGGTTATGAATTTGCATTTGTAAGTAATGTTGTGAACATTCACCTTAATCAAGTTCTGATTGGGTCAGGTACATTAAGCAATGGTATATACGTATTAAACCAACCACGGATTTTCAATGTCCAAAATACACACAAAAGAAAGTCCCCAGAAATCACTCAGACTTTCTTATGGCATTGTAGACTGGGTCACATCAATGAGAGAAGGTTGACGAAGTTACATACAGAAGGATATTTGAATCCGTTCAAATATCAATCGTATGCCACTTGTCAATCCTGTCTCAAAGGAAAGATGACAAAGACTCCGTTCACTAGACACGGAGTAAGAGCGAGCGAGCTCTTGGGACTCGTACACAGCGACGTGTGCGGTCCAATGTCTACACATGCGCGAAGCGGTTATTCTTACTTCATTACTTTTACGGATGACTTTTCAAGGTATGGTTATGTCTTCTTAATGAAACATAAGTCCGAAGCCTTTGGAAAGTTCCAGGAATATAAGAATGAAGTAGAAAAACAGACCGGCAAAAGTATCAAGATTCTAAGATCGGATCGAGGTGGTGAATACTTGAGTGCCGAGTTCCTGGATTACTTAAAAGAGAATGGAATTCTCTCTCAGCTTACTCCTCCATACACTCTGCAACATAACGGTGTATCGGAGAGACGGAACCGAACCCTATTGGATATGGTACGGTCCATGATGAGTAACGCTGAGTTACCGCGATCATTCTGGGGGTATGCGCTAGAATCAGCTGCATACCTTTTGAACCGAGTTCCAACTAAGACCGTGCCTACTACACCATATGAGATGTGGTGTGGGAAGAAACCCTATCTTAAGCACATTAAGACATGGGGATGTCCAGCTTTTGTTAAAAAGCAGCATACGGACAAACTCGAGGCACGCTCAGTACAGTGTAAGTTCGTGGGATATCCAAAGAACTCCAAGGGATATTTCTTCTACTGCGAAGAGGAACAAAAGGTTTTTGTTTCTCGTCATTCCTACTTCTTGGAAACTGAGTTTTTGGAAAACCAGATAAGTGGGAGCACAGTAGAACTGGAAGAAATTCCAGAACCATGAGCTATTACTGAAAGCTTAGTAGAACCAGAGGGTTCAAAAGAACAGGACATTCCTACGCCGCTCCGCAGGAGTAGTAGGCAGTCTCATCCGCCCGAGAGATACTACGGTTTTCTCATAGACGGGGATAGAGAGGATTGCATCATTGATTATGATGAGCCTACTAGCTTCCAGCAGGCCGTTCAGAGCGTTGACTCAGTAAAATGGCTGGATGCAATGCGGACCGAAATGGAGTCCATGTACACCAACAAAGTATGGACGTTGGACATTGCTCCAGATGGGGTAAAACCCGTAGGATGCAAGTGGATCTTCAAAAGGAAGATTGGTGTAGATGGACAGGTTGAGACCTATAAAGCTAGACTTGTTGCAAAGGGTTTTCGTCAAAGACCTGGTTTGGACTATGATGAAACCTTTTCTCCAGTGGCTATGCAGAAATCCATTCGGGTCCTTCTTGCCATTGCTGCCTTCCACGATTATGAGATTTGGCAGATGGACGTAAAGACCGCTTTTCTAAATGGAAATTTAGAGGAGTGTGTCTATATGGACCAGCCAGAGGGTTTCATTCAGAGTGGGAGCAGCGGAAAGGTGTGCAAGTTGCTTAAGTCCATCTATGGACTAAAGCAGGCATCGCAGAGTTGGAACATCTGCTTTGATGAGACGGTCAAAGAATTTGGCTTTATCAAAAATCCAGATGAACCATGCATCTATAGTAGATTTGTAGCGAGAACTGTAGTATTCCTCGTTTTATACGTGGATGACATTCTCTTAATAGGAAATGACATTCCTATGCTACAATCTGTCAAGGGGTTTTTGTCACACAGGTTCTCCATGAAAGACCTGGATGATGCCTCAAACATCCTGGGGATCCGGATCCATCGTGATAGATCCAAGAGGATATTAGGACTTTCACAGTCCAGGTACATCGACACCATACTGAAAAGATTCAGTATGGAAGATTCCAAGCGCGGTAATCTACCGGCTTGTCACGGGATCACCCTCTCCAAAGATATGTCTCCCAAGACTGATTTGGAAAGGGATCGCATGTCTATTATACCCTACGCTTCTGCGGTAGGCTCTATAATGTATGCGATGTTGTGTACCAGACCGGATGTAGCTTATGCACTGAGTGTAGTAAGCCGGTATCAGTCAAACCCTGGGAAGAAACACTGGATAGCGGTAAAGAACATTCTCAAGTACCTGAGAAGGACTAAGGAGATGTTCTTGGTGTATGTCGGAAAAGACCTCCAGATCGAGGCCTTTGCTGACTCCAGCTTCCAGAGTGACAAGGATGATTCCAAGTCCATGTCGGGTTTTGTCTTTACCCTCAATGGAGGGGCGGTGTGTTGGAAGAGTTCCAAACAGGAAACCATTGCTGACTTGACTATGGAAGCGGAATGCATCGCTGCATCTAATGCCGCAAAAGAAGCCGTCTGGATGAGGAAGTTCTTGAAAGAACTTCAGGTGGTTCCGTCCATTGTTGATCCAATACCTCTGTACTGCGACAACAACGGGGCTATAGCTTTAGCAAAGGAACCCAGATCCCATCAGAAATCCAGACACATCTTGAGGCGGTATCACCTGATCAGGGAGATCGTAGATCGCCAGGAGATCGAGGTTCGGAGGGTTGCTTTAGAAGATAACACTGCAGATCCATTCACCAAGGCCTTGCCCCAGACTCAGTTCGAGCGGCTGATCGAGATGATAGGTCTTCGATACGCCAGTACATGGCCTTAGTGCAAGTGGGAGATTGTTAGTGTATATGCCCTAGAGGCCATTACAGTATCATACTAGTTTGTATATTACTTAATGGAAGCTTGGGATATTTACCTTGAATAAACAATCTTGCTCAATATAGTAGTATGCTACTTGATTTGTTTCTACTTCAATGTGTACATGTGTTTATTTTAGTATATCACCTATACACATTAGTGGAGCCCTTAAGATCTTTGCTTGATTACCAGCGTTGTGATGGCAGTCACACTAGTGGGGGCATGGTAATCTATAAGCACATCCTTATGCAGGTCCTTAGTCGCAGGATTATCGAGACAGGGCATCGATACTCCGGAGTAGACTAGCGTATGCGCTTCTCATCCCAGTGTGGGAGATGGTCTATCCCACAGCCATCAGTACGTCGTACTGGATATAGTATGCGGGTGCTCGTTGGGTTACGAGTACACTGGACAAGACTCATCGGGAACTGTTGGTTGGTACTATACCTATCGTCAGTTATCAGTTCCTAGGTGACATGAGTACAGCTTAGTCCGCTGACTTGATACTGTCACTTCGCCTCGAGTGTGTTCCCACTGTACTTAGATTACTACCCTACCACGGCTCAAAGGAGTCGTGCAAACAGGTAGAGTTGGGTGCAGTCCCGAAGCACTTGGAGGCAGTGACGGTTAGACAGGATTCATCTCTCCCGGTATTGGGGGTTGACATCGCACTGTGTCTAGGAGAGCCATTACACAAGTAGTCCCTGGCCAGGGCAAGTGAGATATACTGGTAGGTTTCCAGTATTATCTCAGGGTGTTCTGGGCTTCACTCCGACACGACTTGTACCACTATTAGGGGACTGACGTTTACCGCCCCCTAGGCCCGCCATGCGATGTATCAGACGAACAGACCGGACTGTACGGAGACTGTCACATTCAGGCTCAGTAGGAGTTCAGATGGGTTTCACCTCGTCAGTCTTCTTGTCAGCATCTACCTGGGGACCGTTACGCACAGCTAGTGCCGCTTGCGGTCTGTGGTTAAACCTACTGCCAGCGTAGTGTCGAGTCTTTAGAGTCCCACACAGAAAGCTATTCACCTTTAGGCAAAAGAGTAGAGGTCGCATGGTTTTGCGACAGGTCGCATGGTTTTGCGACAGGGTTCGGTCACATCCGTGCACTTGTGCACGTACAGTGTCCGGACAGTTAACACTAGCGGGCTTTGGTTTAAGCCAGATCCTAGGGTACGTTTTGGGATTGGTTTTATCTCTTATGTATTCGTGTTCCTCGGAACGCGGATGCGGGTGTGTATGCACAGTTGACGGAGAGACAGAGGCAGAGGATTCTCATTAGAGTTGTTGACTGTTGACTGTTGACTTTTTTGCTCAACCCTAATGAGAATATGATATGTAATTAACAATAATATTAATTAAGTATTATAGTGACATGGTTGTTGAGGGGTTGACTTTGTTGACTTTTTGACTTTGTTGACCGGTTGACTAGGTTGGACTAGTTGACCATCATGATGACAATGGCTATCATTTCATGGCAAAGACTTTTGCTTGCTTGTTTCTCTTGTGCAAAATGAGTGCATGAAATGATATGGCTATTGTAGCTTAAACCATCACATAATACTTGATTGCTATGAATTGTTATGATGGCTTTGGATTATGAGAGCCAAGAGAGAAAAGTCTTGCTCATTCTATCATTTCCATTCTCTCTCTTAGCTTGAGCTCTCATCCTCTTCCTCTTGCTCTCCCTCTCTCTCTGGTCTATGGTTCACTTGTCTCATGAGTTGAGAAGCAAGAACCATAGAGAAAAATCCCAACACACTCTCCTCTACTCACTCTAGTTCATAATGTTTAGCAAACCGAGTGAACTAGTTTCTTCAAAGCTCGAAGAAGAAGCCAAAGGTAGAAGCTTTCGGGTGGATCGATCTTCGGCGCAAGGAGACGACGGGGTGAAGCCGATCCGTACACCATCGAGGTTTGAAGACGAAGGAGTTCAAGAAAGAAAGGTATAACCCCCTAACCGAGTAGTTAACAACTCCTAGTTAGGTTGTTAGTTAGATGTTTAACAAAGATCCGGTTTTGAGTCCATGTTACCGCCTCTAGAAAATCGTTTTTCATTAAATTCCGCAAGCCCGTAAGTACCGGGAGAGGTAGCATGGACTTACACAGATATGGTGGGTAACCTCAGGCACTCGAGAGGTACTTCAGTATGCTCAAAGACGGTGACAGGGAGGTTCTTGTTTACCCAGACTTGACACTACTGTTGTTCCGGGCTATGAGATCCGGCAGGAGGATGAGTATAGCGTCGTTCTAAAATGGCTTTAGAAGTGCACGTGTATATTATTCTGTCAGAGGGTTGTCGTAGTCAGTTGGAGCAGCGGAAGCATAGTGGATAAGTAGCTTATGTCTATTTATGGACTAAAGCAGATATAGCGGAGATAGATCATCTATTTCTGATGTGACAGTCATAGGTTTGACTTCATCAGAATAGGGGATGGATCTGTTAAGAAGGTAGTAGGGTGTGATGTCCTGGTATTTGGATGACATACACATAGTAGGAAGTGATATTCCTATACTACGATCGGTTATACTTTGGTTGTCACACAGTGGTTTCTCCATATAGGATATGGATATTATATCAGATATTCTGGTTACTAGATCTATGTTTTAGATCTAGATTTGGGTAGTTTCCCAATCAGGGTACTTAGACAGCATTCTAAAGGTATTTAGAATGGACGACTCCACGCATAGTAGTGTACCTGCAGGTGATGGAGTCACCCTCTCTAAAGGTGTCTTGCAGACTAAAGGGGAGAGGGATGTGCATGATTGGCAGATCACTTGCTTAGGCAATTGAGTAAATCATGAGATGTCAAGTACCACACCAGATGTTGTTTTTGCAGTAAATGCAATATGGTATTGATCCAATCCTGGAGAAACATTCGGAAGCAGTTTTAGAACATAAGTGGATGTTTTAGGGATATGATAACAACAGCCTCTTTTAGGAGACAGTTATCATTCCAGGCTTCCACGGTGACCTGGATGACAGAGTGACTGTCAGAGTTATAGTTTTCCCTCTGACGAAGGGCAGTAGTTTGGACAGATGGTCTAGGCGGATTCTGAGGGAGGCATGGCGCAGGATACTGATTAAGTTCAGTTGACGATACAGTCTAAGAAGTTTGGATTTGGAGTTCATTTATGAACTAGGTCCCATCAGATATCCAGACACATTCTAAGACAAGTATTGTTCATTTCGGGAGATGGCTTTCTCCGCGAGCTTGAGATAAAGAGAGACATAGAAAGAAACATTAAGATGGATCCACTCACTGAGGCTATTCCTCGAACGCAATAGTTTCGCAAACGGGCTTTGTGAGACTGATTAGTAGAGGAGTTGGGTGTTCGGTATCACACGGGCTGTGAGTTTGCGACATCGCAATAATTAGCCTTGAGTGCAAATGGGAGATTGATGGATATAGTGCCCTCAGACTCAATTATTGGATCGCAGGCACGTGATTGCAATGATTGAGGGATGACCTATACCGGTAGGACAGTCTTACTCGAGAGATTTGTATACTATCTGGTTTGTCTTTATCATCGTGTACATGCTTTAGGTGACAATGTAGTTCGCTATTACACGTTGATGGAGAATAGTATGCTACCATGGTTTATCTTTATCATTGTGTACTGCTTTAGGTGACCTTACAGGTCACTATTGCACGTTGATAGAGCCCATAGGATTCTTGCTTGACTACCAGCAGTATGATGGCGATCATATACGTGAGAGTTGGGTAGTCCATAAGCACATCCTTAAAGTGGTCCCTAGTCGTGGGAGTTTCGAGACTGGGCATCGATACTCCATTAGTAGACTAGTGTATACAGTCGAGACCCCGACGAGGGGCGGTGGCTGGTCTCATAAGCCATTGGTGTCAGTTGGTTCACCTAAGATGTATACAGGTGCTCATTGGGTTATGAGTACACCGGACAGGATTCGCCGGGAACATGCTAGTTGGTATTATACCTGACGTTAGAGAGCAGTTCCCTGGTGACATGTGTACAGGTAAGTTCATCGACCTGAGATCGTCATTTGTCGCGTGTGAGTTCCCACTGTGCTTTGTTTACTACCCTACCACGGCTCAAAGGAGTCGTGCAAACAGGTTTTAGTTGGGTACAGTCCCGAGCCACATGGAGGCAAGTGAGCGGATCGGCAGGGGATTCGTCTCTCTCGGTATTGGGGGTGAGATCACGCTGTGTCTAGGAGAGCCATTGCACAAAGCTCTCGGCCGAGGCAGGAGATTTACTGGTAGGTATTCCAGTAGTATCTCAGGGTGTTCTGGGCTACACTCCGACACGACTTGTACCGCTTTTAGGGATCTGAGATTTACCAACCCCTAGGCCCGACATGCGATGCTCATAGATGAACGGACCGGACTGTATGGATATTGTCACTGACAGGCTCAGTAGGGTATCACGATGAGTTCGCTCATCGACCTCCCTTTTGGTCAATACCTGGTAGCCCGTTACGTACGACTAGTACCTCTGACGTGCTAGTGGTTAAATCCATAGCCAAAGTATTGACGAGTCTTTAGAGTCCCCCGCAGACAGTTTCTCAAGTTTCGGGCGAAACGTTGTAGAGGTCGTATGATATATGGCAGGGTTCGATCATATCCGTGCAGTAGTGCACGCATCATGATCCGGCGGATCATACTAGTGGGCTTTGGTTTAAGCCGGATCCTAGTATTAGATTTGTTGGATTAGTTTAGTCTCATCGCATTCGCATTCGGTCGGAATGCGGATGCAGGTATGTATATACAGGTGAGGGGTATCCTTGTGATCCGTCACGAGTTTACTTTAGATATTGCCGTATCTTTTTATTGTTGCAAACATTTGGATTAATGTTTCTTTATGGAAATTGTGAGCTTAAGCCATCATTTTGTGCATTAAATGATACATGTACTTCATGGGTGACTCATGGTATCATTTCTTGTGCAAATGTCACATATTGTGATTGATTTGTGTTGATATGATAACAAGAGAGAGAGAGGGGCTGCCATGAGGAATGTTGGTCTTGTATTGTTTGATATCTAATACTCTCTCTTTTTATCATAAGAAACACAAGAAAGAAAAAAGGCACTTTTCTTCTTCTTCTTTCTCTAGTTCATTATCTCCATCAATGGCAACACCTCTAACCTCCATCCAAATCCATGGATGCAAGAGACAAAGTGATAACAAACATTCTCTACATCACCTTGGACACATCGGCTAGCACACTTCGTGCCCGAGTTGCTTCGGATGAAGTAGGAGCGCGTAAAAAGAATTGATGATGTGGTGCCCTTTCCGATGAGGAGATCGAGATCGGAGATTCCGCGAGGAGCTTGGGATGGTGGCCAAAGACCGAAGGACACGGATCGATCGGTATAGCTTTCCAACCCTCTCTCTAAATAGCTAGTTGTAGGTTATGTAAGTCTATGGTAGCGCCCCGCCCGTCTGTACGAGGCCAAAATGCGGAAACAAAAACATTTTCAAACAAGAAAAACGGCGCTATCGTATGCTTAAAACCCGGATCGAACCATTAACCTACTACAAGCTATCTAGAGAGAGGGTTGGAAAGCTATACCGATCGATCCGTGTCCTTCGGTCTTCGGCCACCATCCCAAGCTCCTCGCGGCATCTTCGGTCTCGATCTCCTCGTCGGAAAGGGCACCACATCTACGAGTCTTTTTACGGGCTCCCGCTTCATCCGAAGCAACTCGGGCACGAAGTGTGCTAGCCGACGTGTCCAAGGTGTTGTAGAGAATGTTTATGATCACTTTGTCTCTTGCATCCATTGATTTGGATGGAGGTTGAAGGTGTTGCCATTAATGAAAATGGTGAGCTAGAGAAGAAAGAGGAAGAAGAAGAAGAGAAGGCTTTCATTCTTTTGTGTTTCGTATGATAAAATGAAAGAGAGTGAAAAGAATAATATGAGAGCTTCACACTCATGGCAGCCCCTCTCTCTCTTCTCTTATCAAATCAACACAAATCCATCATATAATGTGACATTAACACATAAAAAGAGACCATGAGTCACTAATGACGTCCATGTCACATTTAATGCATCTCATGATGAAATTCTAGCTCATTATTTCTATTAACAAACATTAATCCAAATGTTTGCCACAACAAAAAGATACGGCAACATCTAAAGTAAACTCATGACGGATCAAAAGGATACCCCTCACCTGTATATACATACCTGCACCCGCATTCCGACTGAATGCGAATGCGATGTGACTAAAGTAATCCAACAAATCTAATACTAGGATCCGGCTTAAACCAAAGCCAACTAGTATGATCCATCCGATCATGATCCGTGCAATACCGCACGTATATGATCGAACCCTGCCATATATCATACGGCGTCTACAACGTTTCGCCCGAAACTTGAGAAACTGTCTGTGGGGGACTCTAAAGACTCGTCAATACATTGGCTGTGGATTTAACCCCCAGCACGTCAGAGGTACTAGTCGTACGTAACGGGCCACCGGGTATTGACCAAAAGGGAAGTCGATGAGCGAACTCATCCTGACACCCTACTGAGCCTGTCAGTGATAATATCCGTACAGTCCGGTCCGTTCGTCTATGAGCATCGCATGTGGGGCCTAGGGGTTGGTAAAAGTCAGACCCCCAAAAGCGGTACAAGTTGTGTCGGAGTGTAGCCCAGAACACCCTGAGACAATACTGGAATACCTACCAGTAAATCTCCTGCCTTGGCCAAGGACTTCGTGTAATGGCTCTCCTAGATACAGCGCGACCTCACCCCCAATACCGGGAGAGATGAACCCCTGCCGATTCGCTCACTGCCTCCATGTGGCTCGGGACTGTACCCAACTAAAACCTATTTGCACGACTCCTTTGAGCTGTGGTAGGGTAGTAATCAAAGCACAGTGGGAACTCACACGAGTCAAATAACGATCTCAGGTCGATGAACTAACCTGTACACATATCACCAGGGAACTGCTATCTTACGTCAGGTATAATACCAACTAGCATGCTCCCGGCGAGTCCTGTTCGGTGTACTCATAACCCAATGAGCATCTGTATACATCTTAGGTGATCTAACTGACACCGATGGCCTGTGAGACCAGCCACCGCCCCTCGTCGGGGTCTCGACTGTATACATTAGTCTACTAATGGAGTATCGATGCCTAGTCTCGAAACTCCCACGACTAGGGACCTTTTAAGGATGTGCTTATAGACCCCAGCTCCCATGTATATGATCGCCATCATACTGCTGGCCGTCAAGCAAGAATCCTAAGGGCTCTATCAATGTGCAATAGTGACCTCTGAGGTCACCTAAAGCTGTACACGATGATAAAGACAAACCATGTTGGCATACTATTCTCCATCAACGTGTAATAGTGAACCACAATGTCACCTAAAACATGTACACGATGATAAAGACAAACCAGATAGTATACAAATCCCTTGAGTAAGACTGTCCTACCGGTATAGATCCTCCCTCAATCATTGCAATCACGTGCCTGTGATCCAATAATTGACTCTGAGGGTACTATATCCAACAATCTCCCACTTGCACTCAAGGCTAATTATTGTGATGTCGTATACTCACAGCCCGTGTGATACGGAACACCCAACTCCTTTACTAATCAGTCTCACAAAGATCATTTGCGAAACTATTACGTTCGAGAAATAGCCTCAGCTAGTGGTTCCGCCCTGATGTTTCTTTCTATGTCTATCTTTATCTCAAGTTCGCGGAGAAAGCCATCTCCCGAAATGAGCAATACCTGTCTTAGAATATGTTTGGATATCTGATGGGACTTAGTTCATGTAGGGTTCCTAGGCACTCCCAAGAGGTCTCACAAGGCATCAACCATGCCAATTTCAAAAATCTAGGTGCCGAGAAACCCGACTACGGATCGTTGGCTAAAGTTTAGGCGAAACTAGAAACTAGTTAACAACTTAACTATAAAGAATACGGAAATACAACATTTGTAGATCCGGTGCTCCACCTCCATAGCTCCGCAACGAAGTTCCCTCGCTGTCCAAATGAGTTCCTGGGCTCTAGCGTCGGCTTCGTCGGAGAATGGGCAAGCTAGGTCGTCGATGTCCATGCCGAAGATGATCTACGTCGAGGCATCGCTAAATCAAGCTCCGACTTCACCAAGTCAAGAAACTTGTGAAGGAAACACACTCTACTACTTGGCAAGAGGTAGAGGATGAAGAAATAGGAAGTGGGTAGACTTTAGAATTGGATTTCTCACTCAATTTCTCAAGTTGCCATTGATGGAGGAAGGTTTTTCTTCATGAAGATGAAGAAGAAGAAGAGGTTGAATATGATAAGTTCTTTTTTTAAAAAGAAAAGAAATTCCAAACTTATCATCATACAACCATGGTCAAGTGTAGAGAATAAACTAGGATTAAATCAAATGGTTAGGATTAAGCATGAGATAAGAATGGTGGACTAAGTCAAAGGTTCATGAATCTTCAACTACAAACAAAAAAAAGCCACCATTCTTCTCATTTCTTTTTCCAAAAAGAAAATAAATAAATAAATAAATAAATAGATATGAAAAACAAAACCCTAACCATTTAAATAACCATGGTTTAATCTTTACACAAACTCAAGTAAACATGTATCATCAAACATGATACAATCAAGTGCACAAAAAGTATATCACATATACAATGTGCACATCCGAGTGAGAAAATCCATTTAAAGTGAACCAATACTAGATAACGCAAAGTAATATATAATTATGCATTAAATTATTAAATCAACACTTGATTTAATGATCCGGTCATATCGCATATAACCGACTAGTATACTATGTATCGGCTTATCGAACCAACCCTTGATTCGATAACTAGGTTATATCGCATACAACCTTTCGACACATTCATCGCGAGAATAGAAAACGGTATCACATACACGCATTATTCTCGGTCCCGCACATATCTCATATGCGCTCCTATTTCGTTTCGCTTGAGCCAGGAAACCTCTGTGTAGGACTCTAAAGCCTCGTCAATACGCCGGCAGCAGATGATGATCATATCAAGCACCCACAAGCCGCAAGCGGTCTGCTAAACATAACGGCCACCTGGGTATTGAGCGATCAGAAGATCGACGAGCAAGCCCGCTCACACTCCTGTGAATCCAACCAGTAACACTACCGTACAGTCCGGTCTGATCGTCTGATATGTCGCATATCTCGCCTAGGGGTGGTAAACGTCAGACCCCAATAGCTCGATAAGTCGTGTCGATATGAGGTCTATAACTGTTCGAGAAACTACTGGTAACACTTACCAGTAAATCTCAGCAACCCTGGCCAGGGATTTCCTGTTATAGCCAATCGAACACAGCGCAACATCAACTCCCTATACCGGGAGAGACGAATCCCCTCCTATCGCTCATTGCCTCCATGTGACTCGGGACTGTACCCAAAAACCACCGTTTTGCACGCCCTCTTGGACGTGGTAAGATGGAAATCAAAGCACAGTGGGACCCACACAAGACTCTATGACGATCTCGGGTCAACAGACTACTCTGTACCAGTGTCACCAGAGAACTGCCATCTGACGTGAGGTATAATACCATCTGGGAGTTCTCGGCGAGTCCGTCCAGTGTACCCAGTCTCTACTGAGCACCCGTATATCATCTCTGATGTCAAACACCAATGGATATGGGATCATCCATCGCCCATCTGTATGGGTCGAGAAGGTATACGCTAGTCTACTCTGGTATATCGATGCCCCGTCTCGATACACCCACGACTAGGGACTTTGAAGGATGTACTTATGGACTACCATGTCCCCACTAGTATGATCCGCATCATAGTCCAGGTAGTCAAGCACATATCCTAAGGGCTTTACCAACATGTAACAGAGAGACTATCAGTGTACACGTTAAGGTAAAGATCAACCAGATAGCATACTATCATGTCGAGCAAGAAAGTCCTCCCTATATATGTCCCAGCATCCACTACAATATACATCCAATGTACAGTAATGGCCTCTAGGGCATACATATAACTAACAATCTCCCACTTGCACTAGGGCCATCTGTAGCAGTGGTTGTAGTATCTCATACTCAACCATCCCATTAAAAGTCTCTCTCTGGGAACAGGCCTTTGTGAGTGGATCCGCTGTGTTGTCCTCTGAGTCTACTCTCCAAACCTCGATCACCCTGGAGATCAACCATCTCCATGATCAGGCAATACTGCCTTAGAATATGTCTGGATCACTGATGGGACCTGCGTTCCTTGGCATAAGCCACAACTCCATTGTCTCACAATGGTAGGAACGTAGTTCATCTCATGAACCAATATACACCCAAACAGCCTCTTTGGTAGCATCTTTAGTAGCGATGTATCCTGCCTTTATCGTCTAGTTTGCCACGGTATCGAGCTTGGAACTCTTCCAACATACCGTCCCTTTACTGAGGGTAAAGACAGTGCCTGTGACTGACATTCAGTCATCTTTATCACCCTGGAACACTTCCAGTGATTCTCCCCAGGATCGATTGATACAATCTCACTATACCTAGTGAGAACCCTAATATCCCTTTAGATCTATCTCATAGGTCCAAATCTTAGGATTTAGTAGGTATCACTTTGATCATATGTGGAAAATCATTGTGATAAGCGGAGATTGATCGAGTGTAGTATAGGAAACTCCTTTCCTAACAAGAGTATGTCATCCACGTACTCTACGAGGATCGTCACCATACTCCCTACTACCTTTTTGTTTATACAAGGTTCATCTACCATTTTGATGATGTCAACTTCTTTGACTAATCCATCAAAACAGATGTTCCAACTTCGCGATGCCTGCTTTATTCTATAAAGCATCTTGCACACGTTTCCGCTGCTCCCACTGTCTACGAGGCCCTCTGGCTGTGTTCTTATAGACGTTCTCTTCTAAATCATTATTTAGAAAAGTTGTCATGGCACCCAACCACCAGATATCGTAGTCATGGTATGTAGCCGTGGCAAGTAGGATCTGGATGGACTTAAGCATAGTCCCTGGAAAAGGTTTCATCATTATCCGTGCCTGGTTGATGACGAAAACCTTTAACAAGTCTAGCTTTGAAAGTCTCAACTTGTCCATCTACACCAAGTAATCTTCTCAAGATATACTTGCTCCTGATGGGGATTTAACCCTTCAGATATCGCAACCAAAGTCCATACTTTGTTGGTGTATAAGGATTCCATCTCAGATCACTAAGCATCCAGCCATTCTTACAGAGTCCCTACTCTCGATGGCCTGCTCGAAACTGGTTGGGTCATCATCTCATGATGCAATCCTCGCTCCCACTGTCATCGAGAAACCGAGGTATCTCTCAGGTGGGTAAGGAACCCTACTAGATCGGCGGAGAGGCTGAGGTTCGTCGGAAACTATTGAATCCTTTGGTTCTGTCAAATCATTAGCAGTTTTGTACAGCTGGAACCTTTCCAGTTCTACAGAACTGATCTTGCCTCGATCTTGTCTGGATTTTGCTTTTGACATAGGACGGACAATCCCAAATCTTAACTTACTTAAGAGATAGGATCTTCCCGCACCATATCTTATATGGAGTGGTAGGCACTGATTTGATTCGAACCTAATTCAATATGTATGCAGCTTCTCAAGCGCATAACTCCCAAAGGAAAAAGGTAACTCAGTAGTACTCATCATAGAGCACACCATATCAAATAGGGTGTATCTTCTCCGCCCCGACATACCATCGTGCTATGGTGTATTCGGAGGAGTAATGCCGAGAGAGAATCTCATTCTCCTTTAGAATAATCCAGGAATTCCGTGCTCAAGTATTCTCCTCCTCGATCACATCAAAGGACATAATACTTAGACCCGTATTTTGGTTCTCTACTTCCAACTTATATTCTGTGAATACCTCAAAAGCTTCGGACTTATGTTTCTACAGGAACATACGACTGAATCTTGAGAGATTATCAGAGAATATAATGAAGTATAAAGAACCAGTCCTGGCATGTGTAGACTGGGGACCTACATACATCAACATGTATCATCCCAAGAGTTCACTAACTCTTTCTCTGTTTCCTTTAAACAGAGCTATGGTCATCTTATCTTTGTGACATGACTGGCAAGTTTTCACAATATGTAAATTCAAACTGATTAAATATACATCTAAATGTAACTTCAGCCAGTCGGGTCGCATTGATATGACCTAGTCTACAATGCCTCAAGAAGAATTTGTTCATTTCTGAACTCTTCCTCTTGTGTGTGTTCAATATACAAGGAACTGTAGTTTGATTTAGAACGTCAATGCTTTTAGATAACGTGCCTGAACCGATCAACTTTTGATATAGGAAGTGTTCAAAACATTATCCATCAATACAAAATTATATCCTTTCTTCACTAATAAAGAAACTGATATGATTTTGTATATCAGGTTCGGTATCTAATAGCATTTGTTCAGAATCAATGTATTCGTAATACAGGGTGACAGTGACCAACAGACTTGGCTGCAACACTTGCCCCGTTTTCTGTCTCATGAAACTTATCACCCGTTCTCAGTTTTTCTACCCTTTTGTAGTCCTATGTAACAGATTACATATCTGGGATCCTGATCCGGTATCATATACCCAGGATGCAGAGGATACTGAGAAACAGTTCTTTGTAATGAACACACCCGAAGGAGATGCATCATATGCACTTTCTTCGTTTAGGCGGCATAGGAATTCTGGTATTCCCCAATTTCCTGCTCTGTCTTATAACAATTATAAGTTGGAGCGGGACCAACGTTCCCCAGCTCAGTATAACAAGCGGGTTCGGTCAATATGTCCGTATTATTATCTTGATTAAGGCGTGATATGGTCGCTATCAGGAGAGAGAGAGAAGAAAACACTCTGCGTGCGCTCTTCCAAGATCAGATTGGTTATATATTTTATCTAATCAGGATGGCTCCCACTGTTTTTATCAAATCTTCCTTCAAACCCTAAAAGGAAAGACTAGCCGGGATTAATTACACTCTACAAGTTCGCCAATCTTTCAGCCAGGCCAGTGTCGGTAGTTTGAGGGAGGTTCCCCGTGCTTTCGCACGGACCTAATTACAGTAAACCTCGTTTTCCCAGAGGCGTAACCCCGTTGACACCTTTCTAGACACCTACTTGATCGGCTAATTGTAACGTGTAAAACTCTCCCAGGAGTAACAATTACTCGCAGCGGGTATCGGGATCCAACTATCTCATAGAAGGTATGCAATCTCATTGCAAATTTCAACACTTGAAATTCCCGATAATATTTTGCCCCATGCGATCTATGACCTTGACTGAGTCAACAAACCATAGACCGCAAGTAAAGTTCAACCCGTCATTTCTCGATTGAATTAAACCCACCCGCACGACCCTTGACTGAGTCAACAAGGCCGCACGACTACCCTAATCCAATCGCATCATATGCTTTGCAGATAAGCACTAATCAGCTACCGCACACTACGCCTTGACTGAGTCAACAAACGCAGCACGAATACTAACTAGGACTTATCTGAAATGACGGAGGGCTACGTCAGGTTTTTAAGAAAACCTTTTGCGTAAAGAACTTTATATCGTTGTAGAATCAAATGATTTTAAAAATGGAGTGTTTTTGAGGATTTTCTAGTTTTGCTAAAGGAGTCATTCCCGGTGAAGGGATCGTCGGTCCTTTCCTCGTCGAATGAGGTGCGGGATATATCATATATATCACTGTGCAAAGCAAAAACTTTTAAAAGCAATCAAAAGACAAACCGAGTGTGTAGCATCTGCCAGTTATTGCTAAAGGAGTCACTCCCGGTGAAGGGATCTCGGTCCTTTCCTCATCGAATAAGGTGCAGGATATATCATATATACCGCTGTGCAAAGCAAGAACTGTAGCTACCTGTTTTATTTTGAAATTCGATTCTACAACATCTTAGGTTTCTTTTATTTCATTAATCACATTAATGAAGTCCCATCATTTAAGTTACCTAAACATCACAGATAAATACGACATACACTTATGCCATCCGTATT
Organism: Agapanthus africanus; assembly: GCA_030015575.1. Lineage (NCBI taxonomy): Eukaryota > Viridiplantae > Streptophyta > Magnoliopsida > Asparagales > Amaryllidaceae > Agapanthus > Agapanthus africanus. Next base: position 718,105,178 of record JASDDO010000019.1, on the reverse strand, counting down.
CGCCTCGATGTCCCCTCGTGCACCATTAGGTTAGGTAACTAACGGCAGAGCAGGGCAGGGCTAGCGCGGGTGTAAAACATAAGTAACGTCTATATAATATATCATATATACTATATACTGTATCTATCATAGAACATCACATGATCACATCACAGATATCGCAGCAGAAGAATCATATGAAATATTGGATATACTAGGACGTCCGTGTTTTCAATACGAGCCAGTATAAAACACGGATTCCACGGTCGTGATGAATAGCCAAACCCACACCCCTAGACCCCTACGAGAGCGGCAAGCAACCCTACCAATTCTAGAGTTAGGAGACCCGGACTCGACTCCTCGAGTTGGTCTCCCACTGGACTCCAGAACCCGGTTACTTGTGCTCCCCTCCTTGGGTCTATCCTAGTGCGGAAAAGTAAATAATATACAAACGGTGACAACTTCCGCAATCTGGAAGTGCCCCAATAAAAGAATATTACATACAAGTTTTTACATGAATGAAAATGAAAAACACTCATCTCACATAAAAACCCCCGGCTATTCAAACACGACGATCCAATATAACATATCCAGCAACACATAACATCACATATCATCAACGTAAGTAAATATGTCCATCCCAATTGTCGTTGACATATAGCAATGAAACCGGCGATATCACATATTACACTTACGGTCACAGAAAAGAAAGTGTAAAACTACAACAGTTGGAATTCGCAATCACCTCAGACATCGCATGCCTGACCAAATGAATTACTTAGACATCGGAAAGTCTAACATTTTCTAATTATCTGGAATGTGATACAATAATTGGAATTCACAAAAGTTACATGAAATAAGTCTAACAACATTCAGTTCGTGCCTCAGTACCAACGGTCCAGCCGTAGAAGGGTCAAGCCAACGCCTCACATGTGGCACGCCGTACTGCCCCAAACCCGAAGGTTCAAAGGGCAGTTCAAGACGGTCACATAATCGAGTTAAGGTTTGTTGTCTTCTAGAGGGTCCATCGAGTTACTTGCACTACTTAGAACGTCGTTAAACTACGGAAAAATCCAACACTTGGAAATTTCCCGACAGGGGAAAAATTGGGTATTTATATCCGGTCGAACTTTTTAACATATTCTAAAATTTATCCGGAAAGCCACACAGACAAAATTTGATAATCCGATCGAACATTCGAATCCCCAAAACAACCCCAGAAAATTCAACTCTTGAATAAATATTAAAAATTCCCAGAAAAATCAGCATCTGAAAACATGAATTACTGTGCAGAAAGGGGAGGATGACGTCACCATGTTGCCGCGGAACCGCCGCAGAAGCAAGGCTTCTGCCGCGGTTCCGCCGCCGTTTATACTGTTCATCGAAAAAATTTTGCATCGTAATTCTTATTTTTCCCTGCTGAATTTTTTAGCAATTTTTAATTTGGAAAAATCCCAGTTTTTGAAAAAAGGACAGAGAGCAATTTTGAAATGGGTTTACGGGTTCGTTCGGACTTCAAACTCCGTCTAGACTTCGCCTAAGGCTCTAGCTTGGCTCTGATACCACTGTAGGGTTCCTAGGCACTCCCAAGAGGTCTCACAAGGCATCAACCATGCCAATTTCAAAAATCTAGGTGCCGAGAAACCCGACTACGGATCGTTGGCTAAAGTTTAGGCGAAACTAGAAACTAGTTAACAACTTAACTATAAAGAATACGGAAATACAACCTTTGTAGATCTGGTGCTCCACCTCCATAGCTCCGCAACGAAGTTCCCTCGCTGTCCAAATGAGTTCCTGGGCTCTAGAGTCGGCTTCGTCGGAGAATGGGCAAGCTAAGTCGTCGATGTCCATGCCGACGATGATCTACGTCGAGGCATCGCTAAATCAAGCTCCGACTTCACCAAGTCAAGAAACTTGTGAAGGAAACACACTCTACTACTTGGCAAGAGGTAGAGGATGAAGAAATAGGAAGTGGGTAGACTTTAGAATTGGATTTCTCACTCAATTTCTTAAGTTGCCATTGATGGAGGAAGGTTTTTCTTCATGAAGATGAAGAAGAAGAAGAGGTTGAATATGATAAGTTCTTTTTTTAAAAAGAAAAGAAATTCCAAACTTATCATCATACAACCATGGTCAAGTGTAGAGAATAAACTAGGGTTAAATCAAATGGTTAGGGTTAAGCATGAGATAAGAATGGTGGACTAAGTCAAAGGTTCATGAATCTTTGACTACAAACAAAAAAAGCCACCATTCTTCTCATTTCTTTTTCCAGAAAGAAAATAAATAAATAAATAGATATGAAAAACAAAACCCTAACCATTTAAATAACCATGGTTTAATCTTTACACAAACTCAAGTAAACATGTATCATCAAACATGATACAATCAAGTGCACAAAAAGTATATCACATATACAATGTGCACATCCGAGTGAGAAAATCCATTTAAAGTGAACCAATACTAGATAACACAAAGTAATATATAATTATGCATTAAATCATTAAATCAACACTTGATTTAACGATCCGGTCATATCGCATATAACCGACTAGTATACTATGTATCGGCTTATCGAACCAACCCTTGATTCGATAACTAGGTTATATCGCATACAACCTTTCGACACATTCATCGCGAGAATAGAATACGGTATCACATACACGCATTATTCTCGGTCCCGCACATTGTTAGTTATATGTATGCCCTAGAGGCCATTACTGTACATAGGATGTATATTGTAGTGGATGCTGGGATATATTTAGGGAGGACTTTCTTGCTCGACATGATAGTATGCTATCTGGTTGATCTTTACCTTAACGTGTATACTGGATGTCTCTCTGTTACATGTTGGTAAAACCCTTAGGATGTGTGCTTGACTACCTGGACTATGATGCAGATCATACTAGTGGGGACAGATAGTCTATAAGTACATCCTTCAAAGTCCCTAGTCGTGGGTATATCGAGACGGGGCATCGATATACCAGAGTAGATTAGCGTATACCTTCTCGACCCATACAGATGGGCGATGGATGATCCCATATCCATTGGTGTTTGACATCAGAGATGATATACGGGTGCTCAGTGGAGACTGGGTACACTGGACGGACTCGCCGAGAACTCCCAGATGGTATTATACCTCACGTCAGATGGCAGTTCTCTGGTGACACTGGTACAGAGTAGTCTGTTGACCCGAGATCGTCATAGAGTCTTGTGTGGCTCCCACTGTGCTTTGATTTCCATCTTACCACGTCCAAGAGGGCGTGCAAAACGGTGGTTTTTGGGTACAGTCCCGAGTCACATGGAGGCAATGAGCGATAGGAGAGGATTCATCTCTCCCGGTATAGGGAGTTGATGTTGCGCTGTGTTCGATTGGCTATAACAGGAAATCCCTGGCCAGGATTGCTAAGATTTACTGGTAAGTGTTACCAGTAGTTTCTCGAATTGTTATAGACCTCATATCGACACGACTTATCGAGCTATTGGGGTCTGACGTTTACCACCCCTAGGCGAGATATGCGACATATCAGACGATCAGACCGGACTGTACGGTAGTGTTACTGGTTGGATTCACTGGAGTGTGAGCGGGCTTGCTCGTCGATCTTCAGATCGCTCAATACCCGGGTGGCCATTACGTTTAGCAGACCGCTTGCGGCTTGTGGGTGTTTGATATGATCATCACCTGCTGCCGGCGTATTGACGAGTCTTTAGAGTCCTACACAGAGGTTTCCTGGCTCAAGCGAAACGAAATAGGAGCGCATATGAGATATGTGCGGGACCGAGAATAATGCGTGTATGTGATACCGTATTCCATTCTCGCGATAAATGTATCGATTGGTTGTATGCGATATAACCTAGTTATCGATTCAAGCATTGATTCGATAAACCGATACATAGGATACTAGTCGGTTATATGCGATATGACCGGATCGTTAAATCAAGTGTTGATTTAATGATTTAACGTATAATTATATATTTGATATATTACTTTGCGTTAACTAGTATCGGTTCACTTTAAATGGATATTCTCACTCGGATGTGCACATTGTATATGTGATATACTTTTTGTGCAATTGATTGTATCATGTTTGATGATACATGTTAACTTGGTTAAGTGTAAAGATTAAACCATGGTTAAATTGATGATTAGGGTTTTCTTTTTCTTAATCATTTATTTATTTGTTTATTTGGAAAAGATTAGAAATGAAATGGTTGCAAATTTTGTTTCTTTCTTTGAAGCTTCATGAAGCTTTGACTTTGTGACCATTTTGTCTCATGCTTAACCCTAACCCTTGCAATTAACCATGGTCTATTCTCTACACCTAATCATGGTTATTATTATGATAAGTTTCCTTTTTCTTTTCCTTTTTATTAACTTATCATAATAGATCATTATCTTCTTCTTCATCTTCTTGAATGAAGAAAGCTTCTCTTCATCAATGGTGGATTGATGAAAAGTGTGAGAAATCCAATTCTAAAGTCTACCCACTTCCTATTTCTTCATCCTCTACCTCTTGCCAAGTAGTAGAGTGTGTTTTCTTCACTAGTTTCTTGACTTGGTGAAGTCAGAGCTTGATTTAGCGATGCCTCGACGTAGATCATCTTCGGCATGGACATCGATGACCTAGCCCGTCCATTCTCTGATGAAGCCGACGCTAGAGCCCGGGACTTGTTATGGACAGCGAGGAGACTTCATTGCGGAGCTATGGAGGTGGAGAACCAGATCTACAAAGGTTGTATTTCCGTATCTCTTAGTTAAGTGTTAACTAGTTTGCTTTTTCGCCTAGAAATCTAGCCAACGATCCGTTCTAGGGTTTCTCGGCACCGTTTAAATTTTAAAAATGGCATGGTTGATGCCTTGTGAGACCTCATTAGGATGCCTAGGAACCCTACAGTGGTATCAGAGCCTAGCTAGAGCCTTAGGCAAAGTCTAGACGGAATTTGAAGTCCGAACTAACCGAAACCCCAAAAATTAACATGCTCTCTGTCCTTTTTCTAAAATCAGGGATTTTTCCACATTAAAAATATGCAGAAAAATCAGCAGGCTAATCTAAGAGTTACTGTGAATTTCGATGGACTAATTCCATCAAAGAGCCGCGGATCCGCGGCACGAGCATGGCTCGTGCGGCGGATACGCGGCGGCTTTGTCGTTTTGTGCATTTTAATTTTCACAGTAATTCTCATTTTTCTGTGGTGGTTTTCCTGGGAATTTTTAATATTTATTCAAGAGTTGAATTTTCCAGGGTTGTTTTGGGGATTCGGTATTTCGATCGGATTATCAAATTTCGTCTTTTGTGGCTTTCCGGATAAATTTTAGAATATGTTAAAAAGTTCGACCGGATATAAATACCCAACTTTTCCCCTGTCGTGAAATTTCCAAGTGTTGGATTTTTCCGTAGTTTAACGACGTTCTAAGTAGTGCAAGTAACGCGATGGACCCTCTAGAAGACAACAAACCTTAACTCGATTATGTGACCGTCTTGAACTGCCCTTTGAACCTTCTGGTTTGGGGCAGTACGGCGTGCCACATGTGAGGCGTTGGCTTGACCCTTCTACGGCTGGACCGTTGGTACTGAGGCACGAACTGAATGTTGTTAGACTTATTTCATGTGTTGAGCTGTATCGGGAAAACTTGGGTGTTTGACTGTTCGATCGAAAAGTTTAACATTTTCTGTTTATCTGGAATGGGATATAATAATTGGAATTCACAAAAGTTATGTGATAACTGAATGAATGTTATAAACATAGCAGTTTAGTCTCACTTGATCGGTTGCCACGGAATTTTGATGTGATCAAAAGTCCGTCGCAATCACGTAGCGTACGCGGATACTCGCCGGGTAAACTTAATAGACAGCCTCACTCCATAGCCCCGACCAAGTGACTGTAGGAGAACCCCGTCGCCGAAAGCATCCGTTCGGGTGCTTGCGGTAGCGGTGTTCCGCCTTGGTGCACTTCGTCGACGGTATCAGGGGTGCGGCCGCCTACTAAAGTTTGCGACGAGCATTCGATCAGGATGTCGGGAATCTTGTTGAATTGCCCGACTTGGTATTGAAAAGTGTTTTCGATTTTGAGACTAAAATGCGGGGTTTATAATTATTAGGCATGCGATGTCTAAGGAATTCATTTGGTCAGGCATGAGATGTCTGAGGTGGTTGCGGATTCCAACTGTTGTAGTTTTACACTTTCTTTTCTGTGACCGTAAGTGTAATATGTGATATCGCCGGTTTCGTTGCTATATGTCAACGACAATTGGGATGCGCATATTTACTTACGTTGATGACATGTGATGTTATGTGTTGCTGGATATGTTATATTGGATCGTCGTGTTTGAATAGCCGGGGGGTTTTTATGTGAGATGAGTGTTTTTCATTTTCATTCATGTAAAAACTTGTATGTAATATTCTTTTATTGGGGCGCTTCCAGGTTGCGGAAGTTGTCACCGTTTGTATATTATTTACTTTTCCGCACTAGGATAGACCCAAGGAGGAGAGCACAAGTAACCGGGTTTTGGAGTCCAGTGGGAGACCAACTCGAGGAGTCGAGTCCGGGTCTCCTAACTCCAGAATTGGTAGGGTTGCTTGCCGCTCTCGTAGGGGTCTAGGGGTGTGGGTTTGGCTATTCATCACGACCGTGGAATCCGTGTTTTATACTGGCTCGTATTGAAAACACGGACGTCCTAGTATATCCAATATTTCATATGTTTCTTATGCTACGATATCTGTGATGTGATCATGTGATATGTTCTGTGATAGATACAGTATACAGTATATATGATATATTATATAGACGTTACTTATGTTTTACACCCGCGCTAGCCCTGCCCCGCTCTGCCGTTAGTTACCTAACCTAACGGTGCATGAGGGGACATCGAGGCGAATGCGGATGGCATAATTGTACGTCGTATTTATCTGTGATGTTTAGGTACTTAAATGATGGGACTTCATTAATGAGATTAATGAAATAAAAGAAACCTAAGATGTTGTAGAATCGAATTTCAAAAATAAAACAGGTAGCTACAGTTCTTGCTTTGCACAGCGGTATATGTGATATATCTTGCACCTTATTCGATAAGGAAAGGACCGAGATCCCTTCACCGGGAGTGACTCCTTTAGCAATAACTGGCAGATGCTACACACTCGGTTTGTCTTTTTGATTGCTTTTAAGTGTTTTTTCTTTGCACAGTGATATATATGATATATCCCGCACCTCATTCGACGAGGAAAGGACCGACGATCCCTTCACCGGGAGTGACTCCTTTAGCAAAACTAGAAAAGCCTCAAAAACACTCCATTTCAAAATTCATTTGATTCTACAACGATATCAAGTTCATTACGCAATAGGTTTTCAGAAAAACCTGTCGTAGCCCTCCGTCATTTCAGATAAGTAGTAGTTAGTATTCGTGCTACGTTTGTTGGCCTGCGTCAAGGCGTAGTGTGCGGTAGCTAACTGGTGCTTATCTGCATAAGCATATGATGTGATTGGATTAGGGTAGTCGTGCGACTTTGTTGGTGTCACGACCCGCAGGGTACGGAACGTGACTGGCACTTAAGTTTACGAAACGTCTAAAGGCGTCCGTAAAATAAGTAAGCCAAAGCCCAGAAAACAAAACCAATTAAGCAAAAGAGTGAAGAAAACCCAATCAATTGAAAGCGAGTTATCAAATAAGTCATGTAAAACACTTTTAAAAACAATACCAATTTTTCCCGAAAATTTCGGCAGAGTCTCCTTTGTAAATACTGACCCCCAAAAATGGGTACAACAAAATATATACATGAATCCAACAAAAAAGGGCATCCCCAAGCGGGAGCTAGCTCTTCGCCATAAAGCGGTCACAAATCCCACGCAATGTAAATGACGACAAGCATAATAATCATAATAAAGCATAAGGAAGCATGAAAAAGTAGCATGTCGGCTCAAGTGAGCTCGACCCCCAAAATACAGCATAAAATCCACAAACCTCACAGTCTCATCTCTAGGTCAATATACAATAATCTGGTAGAAACAGTAGATGGAGTACACTTGATACAAGAATATACAAGGTGGTACAAAAAATAACATAACCCACCTATGAGCAAATCTCGAGTCCAGGCAAAAGAAGCAAGCGCACCCGCCGCTACTGAACTGACGGAGCGGACCTGCAACAGGCTATGGCACAACGGGGGTGAGTTGCCAACTCGTGAGTAATAAATAACATTTACACAGGCTATCGAATGCATGCACACAAGCATCCTAGCATCTATATACAGGTAAGGCAGGACATAATGGCGAGTATGTATGCAATATGGATATACTAGCAGGTGTGTATACAACATCAGTGTACGAATATGTATGCAACATGAATATCTGAGGTCTCAATAGGTTTATATATAAAAATATTTAATCAGATGTTGTTTTTGAAACTCTTTTAGAATGCCAGCAAATGTCAATGAATCGACGAAAACCGGTGTCCAGCAACGACACCCCAAAAGCTGTCTCAAATCTCATAAATGTATCTCTGGCCTCAGCCGTCCGGCTGACCCATCTCAAATATCAATATCTCATCATCTAGCGGCCACGGTCGGTATCCTCTGGATATCCGCCGTCCCAAACAGTCACCGGTAGGTAATCCGTCCCCTGCCAGGCTCAACGTCATCACCACATTCCTCTTGCCCCGGGGTACCTTACCGGGCCCACCATGTACCCGTGCCGGTTCCTCCACTCCTCGACACGGATTTCCAAAGCCACAGCAAACTCATGGTGGACGACACTTACATCACTAGAAAACCGCAATTTACATGTTTTAAAAATATCATAAGTTTGGAAATTTTGCGGCTTTCCCCCGAAATCCAGCAATATCATAAAATCTCAAGAAATCCTCATAAGTGCATATATCAGTGATAATGAATGCATATGATATCAATAATCAAGTTGCGATGTGTGATTAATGGATTAAGCATGAACAATTAATATGATGAAGTACATGCACATGAATAGCAATTCTACGGTTTCATTTTAAGGAATTAAAGGCAATAGCACCAGTTTAAGTATCAATTAGTAAAAGATTTAAATTTAAATGTTATCTAGTGTGGTGGCATGGCAATTACCAGGGTGTGTGTGTAAACATGAATAGTGCTCGTGCTGCATATAAAAACCTGGTAATGGTGCATGTGTCCTACAATTAAGTTTGCGTATATGGGTATAACATATTGATCTAATTGCAGCAATTATCATGCCAGTATTATTATTCTAATGTCACAAGTGGTTATCCAGTTTACTATTTTATTTTCAGTTTACTAAATCTATCGGGCGACTTGCGCCATCCAAACGATCGTCCCCCGTAGATGTTAAATCTACTCACCGGGATCCCTGGCTAGCTGTGTCCAATCACCGCCTTTCCCTTTCGCGCCGCGTCTGACGTTTCCGCGACCGAACCTGGAATTTACATCATTACCAATTATAAGGTTACATATCAAGAACGACGCAAACCCCAACGAAACTACTAAAGTTCGCTAGCTAGGTACAACGTGCACAAAGTGCGCGGAACACACGCGAAAATCGCAAAAACTGCCAAAAACGCCGATTTGGGTCACCCGGCAAAACTAAAACCCGACTACCCAAAAACCGCACTCACGCATCCTAAAAGTCGTAGGACAAGCCATTACAATCATCAAGATATCAAAAATAGTCCATCACATAATTTATATAAAAATCTAGTAAGCATATACATTCCAAAAATCGGTGCAAAAATCGCCGATTTGCGACAAAACGACTACAATAAAGCATACTCACCTAAGCACACTACAAGCAATCCACACCCACTAATTACAACACATTAACCATGCTCCAAAACCTATATTCCACAACCAAACCCTTTCTTGATTTTTATAAATAGCAATTGCAAATCAAAAACCATACTTGAAAAACTTAATTAACACTAATTTCAACCCCAATTAGCAAGTTCACCTCTTAGATTAAGGTTAGCAAAACACTAGATAGCAAATTAGGTTTAAATCAATTAAATAATGGTTTCTAAAACTTAATCAACTCACTAATCATGTTTCAAATACCATTTCCATACAAAAACCTTCTCTTGAAAATTTAAAACAACAATTTACAACTAAAATCAACTTCTAAAATTACCTAAATTAGCATAATTAAAGACTACATAACAAGGTAACCATATAGATTAGTTCACTAACAACTAGATTAACTAATAAACAACTTAATTAATTATCATGGCTTCAAAACCCTAATTTAAACAAACTACTCTTTTAAACTAGATTAGAAATAAGCTAACTTTTAACACTAACCATACAATTAAAGGAATTTTTAGCAAAAGAAAGCAACTTGATGAGAATTATACCTCTTGATCTATGGATCAAGCAAGAAAATTTGCTCCAATTGATGGCCTCAACACCAAGGTCCAAGCAAGAATGGCTAAGGATAATGATAGCATAAGGATTTTTGTTTGGATTTTTGAATTAAATCATGGATTTTGATGTATTTCTTGAAGAAATTGAAGAAAAATGAAAAGAAAAGAGAGGAAGAAGAGGGTGTGCAGGAATTTCGGCCAGAATGAGGTATGGGGGAGGGTGTGGGCAAGTGGGGAAAGTCATGGTCAAGTCCACAAAAGTCAATGTATCATACATTATCCATTTTAATTAAAATAATACCATAAACTATCAAATTAACTCAAGAAAGAAACCAAGAAGAGAGAGGCCAGAAATTTCTGGTCTCACACAAGGTGGGGCTGTCCTAGGGCTGAGGAAAAAGAGAGAGGGGTTTTACAAAAGAAATTTTATGCAAAAAGGCCCCCTACAACTCAAAAATTGCAAGTTTTAGCTCAAAATTCAATAAATTCGTTTCAAATCATAAAAATTTGTTAAAAATCAAAATAAATTACTAAAAATTCATGTTATCACTAGATTATAATTATCATAATTTTAGAGATTAAAATTAGCCCGGAAAAATTTGTATTTATCGCTTATTTAATGTATTTTCTTACCGGCTTAAAATAATATTAAAAAATTGAAAAATAGGGAAAATTTTTTAAATGACCAAAATTTCATAAATAACTCATTAGCTACTAAAAACAAGAAATTACCTATCCTTTTTAGTTATAATTAGCCCTAAACTGCAAAATATCGAGAAAGACGGTTTTCGGAAAAATACCGAATTTTCACCGAATTTCAGGAAAACACCAAAACGACTTTTCAAGACGCTACAATCTTCCCCCCTTAAAGAAATTCGGTCCCCGAATTTAAAATATAGCTACGCGTACCTTCAAAGAGATGGGGATATTTCTTCCTCATCTCGCCCTCGGTCTCCCAGGTAACCTCCTCGCTGCTCGGGCTGCGCCAAAGGACCTTGACGGTTGGTATAATCTTCGACCTCAACTTCTTCACCTGCCGATCCAGGATGGCCACCGGCTGCTCTGCAAAGGAAAGGTCGCGCTCTAGCTGGACTGTCGGGTGCTGAATCGCATGCGAAGGGTCGTGAAGGTACTTGCGGAGCATCGAAACATGAAAAACGGGGTGAACATCGGGAAAGCTGGGTGGAAGAGCCAAACGATATGCAACAGTGCCAACACGCTCGAGGATCTCGAAGGGACCTACGAATCTAGGGCTAAGCTTCCCTTTTCGCCCAAAACGCATCACGCCCTTCATCGGAGAGACTTTCAGAAAAACATGGTCGCCAACTGCGAACTCTAATCTGCGACGGCGTCTGTCTGCATAGGATTTCTGCCTGCTCTGAGCCGCTCTCATCCGGTCTCGGATCAACTGGATCTTCGATGTCGTCTCCTCAACAAGCTGCGGCCCCAAAATGCTGCTCTCGCTGAGCTCTGTCCAACTAACGGGCGATCTGCATCTCCTCCCATACAATGCCTCGAAAGGTGCCATCTGAATAGTATCCTGGAAGCTATTGTTGTAGGAGAACTCCACTAGAGGTAAATGACGATCCCAGCTACCACCAAAGTCTAAAACGCACGCTCTGAGCATGTCCTCGAGAGTCTGAAAGGTCCGCTCTGACTGTCCGTCTGTCTGCGGATGAAACGCTGTGCTGAAGCTCAAACGAGTGCCCAAAGCCTCCTGAAGTCTCTGCCAAAGTCGGCTGGTGAACTGAGTGCCTCGATCTGACACGATACAAGTCGGTACGCCATGTAGTCGCACGATCTCGTCAATATAGAGCTGAGCATACTGAGCGAAGCTGAAAGTCGTCTTCACTGGAAGGAAGTGAGCCGCTTTCGTCAATCTATCCACGATCACCCAGATGGAGTCGTACCCTCGACTGGTCCTGGATAGACCCACAACGAAGTCCATCGAAATCTGTTCCCATTTCCACTCTGGAATGGGTAACGGCTGTAGCTCTCCTGCGGGCCTCTGGTGCTCGGCCTTGACTTGCTGACAAGTCAGGCATCTCGAAACGAGCTCCGCAATGTCCCTCTTCATCCCGTCCCACCAGTAGGTCTCTCTCATATCATGGTACATCTTGGTGGAACCGGGGTGGACACTATACACTGATCGGTGTGCCTCCTCGAGAATGTCGCGCCGTAATCCATCAGTATCTGGTACGCACAGTCTAGATCCATTTCATAAAATCCCCTGATCGTCAACCATGAACTCGGAAAATCTGCCCTGTCCCATCTGTGCCATGATCTCTGAGCAACGGTCGTCACTACGCTGTGCCTCATATATACGGTCAAGCAACTGTGGGCGTGCATGAACATGCGCGAGCTGTCCCCCTGTCTGAGTGAACTCGAACTCAACTCGGCTGTCGCATAACATCTGCCAATCTGCTGACGACTGCCTCTGCACTGCGCGCAAAAGGATAGACTACCCCCGGGCCTCCTACTCAACGCATCTGCCACCACATTCGCCTTGCCTGGGTGATATATGATCTCGCAGTCGTAGTCTTTCACCAACTCCATCCAACGACGCTGTCTGAGGTTCAGGTCTCGCTGCTGAAATATGTACTTTAAGCTCTTGTGATCGGTGAATATCTGACACGACTCGCCGTATAGGTAATGTCGCCAAATCTTCAGTGCAAAGACCACTGCAGCCATCTCCAAATCATGAGTGGAGTAGTTCTGTTCATGCTTCTTCAACTGCCGAGAAGCATAAGCGATCACCCGGCCATGCTGCATCAATACGCATCCTAATCCCACTCGCGAAGCATCACAGTAGACAACAAATCCGCCTGATCCCGAAGGTAAAGATAATACTGGCGCCGTAGTCAAACAAGTCCGTAGCTGCTGAAAACTGCGCTCGCACTCCTCTGTCCAAACGAAAGGAACTCCCTTCCGGGTCAAACTGGTCAACGGTGCAGCTATACGGGAGAAGTCCTGAACAAAACGCCTGTAGTAGCCCGCCAAGCCTAGAAAACTACGGATCTCAGTAACCGATGTAGGTCGGGGCCACTGCTGAACGGCCTCAATCTTCTTCGGGTCCACACGAATGCCGTCTCTCGTAACCACGTGACCCAAGAATCCGACGCTGTCCAGCCAGAATGCACACTTGGAGAACTTCGCGAACAGCTGGTGCTCCCTCAGAGTCTGTAACATAATCCGCAAGTGCTGCTCGTGCTCCTCTCTGCTCCGGGAGTACACCAAGATATCGTCGATAAACACGATGATGAACAAGTCAAGATACGGCCTGAATGTACGGTTCATCAAATCCATGAATGCTGCTGGGGCGTTGGTGAGTCCGAACGACATCACCAAAAACTCGTAGTGGCCATAGCGTGTACGGAAAGCTGTCCTCGGTATATCCTCCTGTCGAACTCGCAGCTGATGGTATCCTGATCGCAAGTCGATCCTCGAAAAATACCCCGCACCCTGAAGCTGGTCGAACAAATCATCAATGCGCGGCAACGGATATCTGTTCCGAACGGTAACTTTGTTCAGCTGGCGGTAGTCGATACATAAGCGCAAACTTCCATCCTTCTTCTTGACAAACAGGACCGGAGCACCCCACGGAGAAACACTCGGTCGAATAAGCCCCTTGTCCAACAAATCCTGCAACTGATCCTTCAGCTCTCGAAGCTCTGCCGGGGCCATCCGATAAGGCGGTATAGAGATAGGCCCCGAACCGGGAATCAAATCAATGCAGAACTCAACATTGCACTCAGGCGGTAGCCCAGGTAGCTCATCAGGGAAAACATCAGGGAACTCACAAACTACCGGGACCCGGTCCAACGGAACCTCTGCAGCTCGAGTATCACAAACAAACGCTAAGAATCCCTGACATCCCTTCCGCAAGAGCTGACCAGCGCGAAGAGACGAAATTAAGCTGGGAAGGGCGACACTGCGGTCTCCCTGAATAACAAGGACTGGCTCTCCCGGAAAGCTAAATCTGACTGCCTTCTCACGGCAGTCCACCGAAGCATAACAAGTGGCTAGCCAATCCATGCCCAGAAGCACATCAAAGTCCAACATATCGAGGAGTATCAAATCAACTGATGAATCCCTCTCCCCGATACGAACGGAACACAAACGAAATACAAACCGAGCGACAAACGACTCGCCTACCGGAGTAACAACAATAAGCGGCTGATCTAACGACGACGACTCACGGCCCAACAACGGTGCAAAGTGTGTAGAGACGTACGAATGTGTGGAACCTGGGTCGAATAATACCCGCGCGTCGAAAGAACAAACTGGCAAAGTACCTGTCACAACGGCATTGGATGCCTGCGCATCCTGCGGTGTCAAAGCAAAAACTCGGGCCTGTCCTCCACCGATAGCGGGCTGACCTCGACCTCGGCCTCTGCCTCCTCGTCCTCTCTGAACAGGACCGCCGCGTCCACGGCCTCTCGGTGCACCTAACAGGCGTGGAGCATCGCCTGGGGTAGAAAGTAGGGCTCTCTGAGGAGGGGGTGGTGATGGTGGTAGGGTCACATGCGGAACTGTCGCTGCTCCCTGTCGTCTCACCGGACAGTCTCTGATATGATGATGCAGGCTACCACACCAAAAACATCCTAACCATGGCTGCTGACCATATGGGTGAAGGCGATATAACTGGCCCTTAAAGAATCCACCACAGCCTCTGCGAACCCTCCTAGGTGCTAACATATCAGTGCGAATCCGACTCGGTCTCGAAACGACTGCAGGGGGAGTAATATCCGATCTCTGTGCTCGATTGACCTCTACTAACGATTCCACCATCTGTCGTAACTCCTGCATGCCTCCCATCATCTGTCGCAGCTCCTCCATACCGGACTCAAGCCTATCCATGCGACCTGGGGAATGCGGATCAGTCTGTCTCTGCGGCGTAGGCATACCACCCTGCTCAGTCCTAGTCTCGGACGAGCCAGCTCGAATCTCGTCTCTGACGGCAGCCCTCTGTGCCCTCGTAGCCTTCGGCGGCATAGTGGCTGGTACAGGAAATGGATAATAAGGACAGTGCAATAGGATCATAGGATACACGGAGTTGAAGAAGGAATTTTTCAAGCAAGTATATCCTAAAGTCACTTAGGCGGAGTACCGTATCGTAAGTATGCCGCGGACATACGCACGCTACGTTACGCTGCTTAAGTCACTTACTCCATCTACCAAGGGTCATCCTACACTCACAAAGGTAAAACCTATCGCTCTGATACCAACTTTGTCACGACCCGCAGGGTACGGAACGTGACTGGCACTTAAGTTTACGAAACGTCTAAAGGCGTCCGTAAAATAAGTAAGCCAAAGCCCAGAAAACAAAACCAATTAAGCAAAAGAGTGAAGAAAACCCAATCAATTGAAAGCGAGTTATCAAATAAGTCATGTAAAACACTTTTAAAAACAATACCAATTTTTCCCGAAAATTTCGGCAGAGTCTCCTTTGTAAATACTGACCCCCAAAAATGGGTACAACAAAATATATACATGAATCCAACAAAAAAGGGCATCCCCAAGCGGGAGCTAGCTCTTCGCCATAAGGCGGTCACAAATCCCACGCAATGTAAATGACGACAAGCATAATAATCATAATAAAGCATAAGGAAGCATGAAAAAGTAGCATGTTGGCTCAAGTGAGCTCGACCCCCAAAATACAGCATAAAATCCACAAACCTCACAGTCTCATCTCTAGGTCAATATACAATAATCTGGTAGAAACAGTAGATGGAGTACACTTGATACAAGAATATACAAGGTGGTACAAAAAATAACATAACCCACCTATGAGCAAATCTCGAGTCCAGGCAAAAGAGGCAAAAGAAGCAAGCGCACCCGCCGCTACTGAACTGACGGAGCGGACCTGCAACAGGCTATGGCACAACGGGGGTGAGTTGCCAACTCGTGAGTAATAAATAACATTTACACAGGCTATCGAATGCATGCACACAAGCATCCTAGCATCTATATACAGGTAAGGCAGGACATAATGGCGAGTATGTATGCAATATGGATATACTAGCAGGTGTGTATACAACATCAGTGTACGAATATGTATGCAACATGAATATCTGAGGTCTCAATAGGTTTATATATAAAAATATTTAATCAGATGTTGTTTTTGAAACTCTTTTAGAATGCCAGCAAATGTCAATGAATCGACGAAAACCGGTGTCCAGCAACGACACCCCAAAAGCTGTCTCAAATCTCATAAATGTATCTCTGGCCTCAGCCGTCCGGCTGACCCATCTCAAATATCAATATCTCATCATCTAGCGGCCACGGTCGGTATCCTCTGGATATCCGCCGTCCCAAACAGTCACCGGTAGGTAATCCGTCCCCTGCCAGGCTCAACGTCATCACCACATTCCTCTTGCCCCGGGGTACCTTACCGGGCCCACCATGTACCCGTGCCGGTTCCTCCACTCCTCGACACGGATTTCCAAAGCCACAGCAAACTCATGGTGGACGACACTTACATCACTAGAAAACCGCAATTTACATGTTTTAAAAATATCATAAGTTTGGAAATTTTGCGGCTTTCCCCCGAAATCCAGCAATATCATAAAATCTCAAGAAATCCTCATAAGTGCATATATCAGTGATAATGAATGCATATGATATCAATAATCAAGTTGCGATGTGTGATTAATGGATTAAGCATGAACAATTAATATGATGAAGTACATGCACATGAATAGCAATTCTACGGTTTCATTTTAAGGAATTAAAGGCAATAGCACCAGTTTAAGTATCAATTAGTAAAAGATTTAAATTTAAATGTTATCTAGTGTGGTGGCATGGCAATTACCAGGGTGTGTGTGTAAACATGAATAGTGCTCGTGCTGCATATAAAAACCTGGTAATGGTGCATGTGTCCTACAATTAAGTTTGCGTATATGGGTATAACATATTGATCTAATTGCAGCAATTATCATGCCAGTATTATTATTCTAATGTCACAAGTGGTTATCCAGTTTACTATTTTATTTTCAGTTTACTAAATCTATCGGGCGACTTGCGCCATCCAAACGATCGTCCCCCGTAGATGTTAAATCTACTCACCGGGATCCCTGGCTAGCTGTGTCCAATCACCGCCTTTCCCTTTCGCGCCGCGTCTGACGTTTCCGCGACCGAACCTGGAATTTACATCATTACCAATTATAAGGTTACATATCAAGAACGACGCAAACCCCAACGAAACTACTAAAGTTCGCTAGCTAGGTACAACGTGCACAAAGTGCGCGGAACACACGCGAAAATCGCAAAAACTGCCAAAAACGCCGATTTGGGTCACCCGGCAAAACTAAAACCCGACTACCCAAAAACCGCACTCACGCATCCTAAAAGTCGTAGGACAAGCCATTACAATCATCAAGATATCAAAAATAGTCCATCACATAATTTATATAAAAATCTAGTAAGCATATACATTCCAAAAATCGGTGCAAAAATCGCCGATTTGCGACAAAACGACTACAATAAAGCATACTCACCTAAGCACACTACAAGCAATCCACACCCACTAATTACAACACATTAACCATGCTCCAAAACCTATATTCCACAACCAAACCCTTTCTTGATTTTTATAAATAGCAATTGCAAATCAAAAACCATACTTGAAAAACTTAATTAACACTAATTTCAACCCCAATTAGCAAGTTCACCTCTTAGATTAAGGTTAGCAAAACACTAGATAGCAAATTAGGTTTAAATCAATTAAATAATGGTTTCTAAAACTTAATCAACTCACTAATCATGTTTCAAATACCATTTCCATACAAAAACCTTCTCTTGAAAATTTAAAACAACAATTTACAACTAAAATCAACTTCTAAAATTACCTAAATTAGCATAATTAAAGACTACATAACAAGGTAACCATATAGATTAGTTCACTAACAACTAGATTAACTAATAAACAACTTAATTAATTATCATGGCTTCAAAACCCTAATTTAAACAAACTACTCTTTTAAACTAGATTAGAAATAAGCTAACTTTTAACACTAACCATACAATTAAAGGAATTTTTAGCAAAAGAAAGCAACTTGATGAGAATTATACCTCTTGATCTATGGATCAAGCAAGAAAATTTGCTCCAATTGATGGCCTCAACACCAAGGTCCAAGCAAGAATGGCTAAGGATAATGATAGCATAAGGATTTTTGTTTGGATTTTTGAATTAAATCATGGATTTTGATGTATTTCTTGAAGAAATTGAAGAAAAATGAAAAGAAAAGAGAGGAAGAAGAGGGTGTGCAGGAATTTCGGCCAGAATGAGGTATGGGGGAGGGTGTGGGCAAGTGGGGAAAGTCATGGTCAAGTCCACAAAAGTCAATGTATCATACATTATCCATTTTAATTAAAATAATACCATAAACTATCAAATTAACTCAAGAAAGAAACCAAGAAGAGAGAGGCCATAAATTTCTGGTCTCACACAAGGTGGGGCTGTCCTAGGGCTGAGGAAAAAGAGAGAGGGGTTTTACAAAAGAAATTTTATGCAAAAAGGCCCCCTACAACTCAAAAATTGCAAGTTTTAGCTCAAAATTCAATAAATTCGTTTCAAATCATAAAAATTTGTTAAAAATCAAAATAAATTACTAAAAATTCATGTTATCACTAGATTATAATTATCATAATTTTAGAGATTAAAATTAGCCCGGAAAAATTTGTATTTATCGCTTATTTAATGTATTTTCTTACCGGCTTAAAATAATATTAAAAAATTGAAAAATAGGGAAAATTTTTTAAATGACCAAAATTTCATAAATAACTCATTAGCTACTAAAAACAAGAAATTACCTATCCTTTTTAGTTATAATTAGCCCTAAACTGCAAAATATCGAGAAAGACGGTTTTCGGAAAAATACCGAATTTTCACCGAATTTCAGGAAAACACCAAAACGACTTTTCAAGACGCTACAATCTTCCCCCCTTAAAGAAATTCGGTCCCCGAATTTAAAATATAGCTACGCGTACCTTCAAAGAGATGGGGATATTTCTTCCTCATCTCGCCCTCGGTCTCCCAGGTAACCTCCTCGCTGCTCGGGCTGCGCCAAAGGACCTTGACGGTTGGTATAATCTTCGACCTCAACTTCTTCACCTGCCGATCCAGGATGGCCACCGGCTGCTCTGCAAAGGAAAGGTCGCGCTCTAGCTGGACTGTCGGGTGCTGAATCGCATGCGAAGGGTCGTGAAGGTACTTGCGGAGCATCGAAACATGAAAAACGGGGTGAACATCGGGAAAGCTGGGTGGAAGAGCCAAACGATATGCAACAGTGCCAACACGCTCGAGGATCTCGAAGGGACCTACGAATCTAGGGCTAAGCTTCCCTTTTCGCCCAAAACGCATCACGCCCTTCATCGGAGAGACTTTCAGAAAAACATGGTCGCCAACTGCGAACTCTAATCTGCGACGGCGTCTGTCTGCATAGGATTTCTGCCTGCTCTGAGCCGCTCTCATCCGGTCTCGGATCAACTGGATCTTCGATGTCGTCTCCTCAACAAGCTGCGGCCCCAAAATGCTGCTCTCGCTGAGCTCTGTCCAACTAACGGGCGATCTGCATCTCCTCCCATACAATGCCTCGAAAGGTGCCATCTGAATAGTATCCTGGAAGCTATTGTTGTAGGAGAACTCCACTAGAGGTAAATGACGATCCCAGCTACCACCAAAGTCTAAAACGCACGCTCTGAGCATGTCCTCGAGAGTCTGAAAGGTCCGCTCTGACTGTCCGTCTGTCTGCGGATGAAACGCTGTGCTGAAGCTCAAACGAGTGCCCAAAGCCTCCTGAAGTCTCTGCCAAAGTCGGCTGGTGAACTGAGTGCCTCGATCTGACACGATACAAGTCGGTACGCCATGTAGTCGCACGATCTCGTCAATATAGAGCTGAGCATACTGAGCGAAGCTGAAAGTCGTCTTCACTGGAAGGAAGTGAGCCGCTTTCGTCAATCTATCCACGATCACCCAGATGGAGTCGTACCCTCGACTGGTCCTGGATAGACCCACAACGAAGTCCATCGAAATCTGTTCCCATTTCCACTCTGGAATGGGTAACGGCTGTAGCTCTCCTGCGGGCCTCTGGTGCTCGGCCTTGACTTGCTGACAAGTCAGGCATCTCGAAACGAGCTCCGCAATGTCCCTCTTCATCCCGTCCCACCAGTAGGTCTCTCTCATATCATGGTACATCTTGGTGGAACCGGGGTGGACACTATACACTGATCGGTGTGCCTCCTCGAGAATGTCGCGCCGTAATCCATCAGTATCTGGTACGCACAGTCTAGATCCATATCATAAAATCCCCTGATCGTCAACCATGAACTCGGAAAATCTGCCCTGTCCCATCTGTGCCATGATCTCTGAGCAACGGTCGTCACTACGCTGTGCCTCATATATACGGTCAAGCAACTGTGGGCGTGCACGAACATGCGCGAGCTGTCCCCCTGTCTGAGTGAACTCGAACTCAACTCGGCTGTCGCATAACATCTGCCAATCTGCTGACGACTGCCTCTGCACTGCGCGCAAAAGGATAGACTACCCCCGGGCCTCCTACTCAACGCATCTGCCACCACATTCGCCTTGCCTGGGTGATATAAGATCTCGCAGTCGTAGTCTTTCACCAACTCCATCCAACGACGCTGTCTGAGGTTCAGGTCTCGCTGCTGAAATATGTACTTTAAGCTCTTGTGATCGGTGAATATCTGACACGACTCGCCGTATAGGTAATGTCGCCAAATCTTCAGTGCAAAGACCACTGCAGCCATCTCCAAATCATGAGTGGAGTAGTTCTGTTCATGCTTCTTCAACTGCCGAGAAGCATAAGCGATCACCCGGCCATGCTGCATCAATACGCATCCTAATCCCACTCGCGAAGCATCACAGTAGACAACAAATCCGCCTGATCCCGAAGGTAAAGATAATACTGGCGCCGTAGTCAAACAAGTCCGTAGCTGCTGAAAACTGCGCTCGCACTCCTCTGTCCAAACGAAAGGAACTCCCTTCCGGGTCAAACTGGTCAACGGTGCAGCTATACGGGAGAAGTCCTGAACAAAACGCCTGTAGTAGCCCGCCAAGCCTAGAAAACTACGGATCTCAGTAACCGATGTAGGTCGGGGCCACTGCTGAACGGCCTCAATCTTCTTCGGGTCCACACGAATGCCGTCTCTCGTAACCACGTGACCCAAGAATCCGACGCTGTCCAGCCAGAATGCACACTTGGAGAACTTCGCGAACAGCTGGTGCTCCCTCAGAGTCTGTAACGTAATCCGCAAGTGCTGCTCGTGCTCCTCTCTGCTCCGGGAGTACACCAAGATATCGTCGATAAACACGATGATGAACAAGTCAAGATACGGCCTGAATGTACGGTTCATCAAATCCATGAATGCTGCTGGGGCGTTGGTGAGTCCGAACGACATCACCAAAAACTCGTAGTGGCCATAGCGTGTATGGAAAGCTGTCCTCGGTATATCCTCCTGTCGAACTCGCAGCTGATGGTATCCTGATCGCAAGTCGATCCTCGAAAAATACCCCGCACCCTGAAGCTGGTCGAACAAATCATCAATGCGCGGCAACGGATATCTGTTCCGAACGGTAACTTTGTTCAGCTGGCGGTAGTCGATACATAAGCGCAAACTTCCATCCTTCTTCTTGACAAACAGGACCGGAGCACCCCACGGAGAAACACTCGGTCGAATAAGCCCCTTGTCCAACAAATCCTGCAACTGATCCTTCAGCTCTCGAAGCTCTGCCGGGGCCATCCGATAAGGCGGTATAGAGATAGGCCCCGAACCGGGAATCAAATCAATGCAGAACTCAACATTGCGCTCAGGCGGTAGCCCAGGTAGCTCATCAGGGAAAACATCAGGGAACTCACAAACTACCGGGACCCGGTCCAACGGAACCTCTGCAGCTCGAGTATCACAAACAAACGCTAAGAATCCCTGACATCCCTTCCGCAAGAGCTGACCAGCGCGAAGAGACGAAATTAAGCTGGGAAGGGCGACACTGCGGTCTCCCTGAATAACAAGGACTGGCTCTCCCGGAAAGCTAAATCTGACTGCCTTCTCACGGCAGTCCACCGAAGCATAACAAGTGGCTAGCCAATCCATGCCCAGAAGCACATCAAAGTCCAACATATCGAGGAGTATCAAATCAACTGATGAATCCCTCTCCCCGATACGAACGGAACACAAACGAAATACAAACCGAGCGACAAACGACTCGCCTACCGGAGTAACAACAATAAGCGGCTGATCTAACGACGACGACTCACGGCCCAACAACGGTGCAAAGTGTGTAGAGACGTACGAATGTGTGGAACCTGGGTCGAATAATACCCGCGCGTCGAAAGAACAAACTGGCAAAGTACCTGTCACAACGGCATTGGATGCCTGCGCATCCTGCGGTGTCAAAGCAAAAACTCGGGCCTGTCCTCCACCGATAGCGGGCTGACCTCGACCTCGGCCTCTGCCTCCTCGTCCTCTCTGAACAGGACCGCCGCGTCCACGGCCTCTCGGTGCACCTAACTGGCGTGGAGCATCGCCTGGGGTAGAAAGTAGGGCTTTCTGAGGAGGGGGTGGTGATGGTGGTAGGGTCACATGCGGAACTGTCGCTGCTCCCTGTCGTCTCACCGGACAGTCTCTGATACGATGATGCAGGCTACCACACCAAAAACATCCTAACCATGGCTGCTGACCATATGGGTGAAGGCGATATAACTGGCCCTTAAAGAATCCACCACAGCCTCTGCGAACCCTCCTAGGTGCTAACATATCAGTGCGAATCCGACTCGGTCTCGAAACGACTGCAGGGGGAGTAATATCCGATCTCTGTGCTCGATTGACCTCTACTAACGATTCCACCATCTGTCGTAACTCCTGCATGCCTCCCATCATCTGTCGCAGCTCCTCCATACCGGACT
Source organism: Agapanthus africanus (assembly GCA_030015575.1). NCBI lineage: Eukaryota > Viridiplantae > Streptophyta > Magnoliopsida > Asparagales > Amaryllidaceae > Agapanthus > Agapanthus africanus. The sequence goes on along the minus strand of JASDDO010000019.1, from coordinate 718,081,922 downwards.
CAAGCCTATCCATGCGACCTGGGGAATGCGGATCAGTCTGTCTCTGCGGCGTAGGCATACCACCCTGCTCAGTCCTAGTCTCGGACGAGCCAGCTCGAATCTCGTCTCTGACGGCAGCCCTCTGTGCCCTCGTAGCCTTCGGCGGCATAGTGGCTGGTACAGGAAAAGGATAATAAGGACAGTGCAATAGGATCATAGGATACACGGAGTTGAAGAAGGAATTTTTCAAGCAAGTATATCCTAAAGTCACTTAGGCGGAGTACCGTATCGTAAGTATGCCGCGGACATACGCACGCTACGTTACGCTGCTTAAGTCACTTACTCCATCTACCAAGGGTCATCCTACACTCACAAAGGTAAAACCTATCGCTCTGATACCAACTTTGTCACGACCCGCAGGGTACGGAACGTGACTGGCACTTAAGTTTACGAAACGTCTAAAGGCGTCCGTAAAATAAGTAAGCCAAAGCCCAGAAAACAAAACCAATTAAGTAAAAGAGTGAAGAAAACCCAATCAATTGAAAGCGAGTTATCAAATAAGTCATGTAAAACACTTTTAAAAACAATACCAATTTTTCCCGAAAATTTCGGCAGAGTCTCCTTTGTAAATACTGACCCCCAAAAATGGGTACAACAAAATATATACATGAATCCAACAAAAAAGGGCATCCCCAAGCGGGAGCTAGCTCTTCGCCATAAGGCGGTCACAAATCCCACGCAATGTAAATGACGACAAGCATAATAATCATAATAAAGCATAAGGAAGCATGAAAAAGTAGCATGTCGGCTCAAGTGAGCTGTTGGAGGTAGTGCCCTCAGAGTCAATTATTGGATCACAAGTACGTGATTGCAATGATTGAGGGAGGACCTATCCCGGTAGGACAGTCTTACTCGAGATGATAGTATGCTATCTGGTTTACCTTTATCATCGTGTACTGCTTTAGGTGACATGACACGTCGCTATTACACGTTGATAGAGCCCCTAGGATTCTTGCTTGACCACCAGCAGTATGAGGGCGATCATATAAGTGGGAGCTGGGGGTCTACAAGCATATCCTTAAAAGGTCCCTAGTCGTGGGAGTTTCGAGACCGGGCATCGATACTCCATTAGTAGACTAGTGTATACAGTCGAGACCCCGACGAGGGGCGGTGGCCGGTCTCACAAGCCACTGGTGTCAGTTGGATCACCTAAGATGTATACAGGTGCTCATTGGGTTATGAGTACACCGGACAGGACTCGCCGGGAACATGCTAGTTGGTCATATACCAGACGTCAGATGGCAGTTCCCTGGTGACATGTGTGCAGGTTAGTTCATCGACCTGGGGATCGTCATTTGTCTCGTGTGGGTTCCCACTGTACTTTGATTACTACCCTACCACGGCTCAAAGGAGTCGTGCAAACAGGTTTTAGTTGGGTACAGTCCCGAGCCACATGGAGGCAGTGAGCGTATCTTCAGGGGTTCGTCTCTCCCGGTATTGGGGGTGAGGTCGTGCTGTGTCTAGGAGAGCCATTACACAAAGTCCTTGGCCAAGGCAAGGAGATTTACTGGTAGGTATTCCAGTAGTATCTCAGGGTGTTCTGGGCTACACTCCGACACGACTTGTACCGCTTTTGGGGGTCTGACTTTTACCAACCCCCTAGGCCCGCCATGCGATACTCATAGACGAACGGACCGGACTGCACGGATATTGTCACTGACAGGCTCAGTTGGGTGTCGGGGTGAGCTTCCTCATCGACGTCCCATTTGGTCAGTACCTGGTAGCCCGTCACGTATTGGCTTATACCTCTGACGTGCTAGTGGTTAAATCCACAACCAAGGTGTTGACGAGTCTTTAGAGTCCACCACACTTTCAGTTACTCAGCTTTCGGACGAAACGCTGTAGAGGCCGTATGGAGATATGGCAGGGTCCGATCAGATACGTGCAGTATTGCACGGATCAGGATCGGACGGTTTGTACTGGTAGCCGTATGGTTATATGGCAGGGTTCGATCAGATACGTGCGGTATTGCACGGATCAGGATCGGACGGATTTTACTAGCCGGCTTTGGTTTAAGCCGGTCCTAGTTTAGTACAGTGTAGATTTTGTCTCATTGCATTTGTATCCGGACGGAATACAGATGCGGGTGTGTATGCACAGTATTGGGGTTTTCCTGTAATTTATTACGGGACCAGTTTTCTGGAGTTGCCAGTTTGCATTCCGTTCCGGCCGGTTTTCCTTTGTTCTTTCCCGGCCGGACTTTTCCGATGGAGGGGGTTATTTGCAATTGTGCAAATAACATTTGTGGAGGGGGTTTCTTGTAAATGTTTGATTATGATAGCTATCATTTTCTTTTCAACCATGCTTTTGCTTTATGAGATTTGATTGTGATAAAGTGAGGGTATGGGTTTAATAGTGAAAGGCATGGTTGTATGTTTTCTTGTCCCTTGATGTGGTCACCTCTTCTCATCTCCTACACTCACCTCCCTTATTGCTTCATATTCATTCCTCCTCCTTTTCTAAGTTCATAAGTTTTTTCATGGTTGAGTGAGAAGAAGAAAAGAGAAGGAGAGAGCTTCATCCTTGAGAGTGTTTTTCATTCTTGATCTCTTTTCATGCCAAGAAAAATGAAAGCACCATTTTTCATACCTTCATTCCTCCATCTTCAAAAGGCAACCAAAACCCCAATGAGACATAAACCCTACACATCCTACAGCAAGCCTTGGGCATGTCGAGTTGCCGGCTTCATGCGCGAGTTGCCTCGGTATAGAGGCGGGAGCCCGTAAAAGTACCCGGCTTCGTGGTGCCCTTTCCGACGAGGAGGAGACGGACGGAGATCCCGCGAGGAGATCGGAGTGGAGATGAAGACCGGAGGACTTGGATCGTCGGTATACATCTCTTCCCTTTCTTTTTGTAGCGTAGACTAGTTAATGGTTCGATCCGGAGTTTAGTGCGCGGTGGTGCCGGTTTGCAAAGTCCGCAAAATTTAAGTTTTTCACCGTTTCCGCATTCCGGCGTCGGATTGACGGCCGGGGCGCCGCCGTGCACTTACAGTGGTATCAGAGCCTCGCCATTAACTTCGTCTAGCTTTTGTGTAATGTGTTTTACGTTTCCGATCGAACAAAATCCCGAAAACCCGTATTTCTTTGCACATCAGTTTCTGTCGAATTTTTTTTGAGTCCAAAAATTTTTCAGGTGGTCTCAGAATGATGTGCAGGGAAAACTAAGCACACTGTAAAAATTTGGTACCTTGATCTCCCCATACCGCCGCGGAAGGGCGGCCAAATCCCTGATTTTGCCGCGCTTCCGCCGCTGATATTACTGTTCATCACCCCAACTTTTTCCAGTGTGTTTCTGAGTGATAATTGTGGTTTTTGGAATATTAAAATTGGGCCCAGGTTTTCTGTGGTTGCTACAGTTTTGTTTGGGGGCCCACTTGTTAATGTTTGATCAATCGGAAAATTTTAAACACATTTTTCACAGTATTTACATTATATCTGCGACCGTGAATGTCACTCGATCGGTAAATCCGGTCTAACTGCTATAGCCCGGTTAGACGGATTTGCGAACGTGACTTTCACGTTGATGTTCTATGTATTTGCTGTGATGTTGCGGATCGGTCGTGGGGATAGCCTGGATGCAATGCTAGTACAGTTTTGTTGTATTATGTACATTTGATATTGCGGGGCGAGCGTCCGACATGTGGACTGCCGTCACTGCCTGATTGTATTATTCTTTTGGGGCACGACCTGGTTGCGGTCGATGTACCCGGTGTATGTATATTTTACTTTCTGTACTAGGATTGCCCCGCGGTGGGGTGCACGGATAGCCGGGTTCTAGAAGACAATAAGCCCGCATCTCATGGCATTGGGACGGAGGGGGCTTCACTCCAGGATTGGCTGGCTATTCGCCGCACTCGTAGGGGGTACAGGTTGACCCAGGAGGGGTGCCCAAGTTGCCGGATTCCGTGAAGTGCTGGGTGGTCCATTCACGGTGCTGAAGGGGGCTGCCTCGCTTCAGGTTTTGGCGGGTAACTTGCCGCGCCCGTAGGGGTCTAGGTTCTCATTGCACAGGCTATCCACACGACCAGGGGAACGTCGGGTTTCAGCGGCTCTGTGAAACCCGGGGATCCCAGATATCTGTATTGTTTCTGTGATGCTGTTCATTATCTGTGATGTTGCATTCTATTCACGCCTTGAGCGAATATAATATATTGGTATATATATTAGTAGATGTTGTATATGTTTTGCATCCGCGCTAGTCCAGTCCCCGCTCTGTCGTTAGTAAGCTAACCTAACGGGTAATGACGGGACCCAGTGGCGAATGCGGATGGCATATACGTACGTCAGTATATTTTCGTTCTTTGTGGTGTGATCAATTGATGGGACTGCGTTGATTCGGATCAATGCAAGTTAAACAAACCTAATCTGATGTTGTTGGAACACTTTTCAAAAAGCTGTTATTGCAAGGACGTTCATTTCTGTTTTGCATCGTGGTATTCATTTGGAATATCCTGCTCCTCAGTCGACGAGGCAAGGGCCGAGATCCCTTCACCGGGAGTGACCCCTTGGACAGAAGTTTGCGTCAGGGCATTAACTTCACTATAGCCGATTACTTTTGCTTTGCACCGTGGTATTCAGTTGGAATATCCTGCACCCCATTCTACGGGAAAAGAGCCGAGATCCCTTCACCGGGAGTGACCTCTTTAGCGGAAGTTGTCGTCACTATATTTCTAAAAAGCTATCCGTTCCTTCAACGATATCAAGTTCATTACGTTAAAGGTTTTCGCCAGAAACCATTCGTAGCCCTCCATCATTTCAGTTAAATATTCGGTAGTATTCAAGCTATGTATTTTGACCTCACGCCAAGGCATAGTGTTTGGTAGCTGCCGGGTATTTATCTGTTGCATAGATAGATGCGTTGGTTTGGGACAGTCGTACTACTATTTTGGCCTACGTCAAGGGTATGTACGGGTGGATTCAAATTAACCTGGATAATGATGGGCAGAACTTGACATGTGACTTATGATATTTTGACCTCACGCCAAGGTCATAAGAGCATGGGGCAGAAATCACATCGGGAGTTTCAAAAGTACTGAAACTTGCCAGATATGCGCATACCTTCTGGAGTGTGATACCGTGAGCGGATTCCGTCACGTTGTCATGCGATGAGAGTTGGATCCCGATTCCCACTGATGAGTTAGTTTACTCCTCGGGTGACCCCGACTAATTCTTCTTTTAGGTTTGGAGGAGAATTTGAGGTACAGTGGGAGGATTCCAGATTAGATAAATTGGTGACCATTCTGATCTAGGTTAGAGTGCACGCTGAGTGTTTCTTTTCTCTCTCTATCTGGCAGCGACCATTGACCCGACCCTAAGACTTTGACTCAGTGACCAAGTTGACCGAACCTTCTTAAACACCGGCTTTTGGATTGTCAGAGTTGCAGACCTCATTGCCACTCCTACTTTTACCCTTTTCTCCAGGACACCCCGTATTACTACGAACGTCCACTTCCATTGGACAAAACCATCGTATGGTTAGATACGAACTCGAAGGAATTCGAGGATGGTTTCCGGTTCTGGAGAAAACGGATAGGATTATTCAGTTGTCTTTTCCTTTTACCCTCTCTCAGGTTACGAGTACTCCTTGGTTTAGGGGTAGTACACCCATTACGCAAATTGGATTGTCTTCTTCCAAACCTTAGGCTGGTGCCGACCGGTAGGGAATGAAGAAAACCAATTAGCATAACGATGGTGTGCAGAAGGTATTAAGTTCAGACAAAGCAAGGGATTAGTAAGAGGGCAAAGTAAATTGCAACAGATATTCACGACCAAACCAAATATTTCGTTACCACTCCCACATCACCTTTGTATTTCTCCAGGACACTCCGTATCACTACGAAGATCCACAGTTTATTTGGATACTCCATCGTATGGTTATATACGAACTCGAATGGAACTTGTTCCAGTTCGGGGATGGATCCTGGTTCAGGAGAAATAGGAATAAAGTACATTCAGGTGTCTTTTATCTTCACCCTCTCTCATTGCGAGTGTTCCTAGGATTGGGACAGTACACCCATTATGCTTATTGGATAGTCTTCTTCCAAACTATAGGCTGGTGCCGAACGGTAGGGAAGGAAGAAAACCATTTGGCTTAAGGGGTGTACAGAAGGTAAAGACTAAAGACATATGAAGGGATTTGGAGAGGTGGCAAAGAACTATACGGTTACAGTCGTGAATCTGGAAGAGGCATTACTAGGAATACCAGGATACCCCAACGAAACATTTCAATGTTTCAATTTCACTGTGTACTATTAAAAGAAAACTGATTTCCCAATTAGACACTTACTCCAGGGTATGTATTTACCAGGTATGATTCTCACATCTGTATGGTTTTACAGATGATGAGTGGGAGTAGGTTATTGGGAATTGGGTGATTATCCTCATTATATCGGGATTCGTTGTAATCGGTGATATTTGAGGAAATCACCTGGCCTGTTTGCCAGGTCGGCAAATATTTGGTTTTGAATATCCGCTGTTATGCACCAATTTCAAATTGATATATCTGTACGTCTATTTTCATAGAGTGAGATATACCTTTCTGAAATTATGTCTACGACATTTACCTATATCAGTGGATGGTTAGGTAAGGAGCATTAAACAGCGGTGTAATTCTTCTTAACCATAAGTACAGTTTTCAACCTACGGCACGCAGTGAATGAGTTATCAGACTCAAGGGACTTATACAGAGTATTGTATGTTGTCCAGGGTCCATCAGGACAGAGGGGATGGTCCTCGTACTGTATTCGGTTTACATATGACTCCTCTAATTTTTAGACCGGTGTTTCGTGGAAACACAGGGTCTAAGTTTTGAGGAGTTATAGGTATTTGAATAGAGTAGAGAACCAGGTATAGCAAGTATCGGGATTCTTCAAAGAGATCGAAGATGTAGATACTTGTGTATGGTATTCAGTTGATAGTAATGATAAAGAGATCTTGCTTCTCTTTCAGGTTACTCATAATTGGAAGTATTCCTAAGTTGAGTAACGCTGATCGGCCTCTTTCCATTTAGTTGACATGCACTGGAGACAGCTGCATGATGTGAATCTGGTTCAATTAAATCAGTGCCTCTGTTTCTATATTGGATATAGAACAGTTCATATCTTAACGATGTTAAGGTACGGGGAGTTGTCCGGTTTATAATTAAAACCAGACACTGGACAACTCAAGGCACGTTTCTGTAATGGCTGTTTGTGGGTTGACCCAGGCTATGACGAGGGTTGACTTTCTACCATCTGGATGAACAATAGCGATATTGTTCTAGACTCGCCACAGTTTCATTAAAAATGGATTTTTTTTCAGAAAACAGTAGTGGGAGTATGGTAGAACTGGAAGTGATTCCAGAACCACAAACGATTACTGAAGATTTGATAAGGAACCTAAAGATTCAATCTGGATTGACATTCCATTGGCCACTCCGCAGATAAGGTGGGTAACTTCAGACACCCGAGAGGTACTCCGGTAGCCTCAAGGACGGTGACAGGGAAGTTCTTGTTTACCCACAATTGCCATTGCTGTTGTTCCAGGTTACGAGACCCGGCGGGAGGATGAGTATAGCGTCGTTCTAAACCAGTTTTAGAAGTGTACGTCTATATGACTCTGCCAGAGGGTTGTCGTAGTCAGTGGGAGCAGCGGAAGCATTGGTGGACAGATAGCTTATGTCTATTTATAGACTAAAGCAGAAGTAGCGGAGATAGATCATCTATTTCTAACGTGACAGTCATGGGTTTGACTTCATCAGAATAGGGGATGGATCTGTTGAGAAGGTAGTAGGGTGTGATGTCCTGGTATCTGGATGACTTACACAGAATAGGAAAAGAAACTCCTATACTACAATCGGTTGTACTTTGGTCGTCACACAGTTGTTTCTCCACATAGGAATTGGGTATTATATCAGACATACTGGTTACTAGATCTATGGTTTTAGATCTAGATTTGGGTGGTTTCCCAATCAGGGTACTTGACAGCATTCTAAGAGTATTTAGGATGGACGACTCCTGGCACGGTAGTGTACCTGCAGGTAATGGAGTCACCCTCTCCAAAGGTGTCTTACAGACTAAAGGGGAGAGGGACGTGCATGATTGGCAGATCACTTGCTTAGGCAATTGAGTCAATCATGAGATGTCAAGTACCACACCAGATGTTGTTCTTGCACCAGATGCAATAAGCTGACATTGATCCAATCCTGGAGAAACAGTCGGAAGCAGTTTTAGAACATAAGCAAATGTTCTAGGGATATGATAACGACAGCCTCATTCGGGAAACAGTTATCATTCCAGGCTTCCAAGGTGACATGGACGACAAGGAGGTTGTCAGAGCTATAGTTTTTCCTTCTGATGAGGGGCAGTATTTTGGACAGGTGATCCAAGGCAATACTGAGGGAGGCATGGCGCGCAGGATACTGATTAAGTTCAGTTGACGATACAGTCTAAGAAGTTTGGATTTGGAGTTCATTTATGAGCTATGTCCCATCAGACATCCAGGCACATTCTAAGACAGGTATTGCTCATTTCGGGAGATGGGTTTCTCCGCGAACTTGAGATATAGAGAGACATAGAAAGAAACAACTAAGCGGATCCACTCACTGAGGCTATTCCTCGAACGCAATAGTTCCGCAAACGAGCTTTGTGAGACAGACTAGTAGAGGAGTTGGGTGTTCGGTATCACACGGGCTGTGAGTATGCGACATCGCAATAATTAGCCTTGAGTGCAAGTGGGAGATTGTTGGAGGTAGTGCCCTCAGAGTCAATTATTGGATCACAAGTACGTGATTGCAATGATTGAGGGAGGACCTATCCCGGTAGGACAGTCTTACTCGAGATGATAGTATGCTATCTGGTTTACCTTTATCATCGTGTACTGCTTTAGGTGACATGACACGTCGCTATTACACGTTGATAGAGCCCCTAGGATTCTTGCTTGACCACCAGCAGTATGAGGGCGATCATATAAGTGGGAGCTGGGGGTCTACAAGCATATCCTTAAAAGGTCCCTAGTCGTGGGAGTTTCGAGACCGGGCATCGATACTCCATTAGTAGACTAGTGTATACAGTCGAGACCCCGACGAGGGGCGGTGGCCGGTCTCACAAGCCACTGGTGTCAGTTGGATCACCTAAGATGTATACAGGTGCTCATTGGGTTATGAGTACACCGGACAGGACTCGCCGGGAACATGCTAGTTGGTCATATACCAGACGTCAGATGGCAGTTCCCTGGTGACATGTGTGCAGGTTAGTTCATCGACCTGGGGATCGTCATTTGTCTCGTGTGGGTTCCCACTGTACTTTGATTACTACCCTACCACGGCTCAAAGGAGTCGTGCAAACAGGTTTTAGTTGGGTACAGTCCCGAGCCACATGGAGGCAGTGAGCGTATCTTCAGGGGTTCGTCTCTCCCGGTATTGGGGGTGAGGTCGTGCTGTGTCTAGGAGAGCCATTACACAAAGTCCTTGGCCAAGGCAAGGAGATTTACTGGTAGGTATTCCAGTAGTATCTCAGGGTGTTCTGGGCTACACTCCGACACGACTTGTACCGCTTTTGGGGGTCTGACTTTTACCAACCCCCTAGGCCCGCCATGCGATACTCATAGACGAACGGACCGGACTGCACGGATATTGTCACTGACAGGCTCAGTTGGGTGTCGGGGTGAGCTTCCTCATCGACGTCCCATTTGGTCAGTACCTGGTAGCCCGTCACGTATTGGCTTATACCTCTGACGTGCTAGTGGTTAAATCCACAACCAAGGTGTTGACGAGTCTTTAGAGTCCACCACACTTTCAGTTACTCAGCTTTCGGGCGAAACGCTGTAGAGGCCGTATGGAGATATGGCAGGGTCCGATCAGATACGTGCAGTATTGCACGGATCAGGATCGGACGGTTTGTACTGGTAGCCGTATGGTTATATGGCAGGGTTCGATCAGATACGTGCGGTATTGCACGGATCAGGATCGGACGGATTTTACTAGCCGGCTTTGGTTTAAGCCGGTCCTAGTTTAGTACAGTGTAGATTTTGTCTCATTGCATTTGTATCCGGACGGAATACAGATGCGGGTGTGTATGCACAGTATTGGGGTTTTCCTGTAATTTATTACGGGACCAGTTTTCTGGAGTTGCCAGTTTGCATTCCGTTCCGGCCGGTTTTCCTTTGTTCTTTCCCGGCCGGACTTTTCCGATGGAGGGGGTTATTTGCAATTGTGCAAATAACATTTGTGGAGGGGGTTTCTTGTAAATGTTTGATTATGATAGCTATCATTTTCTTTTCAACCATGCTTTTGCTTTATGAGATTTGATTGTGATAAAGTGAGGGTATGGGTTTAATAGTGAAAGGCATGGTTGTATGTTTTCTTGTCCCTTGATGTGGTCACCTCTTCTCATCTCCTACACTCACCTCCCTTATTGCTTCATATTCATTCCTCCTCCTTTTCTAAGTTCATAAGTTTTTTCATGGTTGAGTGAGAAGAAGAAAAGAGAAGGAGAGAGCTTCATCCTTGAGAGTGTTTTTCATTCTTGATCTCTTTTCATGCCAAGAAAAATGAAAGCACCATTTTTCATACCTTCATTCCTCCATCTTCAAAAGGCAACCAAAACCCCAATGAGACATAAACCCTACACATCCTACAGCAAGCCTTGGGCATGTCGAGTTGCCGGCTTCATGCGCGAGTTGCCTCGGTATAGAGGCGGGAGCCCGTAAAAGTACCCGGCTTCGTGGTGCCCTTTCCGACGAGGAGGAGACGGACGGAGATCCCGCGAGGAGATCGGAGTGGAGATGAAGACCGGAGGACTTGGATCGTCGGTATACATCTCTTCCCTTTCTTTTTGTAGCGTAGACTAGTTAATGGTTCGATCCGGAGTTTAGTGCGCGGTGGTGCCGGTTTGCAAAGTCCGCAAAATTTAAGTTTTTCACCGTTTCCGCATTCCGGCGTCGGATTGACGGCCGGGGCGCCGCCGTGCACTTACAAGCTCGACCCCCAAAATACAGCATAAAATCCACAAACCTCACAGTCTCATCTCTAGGTCAATATACAATAATCTGGTAGAAACAGTAGATGGAGTACACTTGATACAAGAATATGCAAGGTGGTACAAAAAATAACATAACCTACCTATGAGCAAATCTCGAGTCCAGGCAAAAGAGGCAAAAGAAGCAAGCGCACCCGCCGCTACTGAACTGACGGAGCGGACCTGCAACAGGCTATGGCACAACGGGGGTGAGTTGCCAACTCGTGAGTAATAAATAACATTTACACAGGCTATCGAATGCATGCACACAAGCATCCTAGCATCTATATACAGGTAAGGCAGGACATAATGGCGAGTATGTATGCAATATGGATATACTAGCAGGTGTGTATACAACATCAGTGTACGAATATGTATGCAACATGAATATCTGAGGTCTCAATAGGTTTATATATAAAAATATTTAATCAGATGTTGTTTTTGAAACTCTTTTAGAATGCCAGCAAATGTCAATGAATCGACGAAAACCGGTGTCCAGCAACGACACCCCAAAAGCTGTCTCAAATCTCATAAATGTATCTCTGGCCTCAGCCGTCCGGCTGACCCATCTCAAATATCAATATCTCATCATCTAGCGGCCACGGTCGGTATCCTCTGGATATCCGCCGTCCCAAACAGTCACCGGTAGGTAATCCGTCCCCTGCCAGGCTCAACGTCATCACCACATTCCTCTTGCCCCGGGGTACCTTACCGGGCCCACCATGTACCCGTGCCGGTTCCTCCACTCCTCGACACGGATTTCCAAAGCCACAGCAAACTCATGGTGGACGACACTTACATCACTAGAAAACCGCAATTTACATGTTTTAAAAATATCATAAGTTTGGAAATTTTGCGGCTTTCCCCCGAAATCCAGCAATATCATAAAATCTCAAGAAATCCTCATAAGTGCATATATCAGTGATAATGAATGCATATGATATCAATAATCAAGTTGCGATGTGTGATTAATGGATTAAGCATGAACAATTAATATGATGAAGTACATGCACATGAATAGCAATTCTACGGTTTCATTTTAAGGAATTAAAGGCAATAGCACCAGTTTAAGTATCAATTAGTAAAAGATTTAAATTTAAATGTTATCTAGTGTGGTGGCATGGCAATTACCAGGGTGTGTGTGTAAACATGAATAGTGCTCGTGCTGCATATAAAAACCTGGTAATGGTGCATGTGTCCTACAATTAAGTTTGCGTATATGGGTATAACATATTGATCTAATTGCAGCAATTATCATGCCAGTATTATTATTCTAATGTCACAAGTGGTTATCCAGTTTACTATTTTATTTTCAGTTTACTAAATCTATCGGGCGACTTGCGCCATCCAAACGATCGTCCCCCGTAGATGTTAAATCTACTCACCGGGATCCCTGGCTAGCTGTGTCCAATCACCGCCTTTCCCTTTCGCGCCGCGTCTGACGTTTCCGCGACCGAACCTGGAATTTACATCATTACCAATTATAAGGTTACATATCAAGAACGACGCAAACCCCAACGAAACTACTAAAGTTCGCTAGCTAGGTACAACGTGCACAAAGTGCGCGGAACACACGCGAAAATCGCAAAAACTGCCAAAAACGCCGATTTGGGTCACCCGGCAAAACTAAAACCCGACTACCCAAAAACCGCACTCACGCATCCTAAAAGTCGTAGGACAAGCCATTACAATCATCAAGATATCAAAAATAGTCCATCACATAATTTATATAAAAATCTAGTAAGCATATACATTCCAAAAATCGGTGCAAAAATCGCCGATTTGCGACAAAACGACTACAATAAAGCATACTCACCTAAGCACACTACAAGCAATCCACACCCACTAATTACAACACATTAACCATGCTCCAAAACCTATATTCCACAACCAAACCCTTTCTTGATTTTTATAAATAGCAATTGCAAATCAAAAACCATACTTGAAAAACTTAATTAACACTAATTTCAACCCCAATTAGCAAGTTCACCTCTTAGATTAAGGTTAGCAAAACACTAGATAGCAAATTAGGTTTAAATCAATTAAATAATGGTTTCTAAAACTTAATCAACTCACTAATCATGTTTCAAATACCATTTCCATACAAAAACCTTCTCTTGAAAATTTAAAACAACAATTTACAACTAAAATCAACTTCTAAAATTACCTAAATTAGCATAATTAAAGACTACATAACAAGGTAACCATATAGATTAGTTCACTAACAACTAGATTAACTAATAAACAACTTAATTAATTATCATGGCTTCAAAACCCTAATTTAAACAAACTACTCTTTTAAACTAGATTAGAAATAAGCTAACTTTTAACACTAACCATACAATTAAAGGAATTTTTAGCAAAAGAAAGCAACTTGATGAGAATTATACCTCTTGATCTATGGATCAAGCAAGAAAATTTGCTCCAATTGATGGCCTCAACACCAAGGTCCAAGCAAGAATGGCTAAGGATAATGATAGCATAAGGATTTTTGTTTGGATTTTTGAATTAAATCATGGATTTTGATGTATTTCTTGAAGAAATTGAAGAAAAATGAAAAGAAAAGAGAGGAAGAAGAGGGTGTGCAGGAATTTCGGCCAGAATGAGGTATGGGGGAGGGTGTGGGCAAGTGGGGAAAGTCATGGTCAAGTCCACAAAAGTCAATGTATCATACATTATCCATTTTAATTAAAATAATACCATAAACTATCAAATTAACTCAAGAAAGAAACCAAGAAGAGAGAGGCCATAAATTTCTGGTCTCACACAAGGTGGGGCTGTCCTAGGGCTGAGGAAAAAGAGAGAGGGGTTTTACAAAAGAAATTTTATGCAAAAAGGCCCCCTACAACTCAAAAATTGCAAGTTTTAGCTCAAAATTCAATAAATTCGTTTCAAATCATAAAAATTTGTTAAAAATCAAAATAAATTACTAAAAATTCATGTTATCACTAGATTATAATTATCATAATTTTAGAGATTAAAATTAGCCCGGAAAAATTTGTATTTATCGCTTATTTAATGTATTTTCTTACCGGCTTAAAATAATATTAAAAAATTGAAAAATAGGGAAAATTTTTTAAATGACCAAAATTTCATAAATAACTCATTAGCTACTAAAAACAAGAAATTACCTATCCTTTTTAGTTATAATTAGCCCTAAACTGCAAAATATCGAGAAAGACGGTTTTCGGAAAAATACCGAATTTTCACCGAATTTCAGGAAAACACCAAAACGACTTTTCAAGACGCTACAGTTGGCCTGCGTCAAGGGTCGTGCGGGTGGGTTTAATTCAATCAGGAAATGACGGGTTGAACTTGACTAGCGGACTATGGTTTGTTGGCCTGCGTCAAGGTCATAGGACGCTAGGGGCAAAATATTATCGGGAATTTCAAGTGTTGAAATTTGCAATGAGATTGCATACCTTCTATGAGATAGTTGGATCCCGATACCCGCTGCGAGTAAGAGTTACTCCTGGGAGAGTTTTATACATTACAATTAGCCGATCAAGTAGGTGTCTAGAAAGGTGTCAACGGGGTTACGCCTCTGGGAAAACGAGGTTTACATTAATTAGGTTCGTGCGAAAGCACGGGGGACCTCCCTCAAAGTACCGACACTGGCCTGGCTGAAAGATTGGCGAACTTGTAGTGTGTAATTAATCCCGGCTAGTCTTTCCTTTTAGGGTTTGAAGGAAGATTTGATAAAATGCAGTGGGAGCCATCCTGATTAGATAAAATAAAAACCAATCTATTCTTGACAGAGCGCACGCTGAGTGTTTTCTTCTCTCTCTCTCTCCAGGTAGCGACCATATCACGCCTTAATCAAGATAATAATACGGAATATTGACCGAACCCGCTTGTTATACTGAGCTGGGGAACGTTGGTCCCGCTCCAACTTATAATTGTTATAAGACAGAGCAGGAAATTGGGGATTACCAGAATTCCCGTGCCGCCCAAACGAAGAGAGTGCATGCTGATGCATCATCTTCGGGTGTGTTCATTATACAGAATTGTTTCTCAGTATCCTTTACGTCCTGGGTATGTGATACCAGATCAGGATCCCAGATATATAATCTGTTACATAGGGCTACAGATAGGTAGAGAACTGAGAACGGGTGATAAGTTTCATGAGGCAGAAAACGGGGCAAATGTTGCAGCCAAGTCTGTTGGTCACTGTCACCCTGTATTACAAATACATTGATTCTGAACGAATGTTATTAGATACCGAACCTGATATACAAAATCGTATCTATCTCTTTATTAGTAAAGAAATGATAAAATTTTGTATTGTTGGATAATGTTTTGAACATTTCCTATATCAAAAGTTGATCGGTTCAGGCACGTTATCTAAAAGCGTTGATGTTCTAAATCAAACTACAGTTCTTAGTATACGGATCACACACAAGAGGAAGAGTTCAGAAATGAACGAATTCTTCTTGAGGTATTGTAGACTAGGTCATATCAATGCGACCCGACTAGCTAAGTTCCATATAGATGCATATTTAAATCTGTTTGAATTTACATCTTATGAAACTTGCCAGTCATGTCACAAAGATAAGATGACCATAGCTCCGTTTACTGAAAACAGAGAAAGAGTTAGTAAACTCTTGGGATGATACATGTTGATGTATGTCAGATCCCCTGTCTACATATGCCACGACTGGTTCTTTGTACTTCGTTACTTTCTCTGATAAATCTCTCAAGATTCAGACATATGTTCCTGTTGAAACACAAGTCCGAACCTTTTGAGATATTCACAGAATAAAAGTTAGAAGTAGAGAACCAAAATACGGGTATAAGTATTATGTCCTTTGATGTGATCAAGGAGGAGAATACTTGAGCACGGAAATACTGGACTATTCTAAAGTAGAATGAGATTCTCTCTCAGCATTACTCCTCTGTATACACCATAGCACGATGGTATATCAGGGCGGAGCAATCACACCCTATATGATAAGGTGTGCTCTATGATGAGTACTACTGAGTTACCTGTTTCCTTTTGGGTGTTATGCACTTGAGAAGTTGCATACCTATTGAATAGGGTTCGAATCAAATCAGTTGCCTACCGCTTCATATGAGATATGGAAAGGGAAGAGCCCATATCTTAAGTTGGTTAAGATTTGGGGTTGTCTGGCCTATGTCTAAAAGCAAAATCCGGACAAGCTCGAGGCAAGATCTGTTATGTACAACTGGAAAGGTTCCAGCTATACAAACAACAGCAGATGATTTGGTAGAACCAAAGGATTCAGTAGATTCCAACGAACCTCAGCCTCTCCGCCGATCTAGTAGGGTTCCTCACCCACCTGAGAGATACTTCGGTTTCTCTATGACAGTGGGAGCGAGGACTGCATCATAAGATGATGACCTAACTAGTTTCGAGCTGGCCATCAGGAGTAAGACTCTGTAATAAGAATGGCTGGATGCTTAGCGATCTGAGATGGAATCCTTATACACCAGCAAAGTATGGACTTTGGTTGCTATATCTGAAGGGTTAAATCCCCATCAGGAGCAAGTATATCTTGAGAAGATTACTTGGTGTAGATGGAAAAGTTGAGACTTTCAAAGCTAGACTTGTTAAAGCTTTTCGTCATCGACCAGGCATGGATAATGATGAAACCTTTTCAAGTAGCTATGCTTAAGTCCATCCAGATCCTACTTACCACGGCTACATACCATGACTACGATATCTGGTGGTTGGGTGTCATGACAGCTTTTCTAAATGATGTTTAGAAGAGAGCGTCTATAAGTACACAGCCAGAGGGCCTCGTAGACAGTGGGAGCAGCGGAAACGTGTGCAAGATGCTTTATAGGATAAAGCAGGCATCACGGAGTTGGAACATCTATTTTGATGGATTAGTCAAAGAAGTTGACATCATCAAAATAGTAGATGAACCTTGTATAAACAAAAAGGTAGTAGGGAGTATGGTGATGATCCTCGTAGAGTACGTGGATGACATACTCTTGATAGGAAAAGAGTTTCCTATGCTACGCTCGATCAATGTCCGCTTATCACAATGATTCTCCATATAGGATCAAAGTGATACCTCCTAAATCCTGGATTTTGGATCTATGAGATAGATCTAAATGGATGTTAGGATTCTCACTAGTTGTAGTGAGATGGTATCAATTGATCCTGGGGAAAATCACTGGAAGTGTTCCAGGGTGATAAAGACGACTGAATGTCAGTCACAGGCATTGTCTTTACCCTCAGTAAAGGGACGGTATATTAGAAGAGTTCCAAGCTAGATACCGTGGCATACTAGACGATAAAGGCAGGATACATCGCTACTTAAGATGCTACCCTAGAGGCTGTTTGGGTGTATATTGGTTCATGAGATGAACTATGTTCCTCCCATTGTGTGACAATGGAGTTGTGGCTTATGCCAAGGAACGCAGGTCCCATCAGTGATCCAGACATATTCTAAGGCAGTATCACCTGATCATGGAGATAGTTGATCTCCAGGGGATCGAGGACAGGAGAGTAGACTCAGAGGACAACACAGCGGATCCACTCACAAAGGCCTATACCCAGAGAGAGATTTTTATGGGATGGTTGAGTATGAGATACTACAACCACTGCTACAGATGGTCCTTGTGCAAGTGGGAGATTGTTAGTTATATGTATGCCCTAGAGGCTATTACTGTACATAGGATGTATATTGTAGTGGATGCTGGGACATATATAGGGAGGACTTTCTTGCTCGACATGATAGTATGCTATCTGGTTGATCTTTACCTTAACGTGTATACTGGATGTCTCTCTGTTACATGTTGGTAAAGCCCTTAGGATGTGTGCTTGACTACCTGGACTATGATGCAGATCATACTAGTGGGGACAGATAGTCTATAAGTACATCCTTCAAAGTCCCTAGTCGTGGGTATATCGAGACGGGGCATCGATATACCAGAGTAGACTAGCGTATACCTTCTCGACCCATACAGATGGGCGATGGATGATCCCATATCCATTGGTGTTTGACATCAGAGATGATATACGGGTGCTCAGTGGAGACTGGGTACACTGGACGGACTCGCCGAGAACTCCCAGATGGTATTATACCTCACGTCAGATGGCAGTTCTCTGGTGACACTGGTACAGAGTAGTCTGTTGACCCGAGATCGTCATAGAGTCTTGTGTGGCTCCCACCGTGCTTTGATTTCCATCTTACCACGTCCAAGAGGGCGTGCAAAACGGTGGTTTTTAGGTACAGTCCCGAGTCACATGGAAGCAATGAGCGATAGGAGGGGATTCATCTCTCCCGGTATAGGGAGTTGAAGTTGCGCTGTGTTCGATTGGCTATAACAGGAAATCGCTGGCCAGGGTTGCTGAGATTTACTGGTAAGTGTTACCAGTAGTTTCTCGAATTGTTATAGACCTCATATCGACACGACTTATCGAGCTATTGGGGTCTGACGTTTACCACCCCTAGGCGAGATATGCGACATATCAGACGATCAGACCGGACTGTACGGTAGTGTTACTGGTTGGATTCACTGGAGTGTGAGCGGGCTTGCTCGTCGATCTTCAGATCGCTCAATACCCGGGTGGCCGTTACGTTTAGCAGACCGCTTGCGGCTTGTGGGTGCTTGATATGATCATCACCTGCTGCCGGCGTATTGACGAGTCTTTAGAGTCCTACACAGAGGTTTCCTGGCTCAAGCGAAACGAAATAGGAGCGCATATGAGATATGTGCGGGACCGAGAATAATGCGTGTATGTGATACCGTATTCCATTCTCGCGATAAATGTATCGATTGTTTGTATGCGATATAACCTAGTTATCGATTCAAGCATTGATTCAATAAACCTATACATAGGATACTAGTCGGTTATATGCGATATGACCGGATCGTTAAATCAAGTGTTGATTTAATGATTTAATGTATAATTATATATTTGATATATTACTTTGCGTTAACTAGTATCGGTTCACTTTAAATGGATATTCTCACTCGGATGTGCACATTGTATATGTGATATACTTTTTGTGCAATTGATTGTATCATGTTTGATGATACATGTTAACTTGGTTAAGTGTAAAGATTAAACCATGGTTAAATTGATGATTAGGGTTTTCTTTTTCTTAATCATTTATTTATTTGTTTATTTGGAAAAGATTAGAAATGAAATGGTTGCAAATTTTGTTTCTTTCTTTGAAGCTTCATGAAGCTTTGACTTTGTGACCATTTTGTCTCATGCTTAACCCTAACCTTTGCAATTAACCATGGTCTATTCTCTACACCTAATCATGGTTATTATTATGATAAGTTTCCTTTTTCTTTTCCTTTTTATTAACTTATCATAATAGATCATTATCTTCTTCTTCATCTTCTTGAATGAAGAAAGCTTCTCTTCATCAATGGTGGATTGATGAAAAGTGTGAGAAATCCAATTCTAAAGTCTACCCACTTCCTATTTCTTCATCCTCTACCTCTTGCCAAGTAGTAGAGTGTGTTTTCTTCACTAGTTTCTTGACTTGGTGAAGTCGGAGCTTGATTTAGCGATGCCTCGACGTAGATCATCTTCGGCATGGACATCGATGACCTAGCCTGTCCATTCTCCGATGAAGCCGACGCTAGAGCCCGGGACTTGTTATGGACAGCGAGGAGACTTCATTGCGGAGCTATGGACGTGGAGAACCGGATCTACAAAGGTTGTATTTCCGTATCTCTTAGTTAAGTGTTAACTAGTTTGCTTTTTCGCCTAGAAATCTAGCCAACGATCCGTTCTAGGGTTTCTCGGCACCGTTTAAATTTTGAAAATGGCATGGTTGATGCCTTGTGAGACCTCATTAGGATGCCTAGGAACCCTACACACATATCTCATATGCGCTCCTATTTCGTTTCGCTTGAGCCAGGAAACCTCTGTGTAGGACTCTAAAGACTCGTCAATACGCCGGCAGCAGATGATGATCATATCAAGCACCCACAAGCCGCAAGCGGTCTGCTAAACGTAACGGCCACCCGGGTATTGAGCGATCAGAAGATCGACGAGCAAGCCCGCTCACACTCCTGTGAATCCAACCAGTAACACTACCGTACAGTCCGGTCTGATCGTCTGATATGTCGCATATCTCGCCTAGGGGTGGTAAACGTCAGACCCCAATAGCTCGATAAGTCGTGTCGATATGAGGTCTATAACTGTTCGAGAAACTACTGGTAACACTTACCAGTAAATCTCAGCAACCCTGGCCAGGGATTTCCTGTTATAGCCAATCGAACACAGCGTAACATCAACTCCCTATATCGGGAGAGACGAATCCCCTCCTATCGCTCATTGCCTCCATGTGACTCGGGACTGTACCCAAAAACCACCGTTTTGCACGCCCTCTTGGACGTGGTAAGATGGAAATCAAAGCACAGTCGGAACCACACAAGACTCTATGACGATCTCGGGTCAACAGACTACTCTGTACCAGTGTCACCAGAGAACTGCCATCTGACGTGAGGTATAATACCATATGGGAGTTCTCGGCGAGTCCGTCCAGTGTACCCAGTCTCTACTGAGCACCCGTATATCATCTCTGATGTCAAACACCAATGGATATAGGATCATCCATCGCCCATCTGTATGGGTCGAGAAGGTATACGCTAGTCTACTCTGGTATATCGATGCCCCGTCTCGATACACCCACGACTAGGGACTTTGAAGGATGTACTTATGGACTACCATGTCCCCACTAGTATGATCCGCATCATAGTCCAGGTAGTCAAGCACACATCCTAAGGGCTTTACCAACATGTAACAGAGAGACTATCAGTGTACACGTTAAGGTAAAGATCAACCAGATAGCATACTATCATGTCGAGCAAGAAAGTCCTCCCTATATATGTCCCAGCATCCACTACAATATACATCCAATGTACAGTAATGGCCTCTAGGGCATACGTATAACTAACAGTTCATAAATGAACTCCAAATCCAAACTTCTTAGACTGTATCGTCAACTGAACTTAATCAGTATCCTGCGTCTTGCCTCCCTCAGTATCCGCTTGGACCGCCTGTCCAAAATACTGCCCCTCGTCAGAGGGAAAAGTATAACTCTAACAGTCACTCTGTCATCCAGGTCACCTTGGAAGCCCGTAATGATAACCGTCCCCCGAAAGCGGCTGTCGTTATCATATCCCTAGAACATCCACTTATGTTCTAAAACTGCTTCTGAATGTTTCTCCAGGATTGGATCAATATCAACTTATTGCATCTACTGCAAAAACAACATCTGGTGTGGTACTTGACATCTTATGATTGACTCAATTGCCTAAGCAAGTGATCTGCCAATCATGCACATCCCTCTCCCCTTTAGTCTGTAAGACACCTTTAGAGAGGGTGACTCCATCACCTGCAGGTACACTACCGTTCCAGGTGTCGTCCATTCTAAAACACCTTTAGAATGCTGTCTAAGTACCCTGATTGGGAAACTACCCAAATCTAGATCTAACACCATAGATCCAGTAACCAGAATGTCTGATATGAAATCCATGACCTTTGTGGAGAAACTACTGTGTGACGACCAATGTATAACCGATCGTAGTATAGGAATATCACTTCCTACTCTGTGTATGTCATCCAAATACCAGGACATCATACCCTACTACCTTCTTAACAGATCCATCCCTTATTCTGATGAAGTCAAACCTATGACTGTCACATCAGAAATAGATGATCTATCTCCGCTATATCTGCTTTAGTCTATAAATAGACATAAGTTACTTGTCTACTATGCTTCCGGTGCTCCCACTGACTACGACAACCTTCTGGCAGAGTCATATACACGTGCACTTCTAAAGCTAGTTTAGAACGATGCTACACTCATCCTCCTGCCGGGTCTCACAGTCTGGAACAACAGCAATGGCAAGTCTGGGTAAACAAGAACCTCCCTGTCACCGTCTTTGAGCATACCGAAGTACCTCTCGAGTGCCTGAGGTTACCCACCATATCTGCGGAGTGGCTAATGGAATGTCAAACCAGATTGAATCTTTAGGTCCTTATTAAATTTTCAGTAATCGTTTGCTGTTCTGGAATCACTTCCAGTTCTACCATATTCCCACTACTGTTTTCTGAAAAATCCATTTTACTAAAACTGTGGCGAGTCAAGAACAATATCACTATTGATCTTCCAGATGGTAGAAAGTCAACCCTCGTCATAGCCCGGGTCAACCCACAAACAGCCATTACAGAAACGTGCCTTGAGTTATCCAGAGTCTGGTTTTAAGCATAAGCCAGACAACTTCCCATACCTTAACATTGTTAAGATATGAACTATTCTATATCCAATATAGAAACAGAGGCACTGATTTAATTGGAACCAGATTCAAATCATGCAGCTGTCTCCAGTGCATGTTAACTAAATGGAAGGAGGCCGATCAGCGTTACTCAACTCAGGAGTACATCCAGATATGAGCAAACTGAAAGAGAAGCAATTTCTCATAATCATTACTATTAACTGAATACCATACACAAGTATCCACATCTTCGATCACCTTGAAGAATCCTGATACTTGCAACACTTTGTTCTTTACTTTATTCATATACCTATAACTTCTCAAAACTTAGACCTTGCATTTCTGCGAAACACGTGCCTAAGAACTAGAGAAGTCACAAGTAAATAGAATATAATACGAGTACCAACCCCTCTGTCCTCATGGACACTGGACAAAATACATTACTCTGTATAAGTCCCCTGAGTCTAATAACTCTTCCCTTTGTGTCGTAGGTTGAAAACTGTACTTATGGTTAAGAAGAATTATACCGCTGTTTAATACTCCTTACCTAACCATCCACTGATATAGGTAAATGTCATAGACATAATTTCAAAAAGTTATATCTCACTTTATAAAAATAAACGTACAGATATATCAATTTGAAATTGGTGCATTACAACGGATATTCAAAGCCAAATATTTGCCGTCCGGCAAACAACCCAGGTGATTTCCTCAAATATCACCAATTACAACGAATCCCGATATAATGAGGATGATCACCAAATTCCCAATAACTTACTCCCACTCATCATTTGTAAAACCATACAGATGTGAGAATCATACCTGGTAAATACATACCCTGGAGCAAGGGCTACTTGGGAAATCAGTTTTCTTTTAACAGTACACAGTGAAATTGAAACATTGAAATGTTTCGTAGGGGTATCCGGGTATTCCTAGTAATGCCTCTTCCATTATCCAGATTCATAAATTTAACCGTATATTTCTTTGCCATTTCTCCAAATCCCTTTATATGTCTTTAGCATTACCTTCTGCACACCCCTTTAGGCTAAATGGTTTTCTTCCTTCCCTACCGTTCGGCACCAGCCTATGGTTTGGAAGAAGACTATCCAATAAGCATAATGGGTGTACTCTCCTAGTCCTAGGAGTACTCGTAATCTGAGAGAAGGTAAAGATAAAAGACAACTGAATAAACCTTATTCCTATTTCTCCTGAACCAGAATCCATCCCCGAACTGGAACAAGTTCCTTCGAGTTCGTATATAACCATACGATGGAGTATCCAAATAA
This sequence comes from Agapanthus africanus, assembly GCA_030015575.1. Taxonomy (NCBI): domain Eukaryota; kingdom Viridiplantae; phylum Streptophyta; class Magnoliopsida; order Asparagales; family Amaryllidaceae; genus Agapanthus; species Agapanthus africanus. The sequence continues at coordinate 718,058,381 of JASDDO010000019.1, read as the reverse complement.
CTGTGGATCTTCGTAGTGATATGGAGTGTTCTGGAGAAATACAAAGGTGATGTAGGATTGGCGAAGAAATACTTGGTTTGGTCGTGAATAGCAGTCGCAATTTACTTTGCCCTCTTACTAATCCCTTTATTTGTCTTTACTTAATACCTTCTGTACACCATCGTTAGGCTAATTGGTTTTCTTCATTCCCTACCGTTCGGCACCTGCCTATGGTTTGGAAGAAGACTATCCAATTAGCGTAATAGGTGTACTGTCCTAATCCAAGGAGCACTCGCAACCTGAGAGAAGGTAAAAAGAAAAGACAACTGAATAGTCCTATTCGTTTTCTCCAGAACCGGAAACCATCCTCGAATCTGGAACAAGTTCCTTCGAGTTCGTATATAACCATACGATGGTTTTATCCAATGGAAGTGGATGTTCGTAGTAATACGGGGTGTTCTGGAGAAAAGGGTAAAAGTAGGAGTGGCTATGAGGTATGCAACTCTAACAATCCAAAAGCCAGTCTTTAAAGGTGCGGTTAATCTTGGTCACTGAGTCATAGTCAAGGGTCGGGACATGGTCGCTGCCAAAGAGAGAGAGAAAAGAAATACTCTGCGTGCACTCTAACCTAAATCAGAATGGTTATCAATTTATCTAATCAGGAAACCTCCCACTGTATCCTCAAATTCTCCTCCAAACCTGAAAGAAGAATTAGTCGGGATCACCCGAGGAGTAAACCAACTCATCAGTGGGAATCGGGATCCAACTATCATCGCATGATAACGTGATGGAATCCACTCATGTTATCACACTCCAGAAGGTATGCGCATGCCTGGCAAGTTTCAGTTTCTTTAGAAACTCCCGATGTGATTTTTACCCCATGCTCTTATGACCTTGACGTAGGCCAACATATCATAAGTCACATGTCAAGTTCTACCGGTTATTATCCAGGTTAATTTGAACCCACCCGTACATACCCTTGATGAAGGCAAAAATAGTAGTGCGACTGTCTCAAACTAACACATCTATCTATCCAACAGAAAAGTAACAAATAGCTACCATACACTATGCCTTGACGTAGGCCAACATACATAGTATGAATACTAAGTGCTACCTTTTTGAAATGACGGAGGGCTATGAATGGTTTTTGGCGAAAAACCTATAACGTAATGAACTTGATATCGTTGAAGGAACCGGATAGCTTTTTATAAAATTATAGTGACGAAAATCTTTACTAAAGAGGTCACTCCAGGTGAAGGGATCTCGGCTCTTTCCCCGTAAAATGAGGTGCAGGATATTCCAACTGAATACCACTATGCAAAGCAGAAGGCAATCGGCTATATTGATGTTATTACCCTGACGCAAACTTCTGTCTAAGGGGTCACTCCCGGTGAAGGGATCTCGGCCCTTTCCTCGTCGACTGAGGTGCTGGATATTCGTTACCGAATACCACTGTGCAAAACAAAAGAGAACGTCCTTGCAATAACAGCTTTTTTTGAAAAATGATCCAACAACATCAGAATAGGTTTGTTTAGCTTGCATTGATCCGAATCAATACAGTCCCATCAATTGATCACACCACAAAAGAACGAAAATACGATGTACGTATATACCATCCGCATTCGCCACTGGGTCCCGTCATCACCCGTTAGGTTACTTAACTAACGACAGAGCGGGGACTGGACTACCGCGGGTGTAAAACATATACAACATCTACTAGTATATATATCAATATATAATATTTTCTCAAGGCGTGATAAAATGCAACATCACAGAAATGTAATAAGCATCACAGAACAATACAGATAATCTGGGATCCCCGGGTTTCATAGAGCCGCTACTAAAACACGACGTTCCCCTGGTCGTGTGGATAGCCTGTGCAATGAAATCCTAGACCCCTACGGGCGCGGCAAGTTACCCACCAAAACTTGAAGTGAGGCAGCCCCCTTCAACAACGTGAATGGACCACCCAACCCTTCACGGAATCCGGTAACTTGAGCACCCCTCCTTGGGTCAACCTGTACCCCTACGAGTGCGGCAAATAGCCTGCCAATTCTAGAGTAAAGCCCCCTCCGTCTCAAAGCCATGAGATGCGGGCCCGTTTCCCTCTAGAACCCGGCTATCCATGCACCCCACCGCGGGGTAATCCTAGTACAGAAAGTAAAATATACAACGGGTACATCAACCTCAGCCCGGTCTTGCCCCAAAAGAATAATATACAAATAGGCAGTAACGGCAGTCCACATGTCGGACGCTCGTTCCGCAATATCAAATGTACATATACAACCAAAATGTACTACCATTGCATCTAGGCTATCCACCACAACAAATCCGCAACATCACAGCACAACACAGAACATTAACGTGAATGTCTCGTTCGCAAATCCGTCTAAAAGGGCTATAACAATTAGACAGGATTTACCGATCAAATGACATTCACGGTCGCAGATATAATGTAAATACTGTGAACTAACATGTTTAAAATTTTCGATCGATAAAATTTCCCGAAGTGGGCCCCAAGCACCAAACAAAAATTACCAGAAACCCCATTTCCAAGTCAGAGACACCTGTAGCAAATTTGGTGCAGTAAAGAGATATAATGGCGGCGGAACCACGGCCAATGCATGGGTGGGGCCGCGGTTCCGCAGTGGAACAGTGGCAACAAGCTACCAAATTTTCACAGAACTCATAAAAAACCCTGCACGAATTTCTGCAATACACTAAATGATTTTTTGACCACAGAAAAAATTCGACAGAAACTGTGACTTGAAAATGTGCTTTTTGGAATTTTCGTCCGATCGAAGTTTTAAACACGCTAGAGCAAGCTAGAAAAGGTTAATGGCATGGCTCTGATACCATGTAAGTCTACGGTAGCGTCCCGGCCGTCTGTACGAGGCCAAAGTGCGGAAATGAAAACTTTTTCAAACAAGAAAAACGGCGCTATCGTATGCTTAAAACCCGGATCGAACCATTAACCTACTACTAGCTATCTAGAGAGAGGGTTGGAAAGCTATACTGATCGATCTGTGTCCTTCGGTCTTCGGCCACCATCCCAAGCTCCTCGCGGTATCTCCGGTCTCGATCTCCTCGTCGGAAAGGGCACCACATCTACGAGTCTTTTTACGGGCTCCCGCTTCATCCGAAGCAACTCGGGCACGAAGTGTGCTAGCCGACGTGTCCAAGGTGTTGTAGAGAATGTTTGTGATCACTTTGTCTCTTGCATCCATTGCTTTGGATGGAGGTTGAAGGTGTTGCCATTAATGAAAATGGTGAGCTAGAGAAGAAAGAGGAAGAAGAAGAAGAGAAGGCTTTCATTCTTTTGTGTTTCATATGATAAAATGAGAGAGAGTAAAAAGAATAATATGAGAGCTTCACACTCATGGCAGCCCCCCTCTCTCTCCTCTTATCAAATCAACACAAATCCATCATATAATGTGACATTAGCATATAAAAATAGACCATGAGTCACTAATGAAGTCCATGTCACATTTAATGCATCTCATGATGAAATTCTAGCTCATTATTTCAATTAACAAATATTAATCCAAATGTTTGCCACAACAAAAAGATACGGCAACTTCTAAAGTAAACTCGTGGCGGATCACAAGGATACCCCTCACCTGTATATACATACCTGCACCCGCATTCCGACTGAATGCGAATGCGATGAGACTAAACTAATCCAACAAATCTAATACTAGGATCCGGCTTAAACCAAAGCCCACTAGTATGATCCGTCCGATCATGATCCGTGCAATACCGCACGTATATGATCGAACCCTGCCATATATCATACGGCCTCTATAACGTTTCGCCCGAAACTTGAGAAACTGTCTGTCGGGAACTCTAAAGACTGGTCAATACATTGGCTGTGGATTTAACCACCAGCACGTCAGAGGTACTAGCCGTACGTAACGGGTCACCGGGTATTGACCAAAAGGGAGGTCGATGAGCGAACTCATCCTGACACCCTACTGAGCCTGTCAGTGACAATATTCGTACAGTCCGGTCCGTTCGTCTATGAGCATCGCATGTCGGGCCTAGGGGTTGGTAAAAGTCAGACCCCCAAAAGCGGTACAAGTCATGTCAGAGTGTAGCCCAGAACACCCTGAGATACTACTGGAATACCTACCAGTAAATCTCCTGCCTTGGCCAAAGACTTCGTGTAATGGCTCTCCTAGACACAGCGTGACCTCATCCCCAATACCGGGAGAGACGAACCCCTACCGATCCGCTCACTGCCTCCATGTGGCTCGGGATTGTACCCAACTAAAACCTGTTTGCATGACTCCTTTGAGCCGTGATTGGGTAGTAATCAAAGCACAGTAGGAACTCACACGAGACAAATGACGATCTCAGGTCAATGAACTAACCTGTACACATGTCACCAGGGAACTGCTATCTGACGTCAGGTATAATACCAACTAGCATGCTCCCGGCGAGTCCTGTCCGGTGTACTCATAACGCAATGAGTATTTGTATACATCTTAGGTGATCCAACTGACACCAATGGCTTGTGAGACCGGCCACCGCCCCTCGTCGGGGTCTCGATATACACTAGTCTACTAATGGAGTATCGATGCCCAGTCTCGAAACTCCCACGACTAGGGTCCTTTTAAGGATGTGCTTATAGACCCCAGCTCCCACGTATATGATCGCCATCATACTGCTGGCCGTCAAGCAAGAATCCTAAGGGCTCTATCAACGTGCAATAGTGACCTGTAAGGTCATCTAAAGCTGTACACGATGATAAAGACAAACCATGGTAACATACTATTCTCCATCAACGTGTAATAGTGAACCACAATGTCACCTAAAACATGTACACGATGATAAAGACAAACCAGATAATATACAAATCTCTCGAGTAAGACTGTCCTACGGGTATAGGTCCTCCCTCAATCATTGCAATCACGTGCCTGTGATCCAATAATTGACTCTGAGGGCACTATATCCAACAGGTTAATGGTTCGATAAGCATACGATAGCACCGGTTTCATGTTTAGAAAAATTTTCGTTTCCGCATTTTGGCCTCGGAATGACGGCCGGGGCGCTACCGTTGTCTTACATGGTATCAAAGCCACGCCATTAACCTTTACTAGCTTGCTCTAGCGTGTTTAGAACTTCGATCGGCCGAAATTTCCAAAAACCGCGTTTCCAAGTCACAGTTTCTGTCGAATTTTTCCTGTGGTCAAAAAATTATTTAGTATGTTGCAGAAATATGTGCAGACTTTTCTAACAAAACTGAGAAATTTTGGTTCACTGTTGGCACTGTAGCGCCGTGGAACCGCGGCCGTAACCACGTTTTGGCCGCGGCTCCGCCGCAGTACTGTAGCCAAAGTGCACCAAATTTTCTGAGGTGGTCTCTGACTTGGAAATGGGGTTTCTAGTAATTTTTATTTTGGCCCAGATTATTTTCAGTACTGGGTATTGTACTTGGGGCCCACTTCGGGGAATTTTTTCGACCAAAAATTTTAAAACATGTTAGTTCACAGTATTTACATTATATATGCGACCGTGAATGTCATTTGATCGGTAAATCTTGTCTAGTTGGTATAGCCCTTTTAGACTGATTTGCGAACGTGACATTCACATTGATGTTCTGTTTTGTGCTGTGATATTGCGGATTTGTCGTGGTGGATAGCCTGGATGCAATGGTAGTAAAGTTTGGTTGTATTTATACATTTGATATTGCGGGGCGACCGTCCGACATGTGGACTGCCCTCACTACCTGTTTGTATATTATTCTTTTGGGACACGACTGGGCCGAGGTCGATATACCCGTTGTATATATTTTACTTTCTGTACTAGGATTACCCTGCGGTGGGATGCACGGATAGCCGGGTTCTAGAGGGAAACGAGCCCGCATCTCATGGCTTTGAGATGGAGGGGGCTTTACTGTAGAATTGGCGGGCTATTCGCCGCACTCGTAGGGGGTACAGGTTGACCCAAAGAGGGGTGCCCAAGTTACCGGATTCCGTGAAGTGCTGGGTGGTCCATACACGTTGTTGAAGGGGGCTGCCTCGCGTCAGGTTTTGGAGGGTAACTTGCCGCGCCCGTAGGGGTCTAGGATTTCATTGCACAGACTATCCACACGACCAGGGGAACATCGGGTTTCAGTAGCGGTCTATGAAACCCGGGGATCCCAGACTATCTGTATTGTTCTGTGATGCTTATTACATTTATGTGATGTTGCATTTATCACGCCTTGAGCGATTATTATATATTGATATATATACTAGTAGATGTTGTATATGTTTTACACCCGCGCTAGTCCAGTCCCCGCTCGGTCGTTAGTTAAGTGACCTAACGGGCGATGACGGGACTCAGTGGCGAATGCGGATGGCATGTACGTATATCGTATTTTCATTCTTTATTGGTGTGATCAATTGATGGGACTGCATTGATTCGGATCAATCCAAGCTAAACAAACCTATTCTTATTTTGTTGGAACAATTTTCAAAAATCTGTTATTGCATAGACGTTCTCTTTTGTTTTGCACAGTGGTACTCGGTTATGAATATCCAGCACCTCAGTCGACGAGGCAAGGGCCGAGATCCCTTCACCAAAATGGTAGATGAACCTTGTATATACAAAAAGGTAGTAGGGAGTATGGTGGTGATCCTCGTAGAGTACGTGGATGACATACTCTTGACAGGGAAGGAGTTTCCTATGCTACGCTCGATCAATCTCCGCTTATCACTAGGATTCTCCATATTGGATCAAAGTGATACCTCCTAAATCCTGGGTTTTGGATCTATGAGATAGATCTAATTGGATATTAGGATTCTCACTAGTTGTAGTGAGATGTTATCAATCGTTCCTGGGGAGAATCACTGGAAAGGTTCCAGGGTGATAAGGACGACTGAATGTCAGTGGAAGGCATTGTCTTTACCCTCAGTGGAGGGACGGTATGTTGGAAAAGTTCCAAGCTAGATACCATGACTTACTAGATGATTAAAGGCAAGAAACATCGTTATCAAGGACGCTACCAAAGAGGCAGTTTGGATATATATAAGTTCATGAGATGAATTTCGTTCCTACCATTGTGTGACAATGGAGTTGTGGCTTATGCCAAGGAGCGCCCGTCCCATCAGAAATCTAGATATAATTCTTAGGCAGTATCACCTGATCATGGAGATGGTTGATCTCCAGGGAGATCGAGGTTAGGAGAGTAGACACAGAGGACAACAGCGCAGATCCACTCACAAAGGCCTTTTTCCCAGTAGAGACTTTTATGGGATTGTTGAGTATGAGATACTTCAACCACAGCTAATTGTTGGGTATGTGATAGCACAACAGATGGCCCAAGTGCAAGTGGGAGATTGTTAGTTATATGTATGCCCTAGAGGCCATTACTGTACATATGATGTATATTGTAATGGATGCTTGGACATATATAGAGAGGACTTTCTTGCTCGACATGATAGTATGCTATCTGGTTGTACTTTATCTTAACATGTACTCTGATTGTCTCTATGTTACATGTTGATAAAGCCCTTAAGATATGTACTCGACTATTAGGACTATGATGAGATCATACTAGTGGGGCCACGGTAGTCGACGAGTACATCCTATAACTGTTCCTAGTCGAGGGTGTATCGAGACAAGGCATCGATACACCAGAGTAGACTAGCATATACGCATCTTGACCCATATGATGGGCGATGGATGATCCTATATCCATCGGTGTTTGACATCAAGGATGGTGTACGGGTGCTCAGTAGAGACTAGGTACACTAGACGGACTCGCCGAGAACTCCCAGATGTTATTATACCTCACGTCAGATGGCAGTTCTCCGGTGACACTGGTACAGAGTAGTCTGTTGATCCGAGATCCTCATAGAGTCTTGTATGATTCCCACTGTGCTTTGATTTCCATCATACCACGTCCAAGAGGCCGTGCAAAAAGGTGGCTTTTGGGTACAGTCCCGAATCACATGGAGGCAATGAGCGATGGAGGGGATTCGTCTCTCCCGGTATAGGGAGTTGATGTTGTGCTGTGTTCGATTGGCTATAACTGGAAATCCCTGGCCAGGGTTGCTGAGATTTACTGGTAAGTGTTATCAGTAGTTTGTCGAACTGTTATAGACCTCATATCGACACGACTTATCAAGCTACTGGGGTCTGACGTTTACCACCCCCAGGCGAAATATGCGACATATCAGACGACGAGACCGGACTGTACGGGAGTGTTACTGATTGGATTCATAGAAGAATGTACAGGCTTTCTTGTTGATCTTCTGATCGCTCTATACCTGGGTGGCTATTACGTTTAGCTGACCGCTTGCAGCTTGTGGGTGTTTGATATGTTCATCACCTACTGCCGGCGTATTGACGATTCTTTAGAGTCCTACACAGAGGTTTCTTGGCTCAGGAAAAACGGAGTAGGAGCACATATATGATATGTGCGGGACCGAGATCAATTCGTGTATGTGATACCGTATTAGATTCTCACGATATGAGATATCGGCCAGGTATATGAGATATAGCCGGGTCATCGGATCAAGTATTGATTCGATGAACTAATACAGATTATATTAGTCGGTTATTTGTGAAATAGCCGGATTATCGGATCAAGTGTTGATTTGATAATTTAATGTATAATTATATATTTGATATATTAAATTACATTAACTAATATTAGCTCACTTATTGATTCATTTTCTCACTCGGGTAATACATTGATATATATGCGATATATGTTAATTGTATTATTTTCTTTTGTTACAAATATATATTATATATGTGATATATAATATTGTAACATGATATGATTACTAATGCAACATGTTTAGTGGAGATTAAACAAGATTAGGGTTTGATTTGGGTTAGTTCTTTCTTGATGTTTCTAGAAGGTTTCTTTTTGTTTTGAGCTAAGATATTATGGTTGATATTTTTTAGTGACTCATTCTTAACCCAACCCAAACCCTTAGCCCTAGTTAAATCTCTACATGAGTTAGCCTTGTCTTAGTTGACCATGGTTGCATTTGTAATGATATTATCATTTGCATTATTCATCACAAAAGGTTTATTCATTGTTCATCTTCTTCTTCCTTCTTGCAAAGCTTTCTAGCTTTGATTCTTGTGATGAAAATGGGTGAGATTATGAAAATAAAATAGAGCTAAATTCCTACTTCATCATCCTAATCTATCCTAGTCATTTAGATTAGGGTGTTCACTTCGTTTGTGAGTGAGAGCTTGTGTTTAAGAAACTTCAAGGTAGATCATCTTAGTTATCGAAGATCAGAAGCAAGTTTGCATCATTCTCTTCATGGAGCCTCTCTAGAAACTGGGTACATGATGATCGCAGCGAAGGGACCTCAACAAGGAGCTTATGAAGTGAAGGACCGGACTACAAAGGATGTAATCCCAAACTCTTAGATGTTAAAGTGTTTAACATGTTTTGTTTCGCCTAATCTCTAGTTTAAAGATCTTGGTTAGGGTTGTTCGGCACGTTTAAATTTTAAATCGAGCATGGTTGATGCCTCGTAGACCCTTTGAGAGTGTCTAGTAACCCTATAGTGGTATCAGACCCAAGCTACAGCTTTAGGCGAAGTCTAGACGAAGTTTAAAGTCCGATCGAACCCTGAAACCCCGGTTAATACCATTCTCTCGAAATTTTGTAAAAATGTGATTTTTTCTGCATTAAAAATACTCAAAAAAATCAGCAGGGAATTCTAAGGATATTTGTAAAATATGACCCTCTAATTCCATTAAAGAGCAGCGGAACCGCGGCAGGACCCTTGCTTGCGCGGCGGTTCCACGGCCGTCTCTAGGGATTAGGGTTTTATTTTCCTACAGTAATGTCCGTAGGTGTTTCCTCATATTTCTGGGTATTTTTAATTATACTCAAGTGTTGAGTTTTCTGGGATGTATTGGGGACTCGTTGATTCGATCGGATAATTTAACTTCATTTAGTTTGTCCGGGTAATTTTTAGAACGTGTTAAAACGTTCGAACGGATATCAATAACTCACTTTTTCCCCTGCCGGAAAATTTCCAAGCATTGGATTTTTCCGTAGTTTAAGAACGTTCTAAGTCGTGCAAGTAATGCGGTGGACCCTCTAGAAGACAACAAACCTTAACTCGATTATGTGACCGTCTGAATCGCCTCTGAACCTTAGGGTTTGGGGCAGTACGGCGTGCCACATGCGAGGCGTTGGCTTGAACCTTCTATGGCTGGACCATTGGTACTGTGGCATGTGATGGATGTTTTTAAACTAATTTCAAGTGTTGAGAACTATTTGGGAAAACTTGGGTGTTTGATTATTCGATCGGAAAGTTTAACATTGTCTATTTATCTGGAATATGATACAATATTTGGAATCCACAAGTAGTTATGAGATAACTAATTTGAATGTTATAAATCTAGCGGTTTAGTCTCAGATGATCGGTTGCCACGGGATTTTGATGCGATCAAAAGTCCGTTGCAATCACGTAGCGTACGCGGATACTCGCCGGGTAAACTTAATAGACAGCCATGCCCCATAGCCCCGACCAAGTGACTGTAGGAGAACCCCATCGCCAAAAGCATCCGTTCGGGTGCTCGCTGCAGCGGTGTTCTGCCTTAGTGCACTTCGTCGACGGCATCGGGGGTGCGGCCGTCTACTAAAGTTTGCGACGAGCATTCGATTAGGATGTCGGGAATCTTGTTGAATTGCCCGACTTGATATTGAAAAGAGTTTTCGATAATGAGACTAAAATGCGGGGTTTATAATTGTTAGGCATGAGATGTCTAAGGTATTCATTTGGTTAGGCATGCGATGTCTAAGGAGGTTGCGGATTCCAACTGTTGTAGTTTTACACTTTCTTTTCTGCGACCGTAAGTGTAGTATATAGTTGTATCGCCGGTTTTCGTTACTATACATCGACGACAATCGGCATATGCATACTTACTTACGTTGATGACATGTGATGTTATGTGTTACTGTGATATGTTATATTGGATCGTCGTGTTTGAGTAGCCGGGGGTTTTATGTGAGATGAGAGTTTTTTCATTTTCATTCATGTAAAATTCATTTATATTTAATATTCTTTTATTGGGGCACTTCCTAGCTGAGGATGATGTCACCATTGTATATTATTTACTTTTTCGCATTAGGTAGACCCAAGGCGGGGAGCACAAGTAACCGGGTTCTAAGGTCCAGTGGGAGACCATCTCGAGGAGTCGAGACCGGGTCTCCTGACCCTAGAATTGGCAGTGTTGCTTGCCGCTCTCGTAGGGGTCTAGGGATGTGGGTTTGGCTATTCATCGCGACCGCGGAATCCGTGTTTTAAACAGGCTCGTATTAAAAACACGGACGTCCTAGTATATCCAATATTTCATATATGTTCTTCTGCTGCAATGTTCTGTGATAAGATCATATTACTGCCTGAGACGAATGTTTATATTATATATATGAGATATATATTATATATGTTGATTTCGTTTCATATCTGATCCATGTGAAGCATAATAAAATGGGACTTCATTAATGAGATTAATGAAATAAAAGAAACCTAAAGATGTTGTAGAAACTTGTTTAAAAACTGGTAGCTCTAATTCTTGCTTTGCATAGCGATGTTCCTTGTAGAACATCCAGCACCTTTTTCGATAAGGAAAGAGCCGAGATCCCTTCACCAGGAGTGACCTCTTTAGCGGAGCTAGCAGACGCTGCATACTCGGTTTGTCTTTTGATTGCTTCTATAGCTTTTTCTTTGCATAGTGATATTTGTGAAATATCCTGCACCTTATTCGATGAGGAAAAAGCCGACGATCCCTTCACCGGGAGTGACCTCTTTAGCGAAACTAGAAAAGCCTCAAAAACATTCCATTTAAAATCACTCGATTCTACAACGATATCAAGTTCATTACGCAAAAGGTTTTCTTAAAAACCTGTCGTAGCCCTCTGTCATTTCAGATAAGTACTACTTAGTATTCGTGCTGCGTTTGTTGACCTTAGCCAAGGCGTAGTGTGCGGTAACTAATTAGTGCTTATCTTTATAAGCATATGATGCGATTGAGTTAGGGTAGTCGTGCGACTTTGTTGACCTTAGCCAAGTGTCGTGCGGGTGGGTTTAATTCAATCGGGAAATGACGGGTTGAACTTGGCAAGCACTTATGATTTGTTGACCTTAGCCAAGGTCATAAGATGCTAGAGGCAAAATATTATTGGGAATTTCAAGTGTTGAAATTTGCAATGAGATTGCATACCTTTTATGAGATAGTTGGATCCCGATACCCGCTGCGAGTAAGAGTTACTCCTGGGAGAGTTTTACACATTACAATTAGCCGATCAAGTAGGTGTCTAGAAAGGTGTCAACGGGGTTACGCCCCTGGAAAAACGAGATTTACTTTAATTAGGTCCGTGCGAAAGCACGGGGAACCTCCCTCAAAGTACCGACACTGGCCTGGCTGAAAGATTGGTGTATTGTAGGGTGTAATTAATCCCGGCAAGTCTTTCCTTTTCGAGTTTGAAGGAAGATTTGACTAAAACAGTAGGAGACATCTTGAATAGATATATTAGATAACCAATCTGATCTTGAAAGAGTATACGCTGAGTGTTTTCTTCTCTCTCTCTCCAGGTAGCGACCATGTCACGCCTTAATCAAGATAATAATACGGATGTATTGACCGAACCCGCTTGTTATACTGAGCTGGGGAACGTTGGTCCCGCTCCAACTTATAATTGTTATAAGACAGAGCAGGAAATTGGGGATTACCAGAATTCCCGTGCTGCCCAAACGAAAAAAGTGCATGCTGATGCATCTTCTTCGGGTGTGTTCATTACATAGAACTGTTTCTCAATATCCTTTACGTCCTGGGTATTTGATACCGGATCAGGATCCCACATATATAATTTGTTACATGGACTACAGATAGGTAGAGACTGAGAATGGGTGATAAGTTTCATGAGATAGAAACGGTGCAAGTGTTGCAGCCAAGTCTGTTGGTAGTTATTGTTGGAGATAGTGCCCTCAGAGTCAATTATTAGGTCACAGGTACGTGATTGTAATGATTGAGGGAGGACCTATCCCGGTAGGACAGTCTTACTCGAGATGATAGTATGCTATCTGGTTTACCTTTATCATCGTGTACTGCTTTAGGTGACCTGACACGTCGCTATTACACGTTGATAGAGCCCCTAGGATTCTTGCTTGACCACCAGCAGTATGAGGGCGATCATATAAGTGGGAGCTGGGGTCTATAAGCTTATCCTTAAAAGGTCCCTAGTCGTGAGAGTTTCGAGACTGGGCATCGATACTCCATTAGTAGACTAGTGTATACAGTCGAGACCCCGACGAGGGGCGGTGGCCGGTCTCACAAGCCACTGGTGTCAGTTGGATCACCTAAGATGTATACAGGTGCTCATTGGGTTATGAGTACACCGGACAGGACTCGCCGGGAACATGCTAGTTGGTCATATACCAGACGTCAGATGGCAGTTCCCTGGTGACATGTGTGCAGGTTAGTTCATCGACCTGGGGATCGTCATTTGTCTCGTGTGAGTTCCCACTGTACTTTGATTACTACCCTACCACGGCTCAAAGGAGTCGTGCAAACAGGTTTTAGTTGGGTACAGTCCCGAGCCACATGGAGGCAGTGAGCGTATCTTCAGGGGTTCGTCTCTCCCGGTATTGGGGGTGAGGTCGTGCTGTGTCTAGGAGAGCCATTACACAAAGCCCTCGGCCGAGGCAAGGAGATTTACTGGTAGGTATTCCAGTAGTATCTCAGGGTGTTCTGGGCTACACTCCGACACGACTTGTACCGCTTTTGGGGGTCTGACTTTTACCAACCCCCTAAGCCCGCCATGCGATACTCATAGACGAACGGACCGGACTGTACGGATATTGTCACTGACAGGCTCAGTAGGGTATCAGGCTGAGTTCGCTCGCAGACGTCCCTTTTGGTCAATACCTGGTAGCCCGTTATGTATTGGCTTATACCTCTAATGTGCTAGTGGTTAAATCCACAACCAAGGTGTTGACGAGTCTTTAGAGTCCCCCACATTTCAGTTACTCAGCTTTCGGGCGAAAGGTTGTAGAGGCCGTATGGAGATATGGCAAGGTCCGATCAGATACGTGCGGTATTGTACGGATCAGGATCGGACAGATTGTACTATAGGCCGTATGGTTATATGGCAGGGTTCGATCAGATACGTGCGGTATTGCATGGATCAGGATCGAACAGATATTACTAGCCGGTTTTGGTATAAGCCGGATCCTAGTATAGTACAGTGGAGATTTTGTCTCATTGCATTTGTATTTCGGTCGAAATACAGATGCGGGTGTGTCTGCACAGTATCGGGATTTTCCTGTAATTTATTACGGGATCAGTTTTCTGGAGTTGCCAGTTTGCTTTCCGTTTCGGCCAATTTCTATTGTTCCGTTCATTGGCCGAAGATTGGTGGAGGAGGGTTTATTTGCATTGTTGCAAATAGGCTTTTTGTGGAGGGGGTCTTTGCTTATTGTAGCATCATGATGGTTTTCATGATGTGCACCATCATTGACTTCTCATTCTCATGATGGCTTGACTTTTAGTGGGCATGATGGTTGATGATGATGAGGGGTGAGGTTGGTTGAGTGTGGGTTTATTGTTGTGATCATTTCCTTTTTGGCATGATAGCCTTTTCTCTCTCCATTGCATTATTGGATGGCTCTCTCCTTTTCTATCATACTCTCCCTCATTCTCACTCACCCTCATTGGAATGGCCGGCCACTTCCCTATAGGGGCTGTCCAAGTTTTTGGGTGTGGGGTTTTTGTTCATTTCATGTTCCCAAAATCCCCAAAGTTCCTCCACATTGTTCTTGTATCATCCCTCCACCAAAAAGGCAATTCCGATAACCCCAAATGAGACATGCTCGCTACATTCTACAGCGAACCTTGGGCACGTCGAGTAGCCGGCTTCGTGCCCGAGTTGCCTCGGCATTGAGGTGGGAGCCCGTAAAAGAAGTAGGCGGTGTGGTGCACTTCCGGCGACGAGGAGGAGACGGGACATTCCGCAGGAGATCGGGACGATGACGAGAAGACCGGAGGACTTGGATCGTCGGTATATCTCTAACCCGTCTTGTAGTTAGCTAGATCTAGTTTAATGGCCCGATCCGGAGTCTAGTGCGCGGTGGTGCCGGTTTGCAAAGTCCGCAAAATTAAAGTTTATCACCGTTTCCGCATTTGGCCGTCGGATCGACGGCCGGGGCGCCGTCGTGCACTTACAGTGGTATCAGAGCCTCGCCATTAACTTAGTCTAGCTTTGTGTAATGTGTTTTTTAGTTCCGATCGATCGAAATGTCCAAAAACCCGTATTTGCCCACATCAGTTTTCTGTTGGAAATTTTTGGTGTCGAAAAATTTTTCAGGTTGTAAAATATTGATGTACTGGAAAATCTAAGAGCTCTGTAAAAATTCGACGAAGTAACTCCACAGTGGGAGCGCGGAACCGCCGCGAAAACCACCTTACCGCCGCCCTTCCGCCGCGCACTGTGGAGATCACTTCACCAATTTTTTACAGAGGCCTTCTGGGCTTAAAATATGGGTTTTGGAATATTAAAATTGGGCCCAAGTTTTCTGTGAGTGCTACAGTTTTGATTGGGGGCCCACTTGTTAATTTTTGATCGATCGGATATTTTAAACACATTTTTCACAGTATTTACATTATATCTGCGACCGTGAATGTCACTTGATCGGTAAATCCGGTCTAACTGCTATAGCCCGGTTAGACGGATTTGCGAACGTGATTTCACGTTGATGTTTTGTTTTTGCTGTGATGTTGCGGATCGGTCGTGGGGGATAGCCTGGATGCAATGCTAGTACAGTTGTGATTGTATTATGTACATTTGATATTGCGGGGCGAGCGTCCGACATGTGGACTGCCGTCACTGCCTGATTGTATTATTATTTTGGGGCACGACCTGGTTGCGGTCGATGTACCCGTTGTATGTATATTTTACTTTCTGTACTAGGATTGCCCCGCGGAGGGGTGCACGGATAGCCGGGTTCTGGAAGGCAACAAGCCCGCATCTCATGGCATTGAGACGGAGGGGGCTTCACTCTAGGATTGGCGGGCTATTCGCCGCACTCGTAGGGGGTACAGGTTGACCCAGGAGGGGTGCCCAAGTTACCGGATTCCGTGAAGTGCTGGGTGGTCCATTCACGTTGCTGAAGGGGGCTGCCTCGCTTCAGGTTTTGGCGGGTAACTTGCCGCGCCCGTAGGGGTCTAGGTTCTCATTGCACAGGCTATCCACACGACCAGGGGAACGTCGGGTTTCAGCAGTGGCTCTGTGAAACTCGGGGATCCCAGATATCTGTATTGTTTCTGTGATGCTGTTCATTCTCTGTGATGTTGCATTTTATTCACGCCTTGAGCGAATATAATATATTGGTATATATTAGTAGATGTTGTATATGTTTTACATCCGCGCTAGTCCAGTCCCCGCTCTGTCGTTAGTAAGCTAACCTAACGGGTAATGACGGGACCCAGTGGCGAATGCGGATGGCATATACGTACATCAGTATATTTTCGTTCTTTTTGGTGTGATCAATTGATGGGACTGCATTGATTCGGATCAATGCAAGTTTAAAAACAAACCTAATCTGATGTTGTTGGAACACTTTTCAAAAAGCTGTTATTGCAAGGACGTTCACTTTTGTTTTGCATCGTGATATTCAGTTGGAATATCCTGCTCCTCAGTCGACGAGGCAAGGGCCGAGATCCCTTCACCGGGAGTGACCCCTTGGACAAAAAGTTTGCGTCAGGGCATTAACTTCACTATAGCCGATTACTTTTGCTTTGCATCGTGGTATTCAGTTAGAATATCCTGCACCCCATTCTACGGGGAAAGAGCCAAGATCCCTTCACCGGGAGTGACCTCTTTAGCAACGGTTTTCGTCACTATATTTTCAAAAAGCTATCAGTTCCTTCAACGATATCAAGTTCTTTACGTTAAAGGTTTTCGCCAGAAACCATTCGTAGCCCTCCGTCGTTTCATATGGGTAGGCAATAGTATTCAAGCTGTGTTTGTTGGCCAAAGTCAAGGCACAGTGTTTGGTAGCTGTTGGTTATTCATATGCAGCATAGATAGATGCGTTGGTTTGGGACAGTCGTATAGCCTTGTTGGCCAAAGTCAAGGGCTTGTGCGGGTGGATTCAAATCAACCTGGAGAATGACGGGTAGAACTTGACATGTGACTTATGATTTGTTGGCCAAAGTCAAGGTCATAAGAGCATGGGGCAGAAATCACATCGGGAGTTTCAAAAGAACTGAAACTTGCCAGATATGCGCATACCTTCTGGAGTGTGATAGCGTGAGCGGATTCCGTCACGTTGTCATGCGATGAGAGTTGGATCCCGATTCCCACTGATGAGTTAGTTTACTCCTCGGGTGACCCCGACTAATTCTTCTTTCAGGTTTGGAGGAGAATTTGAGGTACAGTGGGAGGATTCCAGATTAGATAAATTGGTAACCATTCTGATCTAGGTTAGAGTGCACGCTGAGTGTTTCTTTTCTCTCTCTCTTTGGCAGCGTCCATTGACCCAACCCTAAGACTTTAACTCAGTGACCAAGTTGACCGAACCTTCTTAAACACCGGCCTTTGGATTGTCAGAGTTGCAAACCTCATTGCCACTCCTACTTTTACCCTTTTCTCCAGGACACCCCGTATTACTACGACGTCCACTTCCATTGGACAAAACCATCGTATGGTTAGATACGAACTCGAAAGAATTTATTCGAGGATGGTTTCCGGTTCTGGAGAAAACGGATAGGATTATTCAGTTGTCTTTTCCTTTTACCCTCTCTCAGGTTACGAGTACTCCTTGGTTTAGGGGTAGTACACCTATTACGCAAATTGGATTGTCTTCTTCCAAACCTTAGGCTGGTGCCGACCGGTAGGGAATGAAGAAAACCAATTAGCATAACGATGGTGTGCAGAAGGTATTAAGTTCAGACAAAGCAAGGGATTAGTAAGAGGGCAAAGTAAATTGCAACAGATATTCACGACCAAACCAAATATTTCGTTACCACTCCCACATCACCTTTGTATTTCTCCAGGACACTCCGTATCACTACGAAGATCCACAGTTTATATGGATAATCCATCGTATGGTTATATACGAACTCGAAAGGAACTTGTTCCAGTTCGGGGATGGATTCTGGTTCAGGAGAAATAGGAATTAAGTTCATTCGGTTGTCTTTTATCCTCACCTTCTCTCGCATTGCGAGTGCTCCTAGGATTAGGACAGTACACCCATTATGCTTATTGGATAGTCTTCTTCCAAACCATAGGCTGGTGCCGAACGGTAGGGAAGGAAGAAAACCATTTGGCCTAAAGGGGTGTGCAGAAGGTAATGACTAAAGATATATGAAGGGATTTGGAGAGGTGGCAAAGAATTATACGGTTACAGTCGTGAATCTGGAAGAGGCATTACTAGGAATACCAGAATACCCCATCGGAACATTTCAATGTTTCAGGTTCACTGTGTAATGTTAAAAGAAAACTGATTTCCCGATTAGACACTTGCTCCAGGGTATGTATTTACCAGGTATGATTCTCACATCTGTATGGTTTTACAGATGATGAGTGGGAGTAGGTTATTGGGAATTGGGTGATCATCCTCATTATATCAGGATTCGTTGTAATCGGTGATATTTGAGGAAATCACCTGGGCTGTTTGCCGGTCGGCAAATATTTGGTTTTGAATATCCGATGTTATGCACCAATTTCAAATTGATATATCTGTACGTCTATTTTCATAGAGTGAGATATACCTTTTTGAAATTATGTCTACGACATTTACCTATATCAGTGGATGGTTAGGTAAGGAGCATTAAACAGCGGTGTAATTTTTCTTAACCATAAGTACAGTTTTCAACCTACGACACACAATGAATGAGTTATCAGACTCAAGGGACTTATACAAAGGATTGTATGTTGTCCAGGGTCCATCAGGACAGAGGGGTTGGTCCTCGCACTATATTCGGTTTACTTATGACTTCTCTAGTTTTTGGACAGGTGTTTCGTGGAAACACAGGGTCTGAATTTTGAGAAGTTATAGGTATTTGAATAGAGTAGAGAACCAGGTATAGCAAGTATCGGGATTCTTCAAAGTGATCGAAGATGTAGATACTTATATATGGTATTCAGTTGATAGTAATGACTAAGAGATCTTGCTTCTCTTTCAAGTTACTCATAATTGGAAGCACTCCTAAGTTGAGTAACGCTGATCGGCCTCCTTCCATTTAGTTGACATGCGCTGGGGACAGCTGCATGATTTGAATCTGGTTCAATTAAATCAGTGCCTCTGTTTCTATATTGGATATAGAACAGTTCATATCTTAACGATGTTAAGGTACGGGGAGTTGTCCGGTTTATGATTAAAACCAGACACTGGATAACTCTAGGCACGTTTCTGTAATGGCTGTTTGTGGGTTGACCCAGGCTATGACGCGGGTTGACTTTCTACCATCTGGATGAACAATAGCAATATTGTTCTAGACTCGCCACAGTTTTATTAAAAATGGATTTTATATCAGACATACTGGTTACTAGATCTATGATCTAGATTTGGGTGATTTCCCAATAAGGGTACTTGACAGCATTCTAAGAGTATTTAGGATGGACGACTCCTGGCACGGTAGTGTACCTGCAGGTAATGGAGTCACCCTCTCTAAAGGTGTCTTACAGACTAAAGGGGAGAGGGATGTGCATGATTGGCAGATCACTTGCTTAGGCAATTGAGTCAATCATGAGATGTCAAGTACCACACCAGATGTTGTTCTTGCACTAGATGCAATAAGTTGACATTAATCCAATCCTGGAGAAACAGTAGGAAGCAGTTTTAGAACATAAATGGATGTTCTAGGGATATGATAACGACATCCTTATTCGGGAGACAGTTATCATTCCAGGCTTCCAAGGTGACATGGACGACAAGGAGGTTGTCAGAGTTATAGTTTTTCCTTCTGATGAGGGGCAGCATTTTGGACAGGTGGTCCAAGGAAATACTGAGGGTGGCATGGCGCAGGATACTGATTAAGTTCAGTTAACGATACAGTCTAAGAAGTTTGGATTTGGAGTTCATTTATGAGCTAGGTCCCATCAGACATCCAGACATATTCTGAGACAGGTATTGCTCTTTTCGGGAGATGGGTTTCTCCGCGAACTTGAGATATAGAGAGACATAGAAAGAAACAGCAATGCGGATCCACTCACTGAGGCTATTCCTCGAACGCAATAGTTCCGCAAACGAGCTTTGTGAGACTGACTAGTAGAGGAGTTGGATGTTCGGTATCACACGGGCTGTGAGTATGCGACATCGCAATAATTAGCCTTGAGTGCAAGTGGGAGATTGTTGGAGATAGTGCCCTCAGAGTCAATTATTAGGTCACAGGTACGTGATTGTAATGATTGAGGGAGGACCTATCCCGGTAGGACAGTCTTACTCGAGATGATAGTATGCTATCTGGTTTACCTTTATCATCGTGTACTGCTTTAGGTGACCTGACACGTCGCTATTACACGTTGATAGAGCCCCTAGGATTCTTGCTTGACCACCAGCAGTATGAGGGCGATCATATAAGTGGGAGCTGGGGTCTATAAGCTTATCCTTAAAAGGTCCCTAGTCGTGAGAGTTTCGAGACTGGGCATCGATACTCCATTAGTAGACTAGTGTATACAGTCGAGACCCCGACGAGGGGCGGTGGCCGGTCTCACAAGCCACTGGTGTCAGTTGGATCACCTAAGATGTATACAGGTGCTCATTGGGTTATGAGTACACCGGACAGGACTCGCCGGGAACATGCTAGTTGGTCATATACCAGACGTCAGATGGCAGTTCCCTGGTGACATGTGTGCAGGTTAGTTCATCGACCTGGGGATCGTCATTTGTCTCGTGTGAGTTCCCACTGTACTTTGATTACTACCCTACCACGGCTCAAAGGAGTCGTGCAAACAGGTTTTAGTTGGGTACAGTCCCGAGCCACATGGAGGCAGTGAGCGTATCTTCAGGGGTTCGTCTCTCCCGGTATTGGGGGTGAGGTCGTGCTGTGTCTAGGAGAGCCATTACACAAAGCCCTCGGCCGAGGCAAGGAGATTTACTGGTAGGTATTCCAGTAGTATCTCAGGGTGTTCTGGGCTACACTCCGACACGACTTGTACCGCTTTTGGGGGTCTGACTTTTACCAACCCCCTAAGCCCGCCATGCGATACTCATAGACGAACGGACCGAACTGTACGGATATTGTCACTGACAGGCTCAGTAGGGTATCAGGCTGAGTTCGCTCGCAGACGTCCCTTTTGGTCAATACCTGGTAGCCCGTTATGTATTGGCTTATACCTCTAACGTGCTAGTGGTTAAATCCACAACCAAGGTGTTGACGAGTCTTTAGAGTCCCCCACATTTCAGTTACTCAGCTTTCGGGCGAAAGGTTGTAGAGGCCGTATGGAGATATGGCAAGGTCCGATCAGATACGTGCGGTATTGTACGGATCAGGATCGGACAGATTGTACTATAGGCCGTATGGTTATATGGCAGGGTTCGATCAGATACGTGCGGTATTGCACGGATCAGGATCGAACAGATATTACTAGCCGGTTTTGGTATAAGCCGGATCCTAGTATAGTACAGTGGAGATTTTGTCTCATTGCATTTGTATTTCGGTCGAAATACAGATGCGGGTGTGTATGCACAGTATCGGGGTTTTCCTGTAATTTATTACGGGACCAGTTTTCTGGAGTTGCCAGTTTGCTTTCCGTTTCGGCCAATTTCTATTGTTCCGTTCATTGGCCGAAGATTGGTGGAGGAGGGTTTATTTGCATTGTTGCAAATAGGCTTTTTGTGGAGGGGGTCTTTGCTTATTGTAGCATCATGATGGTTTTCATGATATGCACCATCATTGACTTCTCATTCTCATAATGGCTTGACTTTTAGTGGGCATGATGGTTGATGATGATGAGGGGTGAGGTTGGTTGAGTGTGGGTTTATTGTTGTGATCATTTCCTTTTTGGCATGATAGCCTTCTCTCTCTCCATTGCATTATTGGATGGCTCTCTCCTTTTCTATCATACTCTCCCTCATTCTCACTCACCCTCATTGGAATGGCCGGCCACTTCCCTATAGGGGCTGTCCAAGTTTTTGGGTGTGGGGTTTTTGTTCATTTCATGTTCCCAAAATCCCCAAAGTTCCTCCACATTGTTCTTGTATCATCCCTCCACCAAAAAGGCAATTCCGATAACCCCAAATGAGACTTGCTCGCTATATTCTACAGCGAACCTTGGGCACGTCGAGTAGCCGGCTTCGTGCCCGAGTTGCCTCGGCATTGAGGTGGGAACCCGTAAAAGAAGTAGGCGGTGTGGTGCACTTCCGGCGACGAGGAGGAGACGGGACATTCCGCAGGAGATCGGGACGATGACGAGAAGACCGGAGGACTTGGATCGTCGGTATATCTCTAACCCGTCTTGTAGTTAGCTAGATCTAGTTTAATAGCCCGATCCGGAGTCTAGTGCGCGGTGGTGCCGGTTTGCAAAGTCCGCAAAATTAAAGTTTATCACCGTTTCCGCATTTGGCCGTCGGATCGACGGCCGGGGCGCCGCCGTGCACTTACAGTTATTACCCTGTATTAGCAAATACATTGATTCTGAATGAATGTTATTAGATACCGAATCTGATATACAATATCATATCAGTCTCTTTACTAGTAAAGAAAGATATAATTTTGTATTGTTGGATAATGTTTTGAACATTTCCTATATCAAGAGTTTATCGGTTCAGGCACGTTATCTAAAAGCATTGACATTCTAAATCAAACTATAGTTCTTAGTATACAGAATACACACAAGAGGAAGAGTTCAGAAATGAACGAATCCTTCTTAAGGCATTGTAGACTAGGTCAATCAATGCGACCTGACTAGCTAATTTACATTTAGATGCATATTTAAATTAGTTTGAATTTACATATTGTGAAACTTGTCGGTCATGTCACAAAGATAAGATGACCATAGCTCTGTTTATTGGAAACAGAGAAAGAGTTAGTGAACTCTTGGGATTGATACATGCTGATGTATGAAGGTCCACTGTCTACACATGCCAAGACCGGTTCTTTGTACTTCATTACATTCTCTGAAGATCTCTCAAGATTCAGACATATGTGTAAGTCTACGGTAGCGCCCCGGCCGTCTACAGACGCCAAATGCGGAACAAAACTTTTTAACTGGCGCTATCGTATACTTTAACCCGGATCTGCCATTATTGCTAAACTAACAAACTGTAAAGAGTGTAGAAAGGTTATACCGAACGATCTGAGTCCTTCGTTCTTTAACCATCATCCCACGCTCCGTTGCGGCTGCTCCGATCTCTTCGATCTCCGATCTGCTCGTCCAGGTGGCACCACGTCGACGATTCTTTAAACGGGCTCCCGCCTCTGACTCGAGGGAACTCGGTCATCAAGTTTGCTAAAAGAGACGACCAAGAATGATGTAGAGAATGAATAAATGACTTTGTCTCACTTCGTCCAAAGCCGTGGACGATCGGTTAATGAAGTTGCCAATGGAAATGAAATGGAACGAGAAATGAACTATGAAATTTCCATGTATCCAAAACTTTAGTCTTCTCTTTTAACAACCATAATTTTATCAAAAATGAGTGAGTGGAGGAGAAGAGGGGGCCGGCCACTTATATCAAGAGGGGGTGAGTGTAGGAGGGAGGAGGTGACCACAAGAAGAAAAGATCAAGAGAAAAAATCTATGGCAAAACAAAACACATTAATGAAATGAATGTCTCACTAAACCTAGTCATCCATTCATTAACGCAAACTTAAGGTTCATGAACCAAGTCACCATCCTTGTCATCTCTTCTAGAAACTTCTAGAAGATTCTACACTCATCTCAAGAAAAGATAAATCTGTCTTTAACCGAATGTTAAAAGACGGCTGAAGAAAACTGGAAACTGGCAACTTCCAAAAGTGATCCCGAAACGAATTTCAGGATAACCCCGTAACTGTATAAATATACTCGCATTTGTATTACGACCGAATACAAATGCAACTGAGACAAAGATATTATATCTACTCAATATAATACTCGGATCCGGCTTAAACCAAAGCCGACCAGTATCATCTGCCCGAAAACTGACACGTGCGTAAACGCACGTGCATTTTTCGAACCGTGCCAAAAAACCATACGGCCTCTACAACGTTTCGCCCGAACTTGGGAAACTGTCTGTGGGGGACTCTAATGACTCGTCAGTACCCTGGCAGTGGGTTTAACCACAAACCGTCAGCGGCACTAGCTATGCGTAACGGCTGCCCATGGACTGACCTCAAGGGAGGCTGATGAGCGAACTCATCCAGAAACCCTACTGAGCCTAACAGTGACAATGTATATACAGTCCGGTCCGTTCGTCTATGAGTATCGTATATCTGCCTAGGGGGCTAGTAACATCAGACCCCCAATAGCAGTATAAGTCGTGTCGGAGTGTAGCCCAATAACACCCTGAGATACTACTGGAGTACCTACCAGTAAATCTCCTGCCACGGCCGTGGGCTTTGTGTAATAGCTCTCCTAGACACAGCACGATCTCGCCCCCAATACCGGGAGAGACGAATCCCCTGCCGATCCGCTCATGTGCCTCCATGTGGCTCGGGACTGTACCCAAAAACTACCTGTTTGCACGACTCCTTTGAGCCGTGGTAGGGTAGAAATCAAAGCACAGTGGGAACTCACACGAGAAAAATGACGACCTCAGGTCGATGAACTAACCTGTACACATGTCACCAGGGAACTGCTATCTGACGATATGTATAATACCAACTAGCAGGTTCCCGGCGAGTCATGTCCGGTGTACTCATAACCCAATGAGCACCTGTATACATCTTAGGTGATCAAACTGACACCAGTGGCTTGTGAGACCGGCCACCGCCCCTCGTCGGGGTCTCGACTGTATACACTAGTCTACTCCGGAGTATCGATGCCCTGTCTCGAAACTCCCACGACTAGGGACCACAATTAAGGATATGCATATAAACCACCCAACTCTCACGTATATGATCGCCATCATACTGTTGGTAGTAAAGCAAAATCCTAAGGGCTCTATCAAAGTGTAACAGTGATCAGTCACCTGAAACTGTACACGACTGAAAAAGGCAAACCAGATAGCATACTATCATCTTGAGTAAGACTGTCCTACCGGTATAAGTCCTCCGCAATCATTGCAATCACGTACCTGCGATCCAATAATTGACTCTGAGGGCACTATCTCCAACAATCTCCCACTTGCACTCAAGGCTAATTATTGTGATGTCGACTACTCACAGCCCGTGTGAAAACCGAACATCCAACTCCTCTACTAATCAGTTTCATAAAGCCCGTTTGTAAAACTATTGTGTTCGAGAAATAGCCTCAGCGAGTGGATCCGCCTAGAAGTTTCTTTCTATATCTCTCTTAATCTCAAGTTCGCGGAGAAAGCCATCTCCCGAATTGAGTAATACCTGTCTTAGAATATGTCTGGATTTCTGATGGGACCTAGTTCATAAATGAACTCCAAATCCAAACTTCTTAGACTGTATCGATCACTGAACCTAATCAGTATCCGGCACCAAGACTCCCACAGTATCCTCTTGGACCACCTGTCCATAATACTGTCCCTCGTCAGAGGGAAAAATAAAACTCTGACAATCACTCTGTCATCCACGTCACCTTTGAAGCCTGGAATGATAATCTTCTCCCGAAGGAGGCTGCCGTCATCAAATCCGTAGAACATGTACTTATGTTCTAAAACTGCTTCCTTATGTTTCTCCAGGATTGGATTAATACAAACTTATCGCATCAAGTGCAAAAACAATATCTGGTGTGGTACTTGACATCTCATGATTGACTCAGTTGCCTAAGCAAGTGATCTGTCAATCATGACCATCCCTCTCCCCTTTAGTCTATAAGACACCTTTAGAGAGGGTGACTCCATCACCTGCAGGTACACTACCATGCTAGGAGTCATCTATTCTAAAAACCATTAGAATACTGTCAAAGTACCCACATTGGGAAACTACCCAAATCCAGATCTAAAACCATAGATCCAGAAACCAGAATGTCAAATATTATATCCATATCCTGTCTGGAGAAACAACTGTGTGACGACCATAGTACAACCGATCGTAGTATAGAAATTTTACTTCCTACTCTGTGTATGTCATCCATATACCATGACATCACACCCTACTACCTTCTTAACAGATCCATCCCCTATTCTGATTGAAGTCAAACCCATGACTGTCACATCAAAAATAGATGATCTATCTCCGCTATAACTGCTCAAGTCTATAAATAGACATAAGTATCTTGCCCACTATGCTTCCGATGCTCCCACTGACTACGACAACCCTCCTACCGGGTCTCATAGCCTGGAACAACAGTAGTGTCAAGTCTGGGTAAACAAGAACCTCCCTGTCACCGTCCTTGAGGCTACCGGAGTACCTCTCGGGTGTCTTAGGTTACCCATCATCTCTGCGGAGTGGCTAATGGAATGTCAAACCTGATTGAATATATAGGTCCTATTAAATTTTCCGTAATCGTTTGCGGTTCTGGAATCACTTCCAGTTCTACCATACTCCCACTACTGTTTTCTGAAAAAGTCCATTTTACTAAAACTGTGGCGAGTCAAGAACAATATCACTATTGATCTTCCAAATGGTAGAATATCAACCCTTGTCATAGCCAGGGTCAACCCACAAACAGCCATTACAGAAACGTGCCCTGAGTTATCCAGAGTCTGGTTTTAAGCATAAGCTGGACAACTCCCCGTACCTTAATATCTTATAAGGTATGATCCATTCTATATCCAATATAGAAACTTTGGCACTTAATTTAATTGGAACCAGATTCAAATCATGCAGACGTCTCCACTGCATATCAACTTAATAGAAAGAGGCTAATCAGCATTACTCAACTTAGGAATCCATCCAATTATGAGTAACCTGAAAGAGAAATATGTTTCTCAAAACCATTACTATCATCTGAATACCAATCACAAGAATCTACATCTTCGATCTCTTTGAAGAATCTCGATACTTGTGATACCTGGTTCTCTACTTTATTCTTATACCCACAACTTCTCAAAACTTAGACCTTGTATTTCTACGAAACACTTGTCTAAATACTAGAGAAGTTATAAGTAAACAGAACATAGTACGAGGACCTACCCCTTTGTCCTGATGGACACTTGGACAACATACAATACTCTGTATAAGTCCGCTGAGTTGAACAACTCATAACCTGTGCGTCGTAGGTTGAAAAACTGTACCCTGGCGATTTCCTCTAATATCACCAATTACAACGAATTCTGATATAATGAGGATGATCACCTAATTCCCAATAACTTACTCCCTCTCATCATCTGTAAAACCATACAGATATGAGAATGAACCTGGTAAATACATACCCTTGGAGTAAGTATCTAATCGGGAAAACAGTTTTCTTTTAACAATGCACTGAAACATGAAAATGTTTCGTAGGGGTAACCTGGTATTCATAGCAATGCCTCTTCCATAATCCAATTCATGACTATAACCGTATATTTCTTTGCCTTCTCTCCAAATCCCTTTATTTGTCTTTAGTCGTTACCTTCTGTACACCATTGTTAGGCTAAATGGTTTTCTTCCTTCCTTACCGTTCGGCACCAGCCTATGGTTTGGAAGAAGAAGATCCAGTAAGCATAATAGGTGTACCCTCCTAAACCAAGGAGTACTCATATCTTGAGAGAAGGTGATGATAAAAGACAACTGAATAATACCTTATTCCTTTAAAGGTGAAATAGGAGTGGCGATGAAGTACGTGGTTTGGTCGTGAATGATAACAGTCGCAACTTACTTTGCCCTCTTTCTGATCCCTTTATTTTGTCTTTAGTTATTTCCTTCTGCACACCCTACTTAGGCTAATTGGTTTTCTTCATTCCCTACCTTTCGGCACCTGCCTATGGTTTGGAAGAAGACTATCCAATATGCGTAATAGGTGTACTCTCCTAAACCAAGGAGCCCTCGCAACCTGAGAGAAGGTGATAATAAAAGACAACTGAATAAACCAATTCTTTTTCTCCTGAACCTGGATCCATCCTCGAAGAAGTCCCTTCGAGTTCGTATATAACCATACGATGGATCTATCCAATGGAAGTGGATGTCCGTAGTAATACGGGTGTTCTGAGAAATCCAAAGGCAAAAGAAGGAGTGGCAATGACTTATGCAACTTAGACAATCCAAAAGCCAGTATTTTAAGAAGGTTCGGTCAACTTGGTCACTGAGTCATAGCCTAGGGTCGGTCAAAGGTCGCTGCCAAAGAGAGAGAGAAAAGAAACACTCTGCGTGCACTCTAACCTAGATCAGAATGGTTATCACTTTATCTAATCCGGAAACCTCCCACTGTCCTGTCAAATTCTCCTCCAAACCTGAAAGAAGAATCAATCGGGATCACCCGAAGAGTAAACCAACTCATCAGTGGGAATCGGGATCCAACTCTCATCGCATGATAACGTGATGGAATGCATCCACGTTACTCATACTCCAGAAGGTATGCGCATACTTGGCAAGTTTCAGTTTCTTTAGAAACTCCCGATATGATTTTTGCCCCATGCTCTTATGACCTTGGCTTTGGTCAAAATGTCATAAGTCACATGCCAAGTTCTACCCGTCACTATCTTGTTAATTTGAACCCACCCGCACATGCCCCTGACTTTGGCCAATCGGCAGAACGACTGTCCCAAACTAACTCATCTATCTATGCAACAAATGAATACCCAGCAGCTACCAAACAATATGCCTTAACTTTGGCTAAAATACATAGCTTGAATACTACTGAATACCCAAAAGAAGTGACGGAGGGCTACGGCTGGTTTTTAACGAAAAACCTTCAACGTAACGAACTTGATATCGCTGAAGGAACCTGATAGCTTTTTAAAATATAGTGGCGAAAACCTTTTGCTAAAGAGGTCACTCCCGATGAAGGGATCTCGGCTCTTTCCTCGTGGAATGATGTGCAGGATATTCCACTGAATACCGCTATGCAAAGCAACTTGTAATCGACTATAGTGAAGTTATTACCCTGACGCAAACTTCTGCCCAAGGGGTCAGTCCCGGTGAAGGGATATCGGGCCTTGCCCCGTCGAATGAGGTGCAGGATATTCCACTGAATACCGCTATGCAAAACAAAAGGAAACGTCTTTGTAATAACACTTTTTAAATTTGTTCCAACAACTGCAAACAGGTTTGTTTTCCTTTGCATTGATCAAAATCAACGCAGTCCCATCAATCAATCACACCAGAAAAGAACGAAAATAAAATGTACGTATATGCCATCCGCATTCGTCACTGGGTCCCGTCATCACCCGTTAGGTTACTTAACTAACGACAGAGCGGGGACTGGACTAGCGCGGGTGTAAAACATATACAACATCTAATAGTATATAAACCAATATACAATAATCGCTCCAGGCATGATAATATGCAACATTACAGAAAAGTAATAAGCATCACAAAACAATACAGATAATCTGGGATCCCCGAGTTTCACAGAGCCGCTGCTGAAACCCGACGCTCCCCTGTCGTGTGGATAGCCTGTGCAATGAAACCTAGACCCCTATGGGTGCGGCAAGTTACCCGCCAAAACCTGAAGCGAGGCAGCCCCCTACAGCAAAGTGAATGGACCACCCAGCACTTCACGGAATCCGGTAATCTTGGGCACCCCTCCTTGGGTCAACCTGTACCCCCTACGAGTGCGGCGAATAGTCTGCCAATTCTAGAGTGAGGCCCCTCTGCCTCTCAAAGCCATGAGATGCGGACCCGTTGCCTTCCAGAACCCGGCTATCCGTGCACTCCGTCGCGGGGCAAAACCTAGTACAGTAATGAAAAATAGTACAACAGGTACATCGACCGCAACCTGGTCGTGCCCCAAAAGAATATTATACAACAGGCAGTGACGGCAGTCCACATGTTGGACGCTCGCCCCGCAATATCAAATGTACAAATAAATCCAAACTGCACTATCATTGCACAGTGCTATCCACCACGACAAATCCGCAACATCACAGCACAACACAGAACATCAACGCGAATGTCATGTTCGCAAACCCGTCTAAAAGAACTATAGCAATCAGTCGCGGTTTACCGATCAAATGACATTCCCGGTCGGAGATATAATGTAAGCACTGTAAACTAACATGTTTAAATTACGATCGACTAAATATCACAAAGTGGGCCCCACGAACAACTGGTGTACAGTAACAAAATCTGGGCCCAAAAGATATATTCCAAAACCCCCAAATTCCAGAGGAGAAAACACTGTACAAATTTGGAAGCATGATTCAAAAGAATGGCTGCGGATGCGCGGCCAAACCATGGGTTTGGCCGTGATTCCGCGGCAGTTTGGTGGAATCACGTGCTCAAATTTGGTCGGTGTGCTTCTAAAACCCTGCACAACTTTCTGTGATATGTAGAATAATTTTAGGACTTCATTTAAAATCGACAGAAACAGTGAATGGAGATTTTGCAGTTTTCGATATCCAGTTCGATCGATATTTTAAACGCGTTAGCACAAATTAGTAAAGCAAAATGGTGAGGCTCTGATACCACTGTAAGTCTACGGTAGCGCCCCGGCCGTCTACAGATGCCAAATGCGGAACAAAACTTTTTAACTGGCGCTATCGTATACTTTAACCCGGATCTGCCATTATTGCTAAACTAACAAACTGTAAAGAGTGTAGAAAGGTTATACCGAACGATCCGAGTCCTTCGTTCTTTAACCATCATCCCAAGCTCCGTTGTGGCTGCTCCGATCTCTTCGATCTCCGATCTGCTCGTCCAGGTGGCACCACGTCGACGATTCTTTAAACGGGCTCCCGCCTCTGACTCGAGGGAACTCGGTCGTCAAGTTTGCTAAAAGAGACGACCAAGAATGATGTAGAGAATGAGTAGATGACTTTGTCTCACTTCGTCCAAAGCCGTGGATGATCGGTTAATGAAGTTGCCAATGGAAATGAAATGGAACAAGAAATGAACTATGAAATATCCATGTATCCAAAACTTTAGTCTTCTCTTTTAACAACCATAATTTTATCAAAAATGAGTGAGTGGAGGAGAAGAGGGGGCCGGCCACTTATATCAAGAGGGTGTGAGTGTAGGAGGGAGGAGGTGATCACAAGAAGAAAAGATCAAGAGAAAAAATCTATGGCAAAACAAAACACATTAATGAAATGAATGACTCACTAAACCTAGTCATCCATTCATTAATGCAAACTTATGGTTCATGAACCTAGTCACCATCCTTGTCATCTCTTCTAGAAAAACTTCTAGAAGATTCTACACTCATCTCAAGAAAAGATAAATCCGTCTTTAACCGAATGTTAAAAGACGGCTAATAGAAAACTGGAAACTGGCAACTTCCAAAAGTGATCCCGAAACGAATTTCAGGATAACCCCGTAAGTGTATAAATATACCCGCATTTGTATTACGACCGAATACAATTGCAACTGAGACAAAGATATTATATCTACTCAATATAATACTCGGATCCGGCTTAAACCAAAGCCGACCAGTATCATCTGCCCGAAAACTGACACGTGCGTAAACGCACGTGCATTTTTCGAACCCTGCCATAAAACCATACGGCCTCTACAACGTTTCACCCGAACTTGGGAAACTATCTGTAGGGGACTCTAATGACTCGTCAGTACCCTGGCAGTGGGTTTAACCACAAACCGTCAGCGGCACTAGCTATGCGTAACGGCTGCCTATGGACTGACCTCAAGGGAGGCTGATGAGCGAACTCATCCAGAAACCCTACTGAGCCTAACAGTGACAATGTATATACAGTCCGGTCCGTTCGTCTATGAGTATCGTATATCTGCCTAGGGGGCTAGTAACGTCAGACCCCCAATAGCAGTATAAGTCGTGTCGGAGTGTAGCCCAATAACACCCTGAGATACTACTGGAGTACCTACCAGTAAATCTCCTGCCTCGGCCGTGGGCTTTGTGTAATAGCTCTCCTAGAAACAGCACGATCTCGCCCCCAATACCGGGAGAGACGAATCCCCTGCCGATCCGCTCACGTGCCTCCATGTGGCTCGGGACTGTACCCAAAAACTACCTGTTTGCACGCCTCCTTTGAGCCGTGGTAGGGTAGAAATCAAAGCACAGTGGGAACTCACACGAGACAAATGACGACCTCAGGTCGATGAACTAACCTGTACACATGTCACCAGGGAACTGCTATCTGACGATATGTATAATACCAACTAGCAGGTTCCCGGCGAGTCCTGTCCGGTGTACTCATAACCCAATGAGCACCTGTATACATCTTAGGTGATCCAACTGACACCAGTGGCTTGTGAGACCGGCCACCGCCCCTCGTCGGGGTCTCGACTGTATACACTAGTCTACTCCGGAGTATCGATGCCCTGTCTCGAAACTCCCACGACTAGGGACCACAATTAAGGATATGCATATAAACCACCCAACTCTCACGTATATGATCGCCATCATACTGTTGGTAGTAAAGCAAAATCCTAAGGGCTCTATCAAAGTGTAACAGTGATCAGTCACCTGAAACTGTACACGACTGATAAAGGCAAACCAGATAGCATACTATCATCTTGAGTAAAACTGTCCTACCGGTATAGGTCCTCCGCAATCTTTGCAATCACGTACCTGCAATCCAATAATTGACTCTGAGGGCACTATCTCCAACAATATGTTCCTGTTGAAACACAAGTCCGAAGCTTTTGAGATATTCACAGAATATAAGTTAGAAGTAGAGAACCAAAAACGGGTATAAATATAATATCCTTTGATGAGATCAGGGAGGAGAATACTTAAGCACGGAATTCCTGGACTATTCTAAAGGAGAATGAGATTCTCTCTCGGCATTACTTCTCCGTATACACCATAGCACGATGGCATATCGGGGCGAAGCTCTAGCACCCTATGTGATATGGTGTGCTCTATGATGAGTACTTTTGAGTTTCCTATTTCCTTTTGGGAGCCATGTACTTGAGAAGTTGCATACCTATTGAATAGGGTTCAAATCAAATCAGTTGTCTACCACTTCATATGTGATATAGAAAGGGAAGAGCCTATATCTTAAGTTTGTTAAGATTTGGGATTGTCCAGCCTATGTCTAAAAGCATAATCCGGACAAGCTTGAGGCAAAGTCAAATCTGTGGAAGTTTGTTGGATATCCCAAGCATACGCAAGGGAATATCTTCTACCTAACCGAGGAACAAAAGTTGTTTTGTTTCTCAACATGCCACCTTTGTGAAAGGGAATTTCTTGTGAAGAAATTAGTGGTCATGAGGTAGAACTAGAAGGAGTTCCAGCTATACAAACTACAGCAGATAATTTGGTAGAACCAAAGGATTCAATAGATTCCAACGAACCTCTACCTCTCCGCCGATCTAGTAGGGTTCCTCACCCACCTGAGAGATACTTCGGTTTTTCTATGACAGTGGGAGCGAGAATTGCATCATGAGATGATGACCCAACTAGTTTTGAGCTGGCCACCAGGAGTGAGACTCTATAAGAATGGCTGGATGCTTAGTGATCTGAGATGGAATCCTTATACACCAACAAAGTATGGACTTTGGTTGCATTATCTGAAGGGTTAAATCCCCATCAGGAGCAAGTATATCTTGAGAAGATTAGTTGGTGTACATGGAAAAGTTGAGACTTTCAATGCTATGCTTAAGTCCATCCAGATCCTACTTGCCACGGCTACATACCATGACTACGATATCTAGTGGTTGGGTGTCATGACTGCTTTTCTAAATGATATTTTAGAAGAGTACGACTATAAGTACACAGCCATAGGGCTTCGTAGACAGTGGGAGTAGCGGAAACATGTGCAAGATGTTTTATGTGACAAAGCAGGCATCGCGGAGCTGGAACGTCTGTTTTGATGTAGTAGTCAAAGAGTTTGACTTCATCAAAAAGGTAGTATGGAGTATGGTGGTGATCCTCGTAGAGTACGTGGATGACATACTCTTGATAGGGAAGGAGTTTTCTATGCTACGCTCGGTCAATCTCCGCTTATCACAAGGATTCTCCATATAGGATCAAAGTGATACCTCCTAAATCCTGGGTTTTGGATATATGAGATAGATCTAATTGGATGTTAGGATTCTCACTAGTTGTAGTGAGATGTTACCAATCGATCCTGGGGAGAATCACTTGAAAGGTTCTAGGGTGATAAGGACGACTGAATGTCAGTGGCAGGTATTGTCTTTACCCTCAGTGGAAGGATGGTATGTTGGAAGAGTTCCAAGCTAGATACCGTGACTTACTAGACGATTAACGGTAAGATACATCGTTACCAAGGATGCTACCAAAGAGGCAGTCTGGATATATATAAGCTCATGAGATGAACTTCGTTCCTACCATTGTGTGACAATGAAGTAATGGCTTATGCCAAGGAATGCCCGTCCCATCAGAAATCCAGATATAATTCTTAGGCAGTATCACCTGATCATGGAGATGGTTGATCTCCAGGGAGATCGAGGTTAGGAGAGTAGACATAGAGGACAACTGCGCGGATCCACTCACAAAGGCCTTTTTCCCAGTAGAGACTTTTATGGGATGGTTGAGTATGAGATACTTCAACCACAGCTAATTGTTGGGTATGTGATACCAAAACAGATGGCCCTAGTTCAAGTGGGAGATTATTAGTTATATGTATACCCTAGAGGACATTATTGTACATATGATGTATATTGTAATGGATGCTTGGACATATATAGGGAGGACTTTCTTGCTCGACATGATAGTATGCTATCTGGTTGTACTTTATCTTAACATGCACTCAGATTGTCTCTATGTTACATGTTGATAAAGCCCTTAGGATATGTACTCGATTACTGGGACTATGATGAGATCATACTAGTGGGGCCACGGTAGTCGACGAGTACATCCTATAACTGTTCCTAATCGAGGGAGTATCGAGACAGGGCATCGATACACCAGAGTAGACTAACGTATACGCATCATGACCCATATGATGGGCGATGGATGATCCCATATCCATCGGTGTTTGACATCAAGGATGGTGTACGGGTGCTCAGTAGAGACTGGGTACACTGGACGGACTCGCCGAGAACTCCCAGATGGTATTATACCTCACGTCAGATGGCAGTTCACCGGTGACACTGGTACAGAGTAGTCTGTTGACCCGAGATCGTCATAGAGTCTTGTGTGATTCCCACTGTTCTTTGATTTCCATCATACCACGTCCAAGAGGACGTTCAAAAAGGTGGCTTTTGGGAACAGTCCCGAATCACATGGAGGCAATGAGCGATGGGAGGGGATTCGTCTCTCCCGGTATAGGGAGTTGATGTTGTGCTGTGTTCGATTGGCTATTACTGGAAATCCCTGGCCAGGGTTGCTGAGATTTACTGGTAAGTGTTATCAGTAGTTTCTTGAACTATTATAGATCTCATATCGACACTACTTATCAAGCTACTGGGGTCTGACGTTTACCACCCCTAGGCGAGATATGCGACATATCAGACGACGAGATCGGATTGTACGGGAGTGTTACTGATAGGATTCGCAGGAGAATGTACAGGCTTGCTTGTTGATCTTCTAATCGCTCAATACCTGTGTGGCTGTTACGTTTAGCTGACCGCTTGCAGCTTGTGGGTGTTTGATATGATCATCACTTACTGCCGGCGTATTGACGATTCTTTAGAGTCCCACACAGAGGTTTCTTGGCTCAGGCAAAACGGAGTAGGAGCACATATATGTTATGTGCCGGACCGAGAACAATACGTGTATGTGATACCGTATTAGATTCTCACGATATGAGATATCGGCCAGGTATATGAGATATAGCCGGATCATCGGATCAAGTGTTGATTCGATGAACTGATACAGATATATTAGTCGGTTATTTGTGAAATAGCCGGATTATCGAATCAAGTGTTGATTTGATAATTTAATGTATAATTATATATTTGATATATTAAATTACATTAACTAATATTAGCTCACTTATTGATTCATTTTCACACTCGGGTAATACATTGATATATATGCGATATATGTTAATTGTATTATTTTCTTTTGTTACAAATGTTGGGTTAGCCTAGCATCTCATGAAGGGTTTGGAAGCATCACATGTACCAAATATGGAAACTTTAGGGTGCTAAGTTAACAAACATCGGATCGTTCCTAGAAAAATTAGGGTTTCAAATTTTTCACACATCATCTCATGAAAGAAAAGCTAGGGTTTTGAGAGTACAACCTTTGTAGCTCCCTACGCTACTCCTCGGCTACTTGTGGTATGTAAAAGGTCCGCTTGAACTCCTCTAGGTCACCAATGATCAACCCGGAGTCCGCTTTGTCCAAGCTAGCGACTTCGCAAGATCAAGAATGAACGAAGCTAACACTCTAAACAAGTGGGCAAGACTTGTGTAGAATGATGTTGTGGTGGCTTTTCTCACTTCAAAATCCTAACTTGATGAGTATTTTGCTCACTTGAGATTTCTAGAGAGCAATGGAAGAAGGAGGAAGAAGATGATGGCTTTTTGAGAAAAAGATAAGTTCAACTCATGAAAGAAAAATAGAAAATATATCAATATATATTTTCCACTTCTCATATCAAACCATGGTTAAGATATTATTGAATTTGAGTTAAAAACACAAAAGGAAAAGTAATCTATTGTCAAATCGTGGGTGAGAATGGTTAGGTCAAGAAGAGTGTAGAAAGCATCCATGAATTATCCTTTTCTTTTCTTTTGTTTTAAATCAAATGCAATAATAATTCATATATAAATCCAACCATGGTGTGAGTCTTATATTGCCACCATTTTCATGTGTAATCAACCATGAAGGATGATGTATGTATGTATGTATGTGAGTATTCACATCCATATGTGTCACGACCCGAAAGTACGGAACATGACCGGCACTTAAACTACGAACGTCTCGAGGCGTACGTAATCTAAGTAAACCGAAAACCCATAAATCCAAACCAAGAAAAGATGTAGAGTGCAGGAAAAACCAATTTAAAGCAAGTAGTTTCAATAGCATAAGCCGAATTATGCGGTTTTTTTAAAAACATCAAAAATTTCCTGAAAATTTCGGCAGAGTCTCCTTTGTAAATACTGGCTTCCAAACGGGATACAACATGAATAGTATACGAAATCAATAAAAAGGCATCCCCAAGCGGGAGCTAGCTCTTCGTCAATCGACGGTCACAACCACACAAGCAATATAATATACAACGCCAACGGCGAGAATCAAAACTCAAAAGGAAACTCAAAACAACAAGAAATCCACAGAAATACAACGCGCGACTCTAAGGTCGAAAAAATAACATCACTGGTCACTATCTCAAAAATAAATACATGTTTGGTTGATGGAACTTCTAGATATAACTGAATAATAATATACAAGATGTAATGATGGGTACGATACAAATAAACCCACCTACTAGCAAGTCACCCGGAAATGGAAATAGTGCCAGCAAAGCCGTAATGAAACCTGTACGGCGAAACCTGCAAAAACTGTGGCACAACGGGAGTGAGTTGCCAACTCGTGAGTAGAAAAACATCTACGCACAGAAATCGCATAAATAACGCAATCCTAGGTCAAAGATCATAATATATCCTCAAATAAATAACCAGCAACCTATAACAATGGTTAGAGCAAATATCTAACCCAAGTGTAAATCCATGTGCCGTGTCAGTGCCTCAGGTAGCAATGTATGAATGCATGAAACAGAATGCATGAACTGAAGAAAACTGCTTTCATAAATCAGTGAGATTTCTGTATTTTAAAAGTGAGGTACCATAAATGAAATCAGCATAAAACAGTGCCCAGCATCGACACAAAACAAGTGTCCAAATATCTCGATATCTCTGTATCACAATCTCTGTACCTCAATATCTCAAAATCTCAATCACCATATCTAGGGCGCCGTCAATCCAGACCGGCCCCTACCATCTATCTCAAGACCACGACGGTATCCTCCGGATATCCGACGGGTCGGGTAATATCACCGGTAGGTAGTGCTCCCCTGCCAGGCTCACATCGTCATCATCAAGCGCTTCTTGCCCCGGGACACCTTACCGGGTCCACCATGTACCCGAAACGGTTCATCCGTCTCCTCGAATCGGGTCTCGAAATCCATCAGCAAACTCATGGTGGACGACTCATACATCATGGGAAAAACCGCACTTTTTATTTAAAAAGAGAGAAATCAGTTTATATAAGTTTTGCGGTTCCCCCCCCCCCCCCCACCCAAATCCAGAAAATCTCATGAAAATCCGAATCCAAATCATCAATAGCATGTAAAACTATGAATATAGGCATAACAATGAATAACAGTATGCATGAAGTGGCAAATAATAACTACAATGTTAAGCTGGCATATAAGGCAGGTACACTAATATCATGTCAAATTACTAACTAACAAGCTAAGTCGAGCAATAATATTTTCTAAGGTGTACGTGACATGGCAATTACCGATGAAGATGTGTGTGAGCCGGCAAGTAAGTGTACGTGGTACATACGCATCATCGGTAATAGTGCTGGTGTCCTAATAATATGATATCAACATTGCAATAAGAAATTATAACATAAGTGTGCGATGTGAAGCGAACCACAATAATAAGCGGGAGCTGAATACAAGACGCAACTGTAACTAACCTGCATTAATCTAATATAAGTCCTACAAATGGTGCCTTTTGAAATAACACGAACCATGGGGTTTTGAAAATAAGGGCTACGGTGTTTTTATGAAAATATACGTCTTTTGAAATATCCGTAGGATCCCTTGGGCTGCCTTTTAAAATAACCACGATTCGTTGGTTTTTGAAATAGGTAAGAATCGAATCTAATCTAACAACTAAACTAAACTAAAGGGCTAAGCTAACAAGCTGGACTACAGGTAAGGAAACCGCCTAACATCTGAGTCGATCCATATGCATACCTGTATATATATTAGTCGGTGATCCCGCCTCAATAATATCATATCCGATACCATATCTACAATCAGTCATCCCAAGTCAAGAGTGCGGATCGATCATCAAGATATAGCTCGTATGTAAATCCGTCGTACGGCATCCCCAAATCTGGGTACGGGTCAATATCATATTCCTCACACTATTCCTCTGGTATCCTCTTTATTCAAGATCATAGTCTAGGGTACTGACCTATGTCTAGTACAATACTAATATCCTCAATATACTCATGATCTGACTACAGATCGACAATCTCGTACAAACCGATACCGTCAGCACATAGCATCATCAAGGGTATACATCGCCCGCTACGGCCTAATATCAATATCCTAGCATATCATATCTCATATCACGATCACATGCGGACCATTTTGATTATAGCACTATTCATCCGTATCGTCGTTTAAAGACCCGCTATAATATCAGGACGTATCTCAAATACGAATCCTGCCATATCACCGATATCACAACCACAAAACAAATCTCAACGACTCAGCTCAATCCCAAGTATCATCCTCAAATCCATATGTGAACACATAGTCCCATACCCATATGAACACATAACTATAAAGAATCCCATGAGCACATATAAATAGGAATGTATGCAAGTATGTATGTGTGTATGTGTAGTGCAACACTACCCTAGGGTTCGCAACACTAAAATAATCCAACACACCAATATCCATCCTAAACATCGTTATTAATCCCAAATAACATATAATAATTGTTGGTGTGTATACGCATCCGTATACACCACCACGGACAGCGGGGGTGCTATACGTCATCCGCCCGACTTCTTCCCGTAGATATAAATCTACTCACCTGGTCCTCGCTCGCCGGTGCCGACGTCGCCACGCGCTTGCTTGTCATCTCGAAGTCCACATGGGGTACCTACATATCATAACGCACCGTATCGCATTAAAATCCGACTCAAAAACCCTCGACGTCGGCGTACAAACGCCAAACCATCGAGAAAGCTCTCAACACACTCATTTGTACAATTACAATCACTAATTATAATATAAAATAGCTTAAAATTCACAAAAACCCCAATTTCACTTAAAAAGTCATTTTCCCGAAAATCTAGCAAGCACAAATCACCGTTTTAGTGCAAAACTCGATGTATAAACGAATCTAACGGCCACAATATTCACCAAATATCTTAAATAAGTCATAAAAACAATTCCCATAATTTAATCTCATTAAATTCCAAAAACCCTAAAATTCTAGTTTACAAAATATCTAAATTTTAACAATTTCATTGCA
This sequence comes from Agapanthus africanus, assembly GCA_030015575.1. Taxonomy (NCBI): domain Eukaryota; kingdom Viridiplantae; phylum Streptophyta; class Magnoliopsida; order Asparagales; family Amaryllidaceae; genus Agapanthus; species Agapanthus africanus. Next base: position 718,018,172 of record JASDDO010000019.1, on the reverse strand, counting down.
AAAATGCACAAACTGTTAGTTATATGTATGCCCTAGAGGCCATTACTGTACATTGGATGTATATTGTAGTGGATGCTGGGACATATATAGGTAGGACTTTCTTGCTCGACATGATAGTACGCTATCTGGTTGCTCTTTATCTTAACGTGCATACTTTCTTTCTCTCTGTTACATGTTGATAAAGCCCTTAGGATGTGTACTCGACTTCCAGGACTGTGATGCAGATCATACTAGTGGGGCCTGGATAGTCCATGAGTACATCCTTCAATGTTTCTAGTCGAGGGAATATCGAGACGGGGCATCGATATTCCAGAGTAGACTAGCGTATATCTTCTCGACCCATGCGATGGGCGATGGATGATCCCATATCCATTGGTGTTTGACATCGGAGATGGTATGCGGGTGCTCAGTGGAGACTGGGTAAACTGAACAGACTCGCCGAGAACTCCCAGATGGTATTATACCTCACGTCAGATGGCACTTATCTGGTGACACCGGTACAGCTTAGTCTGTTGACCCGAGATCGTCATAGAGTCGTGTGTGTCTCCCACTGTGCTTTGATTTCCACCCTACCACGGCTCTACTGAGTCTTGCAAATAGGTGGTTTTTGGGTACAGTCCCGATTCACATGGAGGCAATGAGCGATAGGAGGGGATTCGTCTCTCCCGGTATTGGGGGTTGATGTTGAGCTATGCTCGACTGGCCATAACAGGAAATCCCTGGCCAGGGTTGCAGTAACCTACTGGTAAGTGTTATCAGTAGTTTCACACATGTCATAGACTTCACGTCGGCATGACTTATCGAGCTACTGGGGTCTGACGTTTACCACCCCTAGGCGAGATATGCGGCATATCAGACGAACAGACCGGACTGTACGGTAAGTGTTACTGGTTGGATTCACAGGAGTGTGAGCGGGCTTGCTCGTCGATCTTCTGATCGCTCAATACCCGGGTGGCCGTTACGTTTAGCAGACCGCTTGCGGCTTGTGGGTGTTTGATATGATCATCATGTGCTGCCGGCGTATTGACGAGTCTTTAGAGTCCTACACAGAGGTTGATGTTGAGCTATGCTCGACTGGCCATAACAGGAAATCCCTGGCCAGGGTTGCAGTAACCTACTGGTAAGTGTTATCAGTAGTTTCACACATGTCATAGACTTCACGTCGGCATGACTTATCGAGCTACTGGGGTCTGACGTTTACCACCCCTAGGCGAGATATGCGGCATATCAGACGAACAGACCGGACTGTACGGTAAGTGTTACTGGTTGGATTCACAGGAGTGTGAGCGGGCTTGCTCGTCGATCTTCTGATCGCTCAATACCCGGGTGGCCGTTACGTTTAGCAGACCGCTTGCGGCTTGTGGGTGTTTGATATGATCATCATGTGCTGCCGGCGTATTGACGAGTCTTTAGAGTCCTACACAGAGGTTTCCTGGCTCAAGCGAAACGAAATAGGAGCGCATATGAGATATGTGCGGGACCGAGAATAATGCGTATATGTGATACCGTATTTCATTCTCGCGATGAATGTGTCGAATGGTTGTATGCGATATAACCTAGTTATCGAATCAAGGATTGACTCGATAAGCCGATACATTGGATACTAGCCGGTTATATGCGACATGACCGGATCATTGAATCAAGTGTTGATTTAATGATTTGATGTATAATTATATTTGATATATTACTTTGCATTAACTAGTATTGGTTCACTTTAAATGGATTTACTCACTTCAAATGCACATTGTATATGTGATATATTTTTTGTGCACAAGATTGTATCATGTTTGATGATACATGCATGCTTGGGTTTGTGTAAAGAATTGACCATGGTTATATGAATGGTTAGGGTTTCATTTTATTTACTTATTCATTTATTTATTCTTTTTGTTTATTTTGGAAAAAGAAAATGATAAAGATAAATGAATGGTGGCTATGTTTGTTTTTAGTTGAAGATTCATGAAGCATTGACTAAGTAACCATTCTTGTCTCATGCTTAACCCTAACCATTTATACTAACCCTAGTTCATTCTCTACACTTAACCAAGGGTTAGTATATGATAAGTATTATATTTCTTTTCTATTTTTATTAACTTATCATAATTCTTTCTCATCTTCTTCTTCATCATCAACATGAAGAAAGTTTGCTCCATCAATGGCAACTTGAGCTATTGAGTGAGAAATCCAATTCTAAAGTGAACCCACTTCCTATTTCTTCATCCTCTACCTCTTGCCAAGTAGTATAGGGTGTTTTCTTCACAAGTTTCATGACTTGATGAAGTGGGAGCTTGATCTTGTGATGCCTCGACGTAGATCATCTTCGGCATCGAAGCCGACGACCAAGCCCGCCCATTTCTTCGATGAAGCCGATGCTAGAGTCCGGATTCCGATTTGGACAGCGGAGGGACATCATCGTGGAGCTTAGGATGTGGTGGACCGGATCTACAAAGGTTGTAGTCACTTTCCTTTAGCATTTAATTCGTTTACAGCTTGCATCGCCTATATATCTAGCTGACGATCCGTATTAGGGTTGGTAGGCACCCGTAAAATTTTAATTGGCCATGTTTGATCACTTGTGAGACTTCATTAGTGTGCCTAGGATCCCTACAGTGGTATCAGAGCTTAGCTATAGCCTTAGGCGATGCGTAGACGGAATTAGAAGTCCGATTGAACCGAAACCCCAATCGCATTTTGCTCTCTGGACATTTTTGAAAAACGTGGTTTTTTCCAGATTAAAAATATGCAGAAAACTCAGTAGAAGATTCTAAGAATTACTGTATAAAACGGGGCCCCTGAATCCATTAAAGCGCGGCGGAACCGCGGCATTAGCATGCTAATGCGGCGGTTCCGCGACCCTTTTGTCTCCTCTTGCAATAAATTTTGCACAGTAATTCCTAGTTTGCAGTGCTGGTTTTCCTGGGAATTTTTAATAATTTTTCAAAAGTTGAATTTTCTGGGTTGTATTGGGGACTCGGTGTATCGATCGGATTGTCTAATTTTGTCTGTGTGTTTTTCCGGGTAATTTTTAGAATATGTTAAAAAGTTCGACCGGATATAAATACCCACTTTTTCCCCTGCCGGGAAATTTCCAATTGTTGGATTTTTCCGTAGTTTAACGACGTTCTAAGTAGTGCAAGTAACGCGATGGTCCCTCTAGAAGACTACAAACCTTAACTCGATTATGCGACCGTCTTGAACTGCCCTTTGAACCTTCGGGTTTAGGGCAGTACGGCGTGCCACATGTGAGGCGTTGGCTTGACCCTTCTACGGCTGGACCGTTGGTATTGAGGCACGAACTGAATGCTGTTAGACTTATTTCATGTGTTGAGCCGTATCGGGAAAACTTGGGTGTTCGATTGTTCGATCGGAAAGTTTAACATTTTCTGTTTATCCGGAATGTGATACAATAATTGGAATTCACAAGTAGTTATGAGATAACGGAATGAATATTATAAACATAGAAGTTTAGTCTCACTTGATCGGTTGCCACAGAATTTTGATGAGATCAAAAGTCCGTCGCAATCACGTAGCGTACGCGGATACTCGCCGGGTAAACTTAATAGACAGCCTCACTCCATAGCCCCAACCAAGTGACTGTAGGAGAACCCCATCGCCGAAAGCATCCGTTCGGGTGCTCGCAGTAGCGGTGTTCCGCCTTGGTGCACTTCGTCGATGGCATCGGGGGTGCGGCCGTCTACTGAAGTTTGCGACGAGCATTCGATCAGGATGTCGGGAATCTTGTTGAATTGCCCAACTTGATATTGAAAAGTGTTTTCGATTTTGAGACTAAAATGCGGGGTTTATAATTGTTAGGCATGCGATGTCTAAGGTATTCATATGATTAGGCATGTGATGTCTAAAGAGTTTGTGGATTCCAACTGTTGTAGTTTTATACTTTCTTTTCTGTGACCGTAAGTGTAATATGTGACATTGCCGGTTTCGTTGCTATATGTCAACGACAATTGGGATGTGCATATTTACTTACGTTGATGACATGTGTTGTTATGTGTTGCTGGATATGTTATATTGGATCGTCGTGGTTGAATAGCCGGGGGTTTTTATGTGAGATGAGTGTTTTTCATTTTCATTCATGTAAAACCTTGTATGTAATATTCTTTTATTGGGGCACTTCCAGGTTGCGGATGTTGTCACCATTTGTATATTATTTACTTTTCTGCACTAGGATAGACCCAAGGAGGGGAGCACAAGTAACCGGGTTCTGGGGTCCAGTGGGAGACCAACTCGAGGAGTTGAGTCCGGGTCTCCTAACCCTAGAATTGGTAGGGTTGCTTGCCACTCTCGTAGGGGTCTAGGGGTGTGGGATTGGCTATTCATCACGACCGTGGAATCCATGTTTTATACCGGCTCGTATTGAAAACACGGACGTCCTAGTATATCCAATATTTCATATGTATCTTCTGCTGTGATTTATCTGTGATCATGTGATGTTCTATGACAGTTATTGTATATAGTATATATGATATATTATATAGACGTTGCTTATGTTTTACACCCGCGCTAGCCCGGCCTCGCTCTGGCGTTAGTTACCTAACCTAACGGTGCAGACGGGACATCGAGGCGAATGCGGATGGCATAAACGTACGTTATATTTATCTGTGATGTTTAGGTGGATTTAAATGATGGGATATTCATTAATGAGATTAATGAAAGAAAATAAACCTAATTGATGTTGTGGAATCGAATTTCTAAATAAAACAGGTAGCTACAGTTCTTGCTTTGCATCGCGGTGTTCATTATAGAACATCCTGCACCTTATTCGATGAGGAAAGGACCGAGATCCCTTCACCGGAAGTGACTCCTTTAGCAATAACTGGCAGATGCTACAACCCTCGGTTTGTCATTTGATTGCTTCTATAGTTTCTGCTTTGCACAGTGATATATATGATATATCCCGCACCTCATTCGACGAGGAACGGGCCGACGATCCCTTCACCGGGAGTGACCCCTTTAGCAAAACTAGAAAAGCCTCAAAAACATTCCATTTAAAAACCATTTGATTCCGCAACGAGATCAAGTTCAAAGCGTTAAAGGTTTTCGTAAAAACCATTCGCAACCCTCTGTCATTTTAGGAAGTAGAGTACTTAGTATTCGTGCTGTGTTTGTTGACCATAGTCAAGGCACAGTGTACGGTAGCTAAGTGATGTCTTCCTACACCGCATATGATGCGATTAGTTAGGACAGTCGCGTGACTTTGTTGACCTTAGTTAAGGGTCATGTGGGTGGGTCTAATTAATCATGAAATGATGGGTAGAACTTGACTAGTACTTATGATTTGTTGACCATAGTTAAGGTCATAGGTGCTAGGGGTAAAAACCTTTATCGGGAGTTTCAAGTGTTGAAATTTGCAATGAGATTGCATACCTTCTATATGATAGTTGGATCCCGATACCCACTGCGAGTAATTGTTACTCCTGGGAGAGTTTTGCACTTTGCAATTAGCCGATCAAGTAGGTGTCTAGAAAGGTGTCAACGGGGTTACGCCTCTGGGAAAACGAGGTTTACTGTAATTAGGTCCGTGCGAAAGCACGGGGAACCTCCCTCAAAGTACCGACACTGGCCTGGCTGAAAGATTGGCGAACTTGTAGAGTGTAATTAATCCGGCTAGTCTTTCCTTTTAGGGTTTGAAGGAAGATTTGATAAAAACTGTGGGAGCCATCCTGATTAGATAAAATATATAACCAATCTAATCTTGCAAGAGCGCACGCTGAGTGTTTTCTTCTCTCTCTCTCCTGGTAGCGACCATATCACGCTTTAATCAAGATAATAAAATGGATGTATTGACCGAACCCGCTTGTTATACTGAGCTGGGGAACGTTGGTCCCGCTCCAACTTATAATTGTTATAAGACAGAGCATGAAATAAGGGGAATACCAGAATTCCTATGCCGCCCAAACGAAGAAAGTGCATATGATGCATCTCCTTCGGGTGTGTTCATTATAAAGAACTGTTTCTCAGTATCCTCTGCATCCTGGGTATTCGATACCGGATCAGGATCCCAGATATGTAATCTGTTACATAGGGCTACAAAAGGGTAGAAAAACTGAGAAAGGGTGATAAGTTTCATGAGACAGAAAACGGGGCAAGTGTTGCAGCCAAGTCTGTTGGTCACTGTCACCCTGTATTACCAATACATTGATTCTGAACAAATGCTATTAGATACCGAACCTGATATACAAAATCATATCAGTCTCTTTATTAGTAAAGAAATGATAAAATTTTGTAATGATGGATAATGTTTTGAACATTTCCTATATCAAAAGTTGATCGGTTCAGGCACGTTATCTAAAAGCATTGACGTTCTAAATCAAACTACAGTTTCTAGTATGCAGAACACACACAAGAGGAAGAGTTCAGAAATGAACGAATCCTTCTTGAGGCATTGTAGACTAGGTCACATCAATGCGACCCGACTAGCTGAAGTTACATTTTAGATGCATATTTAAATCAGTTTGAATTTACATCTTATGAAACTTGCCAGTCATGTCACAAAGATTAGATGACCATAGCCCTGTTTATTGGAAACAGAGAAAGAGTTAATGAACTCTTGGGACTGATACATGATGATGTATGTAAGGTCTCCTGTCTATACATGCTAGGAATGGTTCTTTATACTTCATTATATTCTCTGATAATCTCTCAAGATTCAGACATATGTTCCTGTTGAAACACAAGTCCGAACCTTTTGAGATATTCACAGAATATAAGTTAGAAGTAGAGAACCAATACGTGTATAAGTATTATGTCCTATGATAAGATCAGGGAGGAGAATACTTGTGCATGGCATTCCTGGACCATTCTAAAGGAGAATGAGATTCTCTCTCCGTATTACTCCTCTAAATACACCACAGCACAACGGTGTATCGGGGCGGAGCAATCGCACAATATTAGATATCGTGTGCTCTATGATGAGTATTACTGAGTTACCTATTTTCTTTTTGGGTTGTGCACTTGAGAAGCTGCATACCTATTGAATTGGGTTCAAATCAAATCAGTTGCCTACCACTTCATATGTGATATGGAAAGGGAAGAGCCCATATCTTAAGTTAGTTAAGATTTGGGGTTGTCTGGCCTATGTCAAAAGCAAAATCCGAACAAGATCGAGGTAAAGTCAGTTGTGTAGAACTGGAAAGGTTCCAGCTATACAAAACCGCAGCTGATGATTTGACAGAACCAAAAAATTCAATAGTTCCCGACGAACCTCAGCCTCTCCGCCGATCTAGCAGGGTTCCTCACCTGCTTGAGAGATACTTCGGTTTCTCGATGACAGTGGGAGCAAGGATTGCATCATGAGATGATGACCCAACTAGATTCGAGCAGGCCATCAAGAGTAGGGACTCTGTAAGAATGGCTGGATGCTTAGCAATCTGAGATGGAATCCATATACACCAACAAAGTAAGGACTTTGGTTGCGATATCTGAAGGGTTAAAGCCCCATCAGGAGCAAGTATATCTTGAGAAGATTACTTGGTGTAGATGGAAAAGTTGAGACTTTCAAAGCTAGACTTGTTAAAGGTTTTCGTCATCGACCAGGCACGGATAATGATGAAACCTTTTCCAGGGACTATGCTTAAGTCCATCCAGATCCTACTTGCCACTGCTACATACCATAACTGCGATATCTGGTGGTTGGGTGCCATGACTAATTTTCTAAATAATGATTTAGAAGAGAATGTCTATAAGAACACAGCCGGAGGGCTACGTAAACAGTGGGAGCAGCGGAAACGTGTGCAAGATGTTTTATGTGATGAAGCAGGCATCGCGGAGTTGGAACATCTGTTTTGATGTGGTAGTCAAAGTATTTGACTTCATCAAAATAGTAGATGAACCTTGTATATACAAAACGGTAGTAGAGAGTAAGGTGGTTATCCTCGTATTGTACGTGGACAACATACTCTTGATAGGAAAAGAGTTTCCTATGCTACGATCGGTCGATCTCCTATTATCACAAAGATTCTCCAATAGGATCAAAGTGATACCTCCTAAAATCCTGAGTTTTCATCTATGAGATAGATGTAATTGGATGCTAGGATTCTCACTAGATATAGTGAGATGGTATCAATCGATCCTGAGGAGAATCACTGGAAGGGTTCCAGGGTGATAAAGACGACTGAATGTCAGTCACAGGAATTGTCTTTACCCTCAGTAAAGGGACGGTATGTTGGAAGAGTTCCAAGCTAGATACCGTGGCAAACTAGACGATAAAGGCTGGTAACATCGCTATTAAAGATACTACCAAAGAGGCAGTTTGGGTGTATATTGGTTCATAAGATGAACTAGGTTCCTGCCATTGTATGACAATGGAAGTGTGGTTTTGGCCCTGGAACCCTGGTCCCATCAGTGACCCAGACATATTCTGAGGCAGCATCACCTGATCATGGAGATAGTTGATCTCCAGGATGATCGAGGTTAGGAGAGTAGACTCAGAGGACAACACGGCGGATCCACTCACGAAGGCCTTTTCCCAAAGAGAGACTTTTAGGGGATGGTTGAGTATGTGATACTGCAACCACTGCTACAGATGGCCCTAGTGCAAGTGGGAGATTGTTAGTTATATGTATGCCCTAGAGGCCATTACTGTACATTGGATGTATATTGTAGTGGATGCTGGGACATATATAGGTAGGACTTTCTTGCTCGACATGATAGTACGCTATCTGGTTGCTCTTTATCTTAACGTGCATACTTTCTGTCTCTCTGTTACATGTTGATAAAGCCCTTAGGATGTGTACTCAACTTCCATGACTGTGATGCAAATCATACTAGTGGGGCCTGGATAGTCCATGAGTACATCCTTCAATGTTCCTAGTCGAAGGAATATCGAGACGGGGCATCGATATTCCAGAGTAGACTAGCGTATATCTTCTCGACCCATGCGATGGGCGATGGATGATCCCATATCCATTGGTGTTTGACATCGGAGATGGTATGCGGGTGCTCAGTGGAGACTGGGTACACTGAACGGACTCGCCGAGAACTCCCAGATGGTATTATACCTCACGTCAGATGGCAGTTCTCTGGTGACACTGGTACAGCTTAGTCTGTTGACCCGAGATCGTCATAGAGTCGTGTGTGTCTCCCACTGTGCTTTGATTTCCACCCTACCACGGCTCTACTGAGTCGTGCAAACAGGTGGTTTTTGGGTACAGTTCCGATTCACATGGAGGCAATGAGCGATAGGAGGGGATTCGTCTCTCCCGGTATTGGGGGTTGATGTTTGCGCTATGCTCGACTGGCCATAACAGGAAATCCCTGGCCAGGGTTGCAGTGACCTACTGGTAAGTGTTATCAGTAGTTTCACACATGTCATGGACTTCACGTCGGCATGACTTATCGAGCTACTGGGGTCTGACGTTTACCACCCCTAGGCGAGATATGCGGCATATCAGACGAACAGACCGGACTGTACGGAAAGTGTTACTGGTTGGATTCACAGGAGTGTGAGCGGGCTTGCTCGTCGATCTTCTGATCGCTCAATACCTGGGTGGCCGTTACGTTTAGCAGACCGCTTGCGGCTTGTGGGTGTTTGATATGATCATCATCTGCTGCCGGCGTATTGACGAGTCTTTAGAGTCCTACACAGAGGTTTCTTGGCTCAAGCGAAACGAAATAGGAGCGCATATGAGATATGTGCGGGACCGAGAATAATGCGTGTATGTGATACCGTATTTCATTCTCGCGATGAATGTGTCGAATGGTTGTATGCGATATAACCTAGTTATCGAATCAAGGATTGACTCGATAAGCCGATACATTGGATACTAGCCGGTTATATGCGACATGACCGGATCATTGAATCAAGTGTTGATTTAATGATTTGATGTATAATTATATTTGATATATTACTTTGCATTAACTAGTATTGGTTCACTTTAAATGCATTTACTCACTTCAAATGCACATTGTATATGTGATATATTTTTTGTGCACAAGATTGTATCATGTTTGATGATACATGCATGCTTGGGTTTGTGTAAAGAATTGACCATGGTTATATGAATGGTTAGGGTTTCATTTTATTTACTTATTCATTTATTTATTCTTTTTGTTTATTTTGGCAAAAGAAAATGATAAAGATAAATGAATGGTGGCTATGTTTGTTTTTAGTTGAAGATTCATGAAGCATTGACTAAGTCACAATTCTTGTCTCATGCTTAACCCTAACCATTTATACTAATCCTAGTTCATTCTCTACACTTAACCAAGGGTTAGTATATGATAAGTATTATATTTCTTTTCTATTTTTATTAACTTATCATAATTCTTTCTCATCTTCTTCTTCATCATCAACATGAAGAAAGCTTGCTCCATCAATGGCAACTTGAGCTATTGAGTGAGAAATCCAATTCTAAAGTGAACCCACTTCCTATTTCTTCATCCTCTACCTCTTGCCAAGTAGTATAGGGTGTTTTCTTCACAAGTTTCATGACTTGGTGAAGTGGGAGCTTGATCTTGTGATGCCTCGACGTAGATCATCTTCGGCATCGAAGCCGACGACCAAGCCCGCCCATTTCTTCGATGAAGCCGATGCTAGAGTCCGGATTCCGATTTGGACAGTGGAGGGACATCATCGTGGAGCTTAGGAAGTCGTGGACCGGATCTACAAAGGTTGTAGTCACTTTCCTTTAGAATTTAATTCATTTACATGCTTGCATCGCCTATATATCTAGTTGACGATCCGTATTAGGGTTTGTAGGCACCCGTAAAATTTTAATTGGCCATGTTTGATCACTTGTGAGACTTCATTAGTGTGCCTAGGAACCCTACACAAACTACAATCTAGCTTAGATTTGCATGATCTAAAACATTAAACTACACTTAATAATGTTAATGAAGTCATGAAAAACCTAATTAGATTTTTAGTCTAACATTTGCAATAAATTTCCAAAACCTAGTTTGCATAAAATTCCAATTTTAACAATTACAAGCATCAATTAGTAAACTAGCAACTAGGTTAGTTTTAGCATCACATTAACATGTTAATCCCCACATCAAGATCAATACCCAATGAAGAAAACCCTAATTTGATTTACAAACCCCTTTTCTTGAATTTTCCAACCAAGCAATTAAACCTAATTAAACACCTAATTAGCTTCAAATGAGGTATGATAGCAACAATTAAGTAACTAAGCAACAAACAAACCATGGAACAAGGATTTATACCTCATAAAACTTGAATCAACATCCAATCTAGCCTCACAAACTTGCTTCTTGCTCCAAGATCCACACTAGAATAGGTCAAGGAAAAATGGTTAAGAGTTGGATTTGGGTTTTAGCTTGATTTGTGATGGAATTTTGGAGGTTTTTGATAGGTTTTTGATGAGGAAATGAGAGGAGAAAATTGCGGGGCTGCACTTGGGGAGGGCTCGGCCAGAAATTCAGATGGGGAAGAGGAGAGAGGGGGTGTAGTGTGAGGTATGGTGAAGGAAAAGTCCAAGTCAACAAAAGGTCAACTCTTTTATCCATTTTCTTTTCTTTTCTTTCTTTTCTTCTCTTTGAAATTCAAGTGGGGAAAAAGGGTGGGGACTGCTGAATTCAGCCAAGGGGAGAAGTAAATGGGTGTGTGTAAGTGTGGGTATGGGTGTGGGGTGATGGAAAATGACAAATACAATACCCCAAACATCCATTTACACTAAAAAAAGCCTTTTTTCTTCAATAATTTCTAAACCGTTTAGGCAAACGATTTCGTTTCAAAAACTACATGATAAAATTTTATTTAAAGTTTTATGATGCAAAAAATTTGTTTCAACTCATTCCAATTTATAATTTTCCCTAATTAAATATATTAGTGACGGCTTAAAATAATATTAAAATAATTAATTTCGGAAAAAATTTCAGAAAATTTGAAATTTCACCAGTGGGTCAATAAACACCAAATACTAGCAATTACGTAGCTAGAATATGTATATTTAATTTTATAATAAAGATATTTGTATTTTGACTTTTTACAGAAAACCCCCTTATTTTACCGTTTTTTCGAAATTTCACCGAAACGATTTTCAAAACGTTACAATCTTCCCCCCTTAAAGAAATTCGGTCCCCGAATTTAAATTAAAACTCCCCCCAAATACTAAAATATCTAAGCCAAAACCATCAAGTCGTCGGGGCTCCGAAATTGTAAATATATAAAACAAATCGTAGCGCAGCGCAATGCGCATGAAAAATGAGCATATAACTCAATCAAAACTCCGTCAAGCATCCCGCAATCATCGGAGTCATAGGGAAGACATCAATGCCAAATCCAAAGCAAAACCAATATGATATAACTCGAAACTATACATGTAAATATCGAATCTATATATGCAAGTATCTGAAGGAAATGCATGCCAAATCTCTTTAAGTCGCTGTGCAACGCGCATAACACTGCACAGTGGCGGAAGTCTATCATAAGAAAATAACTATATACATATATACCTTTATTTGAAATGTACGTTCCGCCGTTTTGGAAACAATTTAGAAGGGTCTCCTTGTTTTAAACATTTCCTGTCATATCAGACACGTAGGTAAATACTGAGGCTATAGCTCGCTTTCTGGAAATCCCTTCAATAACTATCAATGCATGCAAAATACATTCAGGTACTGTCCTCTGACTAGTCCTGCTTAGTACGAAAACACATTGCAATTATCATAAAAAAAACGTACTGCTCTATAAGAAATCAATCCCAAAATACGCGTATGAATACTACGTGCGTCTGGTGCGCACGACAATCAAAATCTATATACGTGCCATATAAGTGCATAGAAACAAGATCTAAGTGCATCGGGTGTGCACAAAGCATCTGTCGTAGGCAACGTGTATGCCTGACAGCAAAATCAGGTGCATCTGATATGCACGAAAAATCTCGATTTAGTGCATCTGGTGTGCACCAAAATCACATCTCAAAACATGCGCTCAACATGTGCGAAAATCCAAGGCAGGTGCATCCATCATGCACGAAATCATGAAATCCAATATCAAGCGCCGAACATGCGCAAAATCAAATCAGGTGCACAAAACAAATATTGAGTATCACAATCGAAATCGAAGTCCAGTGCATCTAAGTGCACAAAAGGCGTATCACTGCACTGCAAGCATATATAAACTATACAGAGTGCAGGAACCAAATCGTGTGCGCGCATACGCACAAAATCAACTCAAATGTGTAGAACCGTAAAATCACAAACATGTGAAACCAAAGCACGAAAACGATATCAAGTGCAACACTGTGGAAAGATCGTAAATCCTCAATCATCAAAATCAAATCATGCGAATAAATCCCCCAAAACATCGAAATCAATAATGGCGGAATAGTACCGCTCAAGTGAATCCTCTAAGAATCTCGGGCCAACTGTCCGGAAGTCATCGTCCTTTCCTATATCTGCATCTTGCTCTGGAACGACTGCATACTCATTGCGACTCCTTCTGGAAGGTAAATCCAAGTACCATGCCTCGGCATGCGCATCGCATCTCTGATGTCGGCGGAGTGGAACGTCATTTCATCAAGATCTCGTATGAACCTCTTACTCCACTTTTCTAATGTCGACTGCTCTGGACTCGTCTCGTCATGGCTGCATGGACTGAGCTCCAACGACTATCCTCGTATCTGGAGTCTCCCAAGAATGCATCTCACCACCTAGCATCCGAATGAAGTCGAACCATTCGATCGATTCGTCAAAACCTCATAATCCCCCAAGAGCTCAACATCTTGGGCACAGTTTAATAGTATCGAACACATACCACAGCATCGGTGGTCCAGCCGTAGAAGGGCAAACCCAAGCCTCACTAATGGCGCCGCAGAACTGCCGCAAACCCGAAGGTTCCAAGGCTTTCACACGGTCATTAAGTCGAGTTAGGGTTTCATTCTTCTAGAGGGACCATAGAATTTCGTGACGAGCTCGTGTTGACCGCAACTCTAGCTGTAGCTCTCCCTGCCCGTAATCGTGGCAGCAAAACCATAACTGGTACTGATGAGGCTTGATCGGAATGAATATAATACTGAGCAAAGAAATGTACATCCTAAGGCTTCTTAAGTGGAGTAGCGTATCGTAAATATGCCGCGGAACATACCTATGGTACGTCACTCTACTTTAGTCACCTATTCCATCAACCAAGGGTCATCCTACGCTCCGAAGGTAAAACCTAACGCTCTGATACCAACTTTTTCACGACCCGAAAGTACGGAACATGACCGGCACTTAAACTACGAACGTCTCGAGGCGTACGTAATCTAAGTAAACCGAAAACCCAGAAATCCAAACCAAGAAAAGATGTAGAGTGCAGGAAAAACCAACTTAAAGCAAGTAGTTTCAATAGCATAAGACGAATTATGCGTTTTTTTTTAAAAACATCAAAAATTTTCTGAAAATTTCGGCAGAGTCTCCCTTGTAAATACTGGCTCCCAAACGGGATACAACATGAATAGTATACGAAATCAATAAAAAGGCATCCCCAAGCGGGAGCTAGCTCTTCGTCAATCGACGGTCACAACCACACAAGCAATATAATATATAACGCCAACGGCGAGGATCAAAACTCAAAAGGAAACTCAAAACAACAAGAAATCCACAGAAATACAACGCGCGACTCTAAGGTCGAAAGAATAACATCACTGGTCTCTATCTCAAAAATAAATACATGTTTGGTTGATGGAACTTCTAGATATAACTGAATAATAATATACAAGATGTAATGATGGGTACGATACAAATAAACCCACCTACTAGCAAGTCACCCGGAAATGGAAATAGTGCCAGCAAAGTCGTAATGAAACCTGTACGGCGAAACCTGCAAGAACTGTGGCACAACGGGGGTGAGTTGCCAACTCGTGAGTAGAAAAACATCTACGCACAGAAATCGCATAAATAACGCAATCCTAGGTCAAAGATCATAATATATCCTCAAATAAATAACCAGCAACCCATAACAATGGTTAGAGCAAATATCTAACCCAAGTGTAAATCCATGTGCCGTGTCAGTGCCTCAGGTAGCAATGTATGAATGCATGAACTGAAGAAAACTGCTTTCATAAATCAGTGAGATTTCTGTATTTTAAAAGTGAGGTACCATAAATGAAATCAGCATAAAACAGTGCCCAGCATCGACACAAAACAAGTGTCCAAATATCTCGATATCTCTGTATCACAATCTCTGTACCTCAATATCTCAAAATCTCAAACACCATATCTAGGGCGCCGTCAATCCAGGCCGGCCCCTACTATCTATCTCAAGACCACGACGGTATCCTCCGGATATCCGACATGTCGGGTAATATCACCGGTAGGTAGTGCTCCCCTGCCAGGCTCACATCGTCATCATCACGCGCTTCTTGCCCCGGGGTACCTTACCGGGTCCACCATGTACCCGAAACGGTTCATCCGTCTCCTCGAATCGGGTCTCGAAATCCATCAGCAAACTCATGGTGGACGACTCATACATCATGGGAAAAACCGCACTTTTTATTTAAAAAGAGAGAAATCAGTTTATATAAGTTTTGCGGTTTCCCCCCCCCCCCCAAATCCAGAAAATCTCATGGAAATCCGAATCCAAATCATCAATAGCATGTAAAACCATGAATATAGGCATAACAATGAATAACAGTATGCATGAAGTGGCAAGTAATAACTATAATGTTAAGCTGGCATATAAGGCAGGTACACTAATATCATGTCAAATTACTAACTAACAAGCTAAGTCAAGCAATAATATTTTCTAAGGTGTACGTGACATGGCAATTACCGATGAAGATGTGTGTGAGCCGGCAAGTAAGTGTACGTGGAACATACGCATCATCGGTAATGGTGCTGGTGTCCTAACAATATGATATCAACATTGCAATAAGAAATTATAACATAAGTGTGCGATGCGAAGCGAACCACAATAATAAGCGGGAGCTGAATACAAGACGCAACTGTAACTAACCTGCATTAATCTAATATAAGTCCTACAAATGGTGCCTTTTGAAATAACACGAACCATGGGGTTTTGAAAATAAGGGCTACGGTGTTTTTATGAAAAGATACGTCGTTTGAAATATCCGTAGGATCCCTTGGGCTGTCTTTTAAAATAACCACGATTCGTTGGTTTTTGAAATAGGTAAGAATCGAATCTAATCTAACAACTAAACTAAACTAAAGGGCTAAGCTAACAAGCTGGACTACAGGTAAGGAAACCGCCTAACATCTGAGTCGATCCATATACATACCTGTATATATATTAGTCGGTGATCCCGCCTCAATAATATCATATCTGATACCATATCTACAATCAGACATCCCAAGTCAAGAGTGCGGATCGATCATCAAGATATAGCTCGTACGTAAATCCGTCGTACGGCATCCCCAAATCTGGGTACGGGTCAATATCATATTCCTCACACCATTCCTCTGGTATCCTCTTTATTCAAGATCATAGTCTAGGGTACTGACCTATGTCTAGTACAATACTAATATCCTCAATATACTCATGATCTGACTACAGATCGACAATCTCGTACAAACCGATACCGTCAGCACATAGCATCATCAAGGGTATACATCGCCCGATACGGCCTAATATCAATATCCTAGCATATCATATCTCATATCACGATCACATGCCGACCATTTTGATTATAGAACTATTCACCCGTATCGTCGTTTAAAGACCCGCTATAATATCAGGACGTATCTCAAATACGAATCCTGCCATATCACCGATATCACAACCACAAAACAAATCTCAACGACTCAGCTCAATCCTAAGTATCATCCTCAAATCCCTATGTGAACACATAGTCCCATACCCATGTGAACACATAACTATAAAGAATCCCATGAGCACATATAAATAGGAATGTATGCAAGTATGTATGTGTGTATGTGTAGTGCAACACTACCCTAGGGTTCGCAACACTAAAATAATCCAACACACCAATATCCATCCTAAACATTGTTATTAATCCCAAAAAACATATAATAATTGTTGGTGTGTATACGCATCCGTATACACCACCACGGACTGCGGGGGTGCTATACGCCATCCACCCGACTTCTCCCCGTAGATATAAATCTACTCACCTGGTCCTCGCTCGCCGGTGCCGACGTCGCCACGCGCTTGCTTGTCGTCTCGAAGTCCACATGGGTTACCTACATATCATAACGCACCGTATCGCATTAAAATCCGACTCAAAAACCCTCGACGTCAGCGTACAAACGCCAAACTATCGAGAAATCTCTCAACACACTCATTTTTATAATTACAAGCACTAATTATAATATAAAATTGCTTAAAATTCTAAAAAACCCCAATTTCACTTAAAAAGTCATTTTCCCGAAAATCTAGCAATCACAAATCACCGTTTAAGTACAAAACTCGATGTATAAACGAATCTAGCGGCCACAATATTCACCAAATATCTTAAATAAGTCATAAAAACAATTCCCATAATTTAATCTCATTAAATTCCAAAAACCCTAAAATTCTAGTTTACAAAATATCTAAATTTTAACAATTTCATTGCAAAAATGCACAAACTACAATCTAGCTTAGATTTGCATGATCTAAAGAATTAAACTACACTTAATAATGTTAATGAAGTCATGAAAAATCTAATTAGATTTTTAGTCTAACATTTGCAATAAATTTCCAAAACCTAGTTTGCATAAAATTCCAATTTTAACAATTACAAGCATCAATTAGTAAACTAGCAACTAGGTTAGTTTTAGCATCACATTAACATGTTAATCCCCACATCAAGATCAATACCCAATGAAGAAAACCCTAATTTGATTTACAAACCCCTTTTCTTGAATTTTCCAACCAAGCAATTAAACCTAATTAAACACCTAATTAGCTTCAAATAAGGTATGATAGCAACAATTAAGTAACTAAGCAACAAACAAACCATGGAACAAGGATTTATACCTCACAAAACTTGAATCAACATCCAACCTAGCCTCACAAACTTTCTTCTTGCTCCAAGATCCATACTAGAATAGGTCAAGGAAAAATGGGTAAGAGTTGAATTTTGGTTTTAGCTTGATTTGTGATGGAATTTTGGAGGTTTTTGATAGGTTTTTGATGAGGAAATGAGAGGAGAAAATTGGGGGGCTGCACTTGGGGAGGGCTCGGCCAGAAATTCAGATGGGGGAGAGGAGAGAGGGGGTGTAGTGTGAGGTATGGTGAAGGAAAAGTCCAAGTCAACAAAAGGTCAACTCTTTTATCCATTTTCTTTTCTTTTCTTTCTTTTCTTCTCTTTGAAATTCAAGTGGGGAAAAAGGGTGGAGGCTGCTGAATTTAGCCAAGGGGAGAAGTAAATGGGTGTGTGTGAGTGTGGGTATTGGTTTGGGGTGATGGAAAATGACAAATACAATACCCCAAACATCCATTTACACAAAAAAGCCTTTTTTCTTCAATAATTTCTAAACCGTTTAGGCAAACGATTTCGTTTCAAAAACCACATGATAAAATTTTATTTAAAGTTTTATGATGCACAAAATTTGTTTCAACTCATTCCAATATGTAATTTTCCCTAATTAAATATATTAGTGACGGCTTAAAATAATATTAAAATAATTAATTTCGGAAAAATTTTTAGAAAATTTGAAATTTCACCAGTGGGTCAATAAACACCAAATACTAGCAATTACATAGCTAGAATATGTATATTTAATTTTATAATAAAGATATTTGTATTTTGACTTTTTACAGGAAACCCCCTTATTTTACCGTTTTTTCGAAATTTCACCGAAACGATTTTCAAAACGTTACAATATGTGCATGAAACTAAAAGAAAGAAAGCATACATGCATGCGTACATCCATCATGTACAAGAAAGGATTTCAAGTGAGAAAACTAATGGTTAAATGATAAATCAATACTTGATTTATCAATCCAGCCATATCACATATGACCCCACCAAAAGCAAGCCACCCGATCAATATACGGTATTCTATACGCGCATTTTAATCGGGTCCATGCGCATATCGCATACGCGCACCACAACGTTTCGCCTGGACTAGGTAACTCCTTTGTGGGACTCTAAGACTCGTCAATACGCCGGCAGTGGGTGATGATCATATCAAGAACCCCCAAGCCGCAAGCGGTCAGCTAAACGTAACGGCCACACGGGTATGGAGCGATCAGAAAAAAACAAGCGAACCTGCTACAACTCCCGTCGAGCCAATCGGCAACACTTCCTGTACAGTCCGGTCTCCTCGTCTGATATGTCGCATATCAAGTTTAGGGGTGGTTAACGTCAGACCCCAATAACTGATAAGTCGTGCCGATGTGAGACTCATAACGGGTCGAGAAACTACTGGTAACACATACCAGTAAATCTCTAATTAGCCCTGGCCAGGGACTTCCTTGTTAAGGCCAATCGAGCACAGTGCAACATCAACCCCCAATACCGGGAGAGACGAAACCCCTCCTATCGCTCATTGCCTCCATGTGACTCAGGACTGTACCCAAAAACCACCGTTTTACACGCCCTCATGGACGTGGTAAGATGGAAATCAAAGTACAGTGGGAATCACACAAGACTCTATGACGATCTCGGGTCTACAGACTAACCTGTACAGGTGTCACAAGAGAACTGCCATCTGACATGAGGTATAATACCAACTGGGAGTTCTCGGCGAGTCCATCCAGTGTACCCAGTCTCCACTGAGCACCCGTATACCATCTCTGATGTCAAACACCAATGGATATGGGATCATCCATCGCCCATCTCATGGGTCGAGAAGCGTATACGCTAGTCTACACTGGTGTATCGATGCCCCGTCTCGATACACCCACGACTAGGGACCTTGAAGGATGTACTTATGGACTACCATGTCCCCACTAGTATGATCTGCATCATAATCCAGGTAGTCAAGTACACATCCTAAGGGCTTTACCAACATGTAACTCTAAGACAGTATAAAGAGACAAGTATACATGTTAAGATAAAGAGCAACCAGATAGCATACTATCATATCGAGCAAGAAAGTCATCTCTATATATGTCCAAGCATCCAATATAATATACATCATCCGTACAATACTGGCTTCTAGGGCATACATACAACTAACAATCTCCCACTTGCACTAGGGCCAGCTGCTGTAGTATCGCATACCGAGCATCCCGAAGAGTCTCTCAAACTGTATCTGGGGATTGGCCTTCGTGAGTGGATCCGCTGTGTTATTCTTCGTGTCAACCCTCCTGACCTCGATCTCCCGGCGATCAACTATCTCCCGGATCAGGTGATACCGCCTCAGAATATGCCTGGATCGCTGATGGGACCTGGGTTCCTTGGCCAAAGCCACCACTCCATTGTTATCGCAATACAAAGGTATTGGATGCTCAATGGATGGAATCACTCCAAGTTCAGTAATGAACTTCTTGATCCAGACAGCCTCTTTGGCAGCATCGTTGGCAGCGATGTATTCAGCCTCCATCATCGAGTCTGCCACGGTTTCCTGCTTGGAACTCTTCCAGCTAACCGCCCCTCCGTAAAGGGTAAAGACAAATCCCGACTGCGACTTAGAGTCGTCCTTATCACTCTGGAAGCTCGAATCGGTAAAGGACTCCACTTGGAGTTCTCCGTTACCATACACCAAGAGCATCTCTTTAGTCCTTTGCAAGTACTTGAGAATGCTCTTCACAGCTGTCCAGTGACTCTCTCCAGGATCAGCTTGATACCTGCTCACTACACTTAGTGAGTATGCTACATCGGGTCTGGTACATAGCATCGCGTACATGATAGAGCCTACAGCCGAAGCATAGGGTATCCCTTGCATGCGAGCTCTCTCCAAATCAGTCTTGGGAGACATCTTTTTGGAGAGAGTGACTCCAGAGATCGTGGGTAAGTTCCCACGCTTGGATTCTTCCATACTAAACCTCTTTAGTATGGTTTCAATGTACCTGGATTGGGACAATCCCAATATCCGTTTGGATCTATCTCTATTGATCCTAATTCCCAATATACAGGAGGCAACACCAAGATCTTTCATTGAGAATCTTTGTGATAAGAAGAGCTTGACCGATTGCGGCATAGGAATATCATTTCCTATCAAGAGTATGTCGTCCACGTACAATACGAAGAAGACAACCTTACTCTCTGCTACCTTCTTGTAAATACAAGGTTCATCTACGTTTTTGACGAAATAAAACTCTTTGATAACGACGTCAAAGCAGATGTTCCAACTCCGCGATGCTTGCTTTAATCCATAAATGGATTTAAGCAGCTTGCACGCCTTCCCGCTGCTCCCACTGTCTACGAAGCCCACTGGCTGAGTCATATACACGCACTCTTCTAAATCACCATTTAGAAAGGCGGTCTTAACATCCATTTGCCAGATTTCGTTATCATGATATGCAGCGATGGCAAGCATGATCCGGATGGATTTAAGCATAGCTACTGGAGAAAAGGTTTCTGTTGGATATATGTATGCCCTAGAGGCCATTATGAGATAGTGTATGTACTGATGTGTATATAAATATATATATATTCGGAGGACAGTCTTGCTCGATATGATAGTATGCTATCTGGTTTTACTTTATCATATGTTCACTTGATCATGTTTATATTCATTTGGTGCATGTTGATAAAGCCCTAAGGATATTGGCTTGACTACTGGCATTATGATGCGGATCATGCTAGTGGGACATCTGTAGTTTATAAGCATATCCTTGAAATGTTCCTAGTCGTAGGTATATCGAGACAGGGCATCGATATTCCAGTTTAGACTAGCGTATACCATTCTTGTTCCATATGATGGGCGATGGATGATCCCATATCCGTCTGGTGTGTTGACACCGAAGATAGTATACGGGTGCTCAGTGAGACTGGGTACACTGAACGGACTCACCGAGAACTCCTATATGGTATTATATCATTCGTCGGATAGCAGTTCTCAGGTGACACTGGTACAGGTTAGTCTGTAGACCCGAGATCGTCATAGAGTCTTGTGTATCCTCCCACTATACTTTGATCTCCACCCCACTGCGGTTCTACTGAGTCGTACAAACAGGTGGATTTTGGGTATAGTCTCGAGGCATATAGAGGCAGTGAGCGATAGGAGGGGTTTCGTCTCTCCCGGTATTAGGGGTTGATGCTGTGCTGTGCACGATTAGCTATAACGGGAAGTCCCTGGCCAGGGCTGCTGAGATATTACTGATAAGTGTTATCAGTAAGTTTCTCGATCTGTTATAGACTATATACCGGCATGACTTATTGAGTTATTGGGGTCGACGATTCCATCCCTAGACTCGATATGCAGCATATCTGACGAAGAGACCGGACTGTACGGTAAGTGTTACCGGATGGATTGACACGAGTTTTGACAGGTTCGCTTGTTCTTATTCTGATCGTTCAATACCCGGGTGGCCGTTACGTTTAGCTGACCACTTGCGGCTTGTAGGTGTTTGATATGATCATCATCTACTGCTGGCGTATTGACGAGTCTTAGAGTCCCACATAGAAGTTTCTCGGCTCCGGCGAAACGAAGTGGTGCACATATGAGATATGTGCGGAGCCTCGATTAAATACTAGTATATGATACTGTATTTTAATCGGACATTTAATATTAGTCGGGTCGTATAAGATATGACCAATTTATTAAATCAAGTGTTGATTTAATATTGGTTTTTATATATTATTTATTTAAATCCTTTTCTTCTTATGGATACATGCATGTATATGTACATGATGATGTGCATACATACATACATACATGAAAAGTATCATGGTTGATGATACAAAGAGGATGGCAATATAAGAATCATATTGTAGATAAAATAATATATGGATATTTTCAATAAAGATTAAAGGCAAAAGAAAAGATTAATGAGTCATTTCTTCCACACTTTTCTACACATTTCCATGGTTGAATTTAACTCAACCATGGTTTCATTTCCTTTTGCCTTTTAACCTAAATTGAAATATCCAGATATTATTTTAACTATAGTTATGGTTATGATAAGATATATATCTCTCTCTCTCTCATTTTCTTTTTACATGATTGTCATTTTCATTCCAAAAGAAAAAAGAGAGAGCCATCTTCTTCCTCCAAACCCTAGCTCTCTTTTAAATGTTAAAATAGAGTTAGAAAAAGAAAAGAAAAGGTATTAAATAAGAATAGCAACCACTTCATCATCCTACACAACCTTAGCCATCTTGTGTAGGGTGTTGTGCTTCAAGTTTTTCAAAGATCGTTGGAAGCATCAAGCTTAGGGCAAAGTGCTTCGGGTGGATCGTCGTGGACGAGGAGTTGATCAAGTGAACCTTTTCAAAGCCAAAAAGTCTTCCAAAAAGGTCTACAAAGGTTGTAGTCTCATCACTTAGTATAACTTAAGGCCTTTTTGTTGATACTATTAACTGTTACTTCATATATTCTAGTTCGATTCATGTATAGTTTGCTTAGCACCTCAAAATTTTATTGTTATAGCATGTGTGATGCTTCTAAGCCCTAATAGAGGTGTTAAGGAAACCCTACAGTGGTATCAGAGCCAAGCTAGTGCTTTGTAGTAACCTATATGACGTTGAAAACATCGAACGGACGAAAAACGACACCCGGGGGGTGCTCTCTGGAAAAATTTTCAAAACCTGGATTTTTTCAAATTAAAAATATGTAAAAGAATTAAGCAGGGAAATATATGGGCCCACAAGAAAAACGATGCCCTAAATCGACTATACGGCCGCGGAACCGCGGCCCAAAGTGGCTTGTTGCGGCGGTTCCGCGGTGGTATAGGTGATTCATGGGACGTATTTTCTTGTGCTGGCCCGTATGTGTTTGCTGATGTTACTGGTATTTTTAGAATCTGCTCAGGTGTTGAGCTTTCAGAGCAGTCTGTGGTTGTTTAAATCGTTTGATCGGATGTTTCAATGTCGCTTAGTTTAATAGTATGTGATACTATAATTTGAATCTACAAATTGTTGTATTTTTCATTTTATTTCTCTGTGACCGTAAGTGAAGTATGTAGTTGTATTACCGATTTTTGTTGCTATACATCAATGACGATCGGTGTATGCATACTTACTTACGTTGATGATATTTGATATTATGTGTCGATGAGATTTGAAATGCAGGATTGTCGCAATGAATAGCCGGGGTTTTCTTTTTATGTGAGATGAGAGTATTCTTTTAATTCATGTAAAATTAAATTGTATGTAATATTCTTTTATTTGGGGCACTTCCGGGATGAGGTTGTTGTCACCAGTGTTGTATATTATTTACTTTTCCGCATTAGGATAGACCCAAGGTGGAGGGCACAAGTGACCGGGTTCTTGGGTTCAGTGGGAGGCCATCTCGAGGAGTCGAGACCGGGTCTCCTAAACTCCAGAATTGGTAGGGTCGCTTGCCGCTCTCGTAGGGGTCTAGGGGTGTGGGCTTGGCTATTCATCGCGACCGTGGAATCCGTATTTTTTGTTGCTGGCTAAATATAAAATACGGACCTCCTAGATATCCTTTATGTGCTTCT
Organism: Agapanthus africanus; assembly: GCA_030015575.1. Taxonomy (NCBI): domain Eukaryota; kingdom Viridiplantae; phylum Streptophyta; class Magnoliopsida; order Asparagales; family Amaryllidaceae; genus Agapanthus; species Agapanthus africanus. The sequence goes on along the minus strand of JASDDO010000019.1, from coordinate 717,993,733 downwards.
GCTGCTTTTATTATCTGATGTGATCTTTTAATGCATATCTGAGACGAATGAAATATTATATATATATTATATATATTAGACGTTACTTATGTTTTGCACCCGCACTAGCCCCGTCCCGGTATGCCGTTAGTTAAGTAACCTAACGGTGCATATCAGGACACTGTGACGAATGCGAGTGGCATAAGTGTACATTATATTTTCGTTTCTTTCTGTAATGGCTTAGGATTTAAATGATGGGACTACATTAATGAGATAAATGTAAAAGATAAATGAACCTAAAAAGATGTTGTAGAATCAGATTTGAAACACACTCGGCCTTTTTATAAAAAAGCAAGTTTCAAAATGCGAAGCTTAAGCCACTCCTTTTAAACCCATTAGATTCTACAACGATATCAAGTTCAAAGCGTCAAAAGTTTTCTTAAAAACTATCCGCAACCCTCCGTCATTTTAGAAAGTAGAGTACTTAGTATTCATGCTGCGTATTTTGACTTTAGTTAAGGCGCAGTGTACGATAGCTGAGTGATGTCTTCCTACACTGCATATGATGCAGATTAGTTAGGACATTCATATGATTATGTTGACTTTAGTTAAGGGTCATATGAGTGGGTCTAGTTAATCACGAAATGACGGGAAGAACTTGACTAGTACTTATGATATGTTGACTTTAGTTAAGGTCATAAGTACTAGGGGTAAAAATAATATCGGGAATTTCAAGAGTTGAAAATTACAATGAGATTGTATACCTTCTATATGATAGTAGGATCCCGATCCCACTGCGAGCAAATGTTGCTCCCGGGAAAATTTTGCACTTTACAATTAGCTGACTCGGTAGGTGTCTAGAAAGGTGCCAAACGGGGCTACGCCTCTGGGAAGACGAGGTTTACTTTAATTAGGTCCGTGCGAAAGCACGGGGAACCTCCCTCGAGTACCGGCACATGCCTGGCTGAGAGGTTGGCGAAGTTGTAGAATGTAATTAATCCTGGCTAGTTTTCTTTTTAAAAGGTTTTAAAGAAAATTTGATAAAAACAGTAGGAGACATCGATTAGACAAGATAATAACCAATCTGATCTTTGCAAGGGCATTCGCTAAGTGTATTCTTTTCTCTCTCTTAATGGCAGATACCCATGACAGGACTTAAGCTTCTATTAGATAAAAACAAGCTGAATGGGACCAACTATAAAGACTGGCTGAGGAATTTAAACATAGCCTTGACTTATGATAAAGTATCATATGTCCTTACAGCTCTAGCCTTGCCCCCCCTAGGTCCTAAATCTTCAGTTGCGGATAGGGAAATCCACAAGACATGGGACGCTGACTGCGCCACGGCAAAATGCCTCGCGCTTGCATCGATGGATAACACACATCAAAAGCAGCACGAGAATATGGACGTACAAGCCATATTCCTCCATACAAAAGAGTTGTATGGAGAGCAATCCCACGTATTACGATACGAAGCGTCTAAGAAACTGTTTCAGATGCGCATGACCGCTAGCACAGCAGTAGGAGACCATGTTCTGAAAATGATAGCTCTCATAGAAGAGCTTGAGGACCTTGGGTGGACAATGGACAATGAACAGTATACAGATATTATTCTGCAATCTCTCCCCTCCACTTTTGCTCAGTTCATCGTTAACTTCAACATTTACAACATGGAGAAGGAACTGCCTGAACTCCTTAATATGTTAAGGAGTGCAGAGAGCACACTGAAGTCAGTGAAGACTCCCGTTATGTCTGTTGGGCAATCCTCCTCCTCTTACCTGAAGGCTAAGGCCAAGGGAAAGATGAAGAAGAAACCCACCAAACCTAAGGGAGGAGTCAAAAAGGTGAAGGGAAAGGGCAAGTCCAAGGTTGGGGCATCAGAGAAAGGTGAATGTTTCCATTGCAAGAAGACGGGACACTGGAAGAGGAACTGTATTGAGTACCTAGCACTCAAGAAGAAGCATGGTAATGCTTCAGCTTCAGGTGTGTTCGTAATTGAAAACTGTTTTTCTATTAACTCTGCTTCCTGGGTATTGGATACCGGTTCGGGATCTTATATTTGCAATTCTGTGCAGGCGTTGAGAAATAGCAGAGTTCTGAAGACAGGTGATCATACTCTCCAAGTTGGAAATGGTTCCAATGTAAATGCAGTTTCAGTAGGAGAATATCACCTAGGTTTGCCTTCGGGTTGTATATTGGTTTTGAACCCGTGTTATTTTGTACCAAGTATGCTTTGTAATATTATATCTGTTTCCTTGTTAGACAATGAAGGGTATCATTTTGCTGTGCAACACAATGTTATCAACATTAGACTGAATCAAGAGTTGATTGGTTGTGGTACATTAAATAACGGGATATACGTCCTTAATCAACACACAGTTTTCAATGTACAACACAAAATTAAAAGAAAATTTTCAGAGATAAATGAAGCTTTTCTTTGGCATTGTAGACTTGGTCATATTAATGAAACAAGACTAAACAAGCTTCATAAAGATGGATATTTAAATTCATTTGAGTATAAATCTTATGCAACTTGCCAGTCTTGTATCAAAGGTAAAATGACCAAAACCCCGTTTACAGGACACGGAGAAAGAGCTACTGAGCTCCTAGGCCTCATACATAGTGATGTATGCGGACCTATGTCTACACATGCCAGAGACGGTTTTTCATACTTCATAACTTTTACTGATGATTTCTCAAAATTTGGTCATGTGTATTTAATAAAACATAAATCTGAAGCTTTCGAGAAATTCAAGGAGTATAAACATGAAGTAGAAAACCAAACAGGAAAGAGTATCAAGATACTTCGATCAGATCGAGGTGGAGAGTACTTAAGTACTGAGTTCTTAGAATTCCTAAAAGAGAATGGGATTTTCTCTCAGCTCACTCCAACTTACACACCACAGCACAACGGTGTGTCAGAACGAAGGAACCGTACCCTATTAGATATAGTACGATCCATGATGAGTGATTCTGAGTTACCTCTCTCGTTTTGGGAGCATGCATTGGAAACAACAACTTTTCTGTTAAACAAAGTTCCAACCAAGACCGTGTCTACCACTCCATATGAGATATGGCATGGGAAGAAACCATCTCTTAAAAGAGTTAAGATTTGGGGTTGTCCGGCTTTTGTTAAAAAGCAGAATCCAGACAAACTCGAGACACGATCAGTCAAATGTATATTTGTAGGATATCCTAAACATTCGTTTGGGTATCTTTTCTACCACAAAGAGGAACAAAAAGTATTTGTTTCTCAGTATGCCACCTTTTTAGAAGATGAGATTTTTTCAAACAATACAAATAGCAATGTGGTAGATCTAAAAGAAGTTCTAGAAACACAAGTTACAAATGACAACTTGGCTGAACCAGAAGTTATAACAGAATCTAATGAACCTCAGCCACTCCGTAGATCTGGAAGGACTTCTCGCCCTCCGGAGAGATACTACGGTTTTCTCGTTGATGGTGATAGAGAAGATTGCATCATGGATGATGATGACCCTGCCAGTTTTCATCAGGCTATCACGAGTGGTGACTCTGTGAAATGGCTGGATGCCATGAGATCCGTAACGGAGTCCATGTACACCAACAAAGTATGGACTTTGGAAGATGTACCCTCCGGGATAAAACCTGTGGGATGCAAATGGATCTTTAAAACAAAGATCGGTGTAGATGGACAGGTAGAGACCTATAAGGCAAGGTTGGTAGCGAAAGGTTTTCGTCAAAGACCAGGTTTGGACTATGACGAGACTTTCTCTCCGGTAGCCATGCTTAAATCCATTCGGATCCTACTTGCTATTGCTGCTCACTACGACTATGAAATCTAGAAGATAGACGTTAAAACTGCATTCCTAAATGGTGATTTAGAAGAATGCGTTTATATGGATCAGCCAGAAGGATTCATTGATAGTAGGAGCAGTGGTAAAGCATGTAAGCTGCTTAAATCCATTTATGGATTAAAGCAGGCATCACGGAGTTGGAACATCTGTTTTGATGATGTTATCAAAGAGTTTGATTTCATCAAAAATCCAGATGAACCTTGTGTTTATAAGAAGACTGTAGGAAGAAATGTCGCAATCCTCGTATTGTACGTAGATGACATACTTCTGATAGGAAATGACATTCCTATGCTATAGTCGGTCAAATCATTCTTATCACAATGGTTCTCCATGAAGGACCTGGGAGATGCCACATACATATTGGGTATACGGATCTATAGGGATAGATCAAAACGGTTATTGGGATTGTCCTAAACCAAGTACATAAACACCATCCTAAAGAGATTTAGTATGGAAGACTCCAAGCGGGGTGCCTTACCCGCTTGCCATGGAGTCACTCTCTCAAAAGACGATTGCCCAAAGTCTAATATAGAGAGAGCTCGCATGAGCGTTATTCCCTATGCTTCGGCAGTAGGATCAATAATGTATGCGATGTTATGTACACGCCCTGATGTTGCTTATGCACTTAGTATAGTAAGCAGGTATCAATCAAACCCAGGGGAGAATCACTGGATTGCTGTGGAGAACATTCTTAAGTACTTGCGAAGGACTAAAGAATTGTTCTTGGTATACGGTAACGGGGATCTCCAAATGGAGGCCTTTACCGATTCGAGCTTCCAGAGTGACAAGGATGACAGCAAGTCTATCTCAGGGTTTGCATTTACCCTCAATGGAGGGACGGTGAGTAGGAAGAGTTCCAAACAGGATACCGTTGCAGACTCAACGATGGAAGCTGAATATATTGCTGCAAATGATACTGCCAAGGAAGCCGTCTGGATGAGGAAGTTCATCGCGGAGCTAGGAGTAGTTCCAACCATTATTGATCCAATACCTCTGTATTGTGACAATAATGGGGCTATGGCGTTGGCCAAAGAGCCCAGGTCCCATCAGAAGTCCAGACACATCCTGAGGCGATATCATGTGATCCGGGAGATAGTTGATCGCCGCGAGATCGAGATTAAAAGAGTAGACACAAAGAACAACGCTGCGGATCCATTCACCAAGGCCCTCCCTCAGCCGCAGCATGAGCGACTTTTTGAGATGTTGGGTATGAGATATGCCAATAACTGGCCTTAGTGCAAGTGGGAGATTGTTGGATATATGTATGCCCTAGAGGCCATTATGAGATAGTGTATGTACTGATGTGTATATAAATATATATATATTCGGAGGACAGTCTTGCTCGATATGATAGTATGCTATCTGGTTTTACTTTATCATATGTTCACTTGATCATGTTTATATTCATTTGGTGCATGTTGATAAAGCCCTAAGGATATTGGCTTGACTACTGGCATTATGATGCGGATCATACTAATGGGACATCTGTAGTTTATAAGCATATCCTTGAAATGTTCCTAGTCGTAGGTATATCGAGACAGGGCATCGATATTCCAGTTTAGACTAGCGTATACCATTCTTGTTCCATATGATGGGCGATGGATGATCCCATATCCGTCTGGTGTGTTGACACCGAAGATAGTATACGGGTGCTCAGTGAGACTGGGTACACTGAACGGACTCACCGAGAACTCCTATATGGTATTATATCATACGTCGGATAGTAGTTCTCAGGTGACACTGGTACAGGCTAGTCTGTAGACCCGAGATCGTCATAGAGTTTGTGTGTCCTCCTACTGTACTTTGATCTCCACCCCACTGCGGTTCTACTGAGTCGTACAAACAGGTGGATTTTGGGTATAGTCTCGAGGCATATGGAGGCAGTGAGCGATAGGAGGGGTTTCGTCTCTCCCGGTATTAGGTGTTGATGCTGTGCTGTGCACGATTAGCTATAACGGGAAGTCCCTGGCCAGGGCTGCTGAGATATTACTGATAAGTGTTATCAGTAAGTTTCTCGATCTGTTATAAACTATATACCGGCATGACTTATTGAGTTATTGGGGTCGACGATTCCATCCCTAGACTCGATATGCAGCATATCTTAGTCCTTTTTGTTGATACTATTAACTGCTACTTCATATATTCTAGTTCGATTCATGTATAGTTTGCTTAGCACCTCAAAATTTTATTGTTATAGCATGTGTGATGCTTCTAAACCCTAATAGAGGTGTTAAGGAAACCCTACAGTTTCGTCATAGTCCACAGCTGGTCTTTGACGAAAACCCTTTGCAACAAGTCTTGCTTTGAAAGTCTCTACTTTCCCATCTACACCAAGTTTTTTCTTGAAAATCCACTTTCTCCCAATGGGTTTTACCCCTTCAGGAGAATCTTCCAAAGTCCATACTTTGTTGGTGTACATGGATTCCATCTCGGACCGCATAGCATCCAGCCATTTCACTGAGTCCCTACTCGTGATGGCCTGCTCGAAGCTAGTTGGGTCATCATCTTCCATGATGCAATCCTCACTTCCACCATCAATGAGAAAACCGTAGTATCTCTCAGGCAGATGAGAAACCCTGCTAGATCGGCGGAGAGGCTGGGGTTCGTCGGGTACTACTGAATCCTCTGATTCTACCAATTCTTCTGTTATAGTTTGTGTCGCTGGAACCTCTTCCAGTTCTACCTCAATGCCACTTGTCTGTTGCATAAGAAAACATTTTTCTAAGAAAGTGGCATGTTGAGAAACAAACACCTTTTGTTCCTCGGAGTGGTAGAAGATATACCGTCGCGAATGTTTGGGATATCCAACAAACTTACATAGAACAGACCTTGCCTCGAGCTTGTCCGGATTTTGTGTTTTAACATAGGCCGGACAACCCCATATCTGAATAAAATTAAGACATGGTCTCTTACCATTCCATATCTCATATGGAGTGGTAAGCACTAATTTGGTTGGAACTCTATTCAATAGGTATGCAGCTGTCTCCAGTGCATATCCCCAGAAGGAAATTGGTAACTCAGCTGTACTCATCATAGAGCGCGCCATATCTAATAGGGTGCGATTTCTCCGCTCCGATACACCGTTGTGCTGTGGTGTATAAGGAGGAGTAAGCTGAGAGAGAATCCCATTCTCTTTTAGATAATCTCTGAATTCATTGCTTAAGTATTCTCCTCCTCGATCAGATCGAAGGATCTTAATACTTTTGCCCGTTTGGTTCTTTACTTCGTTTTTATATTCTCTGAATTTCTCAAAAGCTTCAGACTTGTGTTTCATTAGGAACACATATCCGAATCTTGAGAAATCGTCAGTGAATGTAATGAAGTAGGAAGAACCATCCATGGTATGTGTAGACATGGGACCGCATACATCACTATGTATCAGCCCTAAGAGTTCCGTAACTCTTTCTCCGTGTCCCGTAAACGGAGTTTTGGTCATCTTGCCATTGAGACATGACTGGCAAGTGTCATAAGATGAAAACTCAAACTGATTCAAATATCCATCCTTATGCAACTTAGCTAGTTATGTCGCATTGATGTGACCAAGTCTACAATGCCACAAGAAGGATTCGTTCATTTCTGAATTTTTCCTCTTGTGTGTGTTTTGTATATTGAGGACTGTATTTTGATTTAGAATGAATATGCCATTATGTAACGATCCTGATGCAATCAACTTTTGATCTAGGAATATGGTCATAACATTATCCTTTACTACAAAATTATATCCTTCTTTACTTAATAAAGAAACTGATATAATGTTGCACATCATGTTTGGTATATAATAGAATTCATTTAGAATCAGCGTATTACCACTTGGTAATACTAGGTGATATTCGCCAACTGCTTTGGCTGCAACATTTTCCCCATTCCCTACTTGAACGGAATGATCACCTTTTCCCAGTTCTCTACTTTTTCGTAGCCCATGTAACAATTTACATACGTGGGATCCTGATCCGGTATCTAATACCCAGGACGTAGGGTGAACTGAGAAACAGTTCTCAATAACTAATACACCTGAAGAAGATACATCAACATGCATGTTCTTTTGGGCGGCTTGAGAATCTAGATATTCTCCTATTCCCTGTTCAATCTTATAACTCTTATAAGAAAGAACGGGTCCAACGTTCCCCTGCACAGTATAACATGCGGGTTCGGTCAATACATCCATATTATTATCTTGTTTAAGGCATGACATGGTCGCTATCTGGAGAGAGAGAGAAGAAAACACTTTAGCGTATGCTCTTGCAAGATCAAATTGGTTATTATCTTATCTAATCAGGATGGCTCCCACTGTTTTTATCAAATCTTCCTTCAAACCCTAAAAGGAAAGACTAGCCGGGATTAATTACACCCTACAACTTCGTCGATCTTTCAACCAGGCCAGTGTCGCTACTTTGAGGGAGGTTCCCCGTGCTTTCGCACGGACCTAATTAAAGTAAACCTCGTTTTCCCAGAGGCGTAACCCCGTTGACACCTTTCTAGACACCTACTTGATGGGCTAATTGTCCTGTGTAAAACTCTCCCGAGAGTAACAATTACTCGCAGTGGATATCGGGATCCAACTATCTCATAGAAGGTATGCAATCTCATTGCAAATTTCAACACTTGAAATTCCCGATAATGCTTTTGCCCCTAGTGTCCCATGACCTTGACGGAGGCCAAACTACCCATAGGGCGCTAGTCAAGTTCAACCCATCATTTCTTGATTGAATTAAACCCACCCGTACGACCCTTGACGGAGGCCAAACTACGCCGTACGAATACCCTAATCCAATCGCATCATATGCTAGTAGATAAGTACTAGTTAGCTACCATACACTACGCCTTGACGGAGGCCAAACTACCGCAGCATGAATACTAAGTAGTACTTATCTGAAATGACGGAGGGCTACGCAAGTTTTTTTTCAGAAAAACCATGAGCGTAATGAACTTGATATCGTTGTAGAATCAAGTGAATTTTGAAATGGAGTGATTTTGAGGCTTTCATTAGTTTTGCTAAAGAGGTCACTCCCGGTGAAGGGATCTCGGCTCTTTCCTCATCGAATAAGGTGCGGGATATATCATATATATCACTGTGCAAAGCAAAACTCCAAAAGCAATCAAAGACCAAACCGAGTTTTGTAGCATCTGCCAGTTTTACTAAAGAGGTCACTCCCGGTGAAGGGATCTCGGCTCTTTCCCCATCGAATATGGTGCAGGGTATATCATATATACCGCTATGCAAAGCAAAACTGTAGCTACCCTTTTTATTTAAAATTTGATTCTACATCTTTTAGGTTTCTTTTCTTTCATTAATCACATTACCCATCATTTAAGTCACCTAAACATCACAGATAAATACGACATACACTTATGCCATCCGCATTCGCCTCGATGTCCCCTCGTGCACCGTTAGGTTAGGTAACTAACGACAGAGCAGGGCAGGGCTAGTGCGGGTGTAAAACATAAGTAACGCCTATATAATATATCATATATACTATATACTGTATCCATCACAACATATCAAATGATCACATCACAGATATCACAGCAGAAACATAGATATAATGTGGGATATACTAGGACGTCCGTATTTAGTATTTAGCCAACAATAGAAAATACGGATTCCACAGTCGCGATGAATAGCCAAGCCTACACCCTGGACCCCTACAAAAGCGGCAAACGATCCTACCAATTCTGGAGTTTAGGAGACCCGGTCTCGACTCCTCGAGATGGCCTCCCACTGAACCCCAGAACCCGGTCACCCGTGCTCCCCTCCTTGGGTCCATCCTAATGCGGAAAAGTAAATAATATACAACACTGGTGGCATCAACCTCAACCCGGAAGTGCCCCAAATAAAAGAATATTACATTACATTAAAATTTACATGAATGAAAATATAAAACTCTCATCTCACATAAAACCCCCCGGCTATTCAATCGCGACAATCCTGCACATCATATCTCAGCAATACATAATATCTCATATCATCAACGTAAGTAAGTATGCATACACCGATTGTCGTCGACGTATAGTAACGACAATCGGCAATACCACTACATACTACACTTACGGTCACAGAAAAGAAAGTGTAAAACTGTAATATCTGGAATCCACATTCTCTTTAGACATCGTAAATGCGAAATATCACATACTTCGTATTTCATGTCTAGTAATATGAATTTCACACATTGCATCACATTCCAGATAATTAGACTGTATTAAAGTTTTCGAGCGAACGATCAAATACCCAAGATTCACTAAAGCTCAACACTTGAGCGGAGTTCAAAAACCCGGAGTGTGACACAGTGGTAGCGGTCCAGCCGTAGAAGGGTCAAGCCAATGTCTCATATGTGGCACGCCGTACTGCCCCAAACCCTAAGGTTCAAAAGGCAGTTCAAGACGGTCACATAATCGAGTTAAGGTTTGTTGTCTTCTAGAGGGTCCACCACAAACAAACTTGCACGTATTTCCGAAAGATTTTAAACCCCGTGAAAAGTGAGCAAATGATACTCGTTCAAACACATGAATACTTTCTAATTTATCCCGAAAAGCAACGAAATGAAAATTCCGATCGAATCAAAGAGTCCAAAACCATCTCCAGAATTTACAGTACTGAATTCAGATTAAAAATACTCCAAAACAATATTCAAGCAGATAGATTAGTTACTGTACAAAAACTACACGAAGAAGCAACAAAACGGCCGCGGAACCGCGGCCTAAGCAGGCTATTGCCGCGGTTCCGCGGTGGAATTAACTGTTCATGGCATCGTTTTTCACAGTAATTCTTACATTTACCTGCTGAATTTTTTGCATATTTTTAATTCTGAAAATAACCAGATTTTAAAAAATGTCCAGAGAGCGTCCGAGAAAGTCGTATTTTGGTTCGATCGTAGTTTTTACTTCGTTAAAGTGTCGCCTAATGTTCTAGGTCGGCTGTGATACCAATGTTGGGTTAGCCTAGCACCTCATGAAGGGTTTGGAAGCATCACATGTACCAAATATGGAAACTTTAGGGTGCTAAGTTAACAAACATCGGATCGTTCCTAGAAAAATTAGGGTTTCAAATTTTTCACACATCATCTCATGAAAGAAAAGCTAGGGTTTTGAGAGTACAACCTTTGTAGCTCCCTACGCTAGACTCCTCGGCTACTTGTGGTTTGTAAAAGGTCTGCTTGAACTCCTCTAGGTCACCAATGATCCACCCAGAGTCCGCTTTGTCCAAACTAGCGACTTCGCAAGATCAAGAATGAAAATCGAAGCTAACACTCTAAACAAGTGGGCAAGACTTGTGTAGAATGATGTTGTGGTGGCTTTTCTCACTTCAAAATCCTAACTTGATGAGTATTTTGCTCACTTGAGATTTCTAGAGAGCAATGGAAGAAGGAGGAAGAAGATGATGGCTTTTTGAGAAGAAGATAAGTTCAACTCATGAAAGAAAAATAGAAAATATATCAATATATATTTTCCACTTCTCATATTAAACCAAGGTTAAGATATTATTGAATTTGAGTTAAAAACACAAAAGGAAAAGTAATCCATGGTCAAATGGTGGGTGAGAATGGTTAGGTCAAGAAGAGTGTAGAAAGCATCCATGAATTATCCTTTTCTTTTCTTTTGTTTTAAATCAAATGCAATAATAATTCATATATAAATCCAACCATGGTGTGAGTCTTATATTTCCACCATTTTCATGTGTAATCAACCATGAAAGATGATGTATGTATGTATGTGTGTATGCACATCCATATGTGCATGAAACTAAACGAAAGAAAGCATACATGCATGCATACATCCATCATGTACAAGAAAGGATTTCAAGTGAGAAAACTAATGGTTAAATGATAAATCAACACTTGATTTATCAATCCGGCCATATCATATATGACCCCACCAAAAGCAAGTCGCCCGATCAATATACGGTATCCTATACGCTCATTTTAATTGGGTCCATGCGCATATCGCATACGCGCACCACAACGTTTTTCCTGAACTAGGTAACCCCTTTGTGGGACTCTAAGACACGTCAATATGCCGGCAGTGGGCGATGATCATATCAAGCACCCCCAAGCCACAAGCGGTCAGCTAAACGTAATGGCCACCCGGGTATTGAGCGATAGGAAGAAAATAAGCGAACCTGCTACAACTCCCGTCGAGCCAATCGGCAACATTTCCCGTACAGTCCGGTCTCCTCGTCTGATATGTCGCATATCAAGTCTAGGGGTGGTAAATGTCAGACCCCAATAACTGATAAGTCATGCCGATGTGAGGGTGATAACGGGTCGAGAAACTACTGGTAACACTTACCAGTAAATCTCTAATCAGCCCTGGCCAGGGACTTCCCTGTTATGGCCAATCGAGCACAGTGCAACATCGACCCCTAATACCGGGAGAGACGAAACCCCTCCTATCGCTCATTGCCTCTATGTGACTCAGGACTGTACCCAAAAACCACCGTTTTGCACGCCCTCATGGACGTGGTAAGGTGGAAATCAAAGGACAGTGGGAATCACACAAGACTCTATGACGATCTCGGGTCTACAGACTAACTTGTACAAGTGTCACCAGAGAACTGCCATCTGACGTGAGGTATAATACCAACTGGGAGTTCTCGGCGAGTCCGTCCAGTGTACCCAGTCTCCAGTGAGCACCCGCATACCATCTCTGATGTCAAACACCAATGGATATGGGATCATCCATCGCCCATCTCATGGGTCGAGAAGCGTATACGCTAGTCTACACTGGTGTATCGATGCCCCGTCTCGATACACCCACTACTAGGGACCTTGAAGGATGTACTTATGGACTACCATGTCCCCACTAGTATGATCTGCATCATAATCCAGGTAGTCAAGTACACATCCTAAGGGCTTCACCAACATGTAACTCTAAGACAGTATAAAGAGACAAGTATACATGTTAAGATAAAAAGCAACCACATAGCATACTATCATATCGAGCAAGAAAGTCATCTCTATATATGTCCAAGCATCCAATATAATATACATCATCTGTACAATACTGGCCTCTAGGGCATACATACAACTAACAACAAATATATATTATATATGTGATATATAATATTGTAACATGATATGATTACTAATGCAACATGTTTAGTAGAGATTAAACAAGATTAGGGTTTGATTTGGGTTAGTTCTTTCTTGATGTTTCTAGAAGGTTTCTTTTTGTTTTGAGCTAAGATATTATGGTTGATATTTTTTAGTGACTCATTCTTAACCCAACCCAAACCCTTAGCCCTAGTTAAATCTCTACATGAGTTAGCCTTGTCATAGTTGACCTTGGTTGCATTTGTAATGATATTATCATTTGCATTATTCATAACAAAAGGATTATTCATTGTTCATCTTCTTCTTCCTTCTTGCAAAGCTTTCCAGCTTTGATTCTTGTGATGAAAATGGGTGAGATTATGAAAATAAAATAAAGCTAAATTCCTACTTCATCATCCTAATCTATCCTAGCCATTTAGATTAGGGTGTTCACTTCATTTGTGAGTGAGAGCTTGTGTTTAAGAAACTTCAAGGTAGATCATCTTAGTTATCGAAGATCGGAAGCAAGTTTGCATCATTCACTTCGTGGAGCCTCTCTAGAGTCCGGGTACATGATGATCACAGCGAAGGGACCATAACACGGAGCTTATGAAGTGAAGGACCGGACTACAAAGGTTATAATCCCAAACTCTTAGATGTTAAAGTGTTTAACATGTTTTGTTTCGCCTAATCTCTAGTTTAAAGATCTTGGTTAGGCTTGTTCGGTACGTCTAAATTTTAAATCGGGCATGGTTGATGCCTCGTAGACCCTTGTGAGAGTGCCTAGTAACCCTACAATAATATTACATCACTTTACAATTTACATCGAATGAAAGATAAAACGCTCATCTCACATCCCCTGTTATTCATCCACAACGATCTAATAAGTTCATATACACAAACCAACATCACAGTGAAGGGTTACACTAGTGTCCTGATTAAGAGTAGGTCTTTGTCGATCAAAAATATTTACCGCAATCAAGAACGGCGTCGCTTAAAGCTAGCCGGTGAATACGGGTCGGTCCACAGGGATGTGTAAATCTCCTTTAAGTTCTTACGACTTAATTCCAAATGGTGTTTGGATTTATAATTAAACCTAAAAATTGAAGTTGTATGATACTAGGATTAGAAACTTGCTAGGATTAGGTCTAGGGAAAATTTGGTAAACAAAGATCTACATCTCTTTCCATTGCCATTAATTAAATCTATCATATTAGTGTTATAGTAAATATTTATAAAGGGGATTAGGATGATTGGGATGATTGATTCTTCCTCTAGATTCTTGTCCTTCCTTTATTAATCTTTACCCTAACCTCCATGGAAAACCTTAAAATCCGGGCCTTTAGACTACAGAATTCACCGTTACCTCGAGGGTAAAAGTGCCGTAGGGAGCGGAATAAGAAGGTATGCATGGAGTTCTAATATTCATAAAAGATTGGCAACGAAAAGAGATAAGAGATCTTCATCTCTCAAATCCTTCCCTATTCCTAACCCTAACAAGCGAGGAAACTACTCGCTCATTGAGGGGATGAAGAAAGACATGATTTTATTAAAGAGAGAAAACATTTACTGCAAGTTAATAAAAACTAAACTAAATTAAACTAAGGCAAGAAAGTAATTTACCTAGGGCAGATATGAAAAACTACAACTATTGCAAGAAAAATAACCTACTTACTTTTGATGCGCTCTAACTTCAAGAAAACAGAATTTTATTCATGAGTAGAGGCATAAGAAATACAAGGACTTGGGTTCTATTTATAGGACATAGAAACCCTAGGTTTACAATTGCTCCGCATGTCTACAATTACAAATATACCCCCAGGAAATATTTCCATAGCCGCCACAAAGTTTTGGTAAAATTTTCTGCGCATGAGGGCTTCAAACGGCCGCGGAACCGCGGCATGGGCGCGCTTAGGCCGCGGTTCCGCGGCCCTTTAGTGTGATCATTTGATGGTTTTTTCTGGGCTTCTTTAGGTTCTTCTGGGCTTTTCATTTCATTAGTTCTTTTTCCATTTGGGCTTCTACAGTGATTCCAGATCTTCAGTGAACACTTTGCAAGGGATCTTTTAACCGTTTTTCTCGCAAATTTGGATCTTGCGTTGCCTTGTTGATGGTGAACCGTTCTTCTGCTGGGCTTTACTAAGATCTTCCTATTTGTTGGTCAAAAATCCTTCTTTTGTGTCGTCTTTTGTGTTTTTCACTGTTTTCGCGCCAAGAACCTGTAACCTGTAACATGTAGCAGACATGGGTCAAAAGCACCTGTTTTTATTCTTAAATGCACAAGAATGGGGAATACAAAATGCAATATTATGTTATGAACAAATACCCCCAAACTTATCATTTGCTCGCCCTCGAGCAAACTTTTTATTTATTTTCGATAAAAATCTAACCTAGCCACACTTTCGCAGGGAAACGCGATTGCACTGAGCTCGTGCAACAAGACGTTAAACCTCTAGGTGTCCCTAGTAGGAGGAGTGTTGTCTCCTGAGGGTTTTCAGCGGATTACACCCACAAAATCCTATCAATTTGGTTTTTCGACTTTTGTTTTCTAATTAGGTTTTCTAACAAGGAATTCTATTATCGTCAACCCGCAAATTATCCACCCATATTCTTCACACTTCCATATTATTTAACTTAAGATTATATATATCCTGTAGAATTACCTAGCTTTCGGCATTTCTTAAGTTTTCCTTCTAGGGTTCCATCTTCACTTAGGAATTTCTATCAACTCTATCAAAGATACAAGTTCTATTCTTCATTCCTTTCTCTTATCTAAACTCCAATCACATATCCCCACGTGTGTGTAAATATCACCCCTACACTTGGAAATTCAAATCAAGCAATCGTACTCCCGTCCGTTGTCCAAAGCACTTATTAATTGGTGAATTTTCGCTTTCACATCCTTCATGCGACTGTTAATACTTCTTGAGGTACCAACAACCGATTATAAGATGCGTTAGCGTTTTAAAGCGTACTTCCTAGTTTTGCAACACCCAAGGCTTTTAGCAGTGGCTCCCAAACCAGTTGGTCTAAGGCACTAGGTGATGAAGCACCCTCGCTAAATATTTTTCTATTTTTACAGCCTTAAGTAATCATAAAAACCAGTGTCCATTTTTTTTCTTTATTCACTTTTTTTCTTTTTATTTTCATTGTGCTAAGGACTTTAGACAAGAGTATTTCAAGGTCTCTTCTACCAATCCAAGTTTCAAGGTGCGTGTTTGTGCATTTTGTAGGGTACATGTTTTCAGAATCTAGACTTAAGCTAGGAACTATTTTTCAAACTTATATTCTAATAAAAGTTTTAATATTTTTCCTTCGTTTCGACTTAGCCCAAGAAGTGAACCCAAAATTTGCCTATTTCTAAATAATCTACAAAGACATATACTTTCTATCGTTAAACTCTAAGAAAGATTATTTTTAGGGTTTTTAATTTGCTAAGTCTAAGATTTAGTTTTTCCTAACCAGTTAACCTATTTATCAATCTCAAGTCAATTAACCAGAATTGAATACATTAATTTTTATAATTTTAGAATTTTTCAATTTTTATGGGTTTTTCTTTTTCTAATTTTTTTATTTTTCAAAATTTCAAATTTTTATGATTTTTTATATAAAGATGCAATGCAGAAATATACATATGAATGCAAAAGGAAAAACTTACCGAACATACCCCCAAACTTACAATGGACAGTGTCCTCACTGTCATGCTGCACCAAATGGGTTGATAATATCGGCGAGTTCCTGCTTATTATTATATTTACATATTATATACACCCCCAAACTTATTTGAAATAAAGTTTTGGAAAAATGGAAATTCGAAGGTGAAGGTGGAGGAAAATCAATCGGTGTAAATCGGCTCCTGTAAAAGCAGGAGCTCCTCCGAATGGTCTGCTGAGAAGAACGGTTTCAATCGATGTCCATTTACTTTGAATAAAGTACCGTCTTCTGGATTCTCAAGGTCAACCGCACCGTGCGGATAAACGGTGCGGACTACAAAAGGTCCTTTCCATCGGGACCGGAGCTTGCCGGGATGTAAATGTAACCGAGTATCATATAATAAAACCTGTTGACCTTGTTTAAATGTCTTTCGCAAAAGGTTTTTATCATGAAATACCTTAGCTCGGTTCTTGGCAATCACGGCATTATCATATGCCTCATCCCGCAGCTCCTCCAATTCATTCAATTGCAGCTTTCGATTGCTTCCCGCATCTCCTAAAGATAAATTCAGCTCTTTAATGGCCCAAAATGCCTCGTGCTCAATTTCTACTGGAAGGTGGCAAGCCTTCCCGTAAACAAGCCGGTATGGAGACATGCCAAGATCGGTCTTGTATGCAGTACGGAAAGCCCATAGCGCGTCGATTAATTTGAGTGACCAATCTTTACGGTTTTTAGAAACCGTTTTCTCCAAGATTTGCTTAATTTGCCGATTCGATACCTCGGCTTGCCCACATGTTTGGGGATGGTATGGCGTTGACAGCTTATGGGTGATAGAGTATTTGCACATTAAGGACTCAAAAGTCCTATTGCAAAAGTGAGAACCATTATCACTTATTATCGCACGAGGGTGCCCAAATCGAGAAAAGATGTGTTCTTTTAGAAATCGAACGACAACCTTGTTGTCATTCATTCGACTTGGTACAGCCTCGACCCACTTTGAAACATAGTCAACAGCCAAAAGAATATACACATTTCCAAAAGAGTTAGGAAATGGTCCCATAAAATCTATACCCCAAACATCAAAAATGTCTACAACCAAAATTGGTTGGAGCGGCATTTCGTTTCTCCGCGATATCCGGCCCAGGTGTTGGCACCGGGAGCAAGTTTTGCAGTATTCGAATGCATCTTTGAAGAGTCGTGGCCAATAGAACCCACATTGCAAAACTTTCTCGGCTGTCTTCTTTGGGCCAAAGTGCCCGCCACATGCTTGATCGTGGCAAAAAGACAGCACACTCTTGACCTCATTTTCTGGCACACACCGACGAATGATTTGGTCGGAACAATATTTAAAAAGATAAGGTTCATCCCAGTAAAAATGCTTTACTTGGGACAAAAATCGTAGTTTGTCTTGTTTCGACCAATCTTTAGGTATCAAGCCGGTGGCTAAGTAGTTTACAATATCGGCGAACCATGGTTCGCAAGAAACGGTCAAGAGTTGCTCATCGGGGAAAGCATCAGTGATAGGCAGTTCAAGTGTAGACGAAGAAGGAAGTCGTGAAAGGTGATCGGCCACTACGTTTTCACATCCTTTTTTGTCCCTTATAACAAGGTCAAATTCTTGCAGCAAAAGGATCCAACGTATTAGCCTAGACTTAGCATCCTTCTTCGCAAAAAGGTGGCGAAGAGCTGAGTGATCCGTGTACACTATAACTGGAGAGCCGATTAAATAAGGACAAAATTTTTCAAGTGCAAACACAACCGCTAAAAACTCTTTTTCTGTTGTTGTGTAGTTTAATTGGGCCTCATTTAATGTTCGTCTAGCGTAGTAAATTACATGCGGCATCTTGTTAATGTGTTGTCCAAGAACAGCACCAATGGCAAAATCTGATGCGTCGCACATAATTTCGAAGGGATGCGTCCAGTTTGGAGATGAAAGGATGGGCGCAGAAATGAGTGAGTGTTTCAAAGACTCGAACGCTTCCATGCAAGTTGAGTCGAAAACAAAGGTAGTGTCCTTGGCCAACAAGAGAGTCAATGGTCTAGCAATCTTGCTAAAGTCCTTGATGAACCGTCTATAAAAACCGGCATGGCCAAGGAAAGCTCGGATATCTTTGACGCATTTAGGAGGAGGAAGATTAGAAATGACTTCGATTTTAGCTCTATCAACCTCTATGCCGTTTTGCGAGATTACATGTCCTAAGACAATGCCTTCTCGTACCATAAAGTGGCACTTCTCCCAATTCAAAGTCAAGTTCTTTTCCCTACAGCGGGTGAGAACTGCGTCAAGATGTCGTAAACACTCATCGAAGGAGTCACCAAAAATGGAGAAATCATCCATAAAGATTTCCAAAAACTTCTCCACCATGTCCGAAAAGATCCCCATCATGCATCGCTGAAATGTAGCGGGCGCATTGCATAACCCAAAGGGCATGCGACGATTAGCAAAAGTGCCAAAGGGACAAGTAAATGTAGTCTTGTCTTGATCCTTTTTGGCTATGGGGACTTGATTATAACCAGAATAGCCATCTAAAAAGCAGTAGAATTCGTGCCCCGCCAATCGTTCTAGCATTTGGTCAATGAATGGTAAAGGAAAGTGGTCTTTCCTTGTCGCAGCATTGAGTTTTCGGTAGTCGATGCAAACTCGCCACCCAGTTTGGGTGCGAGTGGGAATTAACTCATTTGCCTCATTGGTGATGACCGTGATGCCTGATTTCTTTGGCACGACATGAATGGGGCTAACCCATTGGCTATCCGAGATAGGGTAAATAATACCGCTATCAAGACACTTAACAATCTCTTTCTTGACCGCCTCTTTCATGATGGGGTTGAGGCGTCTTTGAGGATCCCTTGCTGGCTTGGCATCATTCATCAAGTGTATATGATGTTCGACTATGAGGGGACTAATCCCCTTGATGTCCGCCATAGACCAGCCGAAAGCTTGCCGATTATTGTATAAGACCGTTAAAAGAACCTTCTCTTGCTCAAGAGCTAGAGAGGCCGATATGATAACTGGTAAGGTCTCATTTTCACCTAGATAAGCATATTTTAGGTGCGACGGCAAAAGCTTTAGCTCGAGTTTAGGTGGTGAAACAATAGATGGTAACAATAGAGTAACTGTTTCAAACTCGAAGGATTCCATCAAAGGTTCAAATTGAGTGTACGCTACCGAGTCGGATGGTTCAACTAACTCATCCGAAAAAGCAAAAGACTCAAACTCGGGTGGAGAGTCTTCAAGATCATCAACAAAGGTGAAACACTCATAATTTTTGTCCGTCGTGAAAGCTGTGTCGGATTCTAGGAGGAACGCACTAGTGGCGTCTATATTACTGTGATCAAACATAAAATTTTCGAACTCACGGTCCTCCTCCGCGATCTCATCGATCGAGCACACATCAAGTACGCTAGAATTAGGCTCGCAAGGCTGACTTCCTAACTTGAAAATGTTAAGCTCAACTGTCATCTTGCCAAAAGATAGATTCATTGAACCGTTACGACAGTTGATTACCGCGTTAGAAGTCGCGAGGAATGGTCGACCAAGTATCACCGGAATTTGATTACGGGGGTTAGCGACAGGCTGTGTATCCATAACAATAAAGTCAACGGGAAAAATGAAATCCCCTACTTTAATTAACACATCCTCCAACTCTCACCTAGGATGGGTGATTGATCGGTCGGCCATTTGGAGAGTACAATGAGTGGGCTTAAGCTCTCCAACGCCTAATTGTTCGTACACCGAATAAGGTAGCAAATTGACACTAGCACCAAGATCTAATAATGCTCTATTGATGGTCTTGTTCCCAATTGTGATCGAAATAGTAGGACAACCGGGGTCCTTGTGCTTTGGGGGTAAAGAATTGACAAGAGCATCACTAACAGCACTAGCCACGAAAACTTTCTTTGGTACTTGTGACTTCCTCTTTTTGGTGCATAAGTCCTTTAAGATTTTTGCATATGACTGAACTTGTTGGATTGCATCCAAAAGAGGGATATTTATGCTAACCTGTTTGAACAACTCTACAATCTTCTCCATCTGTGGAGTTGGTTTATTGGATCTCAACCGATTTGGAAAAGGAACATTTTGAAAAGTTGTTGAGTCTAATTTTTGCGGATTAGATTGTTGAGTTGGAACGGAACCCCGTGTAGATGTGTTCGTGTTGTGAGAAGAGGGTCCGTTCGAGCTAGAAGAAGTAGAGCCATGTGAAGGATGGAGAATAGGCTCTAACGAAGAAGAAGAGGAAGATGAAGAACCACCGGCAGAGGTGTCATGGTGAATACCCACATTGTTTTGCAGCACTTTTCCGGATCTCAACGTAGTCACAGCATTCACGTTATGATTCTGATGTTCATGTGCAACATGTGCGTGACCGAGATTTGGGAGTGGTTGAGACGGAAGTTTTCCTTTCTCTCGCTCTTTCAATGCCGCGTTGAGTTGTGCAATTTGTGCCTCAATAGCTTTGATGCTTTGATCGTGTGAGGCACTGTTTTGCACCAAAGATTGAACAGAAGTCTCTATCCTAGCTGTGGATTGTGCAGATTGCTTTAGGAATGCTTCTAGACTTCTTTCGAGCGAGCTAACAGCATTTTGAGGGGGAACAAAATTGTTGGGCACAAAATTGTTCATCTGATTAGGGTAAGGTTGCTGTTGGAGTGGTTGCTGAAATTGAGTTTGTGGAGGTGCTTGTTGTTGTGGAGGAGGAGCCCTTTGAAAATTGTTGTTTCCTTGGGATTGTTGATTTTGGTTCCAAGCGAAATTAGGGTGGCTCTTCCAACCCGGATTGTATGTTGAAGAGTATGGATCATTTCTTTGTCGTTGCTGAAAGGCAGCATTGACTTGATCTTGTCCTTGAGTGGATGTAGTGTAAGGACACTCTTCAGTGAGATGTGATGGATCCGAACAGCAAGCACAAACAGTTCGTGGGGGCACAACAGGGGCAGGAGAAGGTGCTGAGATTTTGGTCTCAAGCGCTTCTAGCTTTTTCGTAAGAGCGGCCATCTCGGCCTTCATAGCAATTGACATCTCTACTTGATGTATGCCTGCCCTAGGTTGACCAATAGAAGAAGATGATGATGTGGTCTTGGTGCTTTCCCACTGAATTGTTTGTTCACTAAGATCCTCAAGAAACTGCCACGTTTCCTCACTAGATTTGGACAGAAAGTGACCTTGACTAATGGTTTCTAGCAACTGCTTTGTTGCCGGGTTCAATCCCTCGTATAATGTTTGGCAAAGTTGCCATCTTTCGATCCCATGGTGAGGGCATTGAACGAGTAGGTCTTTGAATCTTTCAAAACATTTCCAAAATGGTTCGGTAGGAAGCTGTGAAAATTGTATAATCTCATTACGGATTTTTGCAGTTTTGTGATGAGGATAGAACTTTTTAAGAAAAGCTTTCACAAACTCGTCCCAATTTCTAATTGAGTGTGATGCGGTGCTGTATAGCCACTTCTCGGCTAGGTCACATAAGGTGAAAGGAATGACCCTTAGCCTTATAGCGTCATCACTTAATTGGGTAGTTTTCATCATGGCGCAAAAGTTTTGGAATTTTTTGATAAAGATATATGCATCTTCGGATTCCAAACCATGAAACTTAGGCAGCATATTGATGAAGTGGGGTTTGATCTCAAAATTGTCCCCATTAGCCGGTGGGAGGGAAAGACAAGTAGGAAGGGTAGTGCGGACGGGGTAGAAAAGATCCTGGAGCACGACTCGTGCGGGCGCTTCAACAGGCGGAAGATTCGGGTTATTCGCACCTAACGGAGGTGGAATCCTTCCCGTCGGTAAGGTGTTGTTAGGATCGTATCCCGACATACCTTCGAAAGAATGTGATGGTGGAAGTGAAGAAGTGGACAAGATTTCGACTTCGGAGTCGAAAGGTTCGTCGGTCGGTACCAACGAAACACGGACTAATCGGGTGCTAGGGTCCCTAGTCCAACCGGACATACACTAAAAGGGTTAGTGTAGTCGAAAGATGAAAGACAGAATGTGAAGGTAAGAAAACGTCAATGAGAAGAAGTGGTGTAAGTGAGTGCAAAGATTCTTTAGCGACAAGTTGCAAGTTTTGAAAAGATTTTCCCTTTTTCTTCTTTTTTTTTTGTGCTTTTGCAAAAAGATTTTTGAAAAGAGACTTGTGACACAAATGCAATTAACCACACATGCACAATCAGGCCTAGATCTAGGGTCACCTAGGTCTGCTAGACAGCTCCTAACTAGGGCTAGAAATAGGACCTCAAACCGCCTCGTCACCGACAAGTACGGCCAGGTAAGTGGGAAGGAACCACCACGACAGTGGGCCTAATTAAAAACCACTAGCCTAGACACCGCAAAATCAATTAGGATAAACGGTCGATGCCTATACTAGTCCTTTTCCTATTGAGCTCGATTTCCTTAGGGCTGAGTCTAATATTTTTTAAATTAAAAGTGGTCAATGCAAATGCTTTAAGTGATTTCTGGGGTCCTGGGAAGGGTGATGAAATCCCCACCCAATCTGAATTGGTCAATAGCCCCTTAAAGTCAGATTAAAGTATGCAAAGCAGTAAATCACTTGCAATCAATTTGCTTTTTAGTGCGGCGTAAAGAATCCTGCAGAAAATCAATTATTGGAAGGGGGAAGAAGATTTTTAGCTCAAAGAATCCTGTAGAAGATTTGGCAAAAGATATATGGGGATTTGTAAAGGAGAGAATGAGGAAACAAACCAAGCAATTTTCGTGCAGAGAAGACTCCACAAGACCGCGGTTCCGCCGCAGATACCACCCCTAGGCCGCGGTTCTGCGGTGATAAGGAGGGATCGTGCTCTGAAAAAATTTGTACGGCTCTTCTGTAGCAATCTACCTCTGTTCTGATGTACCCTTTCCTGATTCTCCTTCTGTATTGTTTCAGATCCGTCAATCCTGCAAAGATCCACAAAGAAAACCCTTCAAACAATAAAAGATGATAGAATTTTTTATTTTTTTATTTTTGATTTTTCAGAATTTTATGGTTTTTTATATTTTATATTAACCCGAAATTACAAAAAGGAAATTTTACGCCATCCCCGGCAACGGCGCCATTTGATTAAGAGTAGGTCTTTGTCGATCAAAAATATTTACCGCAATCAAGAACGGCGTCGCTTGAAGCTAGCCGGTGAATACGGGTCGGTCCACAGGGATGTGTAAATCTCCTTTAAGTTCTTACGAGTTAATTCCAAATGGTGTTTGGATTTATAATTAAACCTAAAAATTGAAGTTGTATGATACTAGGATTAGAAACTTGCTAGGATTAGGTCTAGGGAAAATTTGGTAAACAAAGATCTACATCTCTTTCCATTGCCATTAATTAAATCTATCATATTAGTGTTATGGTAAATATTTATAAAGGGGATTAGGATGATTGGGATGATTGATTCTTCCTTTAGATCCTTGTCCTTCCTTTATTAATCTTTACCCTAACCTCCATGGAAAACCTTAAAATCCGGGCCTTTAGACTACAGAATTCACCGTTACCTCGAGGGTAAAAGTGCCGTAGGGAGCGGAATAAGAAGGTATGCATGGAGTTCTAATATTCATAAAAGATTGGCAACGAAAAGAGATGAGAGATCTTCATCTCTCAAATCCTTCCCTATTCCTAACCCTAACAAGCGAGGAAACTACTCGCTCATTGAGGGGATGAAGAAAGACATGATTTTATTAAAGAGAGAAAACATTTACTGCAAGTTAAACTAAATTAAACTAAGGCAAGAAAGTAATTTTCCTAGGGCAGATATGAAAAACTACAACTATTGCAAGAAAAATAACCTACTTACTTTTGATGCACTCTAACTTCAAGAAAACAGAATTTTATTCATGAGTAGAGGCATAAGAAATACAAGGACTTGGGTTCTATTTATAGGACATAGAAACCCTAGGTTTACAATTGCTCCACATGTCTACAATTAAAAATATACCCCCAGGAAATCTTTCCATAGCCGCCACAAAGTTTTGGTAAAATTTTCTGCGCATGAGGGCTTCAAACGGCCGCGGAACCGCGGCATGGGTGCGCTTAGGCCGCGGTTCCGCGGCCCTTTAGTGTGATCATTTGATGGTTTTTTCTGGGCTTCTTCAGGTTCTTCTGGGCTTTTCATTTCTTTAGTTCTTTTTCCATTTGGGCTTCCACAGTGATTCCAGATCTTCAGTGAACACTTTGCAAGGGATCTTTTAACCGTTTTTCTCGCAAATTTGGATCTTGCGTTGCCTTGTTGATGGTGAACCGTTCTTCTGCTGGGCTTTACTAAGATCTTCCTATTTGTTGGTCAAAAATCCTTCTTTTGTGTCGTCTTTTGTGTTTTTCACTGTTTTCGCGCCAAGAACCTGTAACCTGTAACATGTAGCAGACATGGGTAAAAAGCACCTGTTTTTATTCTTAAATGCACAAGAATGGGGAATACAAAATGCAATATTATGTTATGAACATGTTCCGGCCAACTTCCGTGGCCAAATGCGGAACAAAAACTTTATAGCGATCAAAAAATTGTTGCTAAAATAAACCTAAAACCGGATCTTTAACATAAACCTAGTTAGCTAGTTAGGGTTCTATCTAAAAAAAGTCCTTCGGGTCTTCGATCCTCTCCTTAAGCTCCTCGATGGAAGTATGGATCGTGCTTGAACTTCAGCCTCCTTGTGTCAACGATGATCCACCCGAGAGCTCCAACCTTGAGCTAAACCTCCAACTTGAGGTAACTAGAATACTTATCTTGCTAATCTAAGTAGACTAGAGTGAGTAGAGTATGATTTGAGTGGCTTAGTCTCACTAACCCTTGATTCTCAACTCATGAGACACTAGGGTTTGAGAGGGGAAGAAGGAGAGAGCAAGCTTGAAGAAAGAGAAAGTATTTCTGATAATGATAATAAAAATAGAATAGCTAGCTTATATATGGCCTCAACCATGGCTTGAAAAATATCTCACCAAAATATCTAGGTCAAAAATATCTCCTCAAAATATCTAAGGTCAATAAGTCAAGCCAAGTCAAAATGTCAACATAAGTAGCCATGCTAAAAATTATCATTTATCAAAAATAACAAAGTCTTTTCTTTTTCTCATATGTGTTTTGACCAAGTCAATGGTCAAAACCGTAATGAGGTATCTCCTTCTATACCCCCTCTAATTCGTATATACATACTCGCATCCGTGTTCCGAGAAACACGAATACTATGAGACAAAGCTAATCCAATAATCAAATACTAGGATCCGACTTAAACTAAAGCCCACTAGTATTGTCCGCTCGAACACCACACGTGCACAAGTACACGTATGTGATCGAACCCTGTCGTAAAACCATACGACCTCTACTCGTTTCGCCCGAAGCTAGGAAACCCTCTGTGTGGGACTTTGAAGACTCGACAGTACTCTGGCAGTAGGTTTAACCACAAGCACGTTAGCGGCACTAGCTGTGCGTAACGGCTACCCAGGTATCTATTGATAAGAAGGTCGACGATTAAGCTCATCCAAACTCCTGCTGAGACTATCTGTGACAATCTCCGTACAGTCCGGTTTGTTCGTCTAAGAGTATCGCATATCGGGCCTAGGGGGGTGGTAAACATCAGTCCCCTAATAGCGGTATAAGTCGTGTCAGAGTGTAGCCCAGAACACCCTGAGAAACTACTGGAAACCCTACCGGTAAATCTCACTTGCCCTGGCCAGGGACTTTGTGTAATGGCTCTCCAAACACAGCGCGATATCAACCCCTAATACCGGGAGAGACGAATCCTATCTAACCTGTTAGTTGTATATATGCCCTAGAGGCCATTGTTGTACATATGATGTATATCATAGTGGATGCTTGGATATATATAGAGAGGACTTTCTTGCTCGATATGATAGTATGCTATCTGTTTTCACTTTGTCTAAACATGTTGACTTGTATTGGTTTACTGTCTAGCTCTCACATGTTGATAAAGCCCTTAGGATATGTACTCGACTATTAGGACTATGATTGAGATCATACTAGCAGGGCCAGGGTAGTCCAAGAGTACATCCTATAACTGTTCCTAGTCGAGGGAGTATCGAGACAGGGCATCGATACTCTAGAGTAGACTAGCGTATACGCTTCTCGACCTATATGATGGGCGATGGATGATCCCATATCCATCGGTGTTTGACATCAGAGAAGGTATATGGGTGCTCAGTGGAGACTGGGTACACTGAACGGACTCGCCGAGAACTCATAGATGATATTATACCTATCGTCAGATAGCAGTTCTCCGGTGACACTGGTACAGGTTAGTCTGTAGACCCGAGATCGTCATAGAGTCTTGTGTGATTCCCACTGTGCTTTGATTTCCACCTTACCACGTCCAAGAGGGAATGCAAAACGGTGGCTTTTGGGTACATTCCCGAATCACATAGAGGCAATGAGCGATAGGAGGGGTTTCGTCTCTCCCGGTATTGGGAGTTGATGTAGCGCTATGTTCGATTGGCTATAACTGGAAGTCCCTGGCCAGGGCTGATATGGAGATATACTGGTAAGAGTTATCAGTAGTTTCTCGACCCGTTATGAGCCTCACATCGACACGACTTATCGGTTATTGGGGTCTGACGTTTACCACCCTAGACTGGATATGCAACATATCAGACGAAGAGACCGGACTGTACATGAGTGTTACTGATTGGATTCATAGGAGAATGTACAGGCTTGTTTGTTGATCTTCTGATCACTCAATACCCGGATGGCTATTACGTTTAGCTGACCGCTTGCAGCTTATGGGTGTTTGATATGATCATCACCTACTGCCGGCGTATTGACGATTTTTTAGAGTCCTACACAGAGGTTTCCTGGCTCAGGCACAAAGGAGTAGGAGCACATATGTGATATGAGCGGAACCGAGAATAATACGATATGAGATATCGTATTCTATTCTCGCGATATGTGATATCGGCTGGGTATATGTGATATAGCCGGGTCATCGGATCAAGTGTTGATTCGATGAATTGGTACTTGTTATATTAGTCGGTTATATGTTATATAGCCGGATTATCGGATCAAGTTTTGATTCGATAATTTAATGTATAATTATATATGTGATATATTACGTTACATTAACTAATATAAGCTCGCTTTATTGATTCTTTTTCTCACTTGATAATACATTGATATATATGCGATATAGGTTAATTGTATTATTTTATTTTGTTACATTATATATTAAATATGTGATATATAATATTGTAACATGTTAGGGTTACAAATGCAACAAGGGTTTTGAGTTTAAACCAAGTTAGGGTTTGGATTAAGGTTAAGCTTTTGGACGAGCTTTCAAGAAGCTTCATGAAGGTTTGACTTTTGTCATCTTTCTTTGATATTTTGGAAAGATATTTGTTAACCTAACCCAAATCTCTACCCATGGTTCATTCTCTATAAGGGTTAAGCATATCATGCTTAACCCTATCTTGCAATTGTAACCACAACAATAATTCATTATTCATCACAAAAGCTTTTCTTCTTCTTCTTCTTGCTCTTGAAAAAAGCTTCAATAACTTTTTAGTTTGTGATGATTTTGTGTGAGAAATTAAAAACAAAAGAGAGTAAAATTCCTACTTCATCATTCTCATCTATTCTATCCACTTAGATTAGGGTGTTCACTTCTCTAATAAATTCATTAGTGAAGTGTAAGCCTGGGTTAGAGATTCTTCTGTTGGATGTATATGTCCTAGAGGCCAGTATTGTATATGTATACATTGGATACTAGGGATATGTATGTACAAAACAATCTGGCTCAGTTTTATAGTATATTATTTGACTTGTCTTTATCGGGATATGCGTATTTATTTGCATTGTTATTATATCTGGTTTGCACATATTGATAAAGACTCGATACAGTAGTATACTATTATGGTTTGTCTTTATCTTAACATGGCATATGTAATACTCGTTATTACATATTGCGGTTACATGTTGATAAAGCCCCTAGAATCTTGCTTGACTACCTGCATCGTGATGGCGATCATACTTGTGGGAGCAGGGTAGTCCACCAGCACATCCTTAAATGGTCCCTAGTCGCGTGAGTATCGAGACTGGGCATACTCCAGAGTAGACTGGTGTATACGTTTCTAACCCTGTCGGGGGATGGTTGGTCCCACAGCCATTGGTCTGCTGCATCTAAGATCGTATACAGGTGCTCACTGGGTGTGAGTACACTGGACGGACTTGCCGAGAACTTCCATGTGGTACTATACCTATCGTCAGATGGAAGTTCTCAGGTGACATGTGTACAGGTTAGTCTTTGGATCCGAGATTGGCATTTGTCTCGTGTGAGTTCCCACTGAACTTTGATCACTACCTTACTACGGCTCTACTGAGTCGTGCAAACGGGTTTTGGTTGGGTTTAGTCCCGAGCCACATGGAGGCAGTGAGCGATTGTCAGAGATTTGTCTCTCCCGGTATAGGGAGTTGATATCGCACTGTGATTCGATTGGTCAGGACCATAAGACATTGGCCAAGGCAGATGGAATTTACTGATAGGTTGATCAGTAGTTTCCCAGATTGGTCCTGAGCCACATCGACACGACTTATCAGGTTATTAGGGTCTGACGTTTACCATCCCCTAGACCCGGTATGCGATACTCTTTGACGAAGAGACCAGACTGTGCGGATATTGTCACGGATAGGCTCAGTAGGAGTTCGGACGAGCTTGCTCGTCGGCCTTCCTTTTCGACAGGTACCTGGGTAGCCGTTACGTACAGCTAGTGCCGCTGACGTGCTTGTGGTTAAACCCACTGCTAGAGTACTGTCGAGTTTTTAGAGTCCCATACAAAGGGTTTCCCTGATCCAGGCGAAATGGTGTAGTTGCCATATTGGATACGTGCAGGGTTCGATTGATTGATGTACTTTGTACTCGGACTTTCGATCGGACAGTTGGTAATACTAGCCATCTAGGTTTTGAGCCGGATTATTAAATCAGGTGTTGATTTAATAATTTACATATATGTATTTCGATATGTATATTCTAGTATTACATTCTTCGTGTTATTCTATCTGTTTGGGCGTTCGGATTTTAATCCGAATGCGGGTATGTATATACAGTAGACCGAAATCCGTGTTTATTACGGATTTCCTTCTAGAAGGTGGCCAGCTCATTTAGTATTTTCCATTTACTTCATAAATGGAAATGAGGTGTAAAGTGAGAGGAATGGAGGAATGGAGTTGACCATGCTTCAATAGTGAACAAATGAATTTATAATTCATTTGTAGTTACTATTGAAGCATGGTTGTGGATTTTTTATTCTAAAAATTCATATACAAAACCTTGGTATTGATTTTCTCTCTCCAAGGATGCTTCATAATTTCTTGAGCTCTCATTCCTCTCTTTCTCTCTAGCCTCCTCCACTTTCATCTTCTTCCTCTTCACTACCTTCTCATGAGTTGAGAATCAAGTGAAGAGGCAAGAAAGAGATAGCTTGATACTTAGAACTCTAAACTGCACCCTAGACTACTTGGTTTAGCAAACCAAGTTTTCCAGTTGCTCTTTTAGTTATATAGTTAGGAGCTAGAGCCATGGATCATACTCCCCGGGTGGATCATCTACGATAAAAGGAGGCCGGAGAACAAGCTCGATCTTGGAGGACCGATGGAGCCGGAGTTGGAGTTCAAGCATGTTCAAGGTGGATGCATGGAGCTAAGGATGAAGAACGAGGACCGAAGGACTTGGTTCGTTTGGTATAGCTTCTTTCATAGTAGTTAGCAACTCTTTGTTTGCTAGTTGGTTTTATGGTAAAGATCCGAGTTTTGAGTTATCTTTGCGCCTCTTTTAAAACCCTCGAAATTTTTTTTTCCGCAAACCGCTTCATTTGGAGGCTCGGGCGTGAGTATAACCCAACATGGTATCAGAGCCATCCCATAAAATATATACTAGCTAGTTTAAACGTGTTTACAATAACGATCGACCGAAAATTCCAAAAACCGCATTTCATTTCATGTAATTTCTGTCGATTTTTAAAAGTGCTCGAAAAATCAATTTTATGGTCTCAGAAAATCATGCAGGCTTTTTTAAGACCCCTGAAGAAATTTTCTCACGTGATTGCTCTAACCCACCGCGGAACCTCCGCTAAAACCTCTATTGGTGGCGGTTCCGCGGCCGTTTTGGGACCCATGTGAATAAAATTTCTTCTGGGCCTCTTATTTTTGGAATTATGGTTTCTGGGATAATTATTTTTGGGCCCAGATTTGTTTCACTGTTGATTAAATTCTTGGGGCCCACTTGGAAAGTTTTGTTGATCGTAATTTTAAGATACGTGTTTTATTATCAGTATATTCACTTTTATTTACGACCGGGAATGTCACTCGATCGGTAAAACTCGTCTGATTGCTATATGTTCTTTTAGACGGGTTTTGTGAACATGACATTCGAGTTGATGTTGTGTACTTGTGCTGTGATTGTGGTTGGATTGTCGTGGTGGATAGCATGTGGTGCAATGTTAGAATACAGTTTTATATTCATTTGTACATTTGTTATTGCGGGGCAAGCGTTCGACATGTGGACTGCCGTTTTTGCCGTTTGTATATTATTTTGGGGCACGACCGGGCTGAGGTCGATGTCACCGGTTGTATATATTTTTTTTAATATTCTGTACTAGGATTACCCCACGGCGGAGTGCACGGATAGCCGAGTTCTAGAAGGCAACAAGCCCGCATCTCATGGCATCGAGACGGAGGAGGCTTCATTCTCATAGCGTGGAGACGGAGGGGGCTTCATCCTCGAACTGGCGGGCTATTCGCCGCACTCGTAGAGGGTACAGGTTTTCATTGCACATGCTATACACATGACCGGAACGTCGGGTTTTATTTGCGGCTCAAATGAAACCCGGGGCTCCAAGATTATCCACCATTCTGTAATGTTATCTGTGATGTTGTTTATTATCATGCCTGGGACGAATGTTATATATACTTACATATATATACTAATAGATGTTGTATATGTTTTGCACCCGTGCTAGTCCAGCCCCCGCTCTGTCGTTAGTTAAGTAACCTAACGGGTGATGACGGGGCCCCGTGGCTAATGCGGATAGCATATACGTATATTTTATTTTCGTTCTTTTCTGGTGTGATAGGTTACAAATTAATGGGACCGCATTAATTTTAATTAATGCAAGATAATAAACCTAAAAGATGTTGTTGGAACAAAGCTTTAAAAACTGACATTACAGACGTTCTCTTTTGCTTTGCATAGTGGTAATCAGTTTAGAATATCCTGCACCTCATTCGATGAGGCATGGGCCAAGATCCCTTCACCGGGAGTGACCCCTTGAGTAAAAGTTTGCGTCAGGGTAATAACTTTAATATAGTCGATTATTTTTGCTTTCCATCGTGGTATTCAGTTTGGAATACCCTGCACCTCATTCGACGAGGAAAGAGCCGAGATCCCTTCACAGGGAGTGACCTCTTTAGCAAAAGTTTTCGCCACTATATATTTACAAAACTATTCAGGTTCCTTCAACGATATCAAGTTCATTACGTTAACAGGTTTTTCGCCAAAAACCCAGTCATAGCCCTCCGTCATTTCTTACAAGGCGTAGTGTTCGGTAGCTAAGTAATGCTTGTTTGTTGCATGTATTGCGATTATTTAGGACAGCCGTATGACCATTTTGACCTAGTCAAGGGTATATGCGGATGTGTCTGAGTTAATCCAGGATAATGACGGGTTGAACTTGACAAGCGGCTTATGATATGTTGACCTAGTCAAGGTCATAAACCACTAGGGGTAAAAACCACATCGGGAGTTTCAAACATACAGGAAACTTGCAGATTTAGCATACCTTCTGGAGTATGGTGACTAGAGTGGATTCCATCTAGTGCATCACACAATGATAGTTGGATCCCAATCCCACTGATGAGTAGGATTACTCTTGGGAGATTTTTTCACTTAACAATCAATGCTATAAACCAAGTAGGTGTCTATAATGGTGTTAGCGGGGCTACGCCTCCAGGGAAAAGAGGTTATATAATTAAGAAACTTCGCGAAAGCATTGGAAAACCTCCCTCGAAGTACCAACACCAGCCTGGCTGAAAGGTTAAGCAAGTATTGTGACGTGCGATTAATTCTGATTAGTTCTTCTTTTAGGGTTTGAAGAAGAATTTGAGGAAACAGTGGGAGCCATCCTGATTAGATAAATCAATAAACCAATCTAATCTTGCAAGAGCGCACGCTGAGTGTTTTCCCTATCTCTCCAGTTAGCAACCATTTCACGCCCTAATCAAGATAATAAAATGTATCGTTTGACCGATCCGAATTCTTATTCGGGGTTGGGGAACGTCGGTTCGGCTCTAACTTACGACAACTGTCATAACTATGAGCAAGGGAAAGAGGAAAGTTTGAATTCCTTGATAACCCCATCGAAAAAGAAACACACTGTTGTGTCTTCTTCAGGTATTCTTGTTATTGAGAACTATTTTTCGGTCGGTCCTACCTCCTGGGTACTTGATACCAGATCAGGATCTCATATCTGTAATTTATTGCAGGGACTGAGAGAAAGTAGGATAGTTGGACCTGGTGATATGTCCCTCAGAGTAGGGAATGGAGCACAAGTTAATGCTGCGGCCGTCGGTGAATATCACCTAGTGTTGCCATATAGAAATACTATGATTTTGAACAATTGCTACTATATTCCTTCCATGGTTTGCAACATCATATCAATTTCTTTACTTGATAAAGATGGATATAACTTTGTTCTTGATAGAAATATCATGAACATTTACCTTGATAAGGTATTGGTTGAAGAAGGTGCACTGTGTAATGGTATCTATGTTCTAAATCAGAATACAGTTCTCAATTTACAAAACACATGCAAGAGGAAGAGTTCAGATACGAATAAATCCGATTTGTGGCATTGTAGACTTGGTCATATCGGAGAGAAAAGACTGAGTAAGTTACATAAAGACGGACTCTTGAATACGTTCGAATTTTCATCTTATGAAACTTGTTAGTCTTGTCTAAAAGGAAAGATGACCAAATCTCCATTCACCGGACATGGAGAAAGAGCAGCAGAGCTCTTGGGACTCATACACAGTGATGTGTGTGGCCCGATGTCTACACATGCAAGGGGTGGATTCTCGTACTCCATCACATTCACTGACGATCTCTCTAGATTCGGATATGTGTATCTTATGAAACACAAATCTGAAGCTTTTAAGAAATTCAAAGAATTCAGGAACGAAGTAGAGAACCAGATTGGCAAAAGTATTAAGATCCTCCGATCTGATAGAGAAGGGGAGTACTTAAGCATGGAATTCTAAGAATACTTAAAAGAGAATGGAATTCTCTCTCAGCTTACTCCCCCTTATACACCACAGCACAACGGTGTATCGGAGCGGAGGAATCGTACCCTATTGGATATGGTTCGCTTCATGATGAGTAATGCCGAGCTGCCTCTTTCATTTTGGGGACATGCGCTTTTAACAGCGGCATATCTGTTGAATGATGTTCCATCTAAATCCGTGCCTGAGACACCATTCGAGATATGGAATGGAAAAAGGCCGTATCTTAAAAGATTTAAGATATGGGGTTGTCCGGCTTATGTTAAAAAGCACAATCCGGATAAACTGGAGGCACGGTCAGTTTTGTGTAAGTTTGTGGGATATCCTAAGAACAGTTATGGATATCAGTTCTACCACACCGTGGAACAGAAGGTGTTTGTTGCTCAGCACGCCACCTTTTTAGAGTGGCAATTTCTTGCAAAAGAAATTAGTGGGGGCACAGTAGAACTGGAAGAAATTCCAGAGGGACAAACTGTAACTGAAGATTTGGTGGAACCTCAGGAATCAATAACCCCGGACGAACCTCAGCCACTCCGCAGATCTAATAGGATTTCTCATCCACCCGAGAGATACTACGGTTTTCTCACAGACGGGGATCGAGAGGATTGCATCTTAGAAGAAGATGATCCTACTAGTTTCAGGCAGGCTATTATCAGTAGGGACTCTGATAAGTGGCTGGATGCTATGCAATCCGAAATGGAGTACATGTACACCAATAAAGTGTGGACCCTGGAAGTTGCTCCACCTGGGGTAAAACCCGTTGGATGCAAATGGATCTACAAGAAGAAACTTGGTGTAGATAGGCAGGTGGAAACCTATAAGGCTAGACTCATTGTAAAAGGTTTTCGTTAAAGACCAGGAGTGGAATATGACGGAACTTTTTCTCCAGTGGCTATGCTCAAATCCATTAGGATCCTGCTTGCCATTGCTGCCTTCCATGACTATGAGATCTGGCAGATGGACGTAAAAATGGGTTTTCTAAACGGAAGTTTAGAGGAGTGCGTTTACATGGATCAGCCAAAAGGTTTTGTAGACAGTGGGAGCAGCGGGAAGGTGTGCAAGCTGCTCAAATCCATTTATGGATTGAAGCAAGCATCGCGGAGCTGGAACATCTGTTTTGATGAGACAGTCAAGGACTTTGACTTCATCAAGAACGAAGATGAGCCATGTATATATAAGAAGATTGTAGGACGAACTATTGTATTCCTAGTCTTGTACGTGGACGCCATTCTTTTGATAGGAAATGACATTCATATGCTACAATCGGTCAAGCTATTCTTATCACAAAGGTTCTCTATGAAAGACCTAGGTGATGCCTCATACATTCTGAGGATCAAGATCTACAGAGATAGATCCAAGAGACTACCGGGACTTTCACAGTCCAGGTACATAGAGACCGTACTAAAGAGATTTAGTATGGAAGATTCCAAGCGCGGTAATATACCCGCATTGCATGGAATCACCCTCTCCAAGGAGATGTCTCCCAAGACTGACGAGGAGAGGGTTCGCATGAGCACTATACCCTACGCTTCGGCGGTAGGATCTATAATGTATGCGATGCTATGTACAAGACCAGATGCAGCTTATGCGCTAAGCATGGTGAGGCGGTATCAGTTGGACCCAGGTGAGGACCACTGGACAACAGTAAAGAATATTCTCAAGTACCTGAGAAGGACTAAGGAGATGTTCCTGATTTACGGTAATGGAGATCTCAGGGTCGAGTCCTTTACCGACTCAAGCTTCCAGAGTGACAAGGATGATAGCAAGTCTGTCTCTGGTTTTGTGTTTACCCTTAACAAAGGGGCGGTGTGTTGGAAGAGTTCCAAACAGGATACCATCGCAGACTCGACGATGGAGGCTGAATACATTGCTGCAAGCGATGCCGTAAAAGAGGCGGTCTGGATGAAGAAGTTCATAGCTGAACTTTAGGTAATTCCGTCCATTGTGTAAGGTTCCTAGGCACACTATAGAGGTCTCACAAGGCATCAACCATGCCAATTTCAAATTTTATGGGTGCCGAGAAACCCTAATACGGATCATTGACTAGAAATCTAGGCGAAATACGAATCTAGTTAACAATTTAACTAAAGATCAGAAGCTACAACCTTTGTAGATCCGGATATCCACTTCCTTAGCTCCATGTAGGCGTCCTCTCGCTGTCCATCTTGAATCCCGAACTCAATCGTCGGCTTCATCGGGAAAATGGACGGACTAGGTCGTCGGCTTCGTGCCGAAGATGATCTACGTCGAGGCATCACAAGTTCAAGCTCCGACTTCACAAATTTGTGAAACTTGTGAAGAAAACACCCAAAACAACTTGGCAAGAGGTAGAGGGTGAAGAAATAGGAGGTGGGTTCACTTTAGAATTTGATTTCTCACTTTAGAACTCAAGTTGCCATTGATGGCATCAAGCTTTCTATCTTGAAGATGAAGAAGAAGATGAAGCTAGAATTATGATAAGTCTCTTTAAAATGAAAAAGAAAATGAATACTTATCATAATCTTAACCATAGTTAAGTGTAGAGAATAAACTAGGGTTACTTCAAATGGTTAGGGTTAAGCATGAGACAAGAATGGTGACTAAGTCAAAGCTTCAAGAAGCTTCAATAGGAAACAAAGAAAGCCACCATTCTCATCTTTATCCTTTCCAAATAAACAAATAAACAAATAAATAAATAAATGAATATGCAAAACCCTAATCATCAAATTAATCATGGTTTAATTCTATACACTTAACTAAATGATTAAGTATCATCAAACATGATACAAATATGTGCACAAAAGTATATCACATATACTTCTTGCACATCAAGTGAGAAAATCCATATAAAGTGAACTAATACTAGCTAATGCAAAGTAATATATCAAATATATAATTATACATTAAATCATTAAATCAACACTTGACTTAACGATCCGGTCATATCGCATATAACCGACTAGTATCCTATGTATCGGCTTATCGAATCAATGATTCGATAACTAGGTCATATCGAATATAACCAATCGATACATCCATCGCGAGAATGGAATACGGTATCATATACACGCATCATTCTCGGTCCTGCGCATATCTCATATGCACTCCTATTTCGTTTCGCTTGAGCCAGGAAACCTCTGTGTAGGACTCTAAAGACAAGTCAATACGCCGGTAGCAGATGATGATCATATCAAGCACCCACAAGCCGCAAGCGGTCTGCTAAACGTAACGGCCATCTGGGTATTGAGCGATCAGAAGATCGACGAGCTAGCCCGCACGCACTCCTGTGAATCCAACCAGTAACACTTACCGTACAGTCCGGTCTGTTTGTCTGATATGTCGCATATCATGTCTAGGGGTGGTAAACGTCAGACCCCAATAACCGATAAGTCGTGCCGATGTGAGGCTCATAACGGGTCGAGAAACTACTGGTAACACTTACCAGCAAATCTCTGATCAGCCCTGGCCAGGGACTTCCTTGTTACGGCCAATCGAGCACAGCGCAACATCAACCCCCAATACCGAGAGAGACGAAACCCCTCCTATCGCTCATTGCCTCCATGTGACTCGGGACTGTGCCCAAAGACCACCGTTTTGCACGCCCTCATGGACGTGGTAAGGTAGAGATCAAAGCACAGTGGGAATCACACAAGACTCTATGACGATCTCGGGTCTACAGACTAACCTGTACAAGTGTCACCTGAGAACTGCCATCTGACGTGAGGTATAATACCAACTGGGAGTTCTCGGCGAGTCCGTCCAGTGTACCCAGTCTCCACTGAGCACCCGTATACCATCTATGATGTCAAACACCAATGGATATGGGATCATCCATTGCCCATCTCATGGGTCGAGAAGCGTATACGCTAGTCTACACTGGTATATCGATGCCCCGTCTCGATACACCCACGACTAGGGACCTTGAAGGATGTACTTATGGACTACCATGTCCCCACTAGTATGATCTGCATCATAGTCCAGGTAGTCAAGTACACATCCTAAGGGCTTTACCAACATGTAACCATAAGACAGTTTAAAGAGACTAGTATACATGTTAAGATAAAGAGTAACCAGATAGCATACTATCATATTGAGCAAGAAAGTCATCTCTATATATGTCCAAACATCCAATATAATATACATCATCTGTACAATACTGGCCTCTAGGGCATACATACAACTGACATATTGTTGATCCAATACCAGTGTATTATGATAACAATGGGGCTATAGCTTTAGCGAAGGAACCACAGTCCCATCAGAAATCCAGGCACATCTTAAGGCGGTATCACCTGATCAGGGAGATCGTAGATCGCCAGGAGATCGAGGTCCGGAGAGTGGATACGAAAGACAACACGGCGGTTCCATTTACAAAGGCCCTCCCTCAAGCACAGTTCGAGCGACTTTTTGGGATGTTGGGTATGCGGTACGCTAGCAGCTGGCCTTAGAGATGACGTTGGGTATTCGGTAGACCAATCACTGGCCTTCAGTGCAAGTGGGAGATTGTTGGATGTATAAGCTCTAGAGGCCAGTATTGTATATGTATACATATGGATACTAGGGATATGTATGTACAAAACAATCTTGCTCAGTTTTATAGTATATTATTTGACTTGTCTTTATCGGGATATGTGTATTTATTTGTATTGTTATTATATCTGGTTTGCACATATTGATAAAGACTCGATACGGTAGTATACTATTATGGTTTGTCTTTATCTTAACATGGCATATGTAATACTCGTTATTACATATTGCGGTTACATGTTGATAAAGCCCCAAGGATCTTGCTTGACTACCTGCGTTGTGATGGCGATCATACTTGTGGGAGCAGGGTAGTCCACCGGCACATCCTTAAATGGTCCCTAGTCGCGTGAGTATCGAGACTGGGAATTGATACTCCAGAGTAGACTGGTGTATACGTTTCTAACCCCGTCGGGGGATGGTTGGTCCCACAGCCATTGGTCTGATGCACCTAAGATCGTATGCAGGTGCTCACTGGGTGTGAGTACACTGGACGGACTCGCCGAGAACTTCCATATGGTACTATACCTATCGTCAGATGGAAGTTCTCAGGTGACATGTGTACAGGTTAGTCTTTGAACCCGAGATCGGCATTTGTCTCGTGTGAGTTCCCACTGAACTTTGATCACTACCCTACCACAGCTCTACTGAGTCGTGCAAACATATTTTGGTTGGGTTCAGTCCCGAGCCACATGGAGGCAGTGAGCGATTGTCGGGGATTCGTCTCTCCTGGTATAGGGAGTTGATATCGCACTTTGATTCGATTGGTCAGGACCATAAGACCTTGGCCAAGGCAGATGGAATTTACTGATAGGTTGATCAGTAGTTTCCTGGATTGGTCCTGAGCCACATCGGCATAACTTATCAGGTTATTAGGGTCTGACGTTTACCATCCCCTAGACCCGGTATGCGATACTCTTTGACGAAGAGACCGGACTGTGCGGATATTGTCACGGATAGGCTCAGTAGGAGTTCGGACGAGCTTGCTCATCGGCCTTCCTTTTCGACAGGTACCTGGGTAGCCGTTACGTACAGCTAATGCCGCTTACGTGCTTGTGGTTAAACCCACTGCCAGAGTACTGTCGAGTCTTTAGAGTCCCACACAGAGGGTTTCCCTGATCCAGGCGAAATGGTGTAGTTGCCGTATTGGATACGTGCAGGGTTCGATCGATTGATGTACTTTGTACTCGTACTTTCGATCGGACAGTCCGTAATACTAGCCGGTGAGGTTTTGAGCTGGATTATTAAATCAGGTGTTGATTTAATAATTTACATATATGTATTTTGATATGTATATTCTAGTATTACGTTCTTCATGTTATTCTATCTCTTTGGGCATTCGGATTTTTATCCGAATGCGGGTATGTATATACAGTAGACCGAAATCCGTGTTTATTACGGATTTCCTTCTAGAAGGTGGCCACATCATTTAGTATTTTCCATTTACTTTATAAATGGAAATGAGGTGTAAAGTGAGACGAATAGGAAGAATGGAGTTGACCATGCTTCAATAGTGAACAAATGAATTTATAATTCATTTGTAGTTACTATTGAAGCATGGTTATGGATTTTTTATTCTAAAAATTCATATACAAAACCTTTGTATTGATTCTCTCTCCAAGGATGCTTCATAATTTCTTGAGCTCTCATTCCTCTCTTTCTCTCTAGCCTCCTCCACCTTCATCTTTTTCCTCCTCACTACCTTCTCATGAGTTGAGAATCAAGTGAAGAGGCAAGAAAGAGATAGCTTGACACTTAGAACTCTAAACTACACCCTAGACTACTTGGTTTAGCAAACCAAGTTTTCCAGTTGCTCCTTTAGTTATATAGTTCGGAGCTAGAGCCATGGATTATACTCCCCGGGTGGATCATCTACGACAAAAGGAGGCCGGAGAACAAGCTTGATCTTGGAGGACCGATGGAGCCGGAGTTAGAGTTCAAGCATGTTCAAGGTGGATGCAAGGAGCTAAGGATGAAGAACGAAGACCCTAGGACTTGGCTCGTTTGGTATAGTTTCTTTCATAGTAGTTAGCATCTCTTTGTTTGCTAGTTAGTTTTATGGTAAAGATTCGGGTTTTGAGTTATCTTTGCGCCTCTTTTAAAACCCTAGAAAAATTTTTGTTCCGCAAACCGTCTCGTTTTGAGGCTCGGGCGTGAGTATAACCCAACATCTTCAAGGTAGATCATCTTAGATCAAGAAGACTTCAAGCAAGATACCTCATTCACCTCATGGAGCCTCTCTAGAGTCGGAGTTCTTGATGATCGCAGCTAAGGGGCCTCAACACGAAGCTTATGAAGCGAAAGAACGGACTACAAAGGTTGTACTCCCAAACTCTTAGAAGTAGAACTTCTTTGTATGTGATACAAAATCTTGTTACCCTAAAAATTCTAGTATTGATTCATGATTTGTTTGCTTTGCACCTCTCTAAATTTTAAAGTGGCATGAGTGATGCTACCAAACCCTAGACTCGGTGCAAGGGAAACATTCCTTTTCAAAATCACTTATTTCTATAACGGTATCATGTTCATTACGCTTATGGTTTTCTGAAAAATCTGCGTACCCTCCGTCATTTCAGATAAGTACTACTTAGTATTCGTGCTACATTTGTTGACTATGTTAAGGCGTAGTGTGCGGTAGCTAATTAGTGCTTATCTGGTAAAACATGAGATGTGATTAGATTAGGGTAGTCGTACGACTTTGTTGACTATGTTAAGGGTCATGCGGGTAGGTTTAATTCAATCGGGAAAAGACGGGTTGAACTTGGTTAGCAATTATGATTTGTTGACTATGTTAAGGTCATAAGTTGCTAGGGTCAAAAGTATTATCGGAAATTTCAAGTGTTGAAATTTACAATGAGATTACGTACCTTCTATGAGATAGTTGGATCCTGATACCCGCTGCGAGTAAGAGTTACTCCTGGGAGAGTTTTACACAGGACAATTAGCTGATCAAGTAGATGACTAGAAAGGTGTTAACGGGGATATGCCTCTGGGAAAACGAGGTTTATTCTAATTAGGTCCATGCGAAAACACGGGTAACCTCCCTCAAAGTACCAACAATGGCCTGGCCGAAAGATTGGCGAACTTGTAAGGTGTAATTAATCCCAGCTAGTCTTACCTTTTAGGGTTTGAAGGAAGATTTGATGAAAACAGTGGGAGCCATCCTGATTAGATAAGATAATAACCAATCTAATCTTGCAAGAGCATATGCTAAAGTGTTTTCTTCTCTCTCTCTCCAGGTAGTGACCATGTCAGGCCTTAATCAAGATAATAATATGGATGTATTGACTGAACCCGCTTATTATACTGAGCAGGGGAACATTGGTCCCGCTCCAACTTATAATTGTTATAAGTCCGCGCAGGAAATAGGAGAATATCTGGATTCTCACGCCGCCCGAACGAAGAATAAGCATGATGATGCATGTTCTACAGGTGTGTTAGTTATCGAGAACAGTTTCTCAGTTCACTCTACGTCCTGGGTATTAGATACCGAATCAGGATCACACATATGTAATATGTTACATGGGCTACGGAAAGGTAGGGAACTGGGAGAAGGTGATCATTCCGTAAGAGTAGGGAATGGTGCAGCCAAAGCAGTTGGTGAATATCATTTTGTATTACTAAATGGTAATACATTGATTCTGAACGAATGCTATTACATTCCGACCCTGATATGCAATCTTATTTCAGTTTCTTTATTAAGTAAAGAGGGATATAATTTTGTAATACAGGATAATGTTATGAACATCTTCCTGAATCAAAAGTGTTAGTTATATGTATGCCCTAGAGGCCATTACTGTACATACGATGTATATTGTAGTGGATACTTGGACATATATAAGGAGGACTTTCTTGCTCAATATGATAGTACGCTATCTGGTTGCTCTTTATCTTAACATGTACTCTGATTGTCTCTATATTACATGTTGATAAAGCCCTTAGGATGAGTACTTGACTACCAAGACTATGATGCGGATCATACTAGTGGGGATAGTGTAGTCACCAAGTACATCCTTCAAATGTTTCTATTCGTAGGAGTACCGAGACAGGGCATCGATACTCCAGAGTAGACTAGCGTATGCGCTTCTTGACCCATATGATGGGCGATGGATGATCCCATATCCATTGGTGTTTGACATCAGAGAAGGTATACGGGTGCTCAGTAGAGACTGGGTACACTGGACGGACTCGCCGAGAACTCCCAGATGGTATTATACCTCACGTCAGATGGAAGTTCTCTGGTGACAATGGTACAGAGTAGTCTGTTGACCCGAGATCGTCATAGAGTCTTGTGTGATTCCATCTGTGCTTTGATTTCCATCATACCACGTCCAAGAGGGCATGCAAAAAGTTGGCTTTTGGGTACAGTCCCGAATCACATGGAGGCAATGAGCGATAGGAAGGGATTCGTATCTCCCGGTATAGGGAGTTGATGTTGCGCTGTGTTCGATTGGCTATAACTGGAAATCCCTGGCCAGGGTTGCTTAGATTTACTGGTAAGTGTTATCAATAGTTTCTCGAATTGTTATGGACCTCATATCGACATGACTTATTAAGCTACCGGGGTCTGACGTTTTCCACCCCTAGGAGAGATATGCGACATATCAGACGAAGAGACCGGACTGTACGAGAGTGTTTCTGATTGGATTCACAGGAGAATGTACAGGCTTGCTTGTAGATCTTCGGATCGCTCAATACCTGGGTGGCTGTTACGTTTAGTTGACCGCTTGCAGCTTGTGGGTGTTTGATATGATCATCACCTACTACAAGTAAGAGTTACTTCTGGGTGTTTGCAAGTCCACGTTGCTCACCCCGGTTCTTACGGGGAGGCGGAAACGGTAAAAAACGATTTTTTGACACAAAGCAACATGGACTAAAAGATGGATCTTTGCTAAACAAAAACCTAGCAAACTATATGAGGTTCTGTCTACCATGTCATAGTGATTATACCTCACGATACCGGTCCTTCGGGTCATCTCTCCACTGTCCTACTCGCCCATCCAAGCTCCGAGGATCGATCCGGATCATGATCACCTCCGCGGCCTCCTTGAGTCGAAGACGATCCACCCGAGAGTTTGTGTTCCGAGCTCCACCTCGAGCCGAGGCAACTAGGGCAACAAGATCGCTAGGCTTGATGTCCTAGGTTGTGTAGAAGTAGTAGATGGATGTTTTTGTCAACTTACTTCCTTATTCTCTCAACACATGAGATCAAAGGAAATTTCAAGAGGAGGAAGAAGAAAGAGAACCATGAGGCATTCTCATATCAAGAGAGAGAATGAGAAAAGAATAATGAACAAAGAAAAAGAACCATGGTTACAATAATGCATAAAACATCATAATTAATAATCCTTTCATGATAAAGTTGATGGCTACCCTTGACTTGACCATTTTCATCACAAAAGAAAAAGAAAACCAAAGAATACTCTAGACCTCTCATGAAGATCCAAGTAAACTTTGGTCAAACGGCCAACAAAGTCAAGTATGGTCAAATGGTCAAAGCAATTAGCCATAACATAATCATCACTAAAAAGATTAGTAAATAATGTCCCCGGCTCAAAATGGTTTTGACCGAACCAACTGCCAAAGCCCTAATGAGTCCGCCTCATAATGGTTTTAACCGAATCAACTGTAAAAATCCTAATGAGCCCGCCACATAATGGTTTTGACCGAATCAACTGTCAAAACTCTAATGAGGCACCTCCTTCTTCTTCGCTCCTCACAACTGTGCATACACACCCGCATCCGCATTCCGTAGAATGCGAATGCAAAGAAGACAAAACAAATCCATCCATACAATACTAGGATCCAGCTTAAACCAAAGCCCACTAGTATTGTCTGCCCGAACAGCATACGCACACAAGTACACGTAAGTGATCGTAGCCCTGCCGTAAAACCATACAACCTCTACACGTTTCGCTCAGTGCAGGGAAACTCTCTGTGTGGGACTCTAAAGACTCGACACTACGCTGGCAGTATGTTTAACCACAGA
Organism: Agapanthus africanus; assembly: GCA_030015575.1. Taxonomy (NCBI): domain Eukaryota; kingdom Viridiplantae; phylum Streptophyta; class Magnoliopsida; order Asparagales; family Amaryllidaceae; genus Agapanthus; species Agapanthus africanus. The sequence goes on along the minus strand of JASDDO010000019.1, from coordinate 717,949,490 downwards.
CCGCAAGCGGCACTAGCTGTATGTAACGGTCCCCAGGTAGATGTCGATAAGAAGGCCGATGAGGTAAACCCATCCGAACTCCTACTGAGCCTGAATGTGAAAATCTCTGTACAGTCCGGTCCGTTCGTCTGAGAACATCGCATGGCGGGCCTAGGGGGGTGGTAAACGTCAGACCCCTAAATAGCGGTACAAGTCGTGTCGAAGTGTAGCCTAGAACACCCTGAGATAACACTGGAAACCTACCAGTATATCGCGCTTACCCTGACCAGAGACTACTATGTGTAATGGCTCTCCTAGACACAGCACGATATCAACCCCCAATACCGGGAGAGATGAATCCTGTCTAACCGTCACTGCCTCCAAGTGCTTCGAGACTGCACCCAACTACTACCTGTTTGCACGACTCCTTTGAGCCGTGGTAGGGTAGTAATCAAGGAACAGTGGGAACACACTCGAGGCGAAGTGACAGTGTCAAGTCAGTGGACTAAGCTGTACTCATGTCACCTGGGAACTGATAACTGACGATAGATATATTACCAACCAACAGTTCCCGATGAGCCCTGTCCAATGTACTCGTAACCTAACGAGCACCCTCATACTATCTCCAGTACGACGTACTGATGGCTGTGGGACAGACCATCTTCTCTGCTGGGATGAGAAGCGCATACGCTAGTCTATTCCGGAGTATCGATGCCCTGTCTCGATAATCCTACGACTAGGGACCTGTATAAGGATGTGCTTATAGATTACCCAGCCTCCACAAGTGTGACTGCCATCACAACGCTGGTAATCAAGCAAAGATCCTAAGGGCTCTACTAATATGTATAAGCAATATGCTAAAAGAAACATATGCACATATTAAAGTAGAAACAAACCAAGTAGCATTTTGAGCAAGATTGTCTATACAACTGTGAATATCCCAAGCTTCCATCAAGTAATATACAAGCTAGTATGATACAGTAATGGCCTCTAGGGCATATACACTAACAATCTCCCACTTTCACTAAGGCCATGTACTGGCGTATCGAAGACCTATCATCTCGATTGGCCGCTCGACCTGAGTCTGGGGTAAGGCCTTCATGAGTGGATCTGCTGTGTTATTCTCCGAATTTACACTCTTCACCTCGATCTCCCGGCGATCTATGATCTCCCTGATCAGGTGGTACAGCCTCAAAATGTGCCTGGACTTCTGATGGGACCTGGGTTCCTTCGCTAAAGCTATAGCGCCGTTGTTGTCACAATACAGCGATATTGGATCAACAATGGTTGGAACCACCTGAAGCTCCGTGAGGAACTTCTTCATCCAGACAGCTTCTTTTGCGGCATCGCAAGCAGCTATGTACTCCGCTTCCATAGTTGAGTCCGCAACGGTTTCCTGCTTGGAACTCTTCCATCAAACCACCCCTCCATTGAGGGTAAAGACATAATCGGACATGGACTTGGAGCCATCCTTGTCACTCTGGAAGCTGGAGTCAACATAGGCCTCGATCTGGAGGTCTTTTCCGCCATACAACAAGAACATTTCCTTAGTCCTTCTCAGGTACTTGAGAATGTTCTTTACTGCTATCCAGTGTTTCTCCCCTGGGTCCGACTGATACCGGCTTACAACGCTCAATGCGTATGCTACATCTGGTCTGGTACATAACATCGCATATAGTATAGAGCCTACCGCAGATGCGTAGGGTATAGATGACATGCTAGCCCTTTCCAAATTAGTCTTGGGAGACATCTCTTTGGAGAGGGTGATTCCGTGATAAGCCGGTAGATTACCGCACTTGGAATATTCCATACTGAATTATTTCAGTATGGTGTCGATGTACCTGGACTGCGAAAGTCCCAACATCCTCTTAGATCTATAACGATAGATCTGGATCCCCAGAATGTAGTTGGCATCGCCCAGGTCCTTCATGGAGAACCTCTGTGACAAGAATCCTTTGACTGACTGTAGCATAGGAATATCATTTTCTATTAGGAGAATGTCATCCACATACAAGACGAGGAATACCACAATTCTCCCTACAATCTTGCTGTAAATGCATGGTTCATCTGGGTTTTTGATAAAGTCGAATTCCTTGACAATATCATCAAAGCAGATGTTCCAACTCCGCGATGCCTGCTTCTGTCCATAGATGGACTTGAGCAACTTGGACACTTTACCGCTGCTCCCACTCTGAATGAATCCCTCCGGCTGATCCATATAGACGCACTCTTCTAAATTTCTATTTAGGAAAGCCGTCTTTACGTCCATCTGCCAGATTTCATAATCGTGGAAGGCAGCAATGGAAAGAAGGATCCAAATGGATTTTAGCATAGCCACTGGAGAAAAGGTCTCGTCATAGTCCAAACCAGGTCTTTGACGAAAACCCTTTGCAACAAGTCTAGCTTTATAGGTTTCAACCTGCCCATCTACACCAATCTTCTTTCTGAAGATCCATTTGCAGCCTACGGGTTTTACCCCTTCTGGAGCAAAGTCCAAAGTCCAAACTTTGTTGGTGTACACGGACTCCATCTCGGTCCGCATTGCATCCAGCCATTTTACTGAGTCACCGCTCTGAATGGCTTGCTGGAAGCTAGTAGGCTCACCATAGTCAATGGTGCAATCCTCTCTATCCCTGTCTATGAGAAAACCGTAGTATCTCTCGGGCGGATGAGACTTCCTACTACTCCTGCGGAGTGGCGCTGGGATGTCCGGTTCTCCTAAAACTTCTGGTTCTTCCAAGCTTTCAATAATAGCTTGTGGTTCTGGAATTTCTTCCAGTTCTACTACGCTCCCACTTGTTCCTTTTTCTAAAAACTGATGTTCCAGAAAGTGGGCATGACGAGAAACAAAAACCTTTTGTTCCTCTGCGTAAGAGAAAAGATACCCCCTGGAGTTCTTTGGGTATCCCATAAACTTACACAGTACTGAGCGTGCCTCGAGTTTGTCTGCATGCTGCTTTTTAACAAAAGCTGGATATCCCCATATCTTCAGATATTGAAGATGGGGTTTCTTCCCACACCACATCTGATATGGTGTGGTAGGCACAGTCTTGGAGGGAACCTTGTTCAAAAGATATGCAGCTGATTCTAGTGCATAACCCCAGAAGGATCGCGGTAACTCAGCCTTACTCATCATAGAACGAACCATATCCAATAGGGTTCGATTCCGCCTTTCCGATACACCGTTGTGCTGTGGTGTGTATGGAGGAGTAAGCTGAGAGAGAATTCCATTCTCTTTTAAGTAGTCCAGAAACTCGGCACTCAAGTATTCACCACCTCGATCAGATCTCAGTGTCTTGATACTTTTACCTGTTTGTTTTTCAACTTCATTCTTGTATTCCCAAAATTTCTCAAAGGCCTCGGATTTATGCTTCATCAGGAAGACATGTCCATACCTAGAGAAATCATCTGTGAAAGTAATGAAGTATGAATAACCACTTCACGCATGTGTAGACATTGGACCACACACGTCACTGTGTATGAGTCCCAAGAGCTCGCTTGCTCTTTCTCCGTGTCCAGTGAACGGAGTCATTGTCATCTTTCCTATGAGACAAGATTCATAAGTGGCATAAGACTGATACTCGAACGGATTCAAGTATCCCTCTTTATGTAACTTTGTTAACTGTGTCTCATTAATGTGATCCAGTCTATAATGCCATAAGAAAGCCTGATTTATTTCCGGAGACTTTCTTTTAAGTGTGTTCTGGACACTGAAAATCTGAGCTTGATTCAATACGTATATCTCATTTTCTAATGTACCTGACCCAATCAGAACTTGATTTAGGTGGATGTGGACCACATCGCTTACAAAAGTAAAATCATATCCTTCCTTGGAAAGTAAGGATAAAGATATGATATTACAAGTCGCACCTGGTACATACAAACAGTTACGTAGAATCAATATCTGCCCAGTTGTCAGTCCAAGATGATATTCCCCTACGGATTCAGCATTCATGCTCATTCCGTTAGCAACCCTGAGAGTCATATCACCTATGTTGATAACCCTACGGTTTCTCAGAGCCTGTAACGAATTACAGATGTGAGATCCTGATCCGGTATCCAATACCCAGGAAGTAGGGTTAACTGACATACAGTTCTCTATCACAAACACACCCGAAGCCGAAGCCACAACATGCTTCGAATCCTGGCTACTGGCTTTGCTAGCCCTGCAATCCTTCTGCCAATGTTCATTCCCGTAACAATAGGAACGTCCCTCTCTTACTACATCCAGTCCCGAAACTTTTGCCCTTCCATTTCCTTCTACTTCCCTGGTTTCCTTCAGGGTAGAAGGCAGAGACTGTAGAATCAAGTCAGCATCTGACCCGTTCTTCAACGTGGCCTTCAGGTCCATGAGCTCAAAACAGCTAGTCTCTGTAAGGACGTTGCCCCCTACAGATGACCCGATAGCCAACCTCGCTGGAAGCAATTCGTTCGATGTCTCATATCTTGCGATACGAGATTGCTCTCCATATAAATCTTTGCTATGGAGGAAGATAGAAACTAAGTCCATCTTCTCGTGCTGCCTCTGGTATGCACCATCAACTGAGGCTAACACGAGGCACTTGGCTTTCGCACAGCCTTTTTCCGATGTCTTACGGATATCAATATCCGTAACAGGGAAAACTGGTCCTAAGACGGCAGGGGTTGGATTAGTTAAGAGGTTCCCCAGCTTGTCATGGGCAATGGACATCTGGACAGACCTTTGACAATCATAATAGTCAGATTTAATCATTTTATTATCTAGATGTAACCTATGTGTGGTCACTGGGTCGCTGTAATTAAGAGAGAGAGAAGAAAACACTCAGCATGATGCTCTTGCAAGTTTAGATTGGTTTTTAATTTATCTAAACAGGATGGCTCCCACTGTCTCTCGAATCCCTCCTCAAACCAAAAAGGAATAATTAGTCGGGATCAATCTCACCGTACAATACTTGCTTAACTGTTCAGCGAGGCCAGTGTCGGTACTTCGAGGGAGGTTTTCCAACGCTTTCGCGAAGTTCCTTAATTAAATAACCTCTTTTCCCTGGGGGCGTAGTCCCGCTAATACCTTTCTAGACACCTACTTGATTTATAGCATTGATCGTTAAGTGAGAAAGTTCCCGAGGAGTAGCATATACTAACAGTAGGATCGGGATCCAAATATCATCGTGTGATAAAACTAAAGGAATCCTACCAGAATCATCACACTCCAAATGCTTTGCAGCGCTAGCAAGTTTCAGTTTCTTTAGAAACTCCCGATGTGGATTTTTGCCCCATGCTCTTATGATCTTGACTAAGGCCAACAAATCATAAGTCACATGTCAAGTTCTACCCATCGTTGGCCAGGTTGATTTGAACCCACCTGTATATACCTTTGACTATGGCCAACAAAGTAATACTACTGTCCCAAACCAATGCATCTATCTATGCAACATATGAATACCCACCAGCTACCAAACATTGTGCCTTGACTAAGGCCAACAAACACAGCTTGAATAAAGTTAGATATTCATATGAAACGACGGAGGGCTACGAATGGTTTTGGCGAAACCGTGAACGTATTGAACTTGATATAATCGATGGAACAAGATAGCTTTTAAAAGGAGTGGTTCAAGCTCCGCGTTTAAAAGTTGGTTATTGAAAAGAACCGAGTGTTTTTGAAATTGTTCCAACGACTTTACTTTGGGTTATTTTCTTGCATTAATTTAATGCGTCCCATCATTTAATCCTACCATTGCAGAAAACAACGAAAATATGACGTACGCTTATGCCATCCGCATTCGCCATGGGGCCCCGTCATCACCCGTTAGGTTACTTAACTAACGACAGAGCGGGGGCTGGACTAGCGCGGATGCAAAACATAAGCAACACCTAAATAGATATCATATATAGATATATACATTCGTCAGATGCAATGATAGCCATTCCAGATCACAGATGAACACTTTGGATATACTAGGAATCCGCGTTTTGTTCGAGCCTGCAACGAAAGACGGATTACACGGTCGCAATGAATAGCCAATACCCCACCCTAGACCCCTACGGGTGCGGCAAATTACCCGCCAAGTACCCGAAGCGAAGTAACCTCCCTCAACAACGTGAGTAGGCCACTCGGCACTTCGAGATACCCAGTAGTTTATACACCCCACCTTGGGTCTATCCTAGGAGCAAAAACAGTAAAAGAAATTATACAATGGCGGCTACAACCTCATCTCGGATATGCGGCCATAAAATAATATTACATCAATTACAAATTTTACATTGAATGAAAGAAAAAGAAACTCTCATCTCACATCCCCCGGTTATTCATCCGCGACAATCCAACGAGTTCATATACACAAACCATCAACATTACAGATCACAAATATGTATAACCCCCACTAATCGACATATAGCGATTAGCAGACGTTCAATACATATATCACATCACAGATAAAATCCATTAGCCAAAGTCTACGGAATTTCGATCAAAATACGGATTTGTAACCACCCCAAACACAAATTTGTTCTCTAGAAATTCTGGGCAGAAACAAACTATCATAAAAATCCCAAAACATCTCACTAAGAAAACTGCACCAAAAACGATCCACGGCCGAGTCAACTCGGCCGCGGATCCGCGTTAAGAAGCATGTTCATGCCCCGGTTCCGCGGCGCGTTGAACGAGTCACTGGATCATTTTTGTTCAGGTTTCTTAGAAAACCCTGAGCCGATTTTTAGTGTATGTGGAATTATTTTTTGCACAGTTTTAAAAATCGGCAGAAAGTTGATTTTTTTGGACGTGTTTTGCGATTTTTTTCCGATCGAAATTCTAAATACTTTGCTAACATGCTAGTTTGTGTTTAGCCAGGCTCTGATACCACTGTAAGTCCACGTTGCTCACCCCGGTTCTTATGGGGAGGCGGAAACGGTAAAAAACGATTTTTTGACACAAAGCAACATGGACTAAAAGAAGGATCTTTGCTAAACAAAAACCTAGCAAACTATATGAGATTCTATCTACTATGTCATAGAGATTATACCTCACGATACCGGTCCTTCGGGTCTTCTCTCCGCTGTCCTGCTCGCCCATCCAAGCTCCGAGGATCGATCCAGATCTTGATCACCTCCGCGGCCTCCTTGAGTCGAAGACGATCCACCCGAGAGTTTGTGTTCCGAGCTCCACCTCGAGCCGGGCCAACTAGGGCAACAAGATCGCTAGGCTTGATGTTCTAGGTTGTGTAGAAGTAGTAGATGGATGATTTTGTTAACTTACTTCCTTATTCTCTTAACACATGAGATCAAAGGAAATTTCAAGAGGAGGAAGAAGAAGGAGAACCATGGAGCATTCTCATATCATGAGAGAGAATGAGAAAAGAATAATGAACAAAGAAAAAGAACCATGGTTACAATAATGCAAAAAACATCATAATTACTAATCCTTTCATAATAAAGTTGATGGCTACCCTTGACTTTACCATTTTCATCACAAAAGAAAAAGATAACCAAAGAATACTCTAGACCTCTCATGAAGATCCAAGTCAACTTTGGGCAAACGGTCAACAGAGTCAAGTATGGTCAAATGGTCAAAGCAATTAGCCATAACATAATTATGACTAAAAAGATTATTAAATAATGTCCCCGGCTCATAATGGTTTTGACCGGACCAACTGCCAAAACCCTAATGAGTCCGCCTCATAATGGTTTTGACCGAATCAACTGTCAAAACCCTAATGAGCCCGCCACATAATAGTTTTGGCCGAATCAACTGTCAAAACCCTAATGAGGCACCTCCTTCTTCTTCGCTCCTCACAACGGTGCATACACACCCGCATCCGCATTCCGTAGAATGCGAATGTACAGAAGACAAAACAAATCCATCCATACAATACTAGGATCCGGCTTAAACCAAAGCCCACTAGTATTGTCTGCCCGAACAGCATACGCACACAAGTGCACGTAAGTGATCGTAGCCCTGCCGCAAAACCATACAGCCTCTACACGTTTCACTCAGTGCAGGGAAACTCTCTGTGTGGGACTCTAAACACACGACACTACGCTGGCAGTGGGTTTAACCACAGACCGCAAGCGGCACTAGCTGTACGTAACGGTCCCCAGGTAGATGTCGATAAGAAGGCCGATGAGGTAAACCCATCCGAACTCCTACTGAGCCTGAATGTGACAATCTCTGTACAGTCCGGTCCGTTCGTCTGAGAACATCGCATGGATGGTCTAGGGGGTCGTAAACATCAGTCCCCTAATAGAGGTACAAGTCGTGTCGGAGTGTAGCCCAGAACACCCTGAGATAACACTGGAAACCTACCATTATATCTCGCTTGCCCTGGCCAGGGACTACTATGTATAATGGCTTTCCTAGACACAACGCGATATCAACCCCCAATACCGGGAGAGATGAATCCTGTCTAACTGTCACTGCCTCCAAGTGCTTCGGGACTGCACTCAACTACTACCTGTTTTCATGACTCCTTTGAGCCGTGGTAGGGAAGTAATCAAAGAACAGTGGGAACACACTTAAGGCGAAGTGACAGTGTCAAGTCAGCGGACTAAGCTGTACTCATGTCACCTGGGAACTGATAACTGATGATAGGTATAATACCAACCAACAGTTCCCGACGAGTCCTGTCCAGTGTACTCGTAACCTAACGAGCACCCGCATACTATCTCCAGTACGACGTACTGATGGATGTGGGATAGACCATCTCCCCTGCTGAGATGAGAAGAGCATACGGTAGTCTACTACGGAGTATCGATGCCCTGTCTCGATAGTCCTACGACTAGGGACCTGTATAAGGATGTGCTTATAGATTACCCAGCCCCCACAAGTGTGACTGCCATCACAACGCTGGTAATCAAGCAAAGATCCTAAGGGCTCTACTAATATGTATAAGCAATATGCTAAAAGAAACACATGCACATATTAAAGTAGAAACAAACCAAGTAGCATACTACCATTTTGAGCAAGATTGTCTATACAACTGTGAATATCCCAAGCTTCCATCAAGTAATATACAAGCTAGTATGATACAGTAATGGACTCTAGGGCATATACACTAACACATCCGACATGTGGAATGTCGTCACTGCCAGTTTGTATATTATTTGTTTGAGGCACGACCGGGTTGAGGTCGTTGTCACCCTTGTATATTATTTTCTTTTCTGTACTAGGATTACCCCGCGGTGGAGTGCACGAATAGCCGGGTTCTAGAGGGCAACGGGTCCGCATTTCATGGTGTTGAGACGGAGGGGACCTTACTCTAGAATTGGCGGGCTATTCGCCGCACTCATAGGATGTATAGGTTGACCTACGGAGGGGTGCCCAAGTTACCGGATTCCGTGAAGTGCTGGGTGGCCCATTCACGTTGTTGAAGGGGGTTTCCTTACTTCTGGTTTTGGCGGATAACATACCACACTCGTAGGGGTCTAGGTTTTCTTTGCATAGGCTATCCACATGATAGGGGAACGTCGGGTCTCATTTGCGGCTCAAATGAAACCCAGGGCTCCAAGATTATCCACCATTCTGTGTTGCTTCTGTGATGTTGTTTTATATCATGCCTGGGATGATTGTTATATATATTTATATATATACTAGTAGATGTTGTATATGTTTTGCACCCGCGCTAGTCCTATCCCCGCTCCGTCGTTAGTTAAGTAACCTAACGAGTGATGATGGGACCCAGTGGTGAATGCGGATGGCATATACGTACATCATATTTTCGTTCTTTTCTGGTGTGATTAATTGATGGGACAGCATTGGTTTTGATCAATGCAAGGATAAAACAAACCTTTATATGATGTTATTGGAACCGAGTTTTTTCAGACGTTCTCTTTTGCTTTGCACAGTGGTATTTGATTGGGAATATCCTGCACCTCATTCGACGAGGCAAGGGCCGAGATCCCTTCATCGGGAGTGACTCTTTGAGTAAAAGTTTGCGCCAATGTAATAAATTCACTATAGTCGTTTCCTTTTGCTTTGCATCGTGGTATTCAGTTTGGAATATCCTGCACCTCATTCGACGAGGAAAGAGCCGAGATCCTTTCATAGGGAGTGACCTCTTTAGCAAATGTTTGCGCCACTATATATTTGAAAAACTACTCAGTTCCTTCAATGATATCAAGTTCATTACGTTAATGGTTTTTCGCCAAAAACCAACCGTAGCCCTACGTCATTTCTTACGAGTATTATTTAGTATTCGTGCTGTGTTTGTTGACCTAGTTAAGGCGTAATGTTCGGTAGCTAAGTGGTGCTTGTTTGCTGCATTTTAAATGCGATTGGTTAGGACAGCCGTGCGGCCTTGTTAACCTAGTCAATGGAACGTGCGGGTGGGTTTAATGCAATCCAGGATAATGACGGGTTTAACTTGACTAGCGGTTTATGGTTTGTTGACCTAGTCAAGGTCATAAACTGCTTGGGGTAAAAATCACATCGGGAGTTTCAAGCATACAGGAAACTTGCCAGGCATGCGCATACCTTCTGGAGTGTGGCGACTTGAGTGGATTCTATCAAGCTATCATGCGATGATAGTTGGATCCCGATTTCCACTGATGAGTAGGTTTACTCCTCGGGTGATTTTAGATGATTCCGACTAATTCTCCTTTAGGTTTGGAGGAGAATTCGAGGAAACAGTGGGAGCCATCCTGATTAGATAAAGTGATTAACCATTCTGATCTAGGTTAGAGTGTACGCTGAGTGTTTCTTTTCTCTCTCTCTGGCAGCGACCATGGCCCGACCCTAAACTAAAACTCATGGACCCAGTTAACCGAACCTTCTTAAAATACTTTGGCTTTTGGAATGCCATGGTGTCGCATAAATCATTGCCCCTTTTATATCACCTTTGTGTTTCTCCAGAACACCCCGTATCACTACGAAGATCCGTACTTATTGGATAATCCATCGTATAGTTACATACGAACTCGAAGGAACTTGTTCCAGATTTGAGGATGGATTCTGGTTCTGGAGAGATTGAATATGATTATTCGGTTGCCTTTTCCCTTTACCTTCTCTGAGGTTGTGAAGGCTCCTAGGTGTTAGTTATGTATATGCCCTAGAGGCCATTGTTGTACATATGATGTATATTATAATGGATGCTTGGATATATATAGAGAGGACTTTCTTTCTCGATATGATAGTATGCTATCTGGTTTCACTTCATCTTAACATGTTGACTTGTATTGGTTTACTGTCTTACTCTCACATGTTGATAAAACCCTAAGGATATGTACTCGACTACTAGGACTATGATGCAGATCATACTAGTGGGGCTAGGGTAGTCCAAGAGTACATCCTATAACTGTTCCTAGTCGAGTGTGTATCGAGACAGGGCATCGATACTCCAGAGTAGACTAGTGTATACGCATCTTGACCTATATGATAGGTGATAGATGATCCAATATCCATTGGTGTTTGACATCAAAGATGGTGTACGGGTGCTCAGTGGAGATTGGATACACTGAACGGACTCGCCGAGAACTCCTAGATGGTATTATACCTGTAGTCAGATAGCAGTTCTCTGGTGACACTGGTACAGGTTAGTCTGTAGACCCGATATCGTCATAGAGTCTTGTGTGATTCCCATTGTGCTTAGATTTCCACCTTATCATGTTCAAGTGAACGTGCAAAACTGTGGATTTTGGGTACAGTCCCGAATCACATGGAGGCAATGAGCGATAGGAGGGGTTTCGTCTCTCCCGGTATTGGGGATTGATGTTGCGCTGTGTTCGATTGGCTATAACTTGAAGTCCCTGGCCAGGGCTAATATGGAGATCTACTGGTAAGTGTTATCAGTAGTTTCTCGACCCGTTATGAACCTCACATCGACACGACTTATCGGTTACTGGGGTCTGACGTTTACCACCCCTAAACTGGATATGCGACATATCAGACGAAGAGATCGGACTGTACGGTAGTGTTACTGATTGGATTCACATAAGTGTGTGCAGGGTTGCTTGTTGATCTTCTGATCGCTCAATACCCGGGTGGCTGTTACGTTTAGCTGACCACTTGCAGCTTGTGGGTGTTTGATATGATCATCACATACAGCCGGAGTATTGACGAGTCTTTAGAGTCCTACACAGAGGTTTCCGGGCTTAGGCGAAAAGGAGTAGGAGCACATATGTGATATGTGAGGGACCGAGATTAATACGATATGAGATACCGTATTCTATTCTCGCGATAAGTGATATCGGCAAGGTATAGGTGATATAGCCGGGTTATCGGATCAAGTGTTGATTCGATACAAAGATACATATTATATTAGTCGGTTATATGTAATATAGCCGGGTTATTAAATCAAGTGTTGATTTAATAATTTAATGTATAATTATATATGTGATATATTATATTACATTAACTAATATAAGCTCACTTAAATGATTCTTTTTCTCATTTGATGATACATTGATATATATGTGATATATATTAATTGTATTATTTTCTTTTGTTACAAAATTATATATATGTGTGTGTGTGTGTGTGTGTGTGTGTGTGTGATATGTATAATTGTAACATGTTAGGTTATAAATGCAACTAGGTTTATGAGATTAAACCATGCTAGGGTTTAGATTAGGGTTAACATTTTATTTTTATTTAATTCTAAATTATGGATTAATGTTGAGATATTTCTATGCCTTGACTTAGTCTACTCTTTAGATATTTACTAGATATTTGTTAACCTAACCTTTTAACCCTAGCCTATGGTCTATTCTCTACAAGGGTTAGTCATGTCATGCTTAACCCATGGTTGCTTTTCTAACCTTAACAATAATTCATTCATTCAACACACTTCATCTTCTTCTTCCTCCTCACAAAAGCATCTAGCTTTTTAATTTGTGATGAATGATTGTGAGAAAAAGGAAACCAAAGAGAGCAAAATTCCTACTTCACCATCCTCATCTATTCTAGCCACTTAGATTAGGGTGTTTGCTTCATTAATACCTCATTAGTGAAGTGAGAGCTTAGGTTTGTGATTCCTCATGGTAGATCATCTTGGATTGTGAATTCTTCTAGGAACGATGTCTCATTCACCTCATGGAGCCTCTCTAGTGTCCGGGAGCATGATGATCGCAGCGAAGGGAGCTCAACTCGGAGCTTATGAAGCGAAGGAACATACTACAAAGGTTGTGATCCCTAACACTTAGAAGTAAAGTTGTTTGCTTTATCTTTCTAACCCTAATTCTCTAGTAAAGATCCTTGCTTAGGTTGTTTGGCACTTGAAAATTTTAAATACGGCATGTTTGATGCCTTATAGAACCTTGTTCTAGTGCCTAAGAACCTTACAGTGGTATCAGAGCCTTGCTAGAGCATTAGGCTGTTAGTTATATGTATGCCCTAGAGGCCATTATTGTACACATGATGTATATTATAGTGGATGCTTGGATATATATAGAGAAGATTTTCTTGCTCGACATGATAGTATGCTATCTGGTTATCTTTGTCTTAATATGTAGACTTGTATTCTGATACTGTCTTTCTCTCACATGTTGATAAAGCCCTTAGGATATGTACTTGAGTACTAGGACTATGATGGAGATCATACTAGTGGGGCCAGGGTGTTGGAGATAGTGCCCTCAGAGTCAATTATTGGATCACAGGCACGTGACTGCAATGATTGAAGGAGGGCCTGTCCCAGTAGGACAGTCTTACTCGAGATGATAGTATGCTATCTGGTTTATCTTTATCATCGTGTACTGCTTTAGGTGACCTGACATGTCGCTATTACACGTTGATAGATCCCCTAGGATTCTTGCTTGACCACCAGCAGTATGAGGGCGATCATATAAGTGGGAGCTGGGGTCTATAAGCACATCCTTAAAAGGTCCCTAGTCGTGGGAGTTTCGAGACAGGGCATCGATACTCCAGAGTAGACTGGTGTGTACATTCGAGACGCCGACGAGGGACGGTGGCCGGTCTCACAAGCTACTGGTGTCAGTTGGATCACCTAAGATGTATACAGGTGCTTATTGGGTTATGAGTACACCGGACAGGACTCGCCGGGAACATGCTAGTTGGTCTTATACCTGACGTCAGATAGCAGTTCCCTGGTGACATGTGTACTGGTTAGTTCATCGACCTGAGGATCGTCATTTGTCTCGTGTGAGTTCCCACTGTACTTTGATTACTACCTTACCACGCTCAAAGGAGACGTGCAAACAGGTTTTAGTTGGGTACAGTCCCGAGCCACTTGGAGGCAGTGAGCGGATCTTCAGGGGTTCGTCTCTCCCGGTATTGGGGGTGGGTCGCGCTGTGTCTAGGAGAGCCATTACACGAAGCCCTCGGCCGAGGCAGGAGATTTACTGGTAGGTATTCCAGTAGTATCTCAGGGTGTTCTGGGCTACACTCCGACACGACTTGTACCGCTTTTGAGGGTCTGACTTTTACCAACCCCTTAGGCCCGCCATGCGATGCTTATAGACGAACGGACCGGACTGTACGGATATTGTCACTGACAGGCTCAGTAGGGTGTCAGGATGAGTTCGCTCATCGACGTTCCTTTTTGGTCAATACCTGGTAGCCCGTTACGTATTGGCTTATACCTCTGACGTGCTAGTGGTTAAATCCACAACCAAGGTGTTGACGAGTCTTTAGAGTCCCCCACATTCAGTTGCTCAAGTTTTCGGGCGAAACGCTGTATAGGCCGTATGGAGATATGGCAGGGTTCGATCAGATACATGCGGTATTGCACGGATCAGGATCGGACAGTTAGTACTAGAGGCCGTATGGATATATGGCAGGGTTCGATCAGATACGTGCGGTATTGCTTGGATCAGGATCGAACGGATATTACTGGCCGGCTTTGGTTTAAGCCGGATCCTAGTATAGTACAGTGTAGTTGTTGTCTCATTGCATTTGTATTTCGGTCAAAATACAAATGCGGGTGTGTATACACAGTATCGGGGTTTTCCTATAATTTATTACGGGACCAGTTTTCTGAAGTTGCAGGTTTGCTTTCCGTTTCGGCCATATTTCTTTGTATCGTTCATTGGCCGAAGATTGGTGGAGGAGGGCTTATTTGCATTTGTGCAAATAAGTATTTGTGGAGGGGGTCTTTGCATATTATTGTATCATGATACTTGCACCATCATTGCTTGACTTTCTTTAGTCATCATGTTTTGACTTGTGGAGTTATGATGGGAGTTGATTAGGTTTTGGAGTGTTAGATTTGTTTTGTGATCATTCCTTCTCATGATCACTTCACACTCTCCCTTGTATGATTGATCCTCACCCCTTTTTTTGTTTTTTCTCTCTCTCCCATCACCACAAGTGGCCGGCCACTATGAGGAGGGGGCTGTCCCAATTTTGTGGAAAAAGATATACTCTCATTTGGCTTGCAAAATGATATGGTTCATCTCCAAAAGCTCATATCTTTTTTCCTCCACCAAAAGGCAACTCCCAATAAACCCCTAAAGACACAAATAGCTCACTACACATTCTACAGCAAACCTTGGGCACGTCGGCTCGCCAACTTCGTGCCCGAGTTGCTTCGGTATAGAGGTGGGAGCCCGTAAAAGAAGCCGGCGACGTGGTGCCCTTCCGGCGACGAAGTGGAGACTGGACATTCCGCGGGAGATCGGGACGACGGCGAGAAGACCGGAGGACACGGATCGCTCGGTATATCTCTCTTCCCCATCTAGTAGTAAGCTAGGACTAGTTAATGGTACGATCCGGGTTTTAGTGCGCGGTGGTGCCGGTTCAAGAAAATTTAAAGTTAACCATCGCTTCCGCATTTGGCCTCGGGATGGAGGCCGGGGCGCCGCCATGCACTTACAGTGGTATCAGAGCCTCGCCATTAACATAGTCTAGCTTTGTCTAATGTGTTTTACATTTCCGATCGAACAAATGTTCCAAAACCGTGTTTTTCAAAACAACAGTTTTATGTCGAAATTTTTTTGTCTCGAAAATTTTTTCAGGTAGTCTCAGAATACTGTGTAGGGAAGTATAAGCCTACTGTAGAAATTTGGTGGCGAGATCTCATTATTCGACCGCGGAAACGCGGCCAAACCCATGCTTGGGCCGCGGTTCCGCCGCTATTTTGACAGATCGTTGCCCCAATTTTTTACAGAGGCCTTCTGGGTTGAAAATATGGGTTTTGGAATATTAATTTTGGGCCCAGAATTTCTTGATGTGCTACAGTAGTACTTGGGGCCCACTTGTTATAATTTTGATCGATCGGATATTATAAACACATTATTTCACAGTATTTACTTTATATCTGTGACCGTGAATGTCACTTGATCGGTAAATCCAGTCTAACTGCTATAGCCCGGTTAGACGGATTTGCGAACGTGACTTTCACGTTGATGTTCTGTGTATTGCTGTAATGTTGCGGATTGGTCGTGGGGAATAGCCTGGATCCAATGGTAGTACAGTTTTGTTGTATTATGTACATTTGATATTGCGGGGCGAGCGTCCGACATGTGGACTGCCGTCACTGCCTGTTTGTATTATTACTTTGGGGCACGACCAGGTTGCGGTCGATGTACCCGTTGTATGTATATTTTACTTTCTGTACTAGGATAGCCGGGTTCTAGAGGGCAACAAGCCCGCATCTCATGGCATTGAGACGGAGGGGGCTTTACTCTAGAATTGGAGGGCTATTCGCCGCACTCGTAGGGGGTACAGGTTGACCCAGGAGGGGTGCCCAAGTTACCGGATTCCGTGAAGTGCCGGGTGGTCCATTCACGTCGCTGAAGGGGGCTGCCTCGCTTCAGGTTTTGGCGGCTAACTTGCCGCGCCCGTAGGGGTCTAGGATTTCATTGCACAGGCTATCCATACGACCAGGGGAAAGTCGGGTTTCAGTAGTGGCTCTGTGAAACCCGGGGATCCCAGATATCTGTATTGTTCTGTGATGCTGTACATTTCTGTGATGTTGCATTTTATCACGCCTTGAGCGAAATATAATATATTGGTATATATATTAGTAGATGTTGTATATGTTTTGCATCCGCGGTAGTCCAGTCCCCGCTCTGTCGTTAGTTAGCTAACCTAACGGGTAATGACGGGACCCAGTAACGAATGCGGATGGCATATACGTATATCAGTATATTTTCGTTCTTTTTGGTGTGATCAATTGATGGGACTGCGTTGATTCAGATCAATGCAAGTTAAAAACAAACCTATTCTGATGTTGTTGAAACACTTTTCAAAAAGCTGTTATTGCAAGGACGTTCACTTTTGTTTTGCATCATGGTATTCAGTTGGAATATCCTGCTCCTCAGTTGACGAGGCAAGGGCCGAGATCCCTTCACCGGGAGTGACCCCTTGGACAAAAAGTTTGCGTCAGGGCAATAACTTCACTATAGCCGATTACTTTTGCTTTGCACCGTGGTATTCAGTTGGAATATCCTGCACCTCATTCTACGGGGAAAGAGCCGAGATCCCTTCACCGGGAGTGACCTCTTTAGCAAAGGTTTTCGTCACTATATTTTTATAAAGCTATCCATTCCTTCAAGGATATCAAGTTCATTACGTTAAAGGTTTTCGCCAAAAACCATTCGTAGCCCTCCGTCGTTTCATATGGGTGGTCAATAGTATTCAAGCTGTGTTTGTTGGCCAAAGTCAAGGCACAGTGTTTGGTAGCTGTTGGGTATTCATATGCAGCATAGATAGATGCGTTGGTTTGGGGCAGTCGTATAGCCTTGTTGGCCAAAGTCAAGGGCTTGTACGGGTGGGCTCAAATTAACCTGGAGAATGACGGGTAGAACTTGACATGTGACTTATGATTTGTTGGCCAAAGTCAAGGTCATAAGAGCATGGGGTAAAAATCCACATCGAGAGTTTCAAAAGAACTGAAACTTGCCAGATATGCACATACCTTCTGGAGTGTGATGACGTGAGCGGATTCCGTCACGTTATCATGCGATGATAGTTGGATCCCGATTCCCACAGATGAGTTGGTTTACTCCTCGGGTGATCCCGACTAATTCTTCTTTCAGGTTTGGAGGAGAATTTGACGGTACAGTGGGAGGTTTCCAGATTAGATAAATTGGTAACCATTCTGATCTAGGTTAGAGTGCATGCTGAGTGTTTCTTTTCTCTCTCTCTCTTCGGCAGCGACCATTGACCCGACCCTAAGACTATGACTCAGAGACCAAAATTGACCGAACCTTCTTAAACACTGGCTTTTGGATTGTCAGAGTTGCAAACCTCATTGCCACTCCTACTTTTACCCTTTTCTCCAGGACACCCCGTATTACTACGAACGTCCACTTCCATTGGACAAAACCATCGTATGGTTATATACGAACTCGAAGGACTTTATTCGAGGATGGTTTCAGGTTCTGGAGGAAACGGATAGGACTATTCAGTTGTCTTTTCCTTTTACCTTCTCTCAGGTTGCGAGTACTCCTTAGTTTAGGAGATAGTACACCTATTACGCAAATTGGATAGTCTTCTTCCAAACCATAGGCTCGTGCCGACCGGTAGGGAATGAAGAAAACCAATTAGCCTAACGATGGTGTACAGAAGGTATTATGTAAAGACAAAATAAGGGATTAGTAAGAGGGCAAAGTAAATTGCGACTGCTATTCACGACCAAACCAAGTATTTCTTCGCCAATCCTAAATCACCTTTGTATTTCTCCAGGACACTCTGTATCACTACGAAGATCCACAGTTTATTGGATACTCCATCGTATGGTTATATACGAACTCGAAAGGAACTTGTTCCAGTTCGGGGATGGATTCTGGTTCAGGAGAAATAGGAATAAAGTTTATTCAGGTGTCTTTTATCTTCACCTTCTCTCGCATTGCGAGTACTCCTAGGATTAGGACAGTACACCCATTATGCTTATTGGATAGTCTTCTTCCAAACCATAGGCTGGTGCCGAACGGTAGGGAAGGAAGAAAACCATATGGCCTAAAGGGGTGTGCAGAAGGTAATGACTAAAGACATATAACGGGATTTGGAGAGGTAGCAAAGAATTATACGGTTACAGTCGTGAATCTGGAAGAGGCATTACTAGGAATACCGGGATACCCCATCGAAACATTTCAATATTTCAGTGTCACTGTGTACTGTTAAAGGAAAACTGATTTCCCAATTAGTCCTTACTCCAGGGTATGTATTTACCAGGTATGATTCTCACATCTGTATGGTTTTACAGATGATGAGTGGGAGTAAGTTATTGGGAATTAGGTGATCATCCTCATTATATCGGGATTCGTTGTAATCGGTGATATTTGAGGAAGTCACCTGGGTTGTTTGCTGGTCGGCAAATATTTGGTTTTGAATATCCGCTGTTATGCACCAATTTCAAATCAATATATTTGTACGTCTATTTTCATAGAGTGAGATATACCTTTTTGAAATTATGTCTATGACATTTACCTATATCAGTGGATGGTTAGGTAAGGAGCATTAAACAGCGGTGTAATTCTTCATAACCATAGTACAGTTTTCAACCTACGACACACAGTTAATGAGTTATCAGACTCAAGGGACTTATACAGAGTATTGTATGTTGTCCAGGGTCCATCAGGACAGAGGGGTTGGTCCCCGTACTATATTCGGTTTACTTATGACTTCTCTAGTTTTTAGACAGGTGTTTCGCGGAAACACAGGGTCTGAATTTTGAGAAGTTATAGGTATCTGAATAAAGTAGAGAACCAGGTGTTGCAAGTATCGGGATTCTTCAAGTTGATCGAAGATGTAGATACTTGAGTATGGTATTCAGTTGATAGTAATGGTTAAGAGAACTTGCTTCTCTTTCAGGTTACTCATAATTGGAAGCATTCATAAGTTGAGTAACGCTGATCGGCCTCTCTCCATTTAGTTGACATGCACTGGAGACAGCTGCATGATTTGAATCTGATTTAATTAAATCAGTGCCTCTGGTTCTATATTGGATATAGAACAGTTCATATCTTAACGATGTTAAGGTACGAGGAGTTTTCCGGTTTATGATTAAAACCAGACACTGGACAACACAAGGCACGTTTCTGTAATGGCTGTTTGTGGGTTGACCCAGGCTATGACAAGGGTTGACTTTCTACTATCTGGAAGATCAATAGTAATATTGTTCTAAACTCGCCACAATTTTAATAAAAATGGATTTTTTTTTCAGAAAACAGTAGTGGGAGTATGGTAGAACTGGAAGTGATTCCAGAACCACAAACGATTACTGAAGATTTGATAGGAACCTAAAGATTTAATCTGGTTTGACATTCCATTGGCCACTCCGCAGATATGGTGGGTAACCTCAGGCACCCGAGGGGTACTCCGGTAGCCTCAAGGACGGTGACAGGGAGGTTCTTGTTTACCCACACTTACTATTGCTGTTGTTCCAGACTGTGAGAACCGGCAGGAGGATGAGTATAGCGTCGTTCTAAACTAGTTTTAGAAGTGTACGTGTATATGACTCTGCCAGAGGGTTGTCGTAGTCAGTGGGAGCAGCGGAAGCATGGTGGACAAGTGGCTTATGTCTATTTATAGACTAAAGCAGATATAGAGGAGATAGATCATCAATTTCTGATGTGACAGTCATAGGTTTGACTTCATCAGAATAGGGGATGGATCTGTTGAGAAGGTAGTAGGGTGTGATGTCATGGTATTTGGATGACATACACAGAATAGGAAAAGAAACTCCTATACTACGATCGGTTACACTTTGTTCGTCACACAGTGGTTTATCCGCAAAGGAAATGGATTTCATATCAAACATTCTGGTTACTGGATCTATGGTTTTAGATCTAGATTTGGGTGGTTTCCCAATCAGGGTACTTAGACAGCATTCTAAGAGTATTTAGAATGGACGACTCCTGGCACGGTAGTGTACCTGCAGGTAATGGAGTCACCCTCTCTAAAGGTGTCTTACAGACGAAAGGGGAGAGGATATGCATGATTGGCAGATCACTTGCTCAGGCAATTGAGTCAATCATGTGATGTCAAGTACCACACCAGATGTTGTTCTTGCACGAGATGCAATAAGTTGACATTGATCCAATCCTGGAGAAACAGTCAGAAGCAGTTTTAGAACATAAGTGGATGTTCTAGGGATATGATAACGACAGCCTCATTCGGGAGACAGTTATCATTCCAGGCTTCCAAGGTGACATGGACGACAAGGAGGTTGTCAGAGTTATAGTTTTCCCTCTGACGAGGGGCAGTATTTTGGACAGGTGGTCCAGGGCAATACTGAGGGAGGCATGGCGTAGGATACTGATTAAGTTCAGTTGACGATACAGTTTAAGAAGTTTGGATTTGGAGTTCATTTATGAGCTAGGTCCCATCAGACATCCAGACTTATTCTAAGACAGGTGTTGCTCATTTCAGGAGATGGGTTTCTCCGCGAACTTGAGATATAGAAAGACAGAAAGAAACATCAAAGCGGATCCACTCACTGAGGCTATTCCTCGAACGCAATAGTTTCGCAAACAAGCTTTGTCAGACTGACTAGTAGAGGAGTTGGGTGTTCGGTATCACACGGGCTGTGAGTATGCGACATCGCAATAATTAGCCTTGAGTGCAAGTGGGAGATTGTTGGAGATAGTGCCCTCAGAGTCAATTATTGGATCACAGGCACGTGACTGCAATGATTGAGGGAGGGCCTGTCCTAGTAGGACAGTCTTACTCGAGATGATAGTATGCTATCTGGTTTATCTTTATCATCGTGTACTGCTTTAGGTGACCTGACATGTCGCTATTACACGTTGATAGATCCCCTAGGATTCTTGCTTGACCACCAGCAGTATGAGGGCGATCATATAAGTGGGAGCTGGGGTCTATAAGCACATCCTTAAAAGGTCCCTAGTCATGGGAGTTTCGAGACAGGGCATCGATACTCCAGAGTAGACTGGTGTGTACATTCGAGACCCCGACGAGGGGCGGTGGCCGGTCTCACAACCCACTGGTGTCAGTTGGATCACCTAAGATGTATACAGGTGCTCATTGGGTTATGAGTACACCGGACAGGACTCGCCGGGAACATGCTAGTTGGTCTTATACCTGATGTTAGATAGCAGTTCCCTGGTGACATGTGTACAGGTTAGTTCATCGACCTGAGGATCGTCATTTGTCTCGTGTGAGTTCCCACTGTACTTTGATTACTACCCTACCACACTCAAAGAAGACGTGCAAACAGGTTTTAGTTGGGTACAGTCGCGAGCCACATGGAGACAGTGAGCGGATCTTCAGGGGTTCCTCTCTCCCGGTATTGGGGGTGAGGTCGCGCTGTGTCTAGGAGAGCCATTACACGAAGCCCTCGGCCGAGGCAGGAGATTTACTGGTAGGTATTCCAGTAGTATCTCAGGGTGTTCTGGGATACACTCCTACACGACTTGTACCGCTTTTAGGGGTCTGACTTTTACCAACCCCTTAGGCCCGCCATGCGATGCTCATAGACGAACGGACCGGACTGTACGGATATTGTCACTGACAGGCTCAGTAGGGTGTCAGGATGAGTTCGCTCATCGACGTCCCTTTTTGGTCAATACCTGGTAGCCCGTTACGTATTGGCTTATACCTCTGACGTGCTAGTGATTAAATCCACAACCAAGGTGTTGACTAGTCTTTAGAGTCCTCCATATTCAGTTGCTCAAGTTTTCGGGCGAAACGCTGTATAGGCCGTATGGAGATATGGCAGGGTTCGATCAGATACGTGCGGTATTGCACGGATCAGGATCGGACAGTTAGTACTAGAGGCTATATGGATATATGGAAGGGTTCGATCAGATACGTGCGGTATTGCACGGATCAGGATCGAACGGATATTACTGGCCGGCTTTGGTTTAAGCCGGATCCTAGTATAGTACAGTGTAGTTGTTGTCTCATTGCATTTGTATTTCGGTCAAAATACAAATGCGGGTGTGTATACACAGTATCGGGGTTTTCCTGTAATTTATTACGGGACCGGTTTTCTGGAGTTACCGGTTTGCTTTCCGTTTCGGCCATATTTCTTTGTATCGTTCATTGGCCGAAGATTGGTGGAGGAGGGCTTATTTGCATTTGTGCAAATAAGTATTTGTGGAGGGGGTCTTTGCATATTATTGTATCATGATACTTGCACCATCATTGCTTGACTTTCTTTAGTCATCATGTTTTGACTTGTGGAGTTATGATAGGAGTTGATTAGGTTTTGGAGTGTTAGATTTGTTTTGTGATCATTCCTTCTCATGATCACTTCACACACTCCCTTGTATGATTGATCCTCACCGCTTTTTTTGTTTTTTCTCTCTCTCCCATCACCACAAGTGGCCGGCCACTATGAGGAGGGGGCTGTCCCAATTTTGTGGAAAAAGATATACTCTCATTTGGCTTGCAAAATGATATGGTTCATCTCCAAAAGCTCATATCTTTTTTCCTCCACCAAAAGGAAACTCCCAATAAACCCCTAGAGACACAAATAGCTCACTACACATTCTACAGCAAACCTTGGGCACATCGGCTCGCCAACTTCGTGCCCGAGTTGCCTCGGTATAGAGGTGGGAGCCCGTAAAAGAAGCCGGCGACGTGGTGCCCTTCCGGCGACGAAGTGGAGACTGGACATTCAGCGGGAGATCGGGACGACGGCGAGAAGACCGGAGGACACGGATCGCTCGGTATATCTCTCTTCCCCATCTAGTAGTAAGCTAGGACTAGTTAATGGTATGATCCGGGTTTTAGTGCGTGGTGGTGCCGGTTCAAGAAAATTTAAAGTTAACCATCGCTTTCGCATTTGTCCTCGGGATGGAGGCCGGGGCGCCGCCGTGCACTTACACAGGGTAGTTCACAAGTACATCCTTTAATTTTTCCTAGTCGAGGGAATATCAAGACAGGGCATCGATATTCCAGAGTAGACTAGCGTATACGCTTCTTGACCAATATGATGGGCGATGGATGATCCTACATCCATTAGTGTTTGACATCAAGGATGGTATACGGGTGCTCAGTGCTGACTGGGTACACTGAACAGGACTCGCCGAGGACTCCTATGTGGTAGTATACCTATCGTCAGATAGCAGTCCTCTGGTGACACCGGTACAGGTTAGTCTATAGAACCGAGATTGTCATAAAGTCTTGTATGGCTCCCACTGTGCTTTGATTTCCATCCTACTACGGCTCAAAAGAGTCATGCAAACAGGTGGATTTTGGGAATAGTCCCGAGTCACATGGAGGCAATGAGCGATAGGAGGGGTGTCGTCTCTCCCGGTATTGGGGGTTGATGTTGCGCTATACTCGATTGGCTATAATTAGAAGTCCCTGGCCAGGGCTGCAACCGAGATTTACTGATAAGTGTTATCAGTAATTTCTCGAACCGTTATATGCCAAACATCGGCATGACTTACCACGTTACTGGGGTCTGACGATTTCCACCTCTAGACGTGAAATGCGACATATCAGACGAAGAGACCGGACTGTATGGTAGTGTTACTGATAGGCTTCATGGAGACTATGGACAGGCTTGCTTATTGATCTTCATATCGCTCAATACCCGGGTAGCCGTTACGTCCAGCTAGTACCGCTAATAGCTTGTAGGTGACTGATGTGATCATCACCTACTGCTGGCGTATTGACGAGCCTTTAGTGTCCCACACAGAAGTTCCCTGGTTCAAGCGAAATGAAGTAGGACACATATGCAATATGTGTGTGGGCCTGATTAAATTCGAGTATGTGATACCGTATTGTAATCTGGCAGTCATCTGTCATCGGTTCGGTTATATGTGATATAACCAGTTTGTCGAATCAAGTATTGATTTGATAATGCGATATATAGATAAATGATATTAGTCGGTCATATATGATATAACCGGATTATTAGATCAAATGCTGATTTAATAATATGATATAAATTATATGTGATATAATTATATATTAACTAATATCATTAGCTCACTAATTATTCTTCATTAAATATATATTAATATATATGATATAAATATATATATATATATATAATAATGAAGCATGGCATTCATATTTCTATTTTGTGAAAATAGAAATGAGGTGTAAAATGAAGCATGGTTGCAAGCATGTGATTTTCTTTTGTTTATTCTTCTTGACTCGTGTAAAATGAAGCATGGTTGCAAGCATGTGATTTTCTTTTGTTTATTCTTCTTGACTCACTATTCAAGCATGGATGCAATTTTATGTTGCATAATTCCATGCTTGAATGAGTGGGTGGTCAAGGCTTGGCTCTCACATTCTTGCTCATTCTCAAGCCTTAGTCATTCTAGGTCTCATGCTTCTCCATGCTCATCTTCTTCTTCCTCTTCATGTCTTCAAGATCCACATCCTCACATGTGATGTGAACCATGGATTCTTGAATGCAT
This sequence comes from Agapanthus africanus, assembly GCA_030015575.1. Lineage (NCBI taxonomy): Eukaryota > Viridiplantae > Streptophyta > Magnoliopsida > Asparagales > Amaryllidaceae > Agapanthus > Agapanthus africanus. Next base: position 717,924,296 of record JASDDO010000019.1, on the reverse strand, counting down.
TTGTGAGCTTCTAACATCCCCTACTTCATCATCCTAGTGTAGATTATCACTCTACACTAGTGTGTTCTTACACTAAAGGAGTTTAGTGTAGTGGTAGCTTGAACTTGTAGGAGCTTCATAGCGGATCATCTTTGGCGTAAAGATCACCATAGCTAGTTCGTTCGATGTCTCAAGAGAAGCTTAGTGGAGTCGCGGGACTACTACAAGGAGCATGTGAAGTGAAGGACTTGGTTCTACCAAGGTATAAACATCTTTCCTTCTCTCTAGTTAACATATTATCTAAAGAAAACCCTAATAATCTAGTTAAAGATCTTGTTAGTCTAGCTTAGCACCAAGAAAATTTTGAATTCGGCATGGCAGATGCTTCTATAACCTCATCATGGTGCTAAGGTAGTCATTCATGGTATCAGAGCCAAACTAGAACATCAGGGTAGGTCATTACGAAGTTATAGAGTTCGATCGGTTTAAAAATCCGCCTTTTTGACATGTTTCTGTCGATTTTTTCAAATGTTCGAATTTTTGAAATTAAAAGTATCCAAAAAAATCGTGCAGGGTTTTCTATGGACCCACAAGAAAAATGAGAGCCTAACTCGACCGTACGACCGCGGAACCTCGGCCAAAACCAGGTTTTTGCGGCGGTTCCGCGGCGCCGTAGGTGAGGCAAGGACCATGTTTTCTTGTGTAGGTCCGTAGGTGATTTGCGCACTGTCTGGGTATTTTTAACTGTGATTCTCAAGTTGTTGAGTTCTCTGGATTTTGTTAAACCGATCGATATATTTGGCGTCATATAGATCTAGATGATATGTGATACAATTGTTAGAATACGGTTTATTGGTTTTGTGAAAACTGGTAATATATAGAGTATATTGTGAATTTAGTATGTTAGTCTCGGTTAATCGGTTGCCATGGAGTTTTGATTCGGATCAAAACTCCGTCGCAATCGTGTATTGTACGTGAACACTCGCCGGGTAACTCTAGTAGACAGCCACGCCCCATAACCGTGACCAAGTGACTGTAGGAGAACCCCATTACCAAAAATCACCCACTCGGGTGCTCGCGGCCACGGTGTTCTGCCTTGGTGCACTTCGTCGCCAGCATCGGGGATGCGGCCATCTACTAAAGTTTCCGACGAGTATTCGATATTGTAGTCCGGAATCTTGTTGAATTACCCAAGTAAGATAATTGAAAAGTGTTTTCAATTTGAGACTAAAATACAAGGTTTACAGGTTAGGCATGAAATTCGGAATATGCGATATTCCGGGTTTATGATGTCTAAGGATATACGGATTCTAATTATTATAGTTTTACAATTTCTTTTCTGCGACCGTAAGTGTAATATGTGGGGTATCCTAAATCTCGTTGCTCTTTGTCAACGGAATTTGGAATACGCATATTTACTTACGTTGATGATATGTGATGTCATGTGCTGCTGATATGTCTTATTGGATCGTCGTGAAAGAATAGCCGGGGGTTTTATGTGAGATGGGATTTTTCTTTTTCATTCATGTAAAATTTGTATGTAATATTCTTTTATTGGGGCACTTCCAGGATGAGGATGTTGTCACCTGTTGTATATTATTTACTTTTCCGCATTAGGATATACCCAAGGCGGGGAACACAAGTAACCGGGTTCTAGAGTCCAGTGGGAGACCATCTCAAGGAGTTTAGACCGGGGCTCCTAACTCTAGAATTGGAAGGGTTACTTGCCGCTCTCGTAGGGGTCTATGGAATGTGGGTTTGGCCATTCTTCACGATCATGGAATCGGTGTTTTACATTACTGGTTAAATTTAAATTACGGACACCCTAGTATATCCAATATTTCATATGTTTATCTTCCGCTGTTGTGTTCTGTGATGTTGATCATATAACTGCGTGAGACGAATGTAATATTATATATAAGATATATAACAAACGTTGCTTATGTTTTGCACCCGGATTAGGATCCCACATATGCAATATGTTGCATGGGGAAAAGGTGATCATTCCCTAAAATTAGGGAATGGTGCAAATGTTGCAGCCAAAGCAGTTGGTGAATATAACCTTGTGTTTCCAACAAGGAATACATTGATCCTGAATGACTGTTACTACGTAGCCTCTATGATATGCAATTTAATATCAATTTCTTTCTTGGATAAAGAATGATATAACTTTATAGTAGAGAATAATGTTATGAACATTTACCTAAATCAAGTGTTGATTGGGTTTGCTGAGTTATGTAACGGATTATACGTTCTGAATCAAAACACAGTTCTTAACCTACACAAGAGGAAGAGTTCAGAAATGAACGAATCCTTCTTATGGTATTGTAGACTAGGTCATATCAATGCAACACAACTAGCTAAGTTGCATAAAGATGGATATTTGAATCCGTTCGAATTTTCATCTTATGACACTTGCCAGTCATGTCTCAAAGGAAAGATGACCAAAACTCCATTTAGTGGACACGGAGACAGAGTTACGGAACTCTTGGGACTAATACATAGTGATGTATGCGGTCCTATGTTTACACATGCTAGGAATGGTTCCTCGTACTTCATTACATTCACTGACGATTTCTCAAGATACGGACATGTGTTCCTATTGAAACACAAGTCTGAAGCTTTTGAGAAATTCAAAGAATATAAGCACGAAGTAGAGAACCAAACGGGTAGAAGTATTAAAATCCTTCGATCTGATCGGAGAAGAGAATACTTGAGCACAGAATTCCGTGACTATCTAAAAGAGAATGGGATTCTCTCTCAGCTTACTCTTCCGTATACACCACAGCACAACGGTGTATCGGAGCGGAGGAATCGCACCCTATTGGATATGGTGCGCTCTATGATGAGCACTGCTGAGTTGCCTATTTCCTTTTGGGGGTATGCGCTTGAGACATCCATACATCTATTGAATATGGTTCCTACCAAATCAGTGCCTACCACTCCATATGAGATATGGAAAGGGAAGAGACCACATCTTAACTATGTTAAGATATGGGGTTGTCCGGCCTATGTCAAAAGGCACAATCCGGACAAGCTCGAGGCAAGGTCTGTTCTGTACAAGTTTGTAGGATATCCCAAAAACTCACAAGGGTATATCTTCTACCACACCAAAGAACAAAATGTGTTTGTTTCTCGGCATTCCACCTTGTTAGAAAAGGAATTTCTTACGAAAGAAATTAGTGGCCATGAGGTAGAACTGGAAGAGGTTCCAGCAGCACAAACTACAATAGCAGATTTGGTAGAACCAGAGGATTTGATAGTTCCCTATGAACTCCAGCCTCTCCGCAGATCTAGTAGGGTTCCTCATCCACCTGAGAGATACTACAGTTTTCTCGTTGATGGTGGGAGCGAGGATTGCATCATGGAAGATGATGACCCAACTAGCTTCGAACAGGCCATCACGAGTGGGGACTCTATGAAATGGCTGGATGCAATGCGGTCTGAGATGGAATCCATGTACACCAACAAAGTATGGACTTTGGAAGTTGCTCCTGAAGGGGTAAAATCCATTGGGAGCAAATGGATCTTTAAGAAGAAACTTGGTGTAGATGGAAAAGTTGAGACTTTCAAAGCTAGACTTGTTGCAAAAGGTTTTCGTCAACGACCAGGTGTGGATTATGACGAAACCTTTTCTCCAGTGGCTATGCTTAAGTCCATCCAGATCCTACTTGCCATCGTTGCATACCATGACTACGAAATCTGGCAAATGGATGTTAAGACCGCCTTTCTAAATGGAGATTTAGAAGAAAGCGTCTACATGACTCAGCCAGAGGGCTTCATAGACAGTGGGAGCAGCGGAAAAGTGTGCAAACTGCTTAAATCAATCTACGGGTTAAATCAGGCATCGCGGAGTTGGAACATCTGTTTTGATGAAGTAGTCAAAAAGTTTGACTTCATCAAAAATATAGATGAACCTTGTATATACAAGAAGGTCGCAGAGAGTAAGGTTTTATTCCTCGTATTGTACATGGATGGCATACTCTTGATAGGAAACGTTGTTTCTATGCTGCACTCGGTCTAGCTCTTCTTATCACAAAGATTCTCAATGAAAGATCTAAGTGATGCCTCCTACATCTTGGGAATTAAGATCTATAGAGATAGATCTAAAAAGATACTGGTATTGTCCCAATCCAGATACATTGACACCGTACTAAAGAGGTTTAGTATGGAAGATTCCTAGAGTGGGAACATACCCACGATTTTAGGACTCACTCTCTCCAAAGAGATGTCTCCCAAGACTGATTTGGAAAGAACTCGCATGCAAGGGATACCCTATGCTTCAGCAGTAGGCTCTATTATGTACGCGATGTTATGTACCAGACCCGATGTAGCATACTCACTAAGTGTAGTGAGTATGTATCAAGCAGATCCAGGAGAGAATCACTGGACAGCTGTAAAGAACATTCTCAAGTACTTGAGAAGGACTAAAGAGATGTTCTTGGTGTACGGTAACGGTGAACTCCAAGTAAAGTCCTTTACCGACTCTAGGTTCCAAAGTGATAAGGACGACAGTAAATCAGTCTCGGGTTTTGTCTTTACCCACAACGGAGGGGCGGTGTGTTGGAAGAGTTCCAAGCAAAATGCCGTTGCAGACTCGACGATGGAGGCTGAATACTTCGCTGCAAACTATGCTGCCAAAGAAGCTGTCTGGATGAAGAAGTTCATTGCTGAACTTGGTGTGGTTCCATCCATTGAACATCCAATACCTGTGTATTGTGATAACAATGGAGCGGTGGCTTTGGCCAAGGAACCCAGGTCCCATCAGAGATCCAGACATATTCTTAGACGGTATCACCTGATCCGGGAGATAGTAGATCGCCGGGAGATCGAGGTCAGGAGAGTTGACACGAAGGACAACGTAGCGGATTTACTCACGAAGGCCCTCCCCCAGATGCAATTTGAGAGACTCTTTGGGATGTTGGGTATGAGATACTGCAACACATGGCCTTAGTGCAAGTGGGAGACTGTTAGTTATATGTATGCCCTAGAGGCCATTATTGTAAGTCTATGTTACACACCCCGGTACTTACGGGGTGGCAAAATAGGTAAAAATCAAATTTTTATCTCAAAGCAACATAGACTATGCTTGCGGATCTTTGCTAATCCATTGCTAACAAACTAACTAGAGGTTTAACCTACCATGGTAGAAGATTATACCTCATGTTACAAGTCCTTCGGGTCTTCTCCGTTGTCCTCCTCATCTCCGTTGGCTCCATGGGTCAATCGGATCTTGGCTTCTTCAACAGCCTCCTTGAGTCGAAGATGATCTACCCGAGAGTCTATAGTCTGAGCTCCACCTTAAGACCGAGGTAACTAGGGAAACAAGTTTGCTAAGCTTGATGTCCTAGGTGATGTAGAGTATGATGATGGATTTGTTTGTCTCTTGAAACCCTAATTTACTCAACACATGAGACCTTAAGGGTTTTCTAGTGAGGAAGAAGAAGAAGAGGAAGAGCTAGCATGAGAGCTCATCTTTTTGGAAAGAGAAAGTGTTTTGATAAAATGATAATCTCTCTCATGACAAATGAGATGGCTACGCTTTACTTGAAAACTCTCATGGTAAGAAAAAAATCTCCTAAAAATATCTAGTGCTCACAAAATATCTAGCAAGAAAATATCTAGTCAAAGAGTCAAACAAGTCAAGTGGTCAAGCCAAGTTAAAATGTCAAACATGTAGCCATGCTCTATTATCATTTACAAAAACAACAAATACTTTCTTCCACCTCATAATTGTTTTAGTCAAGTCAATGGTCAAAACCCTAATGAGGCATCTCCTTCTTTGCTCCTCACATCCATGCATACACACCCGCATCCGCATTCCGAAGAATACGAATACTAAGAGACAAAACTAATCCATCTATATAATACTAGGATCCGGCTTAAACCAAAGTCCACTAGTATTATTCGCCCGAACATCATGCGCGCACAAGTGCACGTAAGTGATCGAAGCCCTGCCGTAAAACCATACGGCATCTACACCTTTTGCCCGGTGCAGGGAAACTCTCTTTGTGGGACTCTAAAGACTCGACACTACGCTGGCTGTGGGTTTAACCACAGGTCACAAGCGGTACTAGCTGTACGTAACGGTCCCCAGGTAGATGTCGATAAGAAGGCCGATGAGGAAAACCCACCCGAACTCCTACTGAGCCTGAATGTGACAATCTCCATACAATCCGGTCTGTTCGTCTAAGAGTATCGCATATCGGGCCTAGGGGCGGTAAACGTCAGACCCCTAATAGCGGTATAAGTCGTGTCAGATTGTAGCCCAGAACACCCTGAGAAACTACTAGAACACCTACCAGTAAATCTCGCTTGCCATTGTGTCACGATCCGAAATTGGCACGTGGCGGCCCTTAAACTACGCAACGTCCACAGGCGTAACACAATCTAAGTAAGCCGAAAACCCAGCAATCTAAACCATCAAAAGTAGTAAGTGATAAGAACATTGTTAAAACTTTTGAAAATCTCAAGTACAAATTCTTTAAAGTCTAACTTTACTTTCTTAAAAATTTTGGCAGCACCTCCTTTGTAAAAACTAACCCCAAAAATGGGTACAACACAAATATAAGTAAAAGCATCCCAAACGGGAGCAAAATCCAAGCCCGAAGGCGGAAAACAACCACCACAACAAACATACGACGCCGTAGCGAAGAAAAAGACGATATAAATAAAACTGCATAAAAGACCTCCAAATCATAAACTAATACACAATATCGTCTTCACATCAATCTCTAAGTCAATACATGAAAGTGGTAGATAGAGAGTACAAGATACAACGAATATACAATTAGCTGTAGAGTTACTAGGCACTCTAATGAGGTTCTACAACGCATCAAACATGCCCGATTAAAATTTTAGCCGTGCCGAATAACTCTAATCAAGATCGTTAACTAGAGATTTGGTGATCACAAGCAAGTAAATCACATTTACACTAAGTGAATACGAAAATACAGCCTTTATAGATCGGTCCTTCACTTCTAAAGCTCCTTGATGTAGTCCCTTCGCTGCGATCATCGGACTCCCGGACTCTCGGACGGCTCCATGAGAAAATTGCAACGGGATCGCTTGAAGTCTTCGAGGCCGAAGATGATCTACGTCGAGGGAATACGAACTCAAACTTCTACTTCACCAACTCAAGAATTAGTGAAGCAACACCCTAAACTAAAGTGCTAGTCTAGTAGAGGATGGTGAGATAGGAAATGGGTACACTTTAGAATTTCATTTCTCACTTTGTATCTCTCTCTTTTTCAAACCCTAGAAAGAAAATCTTAAGGAAGAAGAAGATGAGCTCAAATGAGAATGGATAATGATCAAGAGAGAGAGTGATCTAACCATGGTGAGTGAGTATCATATACTTAACTCATGTAGAGACACAACCATGGCTCATTATAGTGGTTAGGTTAAACAATATCTTAAGTAAAACAAAACTAGTGGACAAAGTCAAATGCAAGAAAAGCTTCATGCATTATTAATTTTTGAATTACTTTAAATATAAAAACCTAATACTATAATAAGTATGGTATAAGTCTTATACGTCCATGATATTTGTATCAATAACCATGATACAATGTGTACACAAATAAATATATATCAAATATATATTAAGTTGTGCACAAGTGAGAAAAACAAATGCTTAAGTGAACCAATGTTAGTTAATGTAAATTAGTATATCACATATACAATTATACACTAAATTATTAAATCAATACTTGACTTAATAATCCGGTTATATCATATATAACCGACTAACAAACAATGTATCGATTTATCGAATCAACACTTGATTCGATAACTAGGTTATATCGCATACAACCGATCGATACAAACATCGCGAGAATAGAATACGGTATCACATACACGCATTATTCTCGGTCCCTCACATATCACATATGCGCTCCTATTTCGTTTTGCCTGAGCCAGTACAACCTCTATGTAGGACTCTAAAGACTCGTCAATACGCCGGCAGTAGGTGATGATCATATCAAGCACTCACAAGCCGTCAGCGGTACTAGCTGGACGTAACGGCTACCCGGGTATTGAGCGATCAGAAGATCAGCAAGCAAGCTCGCACCAACTCCTGCAAAAGCTTGACAGTGACACTACCGTACAGTCCGGTCTCCTCGTCTGATATGTCGCATATCAAGTCTAGGGGTGGTAAACGTCAGACCCCAATAACCGATAAGTCATGCCGATATGAGGCTCATAACGGGTCGAGAAACTACTGGTAATACTTACAAGTATATCTCTAAACCAGCCCTGGCCAGGGACTTCCCTGTTATGGCCAATCGAGCATAGTGCAACATCAACCCCCAATACCGGGAGAGACGAAACCCCTCCTATCGCTCATTCCCTCCATGTGACTCGGGACTGTACCCAAAAACCACCGTTTTGCATGCCCTCTTGGACGTGGTAAGGTGGAAATCAAAGCATAGTGGGAATCACACAAGACTCTATGACGATCTCGGGTCTACAGACTGACCTGTACCGGTGTCACCAGAGAACTGCCATCTGACGTAAAGTATAATACCATCTGGGAGTTCTCGGCGAGTCTGTCCAGTGTACCCAGTCTCCACTGAGCACCCGTATATCATCTCTGATGTCAAACACCAATGGATATGGGATCATCCATCGCCCATCAGTATGGGTCGAGAAGGTATACGGTAGTCTACTCTGGTATATCGATGCCCCGTCTCGATACACCCACGACTAGGGACCTTGAAGGATGTACTTATAGACTACCATGTCCCTACTAGTATGATCCGCATCATATTCCAGGTAGTCAAGTACACATCCTAAGGGCTTTACCAACATGTAACAGAGAGACAATCAGTATACAAGTTAAGGTAAAGAGTAACCAGATAGCATACAATCATGTCGAGCAAGAAAGTCCTCCCTATATATGTCCAAGCATCCACTACAATATACATCTCATGTATAGTAATGGCCTCTAGGGCATACATATAACTAACAATCTCCCACTTGCACTAGGGCCATCAGATAACAGTGGTTGTAGTATCTCATACTCAACCATCCCATAACTAGTTTCTCTCTGGGAAAAAGGCCTTCGTGAGTGGATCTGCCGTGTTGTCCTCTGAGTCTACTCTCCTGACCTCGATCCTCTGGAGATCAACCATCTCCATGATCAGGTGACACTGCCTTAGAATATGTCTGGAGCACTGATGGGACAGGCGTTCCTAGGCATAAGCCACAACTCCATTGACACACAATGGTAGGAACGAAGTTCATCTCATGAACTAATATACACCCAGACTTCCTCTTTAGTAGCATCTTTGGTAGCGATATATCTAGCCTTTATCGTCTAGTATGCCACGGTATCTAGCTTGGAACTCTTCCAACATACCGTCCCTCCACTGAGGGTAAAGACAATGCCTGCGACTGACATCCAGTCATCCTTATCACCCTGGAACTTTTCCAGTAATTCTCCCCAGGATCGATTGATACCATCTTACTACAACTAGTGAGAATCCTAACATCCAATTACATCTATGTCATAGATCAAAACTCAGGATTTAGGAGGTATCATTTTGATCCTATGTGGAGAATTATTGTGATAAGCGGAGATTGACCGAGCGTAGCATAGGAACCTCCTTCCCTATCAAGAGTATGTCATCCACGTACTCTACGAGGATCTCTACCATACTCCCTACTACCTTTTTGTTTATACAAGGTTCATCTACCATTTTGATGATGTCAAACTCTTTGACTACCACATCAAAATAGACGTTCTAACTCCGCGATGCCTGCTTTATCACATAAAACATCTTGCACACGTTTCCGCTGCTCCCACTGTTTACGAAGCCCTCTGACTGTGTACTTATAGACTCTCTCTTCTAAAACATCATTTAGAAAAGCAGTCATGACACCCAACCGCCAGATATCGTAGTCATGTTATGTAGCCGTGGCAAGTAGGATCTGGATGGACTTAAGCATAGCTACATAGAAAAGGTTTCATCATAATCCATACCTGGTCAATGATGCAAACCTTTACCAAGTCTAGCTTTGAAAGTCTCAACTTTTCCTTGTACACCAAGTAATCTTCTCAAGATATACTTGCTCCTGATGGGGATTTAACCATTCAGATCAAGCAACCAAAGTCCATACTTTGTTGGTGTATAAGGATTCCATCTCAGATCGCTAAGCATCCAGGCATTCTTATAGAGTCCCACTCCTGATGGCCAGCTCGAAACTAGTTGGGTCATCATCTCATGATGCAATCCTCGCTCCCACTGTCATAGAGAAATAGAAGTATCTCTCAGGTGGGTGAGGAACCCTACTAGATCGGCGGAGAGGCTGAGGTTCGTTGGTAACTATTGAATCCTTTGGTTCTACCAAATCAGCTGCAGTTTGTATAGCTGGAACATTTCCAGTTCTACATAACAGATCTTGCCTCGAGCTTGTCCGGATTTTGATTTTAGACATAGGCCGTACAACCCCAAAGCTTAACAAACTTAAGATATGGGCTCTTCCCTTTCCATATCTCATATGAAGTGGTAGGCAACTGATTTGATCGGAACCCTATTCAATAGGTATGCAACTTCTCTAGTGCATAACACCCAAAAGGAAATAGGTAACTCAGTAGTACTCATCATAGAGCGCACCATATCAAATAGGGTGTGGTTGCTCCGCCCCGATACACCTACGTGCTGTGGTGTATACGGAGGAGTAATGCTGAGAGAATCTCATTCTCCTTTAGAATAGTCCAGGAATTCCGTACTCAAGTATTCTCCTCCTTGATCACATCAAAGGACATAATACTTATACCCGTTTTGGTTCTCTACTTCTAACTTATATTCTGTGAATATCTCAAAAGTTTCGGACTTGTGTTTCAACAGGAACATATGTTTGAATCTTGAGAGATTATCAGAGAATGTAATGAAGTACAAAGAACCGGTCTTGGCATATGTAGACAGGGGACCTTCATACGTCAACATGTATCATCCCAGGAGTTCACTAACTCTTTCCTTGTTTCCTATTAACAGAGCTATGGTCATCTTATCTTTATGACATGACTGGCAAGTTTCACAAGATGTAAATTCAAACTAATTTAAATATGCATCTATATGTAACTTCAGCTAGTCGGGTCACATTGATATGACCTAGTCTACAATACCTCAAGAAGGATTCGTCAATTTCTGAACTCTTCCTCTTGTGTGTGTTCTGTGTACTAAGAACTGTAGTTTGATTTAGAACATTAATGCTTTTAGATAACGTGCCTGAACCGATCAACTTTTGATATAGGAAATGTTCAAAATATTATCCAACATTACAAAATTATATCCTTCTTTACGAATAAAGAGACTGATATGATGTTGTATTTCAGGTTCGGTATCTAATGACATTTGTTCAGAATCAATGTATTCTGGTAATACAGGGTGATAGTGACCAACAGACTTGGTTGCAACACTTGCACTGTTTTCTATCTCATGAAACTTATCACCCGTTCTCAGTTCTCTATTTATCTGTAGCCCATGTAACAGATTACATATACGGGATCCTGATCCGGTATCACATACCCAGGACGTAAAGGATACTGAGAAACAGTTCTCTGTAATGAACACACCCGAAGATGATGCATCATCATGCACTTTCTTCGTTTGGGCGGCACGGGAATTCTGGTAATCCCCAATTTCCTGCTCTGTCTTATAAAAATTATAAGTTGGAGCGGGACCAACGTTCCCCAGCTCAGTATAACAAGTGGGTTCGGTCAATACATCTGTATTATTATCTTGATTAAGGCGTGACATGGTCGCTACCTGGAGAGAGAGAGAAGAAAACACTCTGCGTGCGCTCTTGCAAGATCAGATTGGTTATTATTTTATCTAATCAGGATGGCTCCCACTGTTTTTATCAAATCTTCCTTCAAACCCTAAAAGGAAAGACTAGCCGGGATTAATTACACCCTACAACTTCGCCAATCATTCAGCCAGGCCAGTGTCGGTACTTTGAGGGAGGTTCCTCGTGCTTTCGCACGGACCTAATTAATGTAAACCTCGTTTTCCCAGAGGTGTAACCCCGTTGACACCTTTCTAGAAACCTACTTGATCGGCTAATTGTAATGTGTAAAATTCTCCCAGGAGTAACAATTACTCGTAGTGGGTATCGGGATCCAACTATCTCATAGAAGGTAAGCAATCTCATTGCAAATTTCAACATTTGAAATTCCCGATAATTTTGCCCCTAACCTCCTGTGACCTTGACAAAGGCCAACAAACTATAGGATGCTAGTCAAGTTCAACCCGTCATTTCTTGATTGAATTAAACCCACCCGCACGACCCTTGACAAAGGCCAACAAGATCATACGACTACCCTAACCCAATCTGCATCATATGCATAAGCAGATAAGCACTAGTCAGCTACCGCACACTACGCCTTGACAAAGGCCAACAAATGCAGTACGAATACTAACTACTACTTATCTGAAATGACGGAGGGCTACGACAGGTTTTTCTAAAAACCTATTGCGTAATGAACTTGATATCGTTGTAGAATCAAATGATTTTAAAATGGAGTGTTTTTTAGGCTTTTGCTAGTTTCGATAAAGAGGTCACTCCCGGTGAAGGGATCTCGGCTCTTTCCTCGTCGAATGAGGTACAGGATATATCATATATATCACTATGCAAAGCAAGAACTAGAAAAGCAATCAAAAGACAAAACCGAGGGGTGTAGCATCTGCCAGTTATTGCTAAAGGGGTCACTCCCGGTGAAGGGATCTCGGCCCTTTCCTTATCGAATAAGGTGCAGGATGTTCTACAAGGAACACCGCGATGCAAAGCAAGAACTGTAGCTATCTGTTTTTGAAAATTCGATTCCACAACATCTTTTAGGTTTCTTTTCTTTCATTAATCATATTAATGAAGTCCCATCATTTAAATCACCTAAACATCACAGATAAATATGACGTACACTTATGCCATCCGCATTCGCCTCGATGTCCCCTCGTGCACCGTTAGGTTAGGTAACTAACGGCATAGCAGGGCAGGGCTAGCGCGGGTGTAAAACATAAGTAACGCCTATATAATATATCATATGTACTATATACAGTATTTATCACAGCACATCAAATGATCACATCACAGATATTGCAGCAGAAGAAACATATGAAACATTGTATATACTAGGACGTCCGTGTTTTATTTTGAGCCTCTATAAAACACAGATTCCACGGTCGCGATGAATAGCCAAACTCACACCCCTAGACCCCTACGAGAGCGGTAAGCAACCCTACCAATTCTAGAGTTAGGAGACCCGGACCCGACTCCTCGAGTTGGTCTCCCACTGGACTCTAGAACCCGGTTACTTGTACTCTCCTCCATGGGTCTATCCTAGTGCGGAAAAGTAAATAATATACAAATGGTGACATCAACCTCATCCCGGAAGTGCCCTAATAAAAGAATATTACATACATTTAATTTTACATGAATGAAAATAAAAACTCTCATCTCACATCAAAACCCCCGGCAATTCAAAACGCGACGATCCAATATAACATATCCAGCAACACATAACATCACATATCATCAACGTAAGTAAATATGCGCATCCCAATTGTCGTTCACATATAGCAACGAAACCGGCGATATCACATATTACACTTACGGTCGCAGGAAAGAAAGTGTAAAACAACAACAGTTGGAATCCGCAACCACCTTAGACATCGCATGCCTAATAGTTATAAACCCCACATTTTAGTCTCTTTATTAAAAACACTCTTCAATACCAAGTTGGGCAATTCAACAAGATTCCCGATATGAGATCCAATGCTCGTCGCAAACTTTAGTAGACGGCCGCACCCCCGAACGCCGTCGACGAAGTGCACTAAGGCGGAACACCGCTGCCGCGAGCACCCGAACGAATGCTTTTGGCGACGGGGTTCTCCTACAGTCACTTGGTCGAGGCTATAGGGCATGTCCGTCTATTAAGTTTACCCGGCGAGTATCCGCGTACGCTATGTGATTGCGACGGACTTTTGATCGCATCAAAATTCCGTGGCAACCGATCAATTGAGACTAAACTGCTATGTTTATAACATTCAAATCAGTTATCACATAACTACATGTGGATTCCAAATATTGTATCACATTCCAGATAAATAGACAACGTTAAACTTTCCGATCGAATGATCAAACACCCAAGTTTTCCCAAATGGTTCTCAACACTTGAGGGGCGTTTAAAAACATCCATCATATGCCACAGTACCAACGGTCCAGCCGTAGAAGGGTCAAGCCAACGCCTCACATATGGCATGCCGTACTGCCCCAAACCCTAAGGTCCAAAGGGCAGTTCAAGACGGTCACATAATCGAGTTAAGGTTTGTTGTCTTCTAGAGGGTCCATTTCGTAACTTGCACGATCTAGACGTTCTCAAACAAACGGAAAAATCCAACACTTGGAAATTTTCCGGGTCGGGAAAAACTGAGTTATTGATATCCGTTCGAACTTTTTAATACTTTCTAAATATCCGGAATAAACAACGAAATTAAAATTTCCGATCGAATCTACGAATACAAAATAAACCCCAGAACACTCAACACTTGAGTCAGATAAAAATACCCATAAAAATATCAGGAAATTAAATAGAAACAGTACTGCGCAAAAAGACAAGCGTGACGTCACCTTGTCGCCGCGGAACCGCCGCGGGAGCCATGCTCGTGCCGCGGTTCTGCGGCTCTTTGGTCGCCAAACGTGTTCGTTTTGCACAATGTTTCTTATAATTGCCTGCTGATTTTTTTAGGCATTTTTAATTTAGAAAAAACCCAGATTTCAAAAATTTTCCAGAGAGGGGGTTTACTATGTCATGTCGGGGTTCGATCGGGGTTTTAACATCGTAAACACATCGCCTAGTGCTCTAGCTAGGCTCTGATACCACTGTAGGGTTACTAGGCACTCTAATGAGGTTCTACAACGCATTAAACATGCCCGATTAAAATTTTAGCCGTGCCGAATAACTCTATATAAGATCGTTAACTAGAGATTAGGCGATCACAAGCAAGTAAATCACATTTACACTAAGTGAATACGAAAATACAACCTTTGTAGATCGGTCCTTCACTTCTAAAGCTCCTTGATGTAGTCCCTTCGCTGCGATCATCGGACTCCCGGACTCTCGGACGGCTCCATGAGAAAATTGCAACGGGATCGCTTGAAGTCTTCGAGGCCGTAGATGATCTACGTCGAGGGAATACGTGTTGGAGATAGTGCCCTCAGAGTCAATTATTGGATCACAGGCACGTGATTGCAATGATTGAGGGAGGACCTATCCCGGTAGGACGGTCTTACTCAAGATGATAGTATGCTATCTGGTTTATCTTTATCATCGGGTACTGCTTTAGGTGACCTGACAGGTCACTATTGCACGTTGATAGAGCCCCTAGGATTTTTGCTTGACTGCCAGCAGTATGAGGGCGATCATATACGTGAAAGCTGGTAGTCTATAAGCACATCCTTAAATGGTCCCTAGTCGTGGGAGTTTCGAGACAGGGCATCGATACTCCAGAGTAGACTAGTGTATACAGTTGAGACCCCGACGAGGGGCAGTGGCCGGTCTCACAAGCCACTGGTGTCAGTTGGTTCACCTAAGATGTATACGGTGCTCATTGGGTTATGAGTACACCGGACAGGACTCGTCGGGAACATGCTAGTTGGTCTTATACCTGACGTCAGATAGCAGTTCCCTGGTGACATATGTACAGGTTAGTTCATCGACCTGGGGATCGTCATTTGTCTCGTGTGAGTTCCCACTGTACTTTGATTACTACCCTACCACGCTCAAAGGAGACGTGCAAACAGGTTTTAGTTGGGTACAGTCCCGAGCCACATGGAGGCAGTGAGCGGATCTTCGGGGGTTCGTCTCTCCCGGTATTGGGGGTGAGGTCGCGCTGTGTTTAGGAGAGCCAGAACATGAAAAGTCCTTAGCCAAGGCAGGAGATTTACTGGTAGGTATTCCAGTAGTATCTCAGGGTGTTCTGGGCTGATCTCTGACACGACTTGTACCGCTTTTGGGGGTCTGACTTTTACCAACCCCCTAGGCCTGCCATGCGATGCTCATAGACGAACGGACCGGACTGTACGGATATTGTCACTGACAGGCTCAGTAGGGTGTCAGGATGAGTTCTCTCATCGACGTCCCTTTTGGTCAATAGCTGGTGGCCCGTCACGTATGGCTAATACCTCTGACGTGCTAGTGGTTAAATCTACAGCCATAGTATTGACGAGTCTTTAGAGTCCCCCACATTCAGTTGCTCAAGTTTTCGGGCGAAACGCTGTAGAGGCCGTATGGAGATATGGCAGGGTTCGATCAGATACGTGCGGTATTGCACGGATCAGGATCGGACGGATATTACTAGCCGGCTTTGGTTTAAGCCGGATCCTAGTATAGTACAGTGTAGATTTTGTCTCATTGCATTTGTATTTCGGTCAGAATACAAATGCGGGTGTGTATACACAGTAGCGGGGTTTTCCTGTAATTTATTACGGGATCAGTTTTCTGGAGTTGCCAGTTTGCTCTCCGTTTCGGCCATATTTCTTTGTATCTTTCATTGGCCGAAGATTGGTGGAGGGGGGCTTATTTGCATTTGTGCAAATAAGCAATTTGGAAGGGGGTCTTTGCATATTGTTGTATCATGATGGTGCACCATCTATTGACCTCACTTAACTTTTATCTTCATGATGGTATAACTTTTGGAAGTGATGATTGTTGTTTGAGTGTTGGACTTTCCTAGTGATCATTTCTTTGCATGATAGCCTTTTCTCTCTCTCCTATGGATTATTGGTTGGCTCACTCATTCTTTTGATACACACACTCACAACTCTCTCATTCTCTTCTCTCCCATGACCATGGCCGGCCTAGCATGAGGGAGGGGATGCCCATATTTGTGGTGTGGGTTTTTTTTTGTTCATTTGGCTTCACAAAAATCCCAAAAAGTTTCATCTCCAAATGTCTTAGTTCCTTTCCTCCACCAAAGGCAACATCCACTACCCAAATGAGACATGAGTTCTACACACATTCTACAGCAAACCTTGGGCACGTCGGCTCGCCAACTTCGTGCCCGAGTTGCCTCGGTATAGAGGTGGGAGCCCATAAAAGAAGCCGGGGACGTGGTGCTTTTCCGGTGAGGAGGTGGAGACCTGACATTCTGCGGGAGATCAGGACGACGACGAGAAGACCGGAGGACACGGATCGCTCGGTATATCTCTCTTCCCCATCTTGTAGTTAGCAAGAACTAGTTAATGGCCCGATCCAGGTTATTAGTGTAGGGTTCCTAGGCACCCTAATGAGGTCTCACAAGGCATCAACCATGCCAATTTCAAAAAATCTAGGTGCCGAGAAACCCGACTACGGATCGTTGGCTAGAAATCTAGGTGAAACAATAAACTAGTTAACACTTAACTAAGAGATACGGAAATACAACCTTTGTAGATCCGGTTCTCCACCTCCATAGCTCCGCAATGAAGTCACCTCGCTGTCCATAACAAGTCCCGGGCTCTAGCGTCGGCTTCATCGGAGAATGGACGGGCTAGGTCATCGATGTCCATGCCGAAGATGATCTACGTCGAGGCATCGCTAAATCAAGCTCCGACTTCACCAAGTCAAGAAACTTGTGAAGAAAACACACTCTACTACTTGGCAAGAGGTAGAGGATGAAGAAATAGGAAGTGGGTAGACTTTAGAATTGGATTTCTCACTCATTTCCGTCAATCACCATTGATGGAGCTTGCTTTCTTCAAGTGAAGAAAGGAAGAAGAAGAAGAATATTGTTATGATAAGTTATTAAAAATGAAAAGAAAAATCAAAACTTATCATAATCTAAACCATGGTCAAGTGTAGAGATTAAACCAAGGTTAGTTGGAATGGTTAGGGTTAAGGATGAGATAAGAATGGTTGACTTAATCAAAGCTTCAAGAAACTTCAACATAAAACAAAATAAGCCACCATCCTTAAATAATTTCCAAAATGAATATATAAATAAATGAATAAGATAATCAAAACCCTAATCATTAAGTAAACCATGGTTTAATCTTTACACTTAACCAAGTTAATATGCATCATCAAACATGATACAAACATGTGCATAAAAGTATATCACATATACAACTTGCACAATCCAAGTGAGAAAATCCATTTAAAGTGAACCATTACTAGTTAATGCAAAGTAATATATCAAATATATAATTATACATTAAATCATTAAATCAACACTTGATTCAATGATCCGGTCATGTCGCACACAACCGACTAGTATACAATGTATCGGCTTATCGAATCAACGCTTGAATCGATAACTAGGTTATATCTCATACAACCATTCGATACATTCATCGCGAGAATGGAATACGGTATCACATACACGCATTATTCTCGGTCCCGCACATATCTCATATGCGCTCCTATTTCGTTTCGCTTGAGCCAGGAAACCTCTGTGTAGGACTCTAAAGACTCATCAATACGCCGGCAGCAGATGATGATCATATCAAGCATCCACAAGCCGCAAGCGGTCTGCTAAACGTAACGGCCACCCGGGTATTGAGCGATCAGAAGATCGACGAGCAAGCCCGCTCACACTCCTGTGAATTCAACCAGTAACACTACTGTACAGTCCGGTCTGATCGTCTGATATGTCGCATATCTCGCCTAGGGGTGGTAAACGTCAGACCCCAATAGCTCGATAAGTCGTGTCGATATGAGGTCTATAACTGTTCGAGAAACTACTAGTAACACTTACCAGTAAATCTCAGCAACCCTGGCCAGGGATTTCCTGTTATAGCCAATCGAACACAGCGCAACATCAACCCTCTATACCGGGAGAGACGAATCCCCTCCTATCGCTCATTGCCTCCATGTGACTCGGGACTGTACCCAAAAACCACCGTTTTGCACGCCCTCTTGGACGTGGTAAGATGGAAATCAAAGCACAGTAGGAACCACACAAGACTCTATGACGATCTCGGGTCAACAGACTACTCTGTACCAGTGTCACCAGAGAACTGCCATCTGACGTGAGGTATAATACCATCTGGGAGTTCTCGGCGAGTCCGTCCAGTGTACCCAGTCTCTACTGAGCACCCGTATATCATCTCTGATGTCAAACACCAATGGATATGGGATCATCCATCGCCCATCTGTATGGGTCGAGAAGGTATACGCTAGTCTATTCTGGTATATCGATGCCCCATCTCGATACACCCACGACTAGGGACTTTGAAGGATGTACTTATGGACTACCATGTCCCCACTAGTATGATCCGCATCATAGTCCAGGTAGTCAAGTACAGATCCTAAGGGCTTTACCAATATGTAACAGAGAGACAATCAGCATACACGTTAAGGTAAAGGGTAACCAGATAGCATACTATCATGTCGAGCAAGAAAGTCCTCCCTATATATGTCCCAGCATCCACTACAATATACATCCTATGTACAGTAATGGCCTCTAGGGCATACATATAACTAACAATTAGTGCGCGGTGGTGCCGGTTCAAGAAAAGTTAAAGTTAACCATCGCTTCCGCATTTGGCCTCGGGATGGAGGCCGGGGCGCCGCCGTGCACTTACAGTGGTATCTGAGCCTCGCCATTAACTTAGTCTTGCTTGGTCTAATGTGTTTTACATTTCCGATCAAACAAAAATCCCAAAACCCGCATTTTCATGCATATCAGTTTCTGTCGAAATTTTTTTGTCTCCAAAAAATTTTTCAAGTTGTCTCAGAATGATGTGCAGAGAATTATAAGAAATCTGTAGAAATTTGCTCACGTGATCGCTCTATACGACCGCGGAACCGCGGCCAAACCCTAGCTTGGGCCGCGGTTCCACCGCAGTATATGCAGATCAGTGTGCCAAATTTTTACAGAGAGCTCCTATGATGAAAATAGGGGTTTTGGAAAATTCTTTTTGGGCCCAGAATTTCTTTAACTGCTGCAGTATTGCTTGGGGTCCACTTGGGTAAATTTGATCGATCGGATATTTTAAACACATTATTTCACAGTATTTACATTATATCTGCGACCATGAATGTCACTTGATCGGTAAATCCTGTCTAACTGCTATAGCCCAGTTAGACGGATTTGCGAACGTGACCTTCACGTTGATGTTCTGTGTATTGCTGTGATGTTGCGGATCGGTCGTGGGGAATAGCCTGGTTGCAGTGGTAGTACAGTTTTGTTGTATTATGTATATTTGATATTGCGGGGCGAGCATCCGACATGTGGATTGCCGTCACTGCCTGCCTGTATATTATTTTTTTGGGGCACGACCAGGTTGCGGTCGATATACCCGTTGTATGTATATTTTACTTTCTGTACTAGGATTGCCCCGCGGAGGGGTGCACGGATAGCCGGGTTCTAGAGGGCAACAAGCTCGCATCTCATGGCATTGAGACGGAGGGGGCTTCACTCTAGGATTGGCGGGCTATTCGCCGCACTCGTAGGGGGTACAGGTTGACCCAGGAGGGGTGCCAAGTTACTGGATTCCGTGAAGTGCTGGGTGGTCCATTCACGTTGCTGAAGGGGGCTTCCTCGCTTCAGGTTTTGGCGGGTAACTTGCCGCACCCGTAGGGGTCTAGGATTTCATTGCACAGGCTATCCACACGACCAGGGGAACATCGGGTTTTGAGTAGTGGCTCTATGAAACCCAGGGATCCTAGATATCTGTATTGTTCTGTGATGTTGTACATTTCTGTGATGTTGCATTTTATCACGCCTTGAGCGAAATATTATATATTGGTATTTATATTAGTAGATGTTGTATATGTTTTGCATCCGCGCTAGTCCAGTCCCCGCTCTGTCGTTAGTTAGCTAACCTAACGGGTAATGACGGGACCCAGTGGCGAATGCGGATGGCATATACGTACATCAGTATATTTTCGTTTTTTGTGGTGTGATCAATTGATGGGACTGCGTTGATTCGGATCAATGCAAGTTAAAAAACAAACCTAATCTGATGTTGTTGGAACACTTTTCAAAAACCTGTTATTGCAAGGACGTTCACTTTTGTTTTGCATCATGGTATTCAGTTGGAATATCCTGCTCCTCAGTCGACGAGGCAAGGGCCGAGATCTCTTCACCGGGAGTGACCCCTTGGACAAAAAGTTTGTGTCAGGGCAATAACTTCACTATAGCCGATTACTTTTTCTTTGCACCGTGGTATTCAGTTGGAATATCCTGCACCTCATTCTACGGGGAAAGAGCCGAGATCCCTTCACCGGGAGTGACCTCTTTAGCGAAGGTGTTCGTCACTATATTTTATAAAAGCTAGCCGTTCCTTCAACGATATCAAGTTCTTTACGTTAAAGGTTTTCGCCAGAAACCATTCGTAGCCCTCCATCATTTCAGCTAAATATTCGGTAGTATTCAAGCTATGTATTTTGACCTCACGCCAAGGCATAGTGTTTGGTAGCTGCCGGGTATTTATCTGTTGCATAGATAGATGCGTTGGTTTGGGACAGTCGTACTACTATTTTGGCCTACGTCAAGGGTATGTACGGATGGGTTCAAATTAACCTGGACAATGATGGGTAGAACTTGACATGTGACTTATGATATTTTGACCTCACGCCAAGGCCATAAGAGCATAGGGCAAAAATCACATCGGGAGTTTCAAAAGAACTGAAACTTGCCAGATATGCGCATACCTTCTAGAGTGTGATGACGTGAGCAGATTCCGTCACGTTATCATGCGATGATAGTTGGATCCCGATTCCCACTGATGAGTTAGTTTACTCCTCGGGTGATCCCGACTAATTCTTCTTTCAGGTTTGGAGGAGAATTTGAGATAACAGTGGGAGGTTTCCAGATTAGATAAATTGGTAACCATTCTGATCTAGGTTAGAGTGCACGCTGAGTGTTTCTTTTCTCTCTCTCTTTGGCAGCGACCATTGACCCGACCCTAAGACTATGACTCAGTGACCAAGTTGACCGAACCTTCTTAAACACTGGCTTTTGGATTGTCAGAGTTGCAAACCTCATTGCCACTCCTACTTTTACCATTTTCTCCAGGACACCCCGTATTACTACAAACGTCCACATCCATTGGACAAAACCATCGTATGGTTATATACGAACTCGAAAGGATTTATTCGAGGATGGTTTCCGGTTCTGGAGAAAACGAATAGGACCATTCAGTTGTCTTTTCCTTTTACCTTCTCTCAGGTTGCGAGTACTCCTTGGTTTAGGAGATAGTACACCTATTACGCAAATTGGATTGTCTTCTTCCAAACTATAGGCAGGTGCCAACCGGTAGGGAATGAAGAAAACCAATTAGCCTAACGATGGTGTACAGAAGGTATTAAGTTAAGACAAAGCAAGGGATTAGTAAGAGGGCAAAGTAAATTGCGACTGCTATTCACGACCAAACCAAGTATCTCATTACCACTCCCACATCACCTTTGTATTTCTCCAGGACACTCCGTATCACTACGAAGATCCACAGTTTATTGGATACTCCATCATATGGTTATATACGAACTCGAAAGGAACTTGTTCCAGTTCGGGGATGGATTCTGGTTCAGGAGAAATAGGAATAAGTTTTGTTCGGTTGTCTTTTATCCTCACCTTCTCTCGCATTGCGAGTGCTCCTAGGATTAGGACAGTACACCCATTATGCTTATTGGATAGTCTTCTTCCAAACCATAGGCTGGTGCCGATCGGTAGGGAAGGAAGAAAACCATTTGGCCTAAGGGGTGTGCAGAAGGTAATGACTAAAGACATATAAAGGGATTTGGAGAGGTGGCAAAGAATTACACGGTTACAGTTGTGAATCTGGATAATGGAAGAGGCATTACTAGGAATACCGGGATATCCCATCAAAACATTTCAATGTTTCAGTTTCACTGTGTACTGTTAATGGAAATCTGATTTCCCAATTAGACACTTGCTCCAGGGTATGTATTTACCAGGTGTGATTCTCATATCTGTATGGTTTTACAGATGATGAGTGGGAGTAAGTTATTGGGAATTGGGTGATCATCCTCATTATATCGGGATTCGTTGTAATCGGTGATATTTGAGGACGTCACCTGGACTGTTTGCCGGTCGGCAAATATTTGGTTATGAATATCCGCTATTATGCACCAATTTCAAATTGATATATCTGTACGTCTATTTTCATAGAGTGAGACATATCTTTTTGAAATTATGTCTGTGACATTTACCTATATCAGTGGATGGTTAGGTAAGGAGCATTAAACAGCGGTGTAATTCTTCTTAACCATAAGTACATTTTTCAACCTACGACACACAGTGAATGAGTTATCAGACTCAAGGGACTTATACAGAGTATTGTATGTTTTCCAGGGTCCATCAGGACAGAGGGGATGGTCCTCGCACTATATTCGGTTTACTTATGACTTCTCTAGTTTTTAGACAGGTGTTTCGTGGAAACACATGGTCCGAATTTGGAGAAGTTATAGGTATTTGAATAAAGTAGAGAACCAGGTATTGAAAGTATCGGGATTCTTCAAAGTGATCGAAGATGTAGATACTTGTGTATGGTATTCAGTTGATAGTAATGGTTAAGAGAACTTGCTTCTCTTTCAGGTTACTCATAATTGGAAGCATTCCTAAGTTGAGTAACGCTGATCGGCCTCATTCCATTTAGTTGACATGCACTGGAGACAGCTGCATGATTTGAATCTGGTTCAATTAAATCAGTGCCTCTGGTCCTATATTGGATATAGAACAATTCATATCTTAACGATGTTAAGGTACGGGGAGTTGTCCGGCTTATGATTAAAACCAGACACTGGACAACTCAAGGCACGTTTCTGTAATGGCTGTTTGTGGGTTGACCCAGGCTATGACGAGGGTTGACTTTCTACCATCTGGAAGATCAATA
The DNA here is from genome assembly GCA_030015575.1 of Agapanthus africanus. Lineage (NCBI taxonomy): Eukaryota > Viridiplantae > Streptophyta > Magnoliopsida > Asparagales > Amaryllidaceae > Agapanthus > Agapanthus africanus. The sequence goes on along the minus strand of JASDDO010000019.1, from coordinate 717,900,470 downwards.
GTGATATTGTTCTAAACTCGCCACAGTTTTAATAAAAATGGATTTTTTTTTCAGAAAACAGTAGTGGGAGTATGGTAGAACTGGAAGTGATTCCAGAACCACAAACGATTACTGAAGATTTGACAGGAACCTAAAAATTCAATCAGGTTTGACATTCCATTGGCCACTCCGCAGATAAGGTAGGTAACTTCAGGCACCCGAGAGGTACTCCGGTAGCCTCAAGGACGGTGACAGGGAAGTTCTTGTTTACCCAGACTTGCCATTGCTGTTGTTCCAGGCTACGAGACCCGGCAGGAGGATGAGTATAGCGTCATTCTAAACCAGCTTTAAAAGTGTACGTCTATATGACTCTGCCAGAGGGTTGTCGTAGTCAGTGGGAGCAGCGGAAGCATTGGTGGACATGTGGCTTATGTTTATTTATAGACTAAAGCAGATATAGCGGAGATAGATCATCAATTTCTGATATGACAGTCATAGGTTTGACTTCATCAGAATAGGGGATGGATCTGTTGAGAAGGTAGTAGGGTGTGATGTCCTGGTATTTGGATGACATACACAGAGTAGGAAGTGATATTCCTATACTACGATCGGTTAAACTTTGGTCGTCACACAGTGGTTTCTCCACAAAGGAAATGGATTTTATATCAGACATACTGGTTACTAGATCTATAGTTTTAGATCTAGATTTGGGTGGTTTCCCAATCAAGGGTACTTAGACAGCATTCTAAGAGTATTTAGAATGGACGACTCCTGGCACGGTAGTGTACCTGCAGGTGATGGAGTCACCCTCTCTAAAGGTGTCTTACAGACTAAAGGGGAGAGGGAAGTGCATGATTGACAGATCACTTGCTCAGGCAATTGAGTCAATCATGAGATGTCAAGTACCACACCAGATGTTGTTCTTGCACTAGATGCAATAAGTTGATGTTGATCCAATCCGGGAGAAACAGTCGGAAGCAGTTTTAGAACATAAGTGGATGTTCTAGGGATATGATAACGACAGCCTCATTCGGGAGACAGTTATCATTCCACCTGGATGACAAGGAGGTTGTCAGAGTTATAGTTTTTCCTTCTGATGAGGGGCAGTATTTTGGATAGGTGGTCCAAGGCAATACTGAGGGTGGCATGGCGCAGGATACTGATTAAGTTCAGTTGACGAGACAGTCTAAGAAGTTTGGATTTGGAGTTCATTTATGAGCTAGGTCCCATCAGACATCCAGACACATTCTAAGACAGGTATTGCTCATTTCGGGAGATGGGTTTTCTTCGCGAACTTGAGATATAGAGAGACATAGAAAGAAACATCAAGGCGGATCCACTCACTGAGGCTATTCCTCGAACGCAATAGTTTCGCAAACGAGTTTTGTGAGACTGACTAGTAGAGGAGTTGGGTGTTCGGTATCACACGGGCTGTGAGTATGCGACATCGCAATAATTATCCTTGAGTGCAAGTGGGAGATTGTTGGAGATAGTGCCCTCAGAGTCAATTATTGGATCACAGGCACGTGATTGCAATGATTGAGGGAGGACCTATTCTGGTAGGACGGTCTTACTCAAGATGATAGTATGCTATCTGGTTTATCTTTATCATCGTGTACTGCTTTAGGTGACCTGACAGGTCACTATTGCACATTGATAGAGCCCCTAGGATTCTTGCTTGACTGCCAGCAGTATGAGGGCGATCATATACGTGAAAGCTGGTAGTCTATAAGCACATCCTTAAATGGTCCCTAGTCATGGGAGTTTCGAGACAGGGCATCGATACTCCAGAGTAGACTAGTGTATACAGTCGAGACCTCGACGAGGGGCAGTGGCCGGTCTCACAAGCCACTGGTGTCAGTTGGTTCACCTAAGATGTATACAGGTGCTCATTGGGTTATGAGTACACCGGACAGGACTCGCCGGGAACATGCTAGTTGGTCTTATACCTGACGTCAGATAGCAGTTCCCTGGTGACATGTGTACAGGTTAGTTCATCGACCTGGGGATCGTAATTTGTCTCGTGTGAGTTCCCACTGTACTTTGATTACTACCCTACCACGCTCAAAGGAGATGTGCAAACAGGTTTTAGTTGGGTACAGTCCCGAGCCACATGGAGGCAGTGAGCGGATCTTCGGGGGTTCGTCTCTCCCGGTATTGGGGGTGAGGTCGCGCTGTGTTTAGGAGAGCCAGAACATGAAAAGTCCTTGGCCAAGGCAGGAGATTTACTGGTAGGTATTCCAGTAGTATCTCAGGGTGTTCTGGGCTGATCTCTGACACGACTTGTACCTCTTTTGGAGGTCTGACTTTTACCAACCCCCTAGGCCCGCCATGCGATGCTCATAGACGAACGGACCGGACTGTACGGATATTGTCACTGACAGGCTCAGTAGGGTGTCAGGATGAGTTCGCTCATCGACGTCCCTTTTGGTCAATAGCTGGTGGCTCGTCACGTATGGCTAATACCTCTGACGTGCTAGTGGTTAAATCCACAGCCATAGTATTGACGAGTCTTTAGAGTCCCCCATATTCAGTTGCTCAAGTTTTCGGGCGAAACGCTGTAGAGGCCATATGGAGATATGGCAGGGTTCGATCAGATACGTGCGGTATTGCACGGATCAGGATCGGACGGATATTACTAGCCGGCTTTGGTTTGAGCCGGATCCTAGTATAGTACAGTGTAGATTTTGTCTCATTGCATTTGTATTTCGGTCTGAATACAAATGCGGGTGTGTATACACAGTAGCGGGGTTTTCCTGTAATTTATTACGGGATCAGTTTTCTGGAGTTGCCAGTTTGCTTTCCGTTTCGGCCATATTTATTTGTATCTTTCATTGGCCGAAGATTGGTGGAGGGGGGCTTATTTGCATTTGTGCAAATAAGCAATTTGGAAGGGGGTCTTTGCATATTGTTGTATCATGATGGTGCACCATCCATTGACCTCACTTGACTTCTATCTTCATGATGGCATGACTTTTGGAAGTGATGATTGTTTTTTGAGTGTTGGACTTTCCTAGTGATCATTTCTTTGCATGATAGCCTTTTCTCTCTCTCCCTTGGATTATTGGTTGGCTCACTCATTCTTTTGATACACACACTCACAACTCTCTCATTCTCTTCTCTCTCATGACCATGGCCGTCCTAGCATGAGGGAGGGGCTGCCCATATTTGTGGTGTGGGGTTTTTTGTTCATTTGGCTTCACAAAAATCCCAAAAAGTTTCATCTCCAATTGTCTTGGTTCCTTTCCTCCACCAAAGGCAAAATCCACTACCCAAATGAGACATGAGTTCTACACACATTCTGCAGCAAACCTTGGGCACGTCGGCTCACCAACTTCGTGCCCGAGTTGCCTCGGTATAGAGGTGGGAGCCCATAAAAGAAGCCGGCGACGTGGTGCTTTTCCGGCGAGGAGGTGGAGACCGGACATTCCGCCGGAGATCGGGACGACGACGAGAAGACCGGAGGACACGGATCGCTCGGTATATCTCTCTTCCCCATCTTGTAGTTAGCTAGAACTAGTTAATGGCCCGATCCGGGTTATTAGTGCGCGGTGGTGCCGGTTCAAGAAAAATTAAAGTTAACCATCGCTTCCACATTTGGCCTCGGGATGGAGGCCGGGGCGCCGCCGTGCACTTACAATACGAACCCAAGCTTCTACTTCACCAACTCAAGAATTACTGAAGCAAACACCCTAAACTAAAGTGCTAGTCTAGTAGAGGTTGGTGAGATAGGAAATGGGTACACTTTAGAATTTCATTTCTCGCTTTGTATCTCTCTCTTTTTTAAACCCTAGAAAGAAAATCTTGAGGAAGAAGAAGATGAGCTCAAATGAGAATGGATAATGATCAAGAGAGAGAGTGATCTAACCATGGTGAGTGAGTATCATAAACTTAACTCATGTAGAGACATAACCATGGCTCATTATAGTTGTTAGGTTAAACAATATCTTAAGTAAAACAAAACTAGTGGACAAAGTCAAATGCAAGAAAAGCTTCATGAAGCTTCATGCATTATCCATAAATTTTTGCATTACTTTAAATATAAAAACCTAATACTATAATAAGTATGGTATAAGTCTTATACATCCATGATATTTGTATCAACAACCATGATACAATATGTACACAAATAAATATATATCAAATATATATTAAGTTGTGCACAAGTGAGAAAAACAAATGCTTAAGTGAACCAATGTTAGTTAATGTAAATTAGTATATCACATATACAATTATACACTAAATTATTAAATCAATACTTGAATTAATAATCCGGTTATATCATATATAACCGACTAACAAACAATGTATCGATTTATCGAATCAACACTTGATTCGATAACTAGGTTATATCGCATACAACCGATCGATACAAACATCGCGAGAATAGAATACGGTATCACATACACGCATTATTCTCGGTCCCGCACATATCACATATGCGCTCCTATTTCGTTATGCCTGAGCCAGTACAACCTCTATGTAGGACTCTAAAGACTCGTCAATACGCCGGCAGTAGGTGATGATCATATCAAGCACCCACAAGCCGTCAGCGGTACTAGCTGGACGTAACGGCTACCCGGGTATTGAGCGATCAGAAGATCAGCAAGCAAGCCCGCTCTAACTCCTGCAAAAGCCTGACAATGACACCACCGTACAGTACGGTCTCCTCGTCTGATATGTCGCATATCAAGTCTAGGGGTGGTAAACGTCAGACCCCAATAACTGATAAGTCATGCCGATATGAGGCTCATAATGGGTCGAGAAACTACTGGTAACACTTACCAGTATATCTCTAAACCAGCCCTGGCCAGGGACTTCCCTGTTATGGCCAATCGAGCATAGCGCAACATCAACTCCCAATACCAGGAGAGACGAAACCCCTCCTATCGCTCATTGCCTCCATGTGACTCGGGACTGTACCCAAAAACCAACGTTTTGCACGCCCTCTTAGACATGGTAAGGTAGAAATCAAAGCACAGTGGGAATCACACAAGACTCTATGACGATCTCGGGTCTACAGACTAACCTGTACCGGTGTCACCAGAGAACTGCCATCTGACGTAAGGTATAATACCATCTGGGAGTTCTCGGTGAGTCCGTCCAGTGTACCCAGTCTCCACTGAGCACCCGTATATCTCTGATGTCAAACACCAATGGATATGGGATCATCCATCGCCCATCAGTATGGGTCGAGAAGGTATACGCTAGTCTACTCTGGTATATCGATGCCCCGTCTCGATACACCCACGACTAGGGACCTTGAAGGATGTACTTATGGACTACCATGTCCCTACTAGTATGATCCGCATCATAGTCTAGGTAGTCAAGTACACATCCTAAGGGCTTTACCAACATGTAACAGAGAGACAATCAGTATACAAGTTAAGATAAAGAGTAACCAGATAGCATACTATCATGTCGAGCAAGAAAGTCCTCCCTATATATGTCCAAGCATCCACTACAATATACATCTCATGTATAGTAATGGCCTCTAGGGCATACATATAACTAACATTAGCAATATCGGATAACCGCAAAACCCACCTAAGAAAAACTGCGCACAGTCAGCCGAAGCGGTATCCGCTGCAAAAGATGATATGAAAGATGAAAAGCCTACCGCGACTGCCCTGAGGAACTACCTGCAAAACACTGTGGCACAACGGGGGTGAGTTGCCAACTCGTGAATAGTAAATAACATATGCAGGTAATCGCAAGTATACACGTACAGCGTGAATCTAATGTATGCAAGCTGATAGCAATAAATGGCAATATGTATGCAACAGTCATGTAAGGTACTCAATCAGGTACTACTACTGCATGAACAATACATGTAAAATAACAGTATGTAAATGCAACAGTCATGAAAGGTACTCTATCAGGTACTACTAATACATGAAGCAATGCATATACAATAAATGCGAAGTATGTGATAAAACATGTCATCCTTACGGAATCCTGACCTATTGATAGGACCAAAGTCCATCAAGACAATCTAAATCCCAAATTTCCACCAATCAGCCCCCAAATTGGCGCTCATATCCTGTAAGTATCATATATCCTGAGTATCCAATATCAAGTAAATCTCATATATCCAGTATCCAATATCGAGTATGTCTCATGAAACCTGAGTGTCCTACATCTACACCCAAAAACATCATGAAAACAAGTGTCTAGCATCGACACAAAATACTCAAATCTGAGGCACCATCACCTGGGACTGGCCCTCCTGTATCATGTACGTACATCCTATGAACCTGGGTAAGCACCACCCGCAATCTGTAAGGCATGTGCGTACATAACCTCGATCAATATCCTCTAGATATCCGTCGAGTCCAAATACTATCACCGGTTGGCAAACACCCCCAGCCAGGCTCATCGGCATGTCCCGTCGAAAAACCTTTCTTGCCCCGGAGGACCAACCGGGTTCCACCATGTACCCGCACACGGCCCACGACGCCTCCTCGCATGGGGTATATATATAAGCTCAAAACCGAGAAATCTCATGGTGGAAGATGAAATATCATATCAAGAGAAACTGGGTTTTTCAAATAATGCATAATTTCATGAAACAACCACGGTCCTCAAATCCAGAAAACATCAAGTAATGAATAAGTATAACTGCATGAATCAATACATATATATTAGCATCCCACTCCAATATATATATATATATATATATATATATATATATATATATATATATATATATATATATATATATATATATATAACAGCATCCCACTCCACTGTTATATATACTTAGGAGTAAAAATATCAGAGAACATCATATGAAATTCATGAATGTAATATATGCAACATGAAACAGTAATATGAGCATATAAAGGAAAAACCGCCTTTTAACTGCAACAAGTTAATATATATCATGCGGTTCCTAATATCTCCAAGTATATAAAACATCAAATAAAGGTGAACATATAGCTATAGCCCGGTGTGCGTAGCCATGTCGGTATAACAAGATATGTGTATCAACCTATCAATAATGATGTAATACCCTCCAGGTATATGTATAAGTATTTTGCAAGAGGTACATGTAGCTATGTCTCATGTATGAATATACCTATCACTAATGGCACAATACCATATAGGTATATAGGTAACTAGCATATAAGCATGTGAAGGCATATGTGTAAGCATGTAGGTATACAGGTATGCTATATGTCATATGCACAATGAAATATGAATCAATGTCTCAATGTCCCTAACCATACAGTATCACGTATGTATAGATGTCAACTATAACTCGTATGTATATAAGTTGTGCGTGTCATGGCAATTATCGATGGTGTGTTTGTAGCATACAATTAGTGCTCGTAAAACATGAACCGTCAATAATAGTGTTGTGTCTCATTAATACTAAGTCCATACCTAATAGGTAGTGAGATATGCAACAATGGTACACATGCACAATCAATATCCGTATACATCTAACCAATAGTCATGTCATAAATCTAGCGCAGACGCATAACTCCATGCGGGCGATTCCCCTATAGATGTTAAATCTACTCACCAACACTCCTGGCTAAGTAAAACCAACCACCTTCTTTCCTTTCTCCGCAGAGTACGAAGTTCTCGCCTACGATCCTACAAGGAATAAAATAGTAAAGCAAGTATATATTAGCAATCGACTAATAATACGTACCAACTACATTTGACCGACGCACCAACTCCAAACATACTCTCAAGTGTTCGTTTAGTGGCTAACGCGTGGAGCGACAATACGAAACTATCCTAAGAACAACAACAACACAAGACACGAACCGTATCGGATAACGTAACGCGTGAAAACGAAACACAAGAAATAAGCAAACTGGTCCCAGATTTTGCTATACCAACAGTCTGTAAAAGTTGCAAGTACCACGAGACCACACACAACCCCAGAGACCCCACACCAAAACTCACCACCAATCACCCCACTCTGGACGCAAATTGCAGTCAGAACCATTAAATTTGCGGCCTTTTCATGAGGGAATGGTGTCACGACCCGAAATTGGCACGTGGCGGCCCTGATACTACGCAACGCCTAAAAACATAACGCGGTAAAAGAAAGCCAAAACCCAGAAATCAAAACCATGAAAATCCGGAAAGATAATAAGAGTTTTTGAAACATTTGAAATCACAACCCAAATTCTTTAAAAGTCCCACTTTCTATATTTAAAATTTTGGCAGCACCTCCTTTGTAAAAACTAGCCCCAAAAGGGTACAAGAATAAAGATAAATAAAGCATTCCTAAACGGGAGCAAATACACGCCCAAAGGTGGAAAACAAACACCACCACAAATATACGACGCCGTAGCGAAGAAATAAAGACAATAGAAAGGAAACTGTATAAAAGGCAACAAATCCACAATAATATACAATAACGTCCTTACCAAGTCTCTAAGTCAACAACATAATAGTAGATGGAGAGTACAAGATACAACGAATGTATAATACAAAATACAGATAACCCCCAAAACCCACCTAAGCAAAATAGCACACTGTGAGCCGATACGGTATCTGTAGCAAAAGATGATAGATGAATAGCTGAATATCCTGCCTCAACTACTCTGGGGAACAACCTGTAACACCTGTGGCACAACGGGAGTGAGTTTCCAACTCGTGAATAGTAGATAACATATGCAGGTAATCGCAGGAATGTACGTACAGCATGAATCTAAGATATGCGATTACGGTAATAACATATCATGTAAATGTCGAATAATGGAAAGTACACTAGCAGGTACAATCAATATGTGAAGCAATAATAACATGACAATAGTATGCAATAACTATGCAATAGGGATATGAGAATGCAAATATGCAGCTATCATGAAGGGTACACTAACAGGTACTCCTAATACATGGAACAGTGCATAAGTGAAAAGGTATGAGGTATGGAGTGAAATATGTCCTCCCACGGAATCCTGTCATCGTGGTAGGATCACAATCCATCAAGACACTCAAATCTCAATTCCTCAAATCAACCCCCATGTTGGGCTCTCACATCATATAAGTTTCACATCTCCTCAATGTACAATATCGAGTAATCTTTTATATCCCGAATGTACAATTCAGTAATCCCATATGTATGTCCAATCTCAATGAATCACCTGAAATCCCAAATCAGAATCTCAAGTAAGATTCTAGCATTCTAAATATATATATATATATATATATATGCAGAAATAAATATGATAGGGTCAATACACATATATTAGCACCCCATTCCACTAATATTGGTGTAAGGGTATATATAACAACGGCTAAATCCCCTGTTATATATACAAAGGTGTTTAAAGGAAATATCATGAAACAATGTCACGACCCGAAAGTACGGAACATGACCGGCACTTAGACTACGAACGTCTCAAGGCGTACGTAAGCTAAGTAAGCCGAACCCAGAATTCCAAACCAAGAGAAGTAGTAGAGTGTCGGAAGAACCATATCAAATCAACCTGTATACAACATAATATACAACGCCTAAAGGCGAGGATCACAACAGAAAAGGAAACTCAACCAGCCTGAAACCCATAGAAATATAACACGCGACTCTAAGGTCGAAAGAATAAATATCACTAGTCTCAATCTCAAATAAGTACATGTTTGGTTGATGGAACTTCTAGATACAACTGAAATATAATATACAATGTATAATGATGGGTATGATACAATAACCCACCTACTAGCGGATAGCAAGTCACCCGAAAAGAAACCATGCCCGCAAAGCCGTAATGGAACCCGTACGGCAAACCTGCAAGAAACTGGGGCACAACGGGGGTGAGTTGCCAACTCGTGAGTAGAAAAAGATCTACGAACAGAAAATCGCATGTACGACGCAATCCTAGGTCATACGATCATAATATAATCCTCAAATATATATATAACCAGCAATCTATAACAAGACTAGGGTAACTATCTAACCCAAGTGTAAACCCATGTGCCTGTGTCAGTGCATCAGGTGGCAATGTATCATATGAATGATGTATGAATGCATGAAACAGAATGCATGTACTGAAGAAAACCGCTTTCATAAATTTGTGAGATCTCTGTATTTTTAAAATGAGGTACCATAATGAAATCAGCATAAAATAGTGCCTAGTATTGGCACAAAACATAAATCTCAATATCTCGATATCTCTGTATCACAATCTCTGTACCTCAATATCTCAAATCTCAATCATAATATCCAGGGCGCCGTCAGTCCAGATCGGCCCCTACCATCCATCTCATGACTACGACGGTATCCTCCGGATATCCGACGTGTCGGGTAATATCACCGGTCGGTCGTGCTCCCCTGCCAGGCTCAACGCCATCTCATGCGATCTTCTTGCCCCGAGGTACCGCACCGGGTCCACCATGTACCCGAAACGACTCATCCGCCTCCTCGAATCGGGTCTCGAAATCCATCAGCAAAACTCATGGTGGACGACTCATACATCATGGAAAAACCGCATTTTTTTATTTAAAAAGAGTGAAAGCAGTTTATATATGTTTGCGGTTTTCCTCCAAATCCAGAAAACATCATGGAAATCCGAATCATCAATAGTATGTAAACCATGAATATAAGCATGAGAATCCATGAATGTAGCATATAATGATTAACAGTATGCATGAAGTGACAAGTAACAACTACAATGTCAAGCTGGCATATGAGGCAGGTACACTAATATCATGTCACTACTAGCTAACAAGCTAAATCAGGCAATAATATGCTCTAAGTGTACGTGACATGGCAATTACCGATGAAGATGTGTGTGCGACAGCAAATAAGTGTACGTGGTACATAGGCATCATCGGTAATGGTGCTGGTGTCCTAACAGCATGATATCAATGGAATATAAATCACAACAGTATGCGATGCAGACCAACAATAATAATATGCGGGAGCTGAAATACTGAACATAAAGATAGCTAAGGCATCTAATGTCATAAGAGTCACATAGCTACACCACTACAAGGCTGAGCTAAAGCTAACAGTAGGTAAGGGAAACCGCCTAACCTCTGAGTCGATACATATATATACACATATATAGTCGGTGATCCCGCCTTGATCATATCACATCCGATAACATATCTCTGTAATCAGTTATTCCCAAATCAAGAGTGCGGATCAAACATCAAATTATAGCTCGTACGTAAATCCGTCGTACGGCCTCCCCAAATCTGGGTACGGGTCAATATCACATTTGTCATATTATTCATCAAGTATTCTCTTATCAAATATCATAATCTGGGTACTGACCTATGTCTAGTACAATACTAACATCATCGCTATAATCAAGATCTGACTACAGATCGACAGTCTTGTATAAATCGATATCATCATCACATATCATCTCAAGGAGTAAACATTGCCGAATGCGGCCTATCACAATGATCTGGTCATATCATATCATATCATATCTTATCACGTAGCATAATCACATGTCGATCATTTACATATTTATGTCACTATTCCTATGGCATCATCATTCCAAAATCCGCTAAAGCATCAAGACGTATCTCAATTATGAATTTTACCGTCATAACATGTCATATCACCGATATCATAATCTCAGATCAAACTCCTCGACTCATATCAATCCCATGTATCATCCTCAAATTCGTATTTGAGCACATAATCCCAAACCCATGTGAACACATCTCTATATAGAGTCCCATAACCACATATAAAATAAGGATGTATGCAAGTATGTGTGTATATATGTGTAGTGCACCCACTACCTAAGGTTTCGCGATACTAAGTCATCCAACACACTAATGTCCATCCTAAACATCATTAATTTCCCGAATAACACATAATATTTGTAGGTGTGTATACGCATTCGTATACATCACCACGGACTGCGGGGGTGCTATACGCCATCCACCCGACTTCTCCCCGTAGATATAAATCTACTCACCTTTCTTTATGCGTGCCGGTGCCGATGTCGCCATTTGCATCTCCAACGCCTCGACGTCACGAGAGTACCTACAAGAATATCACATGCTAAAACACATGAAAATCACATCGGAAACCAAAATGGTGCACGCTACGCCTATAGGTAAAAACATGTGGCCTCGTGTGCAAACACAGTCAATGCTCACTGGTCGTTGGCGTTCAAACGCCACCCGATGGAAACGAATCACCAAATACCCAAAATCCATACGAAGTCAAGTCGTAAATCACACGCCAACTCATGGAAATCAACCCAGATTCTACCCTAACTGGAAACAGTCAAAACTAAACATACAGGGGGTCAAGTTTACATGAAATAGGGTTGTGCACGCAAAACGAGGGGGTTCCCTACAGCTCTGGCCGCAAATTGCGGCCAGAAGGAATATATCTGCAGCCTGGTATGGGAGTTGGGGGCTAGGGCTTTGTGGGATGGTTCCATGGTGCCTGCACAGCTTACTGCCAAGTCAATTTTGTAATAGGGTTCCCGGGGTGAAAGCAGATCTCAGATAGGTCAATAAGTCGACAAAATTGCCAAATTACGCCAAGTTATAACAAATCTGGTATTTTGGTGAAATATGGAACAAATCTTGGTTAAACTGGTCTTAACAACACCTAGTAAGGCTATACTAACAATCAAAACCAACACTTGGTCAAGTCTCACTCAAATTCTCCTAAACTAGCACAAATCTTCAATATGACACTAAATTTCAGCTAGAAACCAAGATAACGGAGTCGGGTTGCAAGATTATACCTCAAGGGTCCTAGAATGGAAGAGAAATGAAGGAGGAGGAGGTGGGAAGTGCGTTGTTGCTGCTGGGTTACTCCTGTTGCTGAAGCTGTTTTCCTCTGTTCCTGGAGCTGATGTTGTTTCCTGCTGCTGCTGCTTGTTACTCTCTCTTCTTCTTAGTTGCTGTTTGCAGCAGCTACTGCAGGGGCTGGAGTTGTTTTTGGTGGTGAGAAGAAGTGTTGTGTTTGTTGTTTGATGGTGGTGTTGTGGGATGTTGGTTGGAATAAAGTTGTTGCTGTAGCTGATAGAAATATGGTTGAAGTATGCTGATACTGTTTTATTGGTGTTGTGTTGGTGTGTTATGAGGGATGAAGCTGCTGATGTGCTGGAAATTAGGCTGCTTTGTGCTGAGCTGATGCTGGAATTGGGGCTGATGGGTTGCCTCAGCTGCAGTTGCAGCTGAAATGATGCTGTAGATGTGATTCTTGAGGCTGGGGTGGCTGCTGATGCAGCAGGTGTAGAGGGGGCTGAAGTAGCTGCTGATGTGAAGGGTTTGGGGTGTAGGTTTTGGGCTATGGTGCTAGGGTGGTGGCTACAGCTGTTGTAGTTGTTGTAGGTGGCTGATGTGAGTGTGTAGGTGTTGGCTGAAGTGTTAGGGGCTGGTGTAGGGTTGGCTGAAGCTTTGTTTCAGCTGCTGATTTAGGGGCTGTTTTGTGGCTGAAGTCAGTTATTGGGGGGGCTGAAAAGTCTTAGGGGTTGGTGTAATGTGTGAGGGTGAGAGGTAGTATGAAAGAGCACAAGGGATAATGAAGGTTAAGAGGGATCATGCACACTCTAGCCACCTCTCTCTCTCTCTCCCCCCTACACAAGGTCAACTCCCATCCTAATCATCCTTAACAAGCTAAAACCCTTAATTAAGTTAATTATCATAACCAAAAGGTTTAAGCCACTATGGTCACCTAAGCATGGTCCAACCCTAGGCTACCATGACCAAAACAAGAAACAAGTATAACAAGTGTAGAAAATGTCATGTGCACATTTTTGCATAAAAAGCCAAAAATCCACTTCGCGATTTTTAATCGCAATTAACACCAAAATAACAATATAATCCAACATAAAAACTGCAGAATGACATATTTTCGCAAAATGACATATTTTCACAAAATAAGCTATTTTAGAATTTCCATAAGTTTTTCACAAAATTTTCCATATTTATCGGTATTTAATTATACCGACTATTAAAATATTCATTAAAAATTAATATTAGATTATGAAAATTCCCAAAAATAATATTCTATTTTTTTTTGAAATGTTACAAACAATGTGCCAAGCATCGACACAGAAATCCTAATAGGTACGTATCATACGCTGTCCCGAAAGCACGAGTGCCTAGCTCTGACCCTCGTCTTTCGACGTATGCATACTTGCATGACTCCCAACAGTATCTTCATGATCCCCGCCGAGTCATTAGTACTGTCATCGGTAGGTACTTGCCCGCCTACAGGCTCAATCGGCAAAATCCATCGATCTTCTTGCCGAGGAGAACCATACCGGGCCCCACCATGTACCCTCATACGGCAACCACATCTCGTATGGAGTATATAATCAGAACCGATAAATCTCATGGTGGCTGCGCAAATATCATATCAAGAAAACTGGGTTTTTCAATGTATGCATAATTTCATGAACTCCCGCGGTTCCCAAATCCAGAAATCATCATGTGAAATCCAAATAAAAATGCGCAAATCCAGGAATAAATATATGCGATATATCTGAAATGCGAGCATATAAATGAGAATATGTAGCTGAAACCAGACGTATGCGAAACCAATAAGGTACAGCTAAATAACATCAGTAAAGGTAAATATGTAACTGCAACTGAATATGTGTGTAACATACAGGTGTAGCAATGTATAGGTATCTACCTATAAGAACTGATGTCGTATACCCCCCTGGGTATAAGTAGAATATGCAAGATACCCCCTGGGTATAAATAAAACATGAGCAAGGTATACCTGTAGCTGTATCGTAAGGTGTATATATACCTATCACTAATGGTATGATACACTATAGGTATACCGATAAGCTAGATGTCATGTGTGATAAGCAATATAGTATCTTTAATGGTTGGTGTGTGACATAGCAATTATTGATAGTGTGTGTGTAGCATACAATCCGTGCTCGTGCAACATTAACCGTAAATAATGTGTGCAGTGCCCTACTGCTATTAGTCACAGTACAACTATATCTAAGTAAATGGGGTAAAGGCGCAATTCTAACAATGACGTAAAATATACGACAAGTATTTGAAATCCTAGCCCAGACGCATAACGCCATGCGGGCGATTCCCCTGTGGATGTTAAATCTACTCACCTACGTTCCACGCTAGGTGAAACCTACAACCTGTTTCCCCTTTGCAGCAGTGTTCGTAGTCCCCGCCTGCGAACCTGCAACAGTAACAATACAACAAATATATATATTAATAATAACCTAATATACTCACAATCTACACGGACCAATACGACACACAACGGACTTTCAAGGATTCGTATTGTGGCTAACGCGTATAGCTACACTACGAAACCAACTAGCGCAACAGCAACACGTAACACGCATCGTATCGGATAACGTATCGCACGAAACGAAACACAAAAAATACGCAAAATGATCCCAGATTTTTCTGTGCTAACCAATTGTAAAAATTGCAAGTACCATGAGCCTACACAAAACCCCAGAGACCCCCTGCACCAAAACCCCAACCCTAATTCTCCAATCTGGCCGCAAATTGCTGCCAGATTCAATAAATCTGCGGCCA
Source organism: Agapanthus africanus (assembly GCA_030015575.1). Classification (NCBI taxonomy): domain Eukaryota; kingdom Viridiplantae; phylum Streptophyta; class Magnoliopsida; order Asparagales; family Amaryllidaceae; genus Agapanthus; species Agapanthus africanus. The sequence continues at coordinate 717,885,008 of JASDDO010000019.1, read as the reverse complement.
TGACGAGGTGAAATTGGCTCGAATTTGGTGGGTAGGTTCTATATCTCTATACTAGGCTACTGTCCAGTCAATTTTTGCAACACACTTTTAGTTTCACAGCAGATCATCCGAGACCATAAAACGACACTAAAAAATACGGTTTTATCCGAAACGATACGATATGCGACAAAAACAGCAACTTAAAGCTAAGCTACACAAAAATAACTTAAACAATAGCAAAGAAACATTACCTAAACAAAAGAAGCCAAAGATCCAAGCTTTGAGCACTCCAAGGCATCCATGAGGGAAAATGTGAAGAAAATTGTGATTTTTGTGAACTTTTGATGAATTGTGATGGATTTGTGAAGAGGGAAGAGGAAGTGTTCAGAATTTTGAGAGAGAGAATGAGATAAAGAAAATGAGGAAGAGAAAAAGAAAGATGAGAGATGAAGAAGAGAGAGGGAAGTGAGTGTAGGGAGAATGAGAGAGTGAGTGTATCATGCATTAATTACACACCATACCTCTTCATTAATGCACCATGCTCACACAAAATAATATATCTCTCTTTCTCACTCAAAGCACAAAAGGAAAATGGTTAAGGAAAATATTAGGATAAACAAAGGGTTAAAATTAAGGTTAATGGTCATGGTTGCTAAGACTAAAATTAGCACAAACAAACCCTCACTTTTACATGCACGCGTACGTGCATGCTTATAACAAATAATAATAAATTATTAATTAAATGTTATAAAATGTGAGGAATCCAAATTGGTAAACTTTTTACAGTAAACCCGCATTAACGTTTAAACGAACACTAACCGAAATCTAAGGCGTTACAATCTCCCCCCTTAAAAGAAATTCGTCCCCGAATTTAAAAATATACTGCTATGCGTACCTTCAAAGAGGAGATTACAACTCTCAAATCTCGCTCACAGCCTCCCAAGTGATTACCTCACTATACGGCCACGTCCAAGAAAAACCTTTCACAGATAGCAAGACCCTTGACCGAAGTTTCTCCACCCATCGAGCCATTTACACCAATGGCTGCCGGTGAACAAAAAGATCGTGTCAAAACAAATGGTCTAATGCTGAATCATGTGAGAAATGTCATGAAGGTAATGGCAAAGTATCGGCACAAAGAATACGGGGTGAATACTCAATAATCTGGGTGGAAGTGCCAAATTAAAGGCAATGAAACTAACTCGCTTATAGGATCTCAAAAGGACCTAAAATCCTGGGCCAAGCTTCCCAAAATCCAACACGTCAATTCATCGGAAAAGTCCGTAGGAATATATGATCTGTCCCTACGAACTCGAGTCTATGACCAACACAGTCGGCATAAGACCTCAGTTCGCAATGGACAATTTCCATCCTGGCCTAACACAACTGGACTATCTCCGAAGTCTGTAGACTAGCTGAGGTCCAAAAATCCTATTACACAGAGTCAGAAAAACAGACTGGTGATCGACACGACCTGTCTAAGCCTAAAGGTTGCCAATTGGAACGCTCCCTGATAATCGCTATCAAGAAGTATCCTAACAATGGCGAGTGACGATCCCAACTGCCAACAACAAAAACACAAACGCACAACTTAACAAAGAACAACTGAGCAAACTGAGTAAAACCAGACAACAAGAATCCGAATGAAGTCACACCCTTACTAACCCTGGGTCGACACCATAACGAAATCCCTGAAGATCTGCTCCCACTCCTACTTCGGAACGGTTAAAGGTTGCAACTCTCCAGCCGGCCTCAGATGCTCAACCCAATCATACAACAAGACAGACACCTTTAAACGAACCATGAAACTTCTCTTTACATCCCTGTCCACCGTAACTATCTCACAAGCCACTTCAATGTTGGTGGAACTTGAATGAATATAGAGAGTTGACAGATGTGCCTGCTCTGGGATTGTATGTCTCTACCTGATAATATCAAGTACACAAACGCGTCCCAACTTAGCACACCGTGTCACAATCAAGGACTCCGAATCATTACCCAGCCGAGTATGCTCAAGTATCTCTGACGAACGAGCATCGACGGGCAGTGTCTCGCGAAAGCGATTAAAGAAAGGTGGTCGGGCGCGGACATGAGCAAGCTGTCCCCTCCGTAGAGACGAACTTAAGCTGTGCTCAACGATCACACAAGAACTGCAAATCTGCAGAAGACTGTCTCTGACTGTGCATAACTGGAACAAACTAACCCCGGGCCTACGACTCCAGCATCAGCTAGCACAATTGCCTTGCCAAGGGTAATAAAGGATCTCACAAACACAATCCTCCACACGTTCCATCCAACGGCGCTGTCTCAACAATCAAAACCCGCTGCAGGAAGATGTACATTAATCTCTGGTGGTCCGTGAAAATCTGACACAACTTCCGAACGAGTAGTGTCTCCAAATCTCCAACGCAAAACCACCGCGGCCATCTCCAGATCATGAGTGGAATATCCTTCTCGTACTTCCTCCAAATGTAGGGAAGCAAAAGCGATAAATCTATAGTGTCACCTCAGTACACACTAGAGCCCCACTCACAAAACACTACAGTTAAACAACAAGGTCGTCCGAACCAAAAGCAAAGAAAGAACTGATGCAGTTGTTAACCGAATCTTCAACCGCTGAAAACTCCGCACACAAGCCTCGGTCCAAAAAAAAGAAACCTCCCTTCCGGTCAATTCAGTCGACGGTGCAGCACTACTCTATTAATCCTGCACGAAACGGCGGTAAAACCTGCTAAGCCCAAAAATCTGCGGACCTCCGTCCTGCACACAAGTCTGGACCTACGCTGTACGGCCACGATCTCCCTCGGGACCATACAAAACCGTCTCCCGTGACGACAAGACCTAGGAGTCAACACAAACAAGCCTGAAGAAACACTCCAGAATCTAGCAAACTATCGGTGCTCTCCCAGTATCTGCATAACAAATCCTCCAGTGCTACTTCTGTCCCTCAAGACACATTAAATAGACCAGAATGTCATAAATAACATAACAATAACTGGTCGAGGAACGGCCTGAAGAAATCTGGTTCATCATATCTACAAATGCTGCTGGGGCATCAGTGAATCCAATGACTCACTAAGACACATTAAGCCCGTAGCACGCATAAGGCAGTCTTTGGAATGCCATCACTCCGAACCGCAATAATGATGACCAGATCCCGAACAAACTTAGAAAATGTCTCGCACTGTGGAGCCGATCGAAGAAATCGTCACGGCGAGGTGAAGGATACCTATCCGCACCGTAAGCCGGTTCAATTAACGATCCGTCGATACACAACCTCAAACTGCTGTCTTTCTCCTTGACGAACAGAAATAGGAGCTTCCAAAAGCGAAACACTCAGACGCACAAAACTCCCCAAACCACTACTCTGCTGCTGATCCTTTAGCTCCCAAGCTTCGCCGGCTCATCCGGAACGACGTCGGAAAAACTCTCGCACGGAAGGAACACCGGTCTAACAAACCCTCTGTGGCTACGGTATCACGAATGAACGCCAAGAATCCACGACATCTCCTCAGCAGTCGACTAGCGAAAAGGATGAATTCAAGCTGTGAGGGGCGGCACCACTATCCACCTGCACAACAAGAACTGACTCTCCAGGAAAACAATTCCTAACTGTTTTCTCACAGCAGTCCACAGACGCCTAGCACGTAGCTAACCAGTCCGTCCCCAGGAGAACGTCAAATCCAGCATCTCTAGAAGGATCAAAACGACGGACGAATCTCTATCTCCTATCCGATTGGCACACAACTGAATACGTGTCGCGCAACAAAATATCGCTGACAGACGTTAACACAACTACGACTAATCTACCCAACCACGGTACAAGTGTGAAAAGCAAACGAGTACACCAAAAGAACATATAAATTAAGGATACCTGAAAACTCCACATTGGACACCTGCGCGTCCCGATGAGTAGAAGCAAACTCCTGCGTCTGCCCTCTACCCACAACTGGCTGAGCTCCTCTGGTAGACTGACTCCTCTGAGCGAATCTTCCACGTCCACGGCTTCTCTGAAAACGATCCTGACGAGGTGCTAAGGAACAATCCCTGACGAAGTGCTGAAGTCTCCAGCATCGAAAACATCCACACGCTGACTACTGATCCTCCTGGGAATGAAAGCTGAACGACCGTCCTCGTCCTAAGCCTCTGCTACTCCCACGACGGTCACGAAATCTGTCTCGACGACTAGGCTTCTGTCTCTGGGATGGTACACCGGTACGAGTCCTCCACTGTCCTGGAACTCTCTTAACCTCTGGAATATGTGCCTCGTCAACTAGAGCTGCAACCACTGGTGCTATGTAGGTGACGGACTGTTGCATGCTGATCGTAAGTGACAACTGAGTAACAGGGGTGACAACCTCCTGTCGTAGCTCCCGTAGGACGTCGACCAATGAACTCATAGTCTGGCGGAAGTCCTGCATCTCTGCCACAAGCCTATCGATAGTATATATCGTAGGCTGATCCGTCTGCACCTGTGCAACTAGAGTGCCATCCTGGTCAGTATCTGTCTCACCCGAGCTAACTCTGACCTCGGTCCTCGCTGCATCACTCTGAGTCCCCATAGTCATCGGCGGCAAGGATAAAAATAGAGATAAGATTCGATAAGAATACGGAAATCGAATCACAAGGATATGAATCATCAAGGAAAGAATTTCAAGCAATTTGTACTTAGGTCACTTAAGGCGAAGTACCGCATCGTGGGTATGCTGCAGACATGCACACACTACGTTACTCTGCTTAAGCTACCTACTCCATCATACTAAGGTCATCCTACACTCCGAAAGGTAAAACCTAGCGCTCTGATACCAACTTTGTTACCACCCGAAATTGGCACGTGACGGCCCTAATATTACGCAACGCCTAAAGACGTAACGCAGTAAAAGAAACCCAAAACCCAGAAATCTAAACCATGAAAATACGGAAAGATAATAAGAGTTTTTGAAACATTTAAAATCACAACCCAAATTCTTTAAAAGTCCCACTTTCTATATTTAAAATTTTGGCAGCGCCTCCTTTGTAAAAACTGTTAGTGTATATGCCCTAGAGGCCATTACTGTATCATACTAGTTTATATATTACTTAATGGAAGCTTCGGATATTCACCTTGTATATACAATCTTGCTCCAAATAGTAGTATGCTACTTGGTTTGTTTCTACTTCAATGTGTACATGTGTTTATTTTATTATATCACCTATACGCATTAGTGTAGCCCTTAGGATCTTTGCTTGATTACCAGCGTTGTGATGGCAGTCTCACTAGTGGGGCTGGGTAATCTATAAGCACATCCTTATGCAGGTCTCTAGTCGCAGGATTATCGAGACAGGGCATCGATACTCCGGAGTAGACTAGCGCATGCGCTTCTCATCCCAGTGTGGGAGACGGTCTGTCCCACAGCCGTCAGTACGTCGTACTGGAGATAGTATGCGGGTGCTCGTTGGGTTACGAGTACACTGGACAGGACTCGTCGGGAACTGACTAGTTGGTATTATGCCTATCATCAGTTATCAGTTCCCAGGTGACATGAGTACAGCTTAGTCCGCTGACTTGACACTGTCACTTCGCCTCGAGTGTGTTCCCACTGCACTTTGATTACTACCCTACCACGGCTCAAATGAGTTGTGCAAACGGGTGGTAGTTGGGTGCAGTCCCAAAGCACTTGGAGGCAGTGACGGTTAGACAGGATTCGTCTCTCCCGGTATTGGGGGTTGACATCGCGCTGTGTCTAGGAGAGCCATTACACGAGTAGTTCCTGGCCAGGGCAATCGAGATATACTGGTAGGCTTTCAGTGTTATCTCAGGGTGTTTTAGGCTTCACTCTAACACGACTTCTACCGCTATTAGGGGACTGACGTTTACCGTCCCCTAGGCCCGCCATGCGATGTATCAGACGAACAGACCGGACCGTACGGAGATTGTCACATTCAGGCTCAGTAGGAGTTCAGATGGGTTTCACCTCGTCAGTCTTCTTGTCGGCATCTACCTGGGGACCGTTACGCACAGCTAGTGCTGCTTGCGGTCTGTGGTTAAACCCACTGCCAGCGTAGTGTCGAGTCTTTAGAGTCCCACACAGAAAGCTTTTCGCCTTTAGGCAAAAGAGTAGAGGTCGCATGGTTTTGCGACAGGTCGCATGGTTTTGCGACAGGGTTCGGTCACATCCGTGCACTTGTGCACGTACAGTGTCCGGACAGTTAACACTAGCGGGCTTTGGTTTAAGCCAGATCCTAGTGTACGTATTGGGATTGGTTTTATCCAGTTTGTATTCGTGTTCCTCGGAACGCGGATGCGGGTGTGTATGCACAGTTGGCGGAGAGACAGAGGCAGAGGATTCTCATTAGGGTTGTTGACCATTGACTGTTGACTATTGACTTTTTGCTCAACCCTAATGAGAATATGATATATGATTAACAATAATATTAATTAAGTATTGTTGTGACATGGTTGTTGAGGGGTTGACTTTGTTGACTTGTTAACTTTGTTGACCGGTTGACTAGGTTGGACTAGTTGACCATCATGATGACAATGGCTATCATTTCATGGCAAAGACTTTTCACTTGCTTGTTCTCTTGTGCAATATGAGTGCATGAAATGATTTAGCCATTTTGACTTGAACCATTTTACACAATACTTGATTACTATTTTTGTGATGATGGTTTTGGATTATGAGAGCCAAGTGAGAAAAGTCTTTCTCATTCTATCATTTTTCATTCTCTCTCTTGTTCTTGAGCTTTCATCTCCTTCCTCTTGCTCTCCCTCTCTTTTGTCTATGGTTCACTTGTCTCATGTGTTGAGAAACAAGAACCATAGAGTAAAATCCCAACACACTCTTCTCTACTCATTCTAGTTCATAAGGTTTAGCAAACCAAGTGAACTAGTTTCTTCAAAGACCGAAGAAGAAGCCAAAGGTAGAAGCTTTCAGGTGGATCTATCTTCGGCGCAAGGAGACGACGGAGTGAAGCCGATCCAGACAACCATCGAGGCTTGAAGACGAAGGAGTTCAAGAAAGAAAGGTATAACCCCCTAACCGAGTAGTTAACAACTCCTAGTTAGGTTGTTAGTTAGATGTTTAACAAAGATCCGGTTTTGAGTCCATGTTACCACCTCTAAGAAAACTGTTTTTCGTCAAATTCCGCTTGCCCGAATGTAGCGGGAGAGGTAGCATGGACTTACAGTGGTATCAGAGCCTAGTTAAACTCTATCTAACATGTTAGCAAAGTAACTAGAAGATCGATCAAAGAAAAAGTCACAAAACGAACCCGAGTTGTCAAGTTTCTGTCGATTTTTATTCTGTTCAAAAGTTGATAATTTTCATCTTAAAAATCGGCTCAGGCTTTTGTTTGAATAACCACCAAATTTGGTCCCACGAACCGTTCAAAGAGCCGCGGTTCCGCGGCCGAGTTGACTCGGCCGAGGTCCAAATTTGGTGCAGTGTATTTCTGGGGTTGTTTTGGGATTTTTGGAATATGTATTTTCTGTCCAGATTTTCCAGAACGAAAATTTTGTGTTTGGGGCCTATAAATCCGTATTTTTGATCGAACTTCTAAAAGACTTAAGCTGACGGGTTTTTCTGTGATGTGATATTTGTATTGAACGTCTACTAATCGCTATATGTCGATTAGTAGGGGTTATACAAATCTGTGATCTGTAATGTCATTGGAATGTGTATATGAATTCATTGGATTGCCGCGGATGAATAGCCGGGGGTTGTGAGACGAGAGTTTTCTTTTCTTTCAATTCATGTAAATTTGTAAATTGATGTAATAATTATTTGTATGGCCGCACAACTGGGTCGGGGTTGTAACCGTCATTGTATAATTTCTTTTTACTGTTTTTGCTCCTAGGATAGACCCATGGAGGGGGTGCACAAACTACCGGGTATGCCGAAGTGCCGAGTGGCCTACTCACGGAGTTGAGGGAGGTTGCTTCGCTTTGGGTACTTGGCGGGTAGTTTGCCGCACCCGTAGGGGTCTTGGGTGGGGTTTTGGCTATTCACCGCGACCGTGTAATCTGCTTTTCGTTACAGGCTCGTACGAATTACAGGTTCCTAGTATATCTAATGTTTTCATCTGTGATCTGAAATGGCTATCATTGCAGTATATCTATATATGATATTATTTAGGCGTTGCTTATGTTTTACCGCCGCGCTAGCCCAGCCCCCGCTCTGTCGTTAGTTAAGTAACCTAACGGGTAATGACAGGGCCCCGTCGCGAATGCGAATGGCATAAGCGTACGTCATATTTTGGTTGTTTTCTGCAATGGTAGGTTTAAATGATGGGACGCATTAAAAGAACTAATGCAAGAATATCACGCATTAAAAGAACTAATGCAAGAAAATAAACCAAGTTAAAGTCGTTGGAACACTTTCGAAAAACCACTCGGTTCTTTTCAAAACTAACTTTTAAATGCGGAGCTTGAGCCACTCCTTTTAAAAGCTATCTCGTTCTATCGATTATATCAAGTTCACTACGTTCACTGTTTTGCCAAAACCATTCGTAGCCCTCCATCATTTCAGTTAAATATTCGGTAGTATTCAAGCTATGTATTTTGACCTCACGCCAAGGCATAGTGATTGGTAGCTGCCGGATATTTATCTGTTGCATAGATAGAATGCGTTGGTTTGGGACAGCCGTACTGCCATTTTGGCCTACGTCAAGGGTAGGTACGGGTGGGTTCAAATTAACCTGGATAATGATGGGAAAAACTTGACATGTGACTTATGACATTTTGACCTCACGCCAAGGTCATAAGGGCATGGGGCAAAAATCCACATCGGGAGTTTCAAAAGAACTGAAACTTGCTAGTGTTGCATACCATTTGGAGTGTGATGATTCTGGTAGGATTCCTTCAGTTTCGTCACGCGATGATATTTGGATCCCGATCCTACTGTGAGTATATGCTACTCCTCGGGAAATTTCTCACTAAACGATCAATGCTATAAACCTAGTAGGTGTCTAGAAAGGTGTTAGCGGGGCTACGCCCCCAGGGAAAAGAGGTTATTTAATTAAGGAACTTCGCGAAAGCGTTGGAAAACCTCCCTCGAAGTACCGACACCAGCCTGGCCGAACAGTTAAGCAAGTATTGTACGGTGAGATTGATCCTGACTAATTCTTCCTTTGTGGTTTGAGGAGGGATTCGAGAAACAGTGGGAGCCATCCTGTTTAGACAAACTAAAAACCATTCTAAACTTACAAGAGCATCAAGCTGAGTGTTTCTTCTCTCTCCTAATTGCAGCGACCAATCGACATGACTGGACTTAAGTTATTACTAGATAAGAACATACTGACAGGGCCAAACTACAAAGATTGGCTCAGGAATGTTAAGATGGCAATCACTTACGACAAGCTGGGGTATCTTCTTACCACCAAAGCTCCCCCTGTCACAGGTCCCAGTTCCAGCGTCGCGGATAAGAAAATCTGTAAGACTTGGGAGATTGATAGCGCGAAGGCCAAGTGCCTCGTGCTTGCCTCTATGGACAATGAACATCAGAGGAGGCACGAGAATATGGACCTGGAATCCATATTTCTCCATATAAAAGAACTGTATGGAGAGCAGTCTCGTATCGCAAGATACGAAGTGTCGAAGAAGTTATTTTCGGCAAGGTTGGCCATCGGATCATCGGTAGCAGAACACGTGCTTAAGATGATTGGCTTCATTGAGGAGCTCGCGGAACTTGGGACCACGTTGGAGAATGAGCTCTATACTGACTTGATTCTCCAATCTCTTCCTTCCACTTACGCCCAGTTTATACTGAACTTCAACTTACAAGAAAAAGAAGTTGAACTTTCAGAGCTCCTCAACATGCTGAGGAGCGCAGAGGGCACCCTACAGAAAGGTAGGGAAACATCCACTTTGTTTGTAGAAGGATCATCTTCTTCTAGGTCCAAGGCGAAAGCCAAGGGAAAGAAGAAGAAAGCCCCCGCCAAACCAAGAGGCGGTGTTAGTAAAGTGGATACGAAGGGAAAGGCAAAAGCAACAAAGAGAGCGGGGAAGCTTGTGGATAAAGAAGAATGCTTCTATTGTCATAAGAAAAGACACTGGAAGAATGATTGCAGGGCTTGGAAGGCCAGAACACAGGAATTGAAGCAGGTTGCAGCTTCAGCTTCAGGTGTGTATGTTATTGAAAACTGTCTTTCAATAAACTCTACTTCCTGGGTATTGGATACCGGATCAGGATCTCAGATCTGTAATTCTCTACAGGCGTTGAGAAACCGTAGGGTTTTGAAAGCAGGTGAAATGACCCTCAGAGTTGCGAACGGAGCTAGCATCGATGCTAAAGCCGTGGGGGACTATCACCTGGGAATGTCAGATGGACATGTTTTGGTTTTGCGTAATTTCTTTTTTATACCCAACGCAACTTGTAATATCATTTCTGTATCTTTGGTTTCTAAAGAAGGTTATGAATTTGCGTTTGTAAGCAATGTTGTAAACATTCACCTTAATCAAGTTCTGATTGGGTCAGGTACATTGAGCAATGGTATATACGTATTAAACCAACCACAAATTTTCAATGTCCAGAATACACACAAAAGAAAGTCTCCGGAGATAAATCAGACTTTCTTATGGCATTGTAGACTGGGTCACATCAATGAGAGAAGGTTGACAAAGTTACATACAGAAGGATATTTGAATCCGTTCGAATATCAATCGTATGCCACTTGTCAATCCTGTCTCAAAGGAAAGATGACAAAGACTCCATTCACTGGACACGGAGTAAGAGCGAGCGAGCTCTTGGGACTCGTACACAGCGACGTGTGCGGTCCAATGTCTGCACATGCGCGAAACGGTTATTCTTACTTCATTACTTTTACGGATGACTTTTCAAGGTACGGTTATGTCTTCTTAATGAAACATAAGTCCGAAGCCTTTGGAAAATTCCAGGAATATAATAATGAAGTAGAAAAACAAACTGGCAAAAGTATCAAGATCCTAAGATCGGATCGAGGTGGTGAATACTTGAGTGCCGAGTTCCTGGACTATTTAAAAGAGAACGGAATTCTCTCTCAGCTTACTCCTCCATACACTCCGCAACATAACGGTGTATCGGAGAGACGGAACCGAACCCTATTGGATATGGTACGGTCCATGATGAGTAACGCTGAGTTACCGCGATCATTCTGGGGGTATGCGCTAGAATCAGCCGCATACCTTTTGAACCGAGTTCCCACTAAGACTGTGCCTACCACACCATATGAGTTATGGAGTGGGAAGAAACCCTATCTTCAATATCTGAAGATCTGGGGATGTCCAGCTTTTGTCAAAAAGCAGCATGCGGACAAACTCGAGGCACGCTCAGTACTGTGCAAGTTTGTGGGATACCCTAAGAACACCATGGGGTATCTTTTCTACCACGCAGAGGAACAAAAAGTCCTTGTTTCTCGTAATGCCCACTTTCTAGAACACCAGTTCTTGGAAAAGGAAATTAGTGGGAGCGCAGTAGAACTGGAAGAAATTCCAGAACCACAGACTATTGCTGAAAGCTTAGTGGAACCAGAGGGTTCAAAAGAACAGGACATTCCTACGCCACTCCGTAGGAGTAGTAGGCAGTCTCATCCGCCCGAGAGATACTACGGTTTTCTCATAGACGGGGATAGAGAGGATTGCATCATAGATTATGATGAGCCTACTAGCTTCCAGCAGGCCGTTCAGAGCGTTGACTCGGTAAAATGGATGGATGCAATGCGGACCGAAATGGAGTCCATGTACACCAACAAGGTATGGACGTTGGACATTGCTCCAGACGGGTAAAACCCGTAGGATGCAAGTGGATCTTCAAAAGGAAGATTGGTGTAGATGGACAGGTTGAGACCTATAAAGCTAGACTGGTTGCAAAGGGTTTTCGTCAAAGACCTGGCTTGGACTATGACGAAACCTTTTCTCCAGTGGCTGTGCTGAAATCCATTCGGATCCTTCTTGCCATTGCTGCCTTCCACGATTATGAGATCTGGCAAATGGACGTAAAGACCGCTTTTCTAAATGGAAATTTAGAGGAGTGTGTCTATATGGACCAGCCAGAGGGTTTCATTCAGAGTGGGAGCAGCGGAAAGGTGTGCAAGTTGCTTAAGTCTATTTATGGACTAAAGCAGGCATCGCGGAGTTGGAACATCTGTTTTGATGAGACGGTCAAGGAATTTGGCTTTATCAAAAATCCAGATGAACCATGCATCTATAGTAGATTTGTAGCGAGAACTGTAGTATTCCTCGTTTTATATGTGGATGACATTCTCTTAATAGGAAATGACATTCCTATGCTACAATCTGTCAGGGGGTTCTTGTCACACAGGTTCTCCATGAAAGACCTGGGTGATGCTTCATACATCCTGGGGATCTGGATCCATCGTGATAGATCTAAGAGGATATTAGGACTTTCGCAGTCCAGGTACATCGACACCATACTGAAGAGATTCAGTATGGAAGATTCCAAGCGCGGCAACCTACCGGCTTGTCACGGGATCACCCTCTCTAAAGAGATGTCTCCCAAGACTGATTTGGAGAGGGATCGCATGTCTATTACACCCTACGCTTCTGCGGTAGACTCTATAATGTATGCGATGTTGTGTACCAGACCGGATGTAGCTTATGCACTGAGTGTGGTAAGCCGGTATCAGTCAAACCCTGGGGAGAAACACTGGATAGCGGTAAAGAACATTCTCAAGTACCTGAGAAGGACTAAGGAGATGTTCTTGGTGTATGGCGGAAAAGACCTCCAGATCGAGGCCTTTGCTGACTCCAGCTTCCAGAGTGACAAGGATGATTCCAATTCCATGTCGGGTTTTGTCTTTACCCTCAATGGAGGGGCGGTGTGTTGGAAGAGTTCCAAACAGGAAACCGTTGCAGACTCGACGATGGAAGCGGAATACATCGCTGCATCTGATGCCGCAAAAGAAGATGTCTGGATGAGGAAGTTCTTGAAAGAACTTCAGGTGGTTCCATCCATTGTTGATCCAATACCTCTGTATTGCGACAACAACGGGGCTATAGCTTTAGCGAAGGAACCCAGGTCCCATCAGAGATCCAGACACATCTTGAGGCGGTATCACCTGATCAGGGAGATCGTGGATCGCCAGGAGATCGAGATTCGGAGGGTTGCTTCAGAAGATAACACTGCAGATCCATTCACCAAGGCCTTGCCCCAGACTCAGTTCGAGCGGCTGATCGAGATGATAGGTCTTCGATACGCCAGTACATGGCCTTAGTGCAAGTGGGAGATTGTTAGTGTATATGCCCTAGAGGCCATTACTGTATCATACTAGTTTGTATATTACTTAATGGAAGCTTGGGATATTCACCTTGTATATACAATCTTGCTCAAAATAGTAGTATGCTACTTGGTTTATTTCTACTTCAATGTGTACATGTGTTTATTTTATTATATCACCTATACGCATTAGTGGAGCCCTTAGGATCTTTGCTTGATTACCAGCGTTGTGATGGAAGTCACACTAGTAGGGCTGGGTAATCTATAAGCACATCCTTATGCAGGTCCCTAGTCGCAGGATTATCGAGACAGGGCATCAATACTCCGGAGTAGACTAGCGCATGCGCTTCTCATCCCAGTGTGGGAGACGGTCTGTCCCACAGCCGTCAGTACGTCGTACTGGAGATAGTATGCGGGTGCTCGTTGGGTTACGAGTACAATGGACAGGACTCGTCGGGAACTGACTAGTTGGTATTATGCCTATCGTCAGTTATCAGTTCCCAGGTGACATGAGTACAGCTTAGTCCGCTGACTTGACACAGTCACTTCGCCTCGAGTGTGTTCCCACTGCACTTTGATTACTACCCTACCACGGCTCAAATGAGTCGTGCAAACGGGTGGTATTTGGGTACAGTGACGGTTAGACAGGATTCGTCTCTCCCGGTATTGGGGGTTGATATCGCGCTGTGTCTAGGAGATCCACTACACGAGTAGTCCCTGGCCAGGGCAATCGAGATATACTGGTAGGCTTCCAGTGTTATCTCAGGGTGTTTTGGGCTTCACTCCGACACGACTTGTACCGCTATTAGGGGACTGACGTTTACTGCCCCTAGGCCCGCCATGCGATGTATCAGACGAACAGACCGGACTGTACGAAGATTGTCACATTCAGGCTCAGTAGGAGTTCAGATGGGTTTCACCTCGTCAGTCTTCTTGTCGGTATCTACCTGGGGACCGTTACGCACAGCTAGTGCCGCTTGCGGTCTGTAGTTAAACCCACTGCCAGCGTAGTGTCGAGTATTTAGAGTCCCACACAGAAAGCATTTCGCCTTTAGGCAAAAGAGTAGAGGTCGCATGGTTTTGCGACAGGTCGCATGGTTTTGCGACAGGGTTCGGTCACATCCGTGCACTTGTGCACGTACAGTGTCCGGACAGTTAACACTAGCGGGCTTTGGTTTAAGCCGGATCCTAGTGTACGTATTGGGATTGGTTTTATCCAGTTTGTATTCGTGCTCCTCGGAACGCGGATGCGGGTGTGTATGCACAGTTGGCGGAGAGACAGAGGTAGAGGATTCTCATTAGGGTTGTTGACCGTTGACTGTTGACTATTGACTTTTTGCTCAACCCTAATGAGAATATGATATATGATTAACAATAATATTAATTAAGTATTGTTGTGACATGGTTGTTGAGGGGTTGACTTTGTTGACTTGTTGACTTTGTGGACCGGTTGACTAGGTTGGACTAGTTGACCATCATGATGACAATGGCTTTTCACTTGCTTATTCTCTTGTGCAATATGAGTGCATGAAATGATTTAGCCATTTTGACTTGAACCATTTTACACAATACTTGATTACTATTTTTGTGATGATGGTTTTAGATTATGAGAGCTTAGTGAGAAAAGTCTTTCTCATTCTTTCATTTTTCATTCTCTCTCTTGTTCTTGAGCTCTCATCTCCTTCCTCTTGCTCTCCCTCTCTTTTGTCTATGGTTCACTTGTCTCATGTGTTGAGAAATAAGAACCATAGAGTAAAATCCCAACACACTCTTCTCTACTCATTCTAGTTCATAAGGTTTAGCAAACCAAGTGAACTAGTTTCTTCAAAGACCGAAGAAGAAGCCAAAGGTAGAAGCTTTCAGGTGGATCTATCTTCGGCGCAAGGAGATGACGGAGTGAAGCCGATCCAGACAACCATCGAGGCTTGAAGACGAAGGAGTTCAAGAAAGAAAGGTATAACCCCCTAACCGAGTAGTTAACAACTCCTAGTTAGGTTGTTAGTTAGATGTTTAACAAAGATCCGGTTTTGAGTCCATGTTACCACCTCTAAGAAAACTGTTTTTCGTCAAATTCCGCTTGCCCGAAAGTACCGGGAGAGGTAGCGTGGAATTACAAAAACTAGCCCCAAAAAGGGTACAACAATAAAGATAAATAAAGCATTCCCAAACGGGAGCAAATACACGTCCAAAGGCGGAAAACAAACACCACCACAAATATACGACGCCGTAGCGAAGAAATAAAGATAATAGAAAGGAAAATGTATAAAAGGCAACAAATCCACAATAATATACAATAACGCCCTCACCAAGTCTCTAAGTCAACAACATAATAGTAGATGGAGAGTACAAGATACAACGAATATACAATACAAAATACAGATAACCACCAAAGCCCACCTAAGCAAAATAGCACACTGTGAGCTGATGCGGTATCTGTATCAAAAGATGATAGATGAATAGCTGAATAGTCTGCCTCGACTACTCTGAGGAACAACCTGTAACACCTGTGGCACAACGGGGGTGAGTTGCCAACTCGTGAATAGTAGATAACATATGCAGGTAATCGCAGGAATGTACGTACAACATGAATCTAAGATATGCGATTACAGTAATAACATGTCATGTAAATGTCGAATAATGGAAAGTACACTAGCAGGTACAATCAATATGTGAAGCAATAATAACATGACAATAGTATGCAATAACTATGCAATAGGGATATGAGAATGCAAATATGCAGCTATCATGAAGGGTACACTAACAGGTACTCCTAATACATGGAACAGTGCATAAGTGAAAAGGTATGAGGTATGGAGTGAAATATGTCCTCCCACGGAATCCTGTCATCGTGGTAGGATCACAATCCATCAAGACACTCAAATCCCAATTCCTCAAATCAACCCCCACGTTGGGCTCTCACATCATATAAGTCTCACATCTCCTCAATGTACAATATCGAGTAATCTTCTTTATCCCGAATATACAATTCAGTA
This sequence comes from Agapanthus africanus, assembly GCA_030015575.1. NCBI lineage: Eukaryota > Viridiplantae > Streptophyta > Magnoliopsida > Asparagales > Amaryllidaceae > Agapanthus > Agapanthus africanus. The sequence continues at coordinate 717,868,843 of JASDDO010000019.1, read as the reverse complement.
ATCCCATATGTATGTCCAATCTCAATGAATCACCTGATATCCCAAGTCAGAATCTCAAGTAAGATTCTAGCATCCTAAATATATATATATATATATATATATATATATATATATATATGCAGAAATAAATATGATAGGGTCAATACACATATATTAGCATCCCATTCCACTAATATTGGTGTAAGGGTATATATAACAACGGCTAAATCCCCTGTTATATATACAAAGGTGTTTAAAAGAAATATCATGAAACAATGTGCCAAGCATCGACACAGAAATCCTGATAGGTACGTATCATACGCTGTCCCGAAAGCACGAGTGCCTAGCTCTGACCCTCGTCTTTCGACGTATGCATACGTACATGACTCCCAACGGTATCTCCATGATCCCCGCCGGGTCATTAGTACTGTCACCGGTAGGTACTCGCCCGCCTCCAGGCTCAATCGGCAAAATCCATCGATCTTCTTACCGAGGGGAACCATACCGGGCCCCACTATATACCCTCATACGGCAACCACACCTCGTATGGAGTATATAATCAGAACCGATAAATCTCATGGTGGCTGCGCAAATATCATATCAAGGAAACCGGGTTTTTCAATGTATGCATAATTTCATGAACTCCCGCGGTTCCCAAATCTAGAAATCATCATGTGAAATCCAAATAAAAGTGCGCAAATCCAGGAATAAATATATGCGATATATCTGAAATGTGAGCATATAAATGAGAATATGTAGCTGAAACCAGACGTATGCGAAACCAATAAGGTATAGTTAAGTAACATCAGTAAAGGTAAATATGTAACTGCAACTGAATATGTGTGTAATATACAGGTGTCGCAATGTATAGGTATCTACCTATAAGAACTAATGTCGTATACCCCCATGGGTATAAGTAGAATATGCAAGATACCCCCTTGGTATAAATAAAACATGAGCAAGGTATACCTGAAGTTGTATCGTAAGGTGTATATGTACCTATCACTAATGGTATGATACACTATAGGTATACCGATAAGCTAGATGTCATGTGTGATAAGCAATATAGTATCTATAATGGTTGGTATGTGACATGGCAATTATTGACGGTGTGTGTGTAGCATACAATCCGTGCTCGTGCAACATGAACCATCAATAATATGTGCAGTGCCCTACGGCTACTAGTCACAGTACAACTATATCTAAGAAATTAGGGTAAAGGCGCAATTCTAACAATGACGTAGAATATGCGACAAGTATTTGAAATCCTAGCCCAGACGCATAACGCCATGCGGGCGATTCCCTTATAGATGTTAAATCTACTCACCTACGCTCCACGCTAGGTGAAACCTACAACCTGTTTCCCCTTTGCAGCAGTGTTCGTAGTCCCCGCCTGCGAACCTGCAACAGTAAAAATACAACAAATATATATTAATAATAACTTAAAATACTCACAATCTACACGGACCAATACGACACACAACGGACCTTCAAGGATTCGTATTGTGGCTAACACGTATAGCTACACTACGAAACCAACTAGCGCAACAGCAACACGTAACACGCAACGTATCGGATAACGTATCGCACGAAACGAAACACAAGAAATAGGCAAAATGATCCCAGATATTTCTGTGCAAACCAATTGTAAAAATTGCAAGTACCATGAGCCTACACATAACCACAGAGACCCCCTGCACCAAAACCTCAACCCTAATTCTCCAGTCTGGCCGCAAATTGTGGCCAGATTCAATAAATCTGCGGCCATGACGAGGTGAAATTGGCTCGAATTTGGTGGGTAGGTTCTATATCTCTATACTAGGTTACTGCCCAGTCAATTTTTGCAACACACTTTTAGTTTCACAGCAGATCATCCGAGACCATAAAACGACACTAAAAAAATACGGTTTTATCCGAAACGATACGATACGCGACAAAAACAGCAACTTAAAGCTAAGCTAGACAAAAATAACTTAAACAATAGCAAAGAAACATTACCTAATCAAAAGAAGCCAAAGATCCAAGCTGTGAGCACTCCAAGGCATCCATGAGGGAAAATGTGAAGAAAATTGTGATTTTTGTGAACTTTTGATGAATTGTGATGGAGTTGTGAAGAGGGAAGAGGAAGTGTTCAGAATTTTGAGAGAGAGAATGAGATAAAGAAAATGAGGAAGAGAGAGGGAGGTGAGTGTAGGGAGAATGAGAGAGTGAGTTTATCATGCATTAATTACACACCATACCTCTTCATTAATGCACCATGCTCACACAAAATAATATATCTCTCTTTCTCACTCAAAGCACAAAAGGAAAATGGTTAAGGAAAAGATTAGGATAAACAAAGGGTTAAGATTAAGGTTAATGGTCATGGTTGCTAAGACCAAAATTAGCACAAACAAACCCTCACTTTTACGTGCACACGTGCATGCATGCTTTTAACAAATAATAATAAATTATTAATTAAATTTTATAAAATGTGAGGAATCCAAATTGGTAAACTTTTTACAGTAAACCCACATTAACGTCTAAACGAATACTAACCGAAATCTAAGGCGTTACAAATGGGTTCTTATTTTGAGGGTAGGTTCTAGGTCACTACACTAGGTCACTGTGATGAGAACTTTTCCAACAAATACCTGGTTTGATAGCAGATCATTCGAGACCCAAATCTACACTAAAAATACGATATTTACCCAAAACTAAACTTTACGCATTCTAAACTGAAACTAACAAGCTACGCAACACTAAAATGGCTAGCTTAATAGAAAGAGATCTATACCTATCCACAAGAATTCAAAGATCCTAGCTTTCCAAGCTCTAAGGCATCCAAGAGGCAAATCAAAGCAAAAGAATTAATTTTGGTGAGATTTTGTGAAGTTTGTGATGGATTAGCGAAGGGATTAGCAAGTGTTCAGTTGAGAGTTGAGGGAGATGAGGTCTAATGAAAAGATATAGAGAAAATGAGAGAGTGTGAGGATAAAGAGAGAGGGAGGTGAGTGTAGGGTGAGAGTGAGGTGAGTGTACCCTTTGCATTAACTTCACATTAATGCAACCATTAATGCCCACCATTAGTCATCTTGCCACCTTCTCATCAAACAAAAACCAAAAGAAATATCTTTCTCAAAATATCAAGAGGTTTAATCAAAGCAAAGGATTAGGATTAGGGTTAAGTGTCATGGTTGCTAAAACTAGATTAACACAAACAAACCCTCAAATTAACATGCACACGTGCGTGCAAGCCCATAACAAATAATATTAATATAATACTTAAATGTTATAAAATGTGAGGAACCCGAATTGGTAAACTTTTTACAGTAAACCCGCATTACCGTTTAATTAACACTAATCGAAAACCAAAGGTGTTACAATCTCCCCCCTTATAGAAATTCGTCCCCAAATTTAAAATTCTCACTAAGCATACCTTCCAAGAGATGAGTACAAAACTCCCAAATCTCGCTCGCAGCCTCTCAAGTGATCACCTCACTATACAGCTACGCCAAAGAAACCTCTACAGATGGCAAGACCCTTGACCGAAGTTTCTCCACCTGCCGATCCACTAACACAATCGGCCCTTGGTGAACGAAAAGATAGCGTCAAAGCTAAATGGTCTGGTATTGAATCATGTGAGAAAGGTCATGAAGGTATTTGCGAAGTATCAACACAAGGAATACGGGGTGAATACTCAATAATCTGGGCGGAAGTGCCAAATTATAGGCAACGGAACTAACTCGCTTTAAGGATCTCAAAAGGACCTACACTCTGTGACCAAGCTTCCCAAAAACTCAACATGTCACTCAATCGGAAAAATCCATAAGAATACATGATCTCCCACTGCGACTCAAGTCTGCGACCACCACGGTCGGCATAAAACTTCTGTCTGTACTGGGCTACTCTCATCCTGACCTAAATCAACTGGATCGTCTCCGAAGTCTCATGACTAGCTGGGTTCTAAAATCCTACTCACGCAGAGTCAGAAAAATAGACTGGCGATCGAAACCACCTAACAACAAGCCTACAGGTTGCCAATTGGAACGTCTCCTGATAACAGCTATCGAAGGAGAACCCTAACAATAGCAAGTGATGATCCCTACAGCCAACAAACAGCTAATACGTACGCACAAGCATAACCTCCAGAGTCTGTATAGTCCGCTCTGTCTAACCATCGTCCAACGGATGGAAAGCGGAGCTAAAGCTCAACCAGTAACCAATACTTCCTGAAACTTCTGCCAAGAACAGCAAGCGAACATGGTGCCTCCATTGGATACAACACATGAAGGAACTCCATGCAAACGCACAAACTTAACGAATAACAACTAAGCAAACTGAGCATAACTGTCACGCCACGCTTCCCGGTGTATGGCGAAGGAGACGCGACGAGGTCCGCTACGTATGTACTCAGAAGTACATACGCTAAGCGTATCTAAGCAATATAAAAGTAAATCACAAGAGACAAGAGATATAGAAATAACAGCAACTTTATTAATAACATTCTTTTGTACAATGCATGAAAAGTAAATACAACTGAAATGAAAAAGCGATGCCTAAACAGTGGCATAACATAGTGATTAAAATACTGAATATAACAAGGTACAATATCTAGAGCTCAGGGTCTTCATGAAACTGCTCCAATTCTTCACCGGTGGGCTCGATCTCAGCTGGGTCCAAAACACCTGACGACATTCAAAGAAGAAAGAAATAGAATGTCGTCAGCGAACAGGTCGCTCGGTAAGTCCTAAAGAATAAGGAAGAATTAGAAAGACAGAATAAGAGTATTTTCTAAAGTATTATGTTGTAGAATATTATGGAATATTGTGTTAACGCTGTTGTTTGCAGCTTGGTACAGAAGGATGCCAGTGTATACGAGAGGGGTCTCTATATGCTAGAGACCAGGGCAAACGGAATGTACAAGGAACCGTTAAGCTACCGTACAACAGCAACGGAATACGGTTAGGTGTCTTAATCTGACCATCTCGTGCCACCTTTAACACCTTCCGTACCAATCTACCCCTTAAACCCCGTAGTGTTTTGACAGTATTGTTGTATTGTATTGTGTAAGTTGAAATGACTGACCAAAACCATGATATTAGTAAACATGTTGTAACTGCATAATCAGGTAAATGGAATAACGGAATAATTGGTGTATATCCATGGTATGATTCAGTCAAGTTGTATATATTGTTAACTTGATTCTGGGATTCATGTCTTCATATTGAGTTGGAATATTAAAGAATACAGATTGACTTGAATCATATTCAAGTCAGAAATAATCTGACTCAAACCCGAGTCAGACTAAAAAAAATGTAATTTGAAGTTCTATAATTGTTAGGGTCCTTATTGTAATTTATAAAACTTGAGGGGGTTTTATGTAAAAATATTTTTATAGTTTTCAAGATACACCTCAAGTATTTATTATTCGTCTTTATTGTTATAATGAGTGTAAATTTTATTTGTGTTATTTCTAGTGATAATATCCTAATTACATAAATAAAGGTATTAATTTATAATATTCATTTATTTGAAATTCATGGTATTTTAATGTAACTTTTAATGTTGTAATTTTTTTAGGAAAAGTGAAAACTTTATCTTATAATAACATAGGTGTTTAAATGATAAATATACATATGTTTATACAAGAATAATTTTAAATAAATATTTTATTTTCCAAAAATCTCATTTTTCATAAATGTCATATTCTAAACCTTTCGAGCCCGAATGCTCCTTACAGAGGTCTGAATCTCGCACTACTAAGCCCGAGGGTGCACGATAAACCATACAATCCCTAACGAGTTCCCCAAAGGTTGGTTGTAGTGGCGCTTTGCAAAGATTTAATAAATACTAATTATTTCGAAAACGGTTTAATAAAAATAAGGTATTTATTTGTAAAAGGGTGTAAATTTCCGTATTTTAGATTCTAGGGTTTCCTAAGCCAACTAACCTATTTCTAAATGGTCTAAACGATAAGTCATTAAAAGCCTCAAATCGCTTCTTCACTGCCAATTGCGGCCAGGTAAGTGCCAGGTAAGTGGGAGGCTCTCCACTACAAGTAGTGGCCCTAATTAAGTAACCACCTGCCTTAGTCATACTTGCCTAGACACCACAAGTCAGGTTTAGATAAATGATCGATGTCCATGACATATCGTATTTTCCTATTAAAAGATTTTGTTTCAAAATTGTATATAACTTAGAACTTTTAGAAAGGTTTATAAAGAAAAATGTATTTTAATGTAAAGTCTTGTATTATCGTATTCTAAGTTTTGATGATATCAATTAGGGTTGTATTTGCGTGTGTGTGGAGGTAGGTCATTACCTCGTGATCTATTTTAAGGTATAGAAAAGTTTAGGGGCTAAATGTGAAAACTAAACATTATGGTATTTAAGTGCGAAAAATACGGTATTTTGCAAAAGTTATCATTTCATGTGAGAAACTTTATCCAAATTGAGTTTTAAGTTATTAGTAGTCAACATGAATATGTTTAAGCATTATGGAATTTGTGACAAGTGAGTTTTGATAGAAAACCGAATCGGAAATCGGTTTGTTCCGATTTCCGTCGGGTTTTAAAAAGTCATATTATTATGAAGGAAAAGAAAGGTAGAAAAGGGGACTTACGGGTTTGGACAACGCTAGAGAGTGCTAGGAATGTAGTGGGTTGTCGGTGCATCGAAACGTCGTGAAGAGTCCTAGTACGATCGCCGGGATTCACCTTCGATTTCGGCAGCGCTTCGCCTTTCGCTCTTTTTCTAACGTACCGAGTTCTCTTGAAATTTTTAGAGAGTGGACTTAGGAATGTAGGGTGAGAGAGTAGAGGGTATGGGGGTTTATATAGTGTTAGGCTAGGGTTAGGGTTTTAGTAAAAAAAAATATATAAAAATATATAAAAACATTAAAAGTCATTAAATTTTTGGAGTAAAAGGGATTTATTGTGCATTCGGTAACCGATCTAGGAATTTAGTGTATGCCGGGGGGTTGACTACGTCAAGAGGGAACTTTTTCCTTCAGGTGACTCGGCGGTCCGGCCGAGTCCGGCCGGCGGCGCCGGCCCGAGTCGGCCGGTGCCGAGTCAAGGCGCCGAAAGTTGGGGTTTTTCCTGAGGGGATTTATGGCATATCTAACTTTTTGTCTTCAGTTCAAGTTTTGTGAGTTATGGCTGTTTGACTGTTGACTTTCCAAAAAATTTAAAACAAAATAATATAAAAATAATGTAGGGCATGGGATTTGAACTCTGGTGGCTTGGTTCAGCAGTGCAAGGTATTACCAATGAGCTACAAGCTCTTTCTTGTCATTATGGAGTGAAATAAATACTTAAAGAGATATCAGCTGCTATAAATACTTTGAGTATTCATTGAATTTAAATCAATTCTTTGTATATTAAAAATGGAGTTGTTACAGTCTACCCTCCTTATGGAAATTTCTTCCTCGAAATTTACAACTTTTATTTGAGGACTAGTTTACAAAGAGGTGTGGATATCTAGTACGCATTTCATCCTCCCTTTCCCAAGTGGACTCTCCTGGAGTGTCTTTCCTCCACATCATTCGAACCAAGTTAGCTTCCTTGTTCCAAAGTGTCTTCACTTTCCTGTCCAGGATTTCCACAGGCTGTTGCTCATAAGACAAATCGGGCTGTATAGTGAGCTCGGAATGATCGAGAACATGGCTGGGGTCACTCACATACTTTCTGAGTTGGGATATGTGGAACACATTATGCACTCCATCCAATGAGGGTGGTAGCGCTAAACGGTATGCCACTTCACCGACTCGTTCGAGTATGTCGAACGGTCCAATGTATCTCGGAATTAGCTTACCCCGTCTTCCAAATCGGATCACTCCGCGGTTCGGAGATATCTTCAGGAATACGTGATCTCCTGGCTGGAACTCCAGGTGTCGTCTCTTTGCATCAGCCCAGTGCTTCTGTCGATCTTGGGCTATGCGCATCCTTTCCTTGATAGTACGGACCACATCAACAGTCGCTACTATCATCTCCGGTCCAAGAAGTTCCCTATCTCCGATGTCGTCCCAACTTAATGGCGAACGACAGTTCCTTCCATACAGTGCTGCAAAAGGTGTCATCCCTATGCATGCTTGGTAGCTGTTGTTGTACGAAAACTCTACAAGATGTAGGTGATCTTCCCAAGATCCCTTGAAGTCTAGCATACACACTCTAAGCATATCCTCCAAGATCTGAATAGTTCGTTCCTACTGACCATCTGTTTGTGGATGATAAGCCGTGCTGAAGTTCAGACTTGTTCCCAAGCTTGCTTGCGGACTCTGCCAAAATTGCGATCGAAACCTGGTGTCACGATCAGAGACAATGCAGACCGGTACTCTATGGAGTCTCACAATTTCCTGTATGAGTTCATGGGTATCAGAGATAGTACATTATGAAGGGTTTTAAATCTAAATTAGATTATTACCTCCATGTACTTCTTTGCTAGTGTCTCAGTTGATTTGCCAACTCGAAATGGGATGAAGTGAGCCGACTTTGTGAGTCGATCCACAATGACCCATATGGCATCGTTACCTTTTGTGCTGCGAGGAAGAGCAGTCACAAAGTCCATCGTGATGTGCTGCCACTTCCATTCTGGGATTGGTAACGGTTGAAGTAATCCAGCAGTCCTGTAATGTTCAGCCTTTACTTGCTGACACACCAAGCATTTTGCAACGCTTCTGGCTACTTCACGCTTCATTCCATGCCATCAATAATTCTGACGTAGATCTTTGTACATTTTGGTACCTCCAGGATGTACTGAGTAGGGAGAGCTGTGAGCTTCTTTCATTAACTCTTCCCGAACAGGACCTTTTGGTACACACAATCTGCTGCCATAACTCAAAGATCCGTCTTCATGGGTGATGAAGTCTGTTCTGAGTCCATTCTCCACTTGTTCTCTGATCTTTTGCAACTTAGCATCGCTGGCTTGAGCTGCTTTGATTTTATTGACAATGGTTGATTGAACTTGTAAATTCATCAAACTTGAAGCATTACCTGGCATGACTACTTCAATCTTCATCTGATGCAAGTCTTGTTGAAGCTTCCACTGAGCGGTGAGATTCATTGCTAATGGTTGGCGACTAAGAACATCAGGTACTACATTCACCTTCCCTGGGTGATATTGCAAGTTGATGTCAAAGTCCGCCATGAGTTCTAACCATCTTCTCTGCCGCATATTCAACTCCTTCTGAATAAACACGTACTTCAGGCTCTTATGATCTGTGTAGATGTTCACTCGTTCACCAAGTAGATAATGACGCCAAATCTTGAGAGCAAAGATGACGGCTGCCAACTCCAGATCATGCGTCGGATAATTGCGCTCATGAATCTTCAGTTGTCTTGAAGCATAAGCCACAACCTTACTGTGCTGATGTAGAACACATCCTAGTCTCTTACCGGATGCATCGCAATGCACTTCGAATCCTCCAGATTGATCCGGTATGACGAGAATAGGTGCTGATGTCAACCTTGATTTGAGTTCTACGAAAGCTTGTTCGCATGCTTCTGACCACACAAATTCTTCATCTTTACGTGTGAGCTTGGTCAGGGGCGTTGCTATCCTCGAAAAGCCTTCAATAAACCTTCTGTAATATCCAGCTAAACCCAAGAAACTTCGAATATCCTTCACTGACTTTGGTGTAGGCCATTCGCTAACTGCCGAAACTTTCGCTGGATCTACAGAGATTCCTTCTCCTGATACGATATGTCCAAGAAAACCAATTTGGTTTAGCCAAAACTCGCACTTGCTGTACTTGGTATAAAACTGATGTTGTCGAAGAGTTTCTAGGACAATTCGTTGATGTTCTGCATGTTCTTTCCGACTCTTAGAATACACCAGGATGTCGTCGATGAAGATGACAACAAACCTATCTAAGTACTCCCGGAAAACTTGATTCATAAGGTTCATGAATATTGCAGGTGTGTTGGTCACTCCAAATGGCATTACTAGAAATTCGTAATGTCCATAGCGAGTTCTGAAAGCTGTTTTGTGAATATCAGCTTCCTTGACCTTCACTTGATGATAACCTGAACGAAGATCCAATTTAGAGAAAACACAAGATCCACTTAGCTGATCGAATAGATCATCGATGCGCGGGAGTGGATACTTGTTCTTTATAGTGACTTCGTTCAAGGCTCTGTAATCGATGCACATTCTGTATGAACCTTCCTTCTTCTTCACAAGTAATACAGGTGATCCCCAACTTGAAGTGCTGGAACGAATTCATCCTTTCGCCAGTAATTTATCCAACTGTGTTCGGACTTCCTTCAAACCTTCCGGACTTAAACGATAGGGTGCTTTGATCACCGGTTGTGCTCCTGGTACTAAATCAATACTGAATTCAAGAGCTCGATCGGGAGGCAAACCTGATATATCGTCAGGAAATACATCGTCGAACTCTCGAACCACATCTGGTCTTGCTTCTTCCTCTGCTTGAGCTGCTGCAACTACTGCTTCTCTTGGCTTCGCTTTGTAGGTACTTGGCTCCAGTGTACGGTCTCCGCTTTTAAAAATAGAAGACCGGATGGTCTGGGATCTCGAATACTACCCTCCTTTGACGACAGTCTATGGTAGCATAAAAAGTTCCAAGTCAATCCATTCCTAGAACCACATCGTAGTTCAATATGTCCAGCACTTTGAAGTCAGCATAAAACTCTCGACTGCAGACGACGACTGGACACATGCTGTATCCCATAGTTGTCTTTAGAACGCCATTTCCGGAACTGACATTCCAGCTGGATACAAGCGGTGAGACTGGAATCGCATGGGTTCGAACAAACCGTTGCGACATAAAACAGTGTGATGCTCCAGTATCGAACAGTGCAAGTGCGGGGATTGAGGATACTAAGATTGTACCTAAGGTATGTGGGATTTGTTTTAGGTATAGGAAATATGTAACTAAGTAGCAGGATAGAAAAGCAAAGTTTGAAAAGAAAAGTTTACCAGTGATGAATTGGTCAGTGGCCTCAGCTTCTTCCACGGACATCGTGAAAGCCTGGCGCCTTGGTACATTCCTCCTGGCCTGAGAAGAATTCCTCGGAACGTTCCTTTGAGCTTGATGGAACTGACGAGGAGGTGGTGCAGCTTGTGGTCCTCTGGGTGGTGCAGGTCTGGGAGCAGGTGCCTGAAGAGCTGGTCTCTGCGGATAAGTAATTGCTGGCCTGGGTGCAGCAACTGGGTTCTGTCTTTGGGGACAAAACCCAATATCGTGAGTAGCTGAGCCGCAGACTAAGCAAAGGCGATTGGCTCGACGGCAGTCCTTCATCATATGTCCAGTTCTCTTGCAGTAGGTGCAAAAGGCTGGGCTGGAACGATGGGTTGGTACTCCGGGTCGCCTTGGCACGAAAGGTGGCCTGGACGAGGCTCCACCTGCCATCTGATTGACAGGGCGCTTGACTCCTGCAGACTGAGGTCTGCCCCTTGCTTTTATCACCGCCTCATAACTGCGGGCAGCTTCTAGAGCATTCTCATGAGTCAAAAACTTTCCCGTGGCTAGAGCAGCCTGAATCTCCATGTCCAGTCCTTGTTGAAAGCGACGGGCTCTGATATCGTCCGTCGATATCAAGTGTGCCGCGAATCTGTTTAAAGATTGTGTTAGCTGTGTGGTATGTGAAAAAAAAATTGAACTATTGTGACATATCTTACCGGCTTAATATGGTGAATTCAGCGTCGTATTCATCTACTGATTTTTCCCACATTGAACCCTGTTGTAGATGAATGAACTGCTGCTCCATTGCAAACCTGGCAGTCACAGGGAAATATTTCGCGTCGAACTTCTCGCGAAAAGTCTTCCATTCAATCGGCTGTACCAGACGGCTTTCTTCCGCCTTCCACCAGTTGCGAGCATTATCCGTGAGCTGTAGTTTTGCTACACGGACCTAAGCGATGTCTGGCACTTGAGCTGCTGCTAGATCGTCTTCGATGATTTGTGCCCATTCTTCAACTTCAAGAGGGCTTCCTTTTTCAGAGAACTGTTTGGGATGTAAAGCCCTGAATTGCTTTACTCCCGGTGCGTCGGTCTCAGGACGGTTCAGCAGTTGTTGATGTCCCTTAAGAAGGCTGCAAATCGCCTGAAGTAGCACTGTTTGCTCGGTGGGTGGTGCAGGAACAGCTGGTGCGAGAGGTAGTGCTGGAGGTGTGTTGTTGACATTGGTGCTGGTGTTGTTCAGGGAATTCATAACCTTGAAGAAAAATTTGGGTTAGGACAGATTCAAGTACATGAAAAGATAAGATTCAAGGAATAGAAATTTGTAAGATTCAAGAAACATGAATTGTAAAGAATGTTTTAGTTGCCGATTCTTGTGTTATATTGCTTAGGTTGTTCACGCAGACCAGAACTGCATGACAGGGATTCATACAGCTCTGACCTGCATGGGCCACCAACAAAACCTGTCACGCCCCGCTTCCCAGTGTACGGCGAAGGAGACGCGACGAGGTCCGCTACGTATGTACTCAGAAGTACATACGCTAAGCGTATCTAAGCAATATAAAAGTAAATCACAAGAGACAAGAGATATAGAAATAACAACAACTTTATTAATAACATTCTATTGTACAATGCATGAAAAGTAAATACAACTGAAATGAAAAAGCGACGCCTAAACAGTGGCATAACATGGTGATGAAAATACTGAATAGAACAAGGTACAATATCTAGAGCTCGGGGTCTTCGTGAAACTGCTCCAAGTCTTCACCGGTGGGCTCGATCTCAGCTGGGTCCAAAACACCTGACGACATTCAAAGAAGAAAGAAATTGAATGTCGTCAGCGAACAGGTCTGTCGGTAAGTCCCAAAGAATAAGAAAGAATTAGAAAGACAGAATAAGAGTATTTTCTAAAGTATTATGTTGTAGAATATTATGGAATATTGTGTTAACGCTGTTGTTTGTAGCTTGGTACAGAAGGATGCCAGTGTATACGAGAGGGGTCTCTATATGCTAGAGATCAGGGCAAACGGAATGTACAAGGAACCGTTAAGCCACGGTACAACAGCAACAGAATACGGTTAGGTGTCTTAATCTGACCATCTCGTGCCACCTTTAACACTTTCCGTACCAATCTACCCCTTAAACCCCGTAGTGTTTTGACAGTATTGTTGTATTGTATTGTGTAAGTTGTAATGACTGACCAAAACCATGATATCAGTAAACATGTTGTAAATGCATAATCAGGTAATGGAATAACGGAATAATGGATGTATATCCATGGTTTGATTCAGTCAAGTTGTATATATTGTTAACTTGATTCTGGGATTCACGTCTTCATATTGAGTTGGAATATTAAAGAATACATATTGACTTGAATCATATTCGAGTCAGAAATAATCTGACTCAAACCCGAGTCAGACTAAAAGAAATGTAATTTGAAGTTCTATAATTGTTAGGGTCCTTATTGTAATTTATAAAACTTGAGGGGGTTTTATGTAAAAATACTTTTGTATAGTTTTCAAGATACACCTCAAGTATTTATTATTCATCTTTATTGTTATAAAGAGTGTAAATTTTATTTGTGTTATTTCTAGTAATAATATCATAATTACATAAATAAAGGTATTAATTTATAATATTGATTTATTTGAAATTCATGGTATTTTAATGTAACTTTTAATCTTGTAATTTTTTTTAGGAAAAGTGAAAACTTTATCTTATAATAACATAGGTGTTTAAATGATAAATATACATATCTTTATACAAGAATAATTTTAAATAAATATTTTATTTTCCAAAAATCTCATTTTTCATAAATGTCGTATTCTAAACCTTTCGAGACCGAATGCTCCTTGCGGAGGTCTGAATCTCGCACTACTAAGCCCGAGGGTGCACGATAAACCGTACAATCCCTAACGAGTTTCTCAAAGGTGGGTTGTAGTGGCGCTTTGCAAAGATTTAATAAATACTAATCATTTAGAAAACGGTTTTATAAAAATAATGTATTTATTTGTAAAAGGGTGTAAATTTCCGTATTTTAGATTCTAGGGTTTCCTAAGCCAACTAACCTATTTCTAAATGGTCTAAACGATAAGTCATTAGAAGCCTCAAATCGCCTCTTCACCGCCAATTGCGGCCAGGTAAGTGCCAGGTAAGTGGGAGTCTCTCCACTACAAGTAGTGGCCCAAATTAAGTAACCACTTGCCTTAGTCACACTTGCCTAGACACCACAAAGTCAGGTTTAGATAAACGATCGATGTCCATGACATATCGTAATTTCCTATTAAAAGATTTTGTTTCAAAATTGTATACAACTTAGAACTTTTAGAAAGGTTTATAAAGAAAAAGGTATTTTAATGTAAAGTCTTGTATTATCGTATTCTAAGTTTTGAAGATATCAATTAGGGTTGTATTTGCGTGTGTGTGGAGGTAGGTCATTACCTCGTGATCTATTTTAAGGTATATCAAAGTTTAGGGGCTAAATGTGAAAACTAAACATTATGGTATTTAAGTGCGAAAAATACGGTATTTTGTAAAAGTTATAATTTCATGTGAGAAACTTTACCCAAATTGATTTTTAAGTGATTAGTATTCAACATGAATATATTTAAGCATTATGAAATTTGTGACAAGTGAGTTTTGATAGAAAACCGAATCGGAAATCGGTTTGTTCCGATTTCCGTCGGGTTTTAAAAAGTCGTATTATTATGAAGGAAAAGAAAGGTAGAAAAGGGGAATTACGGGTTTGGACAACGCTAGAGAGTGCTAGGAATGTAGTGGGTTGTCGGTGCGTCGAAACGTCGTGAAGAGTCCTAGTACGATCGCCGGGATTCACCGTCGATTTCGGCAGCGCTTCGCCTTTCGCTCTTTTTCTAACGTACCGAGTTCTCTTGAAATTTTTATAGAGTGGAGTTAGGAATGTAGGGTGAGAGAGTAGAGGGTATGGGGGTTTATATAGGGTTAGGATAGGGTTAGGGTTTTAGTAAAAAAATATATAAATTTTTTTATAAAAACATTAAAAATCATAAAATGTTTGAAGTAAAAGGGATTTATTGTGCATTCGGTAACCGATCTAGGAAATTAGTGTATGCAGGGGGGTTGACTACATCAAGAGGGAACGTTTTCCTTCAGGTGACTCGGCGGTCCGGCCGAGTTCGGCCGGCGGCGCCGGCCCTAGTCGGCCGGTCCACCGGCCGAGTCAAGGCGTCGAAAGTTGGGGTTTTTCGTGGGGGGATTTATGGCATATCTAACTTTTTGTCTTCAGTTCAAGTTTTGTGAGTTATGGCTGTTTGACTGTTGACTTTCCAAAAAATTTAAAACAAAATATTATAAAAATAATGTGTGGCATGGGATTTGAACTCTGGTGGCTTGGTTCAGCAGTGCAAGGTATTACCAATAAGCTACAAGCTCCTTCTTGTCATTATGGAGTGAAATAAATACTTAAAGAGATATCAGCTGCAATAAATACTCCAAGTATACATTGAATTTAAATCAATTCTTTGTACATTAAAAATGGAGTTGTTACAATAACCGGACAACAAACACCCGAATAGAGACACACCCTGTCTAGACCTGGGTAGACACCACAACGAAATTCATGGAGATCTGCTCCTATTCCCACTCCGGAACGGTTAAAAGGTTGCAACTCTCCAGCCGGTCTCAGATGCTCAACCTTAGCCACAACAAGACAGACACCTCGAAACGAAATCCGAAACTTCACTCTTCATCCCTGTCCACCCGTTACTATCTCACAAGTCACGCTAGCAATTGGTGGAACTCGGACAAACACAGAAAGCTGACTGATGTGCCTGCTCTAGAATTTCGCGTCTCTACCCATCAGTATCAGGTACACACAACGCGTCCCTAAATGTAGCACACCCTGGTCACAAATCAAGGACTCCGAATCTTTACCCTGCCGAACATGCTCTAGAATTTCAGACAAACGAGCATTGGCGGGCTGTGCCTCGCGAAAGCGATTAAGGAAAAGTGGTCGGGCGCGGACATGAGCAAGACAGTTAATACATTCACATATTGAAGTAGAAACAAACCAAGTGGCATACTACCATTTTAAGCAAGACTTTTAATACAACTTCGAATATCCTTCACTGACTTTAGTGTAGGCCATTCGCTAACTGCCGAAACTTTCGCTGGATTTACAGAGATTCCTTCTCCTGATACGATATGTCCAAGAAAACCAATTTGATTTAGCCAAAACTCGCACTTGCTGTACTTGGCATAAAGCTGATGTTGTCGAAGAGTTTCTAGGACAATTCATTGATGTTCTGCATGTTCTTTCCGACTCTTAGAATACACCAGGATGTCGTCGATGAAGATGACAACAAACCTATCTAAGTACTCCCGGAAAACTTGATTCATAAGGTTCATGAATATTGCAGGTGTATTGGTCACTCCAAATGGCATTACTAGAAATTCGTAATGTCCATAGCGAGTTCTGAAAGCTGTTTTGTGAATATCAGCTTCCTTGACCTTCACTTGATGATAACCTGAACGATGATCCAATTTAGAGAAAACACAAGATCCACTTAGCTGATCAAATAGATCATCGATGCGCAGGAGTGGATACTTGTTCTTTATAGTGACTTCGTTCAAGGCTCTGTAATCGATGCACATTCTGTATGAACCTTCCTTCTTCTTCACAAGTAATACAGGTGATCCCTAACTTGAAGTGCTGGGACGAATCCATCCTTTCGCCAGTAATTCATTCAACTGTGTTCGGACTTCCTTCAAACCTTCCGGACTTAAACGATAGGGTGCTTTGATCACCGGTTGTGCTCCTGGTACTAAATCAATACTGAATTCAAGAGCTCGATCGGGAGGCAAACCTGATATATCGTCAGGAAATACATCGTCGAACTCTCGAACCACATCTGGTCTTGATTCTTCCTCTGCTTGAGCTGCTTCAACTACTGCTTCTCTTGGCTTCGCTTTGTAGGTACTTGGCTCCAGTGTACGGTCTCCTCTTTTAAAAATAGAAGACCGGAAGGTCTGTGATCTCGAATACTACCCTCCTTTGACGACAGTCTATGGTAGCATAAAAAGTTCCAAGTCAATCCATTCCTAGAACCACATCGTAGTTCAATATATCCAGCACTTTGAAGTCAGCATAAAACTCTCGACTGCAGACGACGACTGGACACATGCTGTATCCCATAGTTGCCTTTAGAACGCCATTTCCGGAACTGACTTTCCAGCTGGATACAAGCGGTGAGACTGGAATCGCATGGGTTCGAACAAACCGTTGCGACATAAAACAGTGTGATGCTCCAGTATCGAACAGTGCAAGTGCGGGGATTAAGGATAATAAAATTGTACCTAAGGTATGTGGGATTTGTTTTAGGTATAGGAAATATGTAACTAAGTAGCAGGATAGAAAAGCAAAGTTTGAAAAGAAAAGTTTACCAGTGATGAATTGGTCAGTGGCCTCAGCTTCTTCCACGGACATCGTGAAAGCCTGGCGCCTTGGTACATTCCTCCTGGCCTGAGGAGAATTCCTCGGAACGTTCCTTTGAGCTTGATGGAACTGACGAGGAGGTGGTGCATCTTGTGGTCCTCTGGGTGGTGCAGGTAGTGCAGGTCTGGGAGTAGGTGCCTGAAGAGCTGGTCTCTGCGGATAAGTAATTGCTGGCTGGGTGCAGCAACTGGGTTCTGTCTTTGGGGACAAAACCCAATATCGTGAGTAGCTGAGCCGCAGACTAAGCAAAGGCGATTGGCTCGACGGCAGTCCTTCATCATATGTCCAGTTCTCTTGCAGTAGGTGCAAAAGGCTGGGCTGGAACGATGGGTTGGTACTCCGGGTCGCCTTGGCATGAAAGGTGGCCTGGACGAGGCTCCACCTGCCATCTGATTGACAGGGTGCTTGACTCCTGCAGACTGAGGTCTGCCCCTTGCTTTTATCACCGCCTCATAACTGCGGGCAGCTTCTAGAGCATCCTCATGAGTCAAAAACTTTCCCGTGGCTAGAGCAGCCTGAATCTCCGTGTCCAGTCCTTGTTGAAAGCGACGGGCTCTGATATCGTCCGTCGATATCAAGTGTGCCGCGAATCTGTTTAAAGATTGTGTTAGCTGTGTGGTATGTGAAAAAAAAAATTGAACTATTGTGACATATCTTACCGGCTTAATATGGTGAATTCAGCGTCGTATTCATCTACTGATTTGTCCCACATTGAACCCTGTTGTAGATGAATGAACTGCTGCTCCATTGCAAACCTGGCAGTCACAGGGAAATATTTCGCGTCGAACTTCTCGCGAAAAGTCTTCCATTCAATCGGCTGTACCAGACGGCTTTATTCCGCCTTCCACCAGTTGCGAGCATTATCCGTGAGCTGTAGTTTTGCTACACGGACCTAAGCGATGTCTGGCACTTGAGCTGCTACTAGATCGTCTTCGATGATTTGTGCCCATTCTTCAACTTCAAGAGGGCTTCCTTTTTCAGAGAACTGTTTAGGATGTAAAGCCCTGAATTGCTTTACTCCCGGTGCGTCGGTCTCAGGACGGTTCAATAGTTGTTGATGTCCCTCAAGAAGGCTGCAAATCGCCTGAAGTAGCACTGTTTGCTCGGTGGGTGGTGCAGGAACAGCTGGTGCGAGAGGTAGTGCTGGAGGTGTGTTGTTGACATTGGTGCTGGTGTTGTTCGGGGAATCCATAACCATGAAGAAAAATTTGGGTTAGGACAGATTCAAGTACATGAAAAGATAAGATTCAAGGAATAGAAATTTGTAAGATTCAAGAAACATGAATTGTAAAGAATGTTTTAGTTGCCGATTCTTGTGTTATATTGCTTAGGTTGTTCACGCAGACCAGAACTGCATGACAGGGATTCATACAGCTCTGACCTGCATGGGCCACCAACAAAACCTGTCACGCCCCGCTTCCCAGTGTACGGCGAAGGAGACGCGACGAGGTCCGCTACGTATGTACTCAGAAGTACATACGCTAAGCGTATCTAAGCAATATAAAAGTAAATCACAAGAGACAAGAGATATAAAAATAACAACAACTTTATTAATAACATTCTTTTGTAGAATGCATGAAAAGTAAATACAACTGAAATGAAAAAGCGATGCCTAAACAGTGGCATAACATGGTGATGAAAATACTGAATAGAACAAGGTACAATATCTAGAGCTCGGGGTTTTCGTGAAACTGCTCCAAGTCTTCACCGGTGGGCTCGATCTCAGCTGGGTCCAAAACACCTGACGACATTCAAAGAAGAAAGAAATTGAATGTCGTCAGCGAACAGGTCGCTCGGTAAGTCCCAAAGAATAAGGAAGAATTAGAAAGACAGAATAAGAGTATTTTCTAAAGTATTATGTTGTAGAATATTATGGAATATTGTGTTAACGCTGTTGTTTGTAGCTTGGTACAGAAGGATGCCAGTGTATACGAGAGGGGTCTCTATATGCTAGAGATCAGGGCAAACGGAATGTACAAGGAACCGTTAAGCCACGGTACAACAGCAACAGAATACGGTTAGGTGTCTTAATCTGACCATCTCGTGCCACCTTTAACACTTTCCGTACCAATCTACCCCTTAAACCCCGTAGTGTTTTGACAGTATTGTTGTATTGTATTGTGTAAGTTGTAATGACTGACCAAAACCATGATATCAGTAAACATGTTGTAAATGCATAATCAGGTAAATGGAATAACGGAATAATGGATGTATATCCATGGTTTGATTCAGTCAAGTTGTATATATTGTTAACTTGATTCTGGGATTCATGTCTTCATATTGAGTTGGAATATTAAAGAATACAGATTGACTTGAATCATATTCAAGTCAGAAATAATCTGACTCAAACCCGAGTCAGACTAAAAGAAATGTAATTTGAAGTTCTATAATTGTTAGGGTCCTTATTGTAATTTATAAAACTTGAGGGGGTTTTATGTAAAAATACTTTTGTATAGTTTTCAAGATACACCTCAAGTATTTATTATTCGTATTTATTGTTATAAAGCGTGTAAATTTTATTTGTGTTATTTCTAGTAATAATATCATAATTACATAAATAAAGGTATTAATTTATAATATTGATTTATTTGAAATTCATGGTATTTTAATGTAACTTTTAATCTTGTAATTTTTTTAGGAAAAGTGAAAACTTTATCTTATAATAACATAGGTGTTTAAATGATAAATATAAATATCTTTATACAAGAATAATTTTAAATAAATATTTTATTTTCCAAAAATCTCATTTTTCATAAATGTCGTATTCTAAACCTTTCGAGACCGAATGCTCCTTGCGTAGGTCTGAATCTCGCACTACTAAGCCCGAGGGTGCACGATAAACCGTACAATCCCTAACGAGTTTCCCAAAGGTGGGTTGTAGTGGCGCTTTGCAAAGATTTAATAAATACTAATCATTTAGAAAACGGTTTTATAAAAATAAGGTATTTATTTGTAAAAGGGTGTAAATTTCCGTATTTTAGATTCTAGGGTTTCCTAAGCCAACTAACCTATTTCTAAATGGTCTAAACGATAAGTCATTAGAAGACTCAAATCGCCTCTTCACCGCCAATTGCGGCCAGGTAAGTGCCAGGTAAGCGGGAGTCTCTCCACTACAAGTAGTGGCCCAAATTAAGTAACCACTTGCCTTAGTCACACTTGCCTAGACACCACAAAATCAGGTTTAGATAAAAGATCGATGTCCATGACATATCGTATTTTCCTATTAAATGATTTTGTTTCAAAATTGTAGACAACTTAGAACTTTTAGAAAGGTTTATAAAGAAAAAGGTATTTTAATGTAAAGTCTTGTATTATCGTATTCTAAGTTTTGATGATATCAATTAGGGTTGTATTTACGTGTGTGTGGAGGTAGGTCATTACCTCGTGATCTATTTTAAGGTATATCAAAGTTTAGGGGCTAAATGTGAAAACTAAACATTATGGTATTTAAGTGCAAAAAATACGGTATTTTGTAAAAGTTATCATTTCATGTGAGAAACTTTACCCAAATTGATTTTTAAGTGATTAGTAGTCAACATGAATATATTTAAGCATTATGGAATTTGTGACAAGTGAGTTTTGATAGAAAACCGAATCGGAAATCGGTTTGTTCCGATTTCCGTCGGGTTTTAAAAAGTCGTATTATTATGAAGGAAAAGAAAGGTAGAAAAGGGGAATTATGGGTTTGGACAACGCTAGAGAGTGCTAGGAATGTAGTGGGTTGTCGGTGCGTCGAAACGTCGTGAAGAGTCCTAGTACGATCGCCGGGATTCACCGTCGATTTCGGCAGCGCTTCGCCTTTCGCTCTTTTTCTAACGTACCGAGTTCTCTTGAAATTTTTATAGAGTGGAGTTAGGAATGTAGGGTGAGAGAGTAGAGGGTATGTGGGTTTATATAGGGTTAGGATAGGGTTAGGGTTTTAGTAAAAAAATATTAAATTTTTTTTATAAAAACATTAAAAATCATAAAAATTTTGGAGTAAAAGGGATTTATTGTGCATTCGGTAACCGATCTAGGAAATTAGTGTATGCAGGGGAGTTGACTACGTCAAGAGGGAACTTTTTCCTTCAGGTGACTCGGCGGTCCGGCCGAGTCCGGCCGGCGGCGCCGGCCCAAGTCGGCCGGTCCGCCGGCCGTGTCAAGGCGTCGAAAGTTGGGGTTTTTCGTGGGGGGATTTATGGCATATCTAACTTTTTGTCTTCAGTTCAAGTTTTGTGAGTTATGGCTGTTTGACTGTTGAATTTCCAAAAAATTTAAAACAAAATATTATAAAAATAATGTGGGGCATGGGATTTGAACTCTGATGGCTTGGTTCAGCAGTGCAAGGTATTACCAATGAGCTACAAGCTCCTTCTTGTCATTATGGAGTGAAATAAATACTTAAAGAGATATCAGCTGCAATAAATACTCCAAGTATACATTGAATTTAAATCAATTCTTTGTACATTAAAAATGGAGTTGTTACAATAACCGGACAACAAACACCCGAATAGAGTCACATCCTGTCTAGACCTGGGTAGACACCACAACGAAATTCATGGAGATCTGCTCCTATTCCCACTCCGGAACAGTTAAAAGGTTGCAACTCTCCAGCCGGTCTCAGATGCTCAACCTTAGCTCACAACAAGACAGAAACCTCGAAACGAAATCCGAAACTTCACTCTTCATCCCTGTCCACCCGTTACTATCTCACAAATCACGCTAGCAATTGGTGGAACTCGGACAAACACAGAAAGCTGACTGATGTGCCTGCTCTAGAATTTCGTGTCTCTACCCATCAATATCAGGTACACACAACGCGTCCCTAAATGTAGCACACCCTGGTCACAAATCAAGGACTCCGAATCTTTACCCTGCCGAACATGCTCTAGAATTTCAGACAAACGAGCATTGGCGGGCTGTGCCTCGCGAAAGCGATTAAGGAAAAGTGGTCGGGCGCGGACATGAGCAAGACAGTTAATACATGCACATATTGAAGTAGAAACAAACCAAGTGGCATACTACCATTTTAAGCAAGACTTTTAATACAACTGTGAATATCCTTCACTGACTTTGGTGTAGGCCATTCGCTAACTGCCGAAACTTTCGCTGGATCTACAGAGATTCTTTCTCCTGATACGATATGTCCAAGAAAACC
Source organism: Agapanthus africanus (assembly GCA_030015575.1). Taxonomy (NCBI): domain Eukaryota; kingdom Viridiplantae; phylum Streptophyta; class Magnoliopsida; order Asparagales; family Amaryllidaceae; genus Agapanthus; species Agapanthus africanus. The sequence continues at coordinate 717,846,349 of JASDDO010000019.1, read as the reverse complement.
AATTTGATTTAGCCAAAACTCGCACTTGCTGTACTTGGCATAAAGCTGATGTTGTCGAAGAGTTTCTAGGACAATTCGTTGATGTTCTGCATGTTCTTTCCGACTCTTAGAATACACCAGGATGTCGTCGATGAAGAAGACAACAAACCTATCTAAGTACTCCCGGAAAACTTGATTCATAAGGTTCATGAATATTGCAGATGTGTTGGTCACTCCAAATGGCATTACTAGAAATTCGTAATGTCCATAGCGAGTTCTGAAAGCTGTTTTGTGAATATCAGCTTCCTTGACCTTCACTTGAAGATAACCTGAACGAAGATCCAATTTAGAGAAAACACAAGATCCACTTAGCTGATCGAATAGATCATCGATGCGCGGGAGTGGATACTTGTTCTTTATAGTGACTTCGTTCAAGGCTCTGTAATCGATGCACATTCTGTATGAACCTTCCTTCTTCTTCACAAGTAATACAGGTGATCCCCAACTTGAAGTGCTGGGACGAATCCATCCTTTCGCCAGTAATTCATCCAACTGTATTCGGACTTCCTTCAAACCTTCCGGACTTAAACGATAGGGTGCTTTGATCACCGGTTGTGCTCCTGGTACTAAATCAATACTGAATTCAAGAGCTCGATCGGGAGGCAAACCTGATATATCGTCAGGAAATACATCGTCGAACTCTCGAACCACATCTGGTCTTGATTCTTCCTCGTGGGAGTTTCGAGACAGGGCATTGATACTCCAGAGTAGACTAGTGTATACAGTCGAGACCCCGACGAGGGGCAGTGGCCGGTCTCACAAGCCACCGGTGTCAGTTGGATCACCTAAGATGTATACAGGTGCTCATTAGGTTATGAGTACACCGGACAGGACTCGCCGGGAACCTGCTAGTTGGTATTATACATATCGTCAGATAGCAGTTCCCAGGTGACATGTGTACAGGTTAGTTCATCGACCTGAGATCGTCGTTTGTCTCATGTGAGTTCCCACTGTGCTTAGATTACTACCCTACCACGATCAAAGGAGTTGTGCAAACAGGTTTTAGTTGGGTATAGTCCCGAGCCACATTGGAGGCAAGTGAGCGGATTTCGGGGATTCGTCTCTCCCGGTATTGGGGGTTGATGTCGTGCAGTGCACGGGTGGCCATCACTAGAAACCATCGGCCGAGGTAGTGGAGAATTACTGATTTGGATCAGTAGTTTCTCAGGTGGTGATGGGCTTCATGCCGACACGATTTATCGCATTGTTAGGGGTCTGACTTTATCCACCCCCTAGACTCGATATGCGATACTCTTTAGACGAATGGACCGGACTGTATATACATTGTCACTGTCAGACTCAGTAGGGTTTATAGATGAGTTCGCTCGTCAGCTTCCCTTCCAATCAATACATAGGCATAACGTTACGTGCAGCTTGTACCTCTGACGTGCTAGTGGTTATACCCAGTGCCAGTGTGTTGATGAGTCATTAAAGTCCCCCACAGACACTTTCCTAAGTTCGGGCGAAACGTTGTAGATGCCGTATGGTGATATGGAAAGGTTCGGAAAAAGCACGTGCGTTTTCGCACGTGTCGTTTTTCGGGCAGATAATACTGGTAGGCTTTGGTTTAAGCCGGAACCCAGTATTATACTGTGTAGATATAATATCTTTGTCTCAGTTGCATTTGTATTCGGTCGTAATACAAATGCGGGTATGTTTATACTGATACGGGGTTATCCTGAAATTCGTTTCAGGATCACTTTTGGAAGTTGCCAGTTTCCAGTTTTCTATCAGCCGTATTTAACATTTGGTTAAATACGGATTTATCTTTTCTTGATGAGGTGAGTCAGTGTTCTAGAAGGTTCTAGAGAGGGTGATTAGGCTTGTGACTCATTTGTTCATTAATGGTGCATTTATTGTGTTCATACTTTGTGTTCACACTTTGTGTTCATACTAGATATTTCTCTTGTGGTCACTCTCCTCTCTCCTACACTCACCCTCCCAACTCCTTTAAGATGGCCGGCCCTCCCCTCTCTCATACACACTTGATGGAAATGGTTGTTGTTAGAAAAGATTAAGGATTTTGGTTCATGGAAATTGATATACTTCATTTCTCATTTCGTATCGATCCAAAAGGCAACTTCATTAACCGTTCGTCCATAGCCTTGGACGTAACGAGACAAAGTGTTCTACTCATTCTCTACTTCATCTTGGTCGTCTCTTTTAGCAAACTTTACGATCGAGTTTCCTCGGTTCAGAGACGGGAGCTCGTTTAAAGATCCGTCGACGTGGTGCCACCTGGACGACAAGACTGGAGATCGAAGAGATCGGAGCAGCCGCAACAAGCGTGGGATGATGGTTGAAGACCGACGGACTCGGATCGTTCGGTATAACCCTTCTACCCCCTTTGCAGTTTGTTAGTTTAGCTTTAATGGCCGATCCGGGTTACGGTACACGATAGCGCCAGTTTTGTAAAAAGTTTTTGTTCCGCGTTTGGCGTCTGTTAGACGGCCGGGGCGCTACCGTGGACTTACAACACTATGCCTTGACTTTGGCCAACAAACATAGTATGAATACTAAGTGCTACCCGTCTGAAATGACGGAGGGCTACGAATGGTTTTTGGCGGAAAACCTTTAACGTAATGAACTTGATATCGTTGAAGGAAGCTTTTTATAAATATAGTGGCGAAAACCTTTGCTAAAAAGGTCACTCCCGGTGAAGGGATCTCGGCTCTTTCCCCATAGAATGAGGTGCAGGATATTACAAACTGAATACCACGATGCAAAGAAAAAAGTAATCGACTATAGTGAAGTTATTACCCTGATGCAAACTTCTGTCTAAGGGGTCACTCCCAGTGAAGGGATCTCGGCCCTTGCCTCGTCGACTGAGGTGCTGGATATTCATAACCGAATACCACTGTGCAAAACAAAAGAGAACGTCCTTGTAATAACAGCTTTTTTGAAAAATGTTCTAACAACATCAAACAGGTTTATTTAGCTTGCATTGATCCGAATCAACGCAGTCCCATCAATTGATCACACCAATAAAGAACGAAAATACGATGTACGTATATGCCATCTGCATTCGCCACTGGGTCCCGACATCACCCGTTAGATTACTTAACTAATGACAGAGCGGAGACTAGACTAGCGCGGGTGTAAAATATATACAACATCTACTAGTATATATATCAATATATAATAATCGCTCATGGCGTGATAAAATGCAACATTACAGAAAAGTAATAAGCATCACAGAACAATATAGATAATCTAGGATCCCCGGGTTTCCTTTGAGCCGCAACTGAAACCCGACGTTCCCCTGGTCGTGTGGATAGCCTGTGCAATGAAATTCTAGACTCCTACGGGTGCGGCAAGTTACCCGCCAAAACCTGAAGCGAGGCAGACCCCTTGAACAAAGTGAATGGACCACCCAGCACTCCATGGAATCTGGTAACTTGAGCACCCCTCCTTAGGTCAACCTATACCCCCTACGATTGCGGCGAATAGCCCGCCAATTCTAGAGTGAAGCTCCCTCCGTCCCAAAGCCATGAGATGCGGGCCCATTTCCCTCTAGAACCTGGCTATCCGTGCACCCCACCGCGGGGTAATCCTAGTACAGAAAATAAAAATACGTACAACGGGTACATCGACCTCAGCCCGGTCATAACCCAAAAGAATAATATACAAACAGGCAATGACGGAAGTCCACATGTCGGATGCTCACCCCGCAATATCAAATGTACAAATATAACCAAACTATACTAACATTGCACCAGGCTATCCACCACGACAAATTCGCAACATCACAGCACAACACAGAACATCAATGTGAATGTCACGTTCGCAAATCCGTCTAAAAGAGTTATAGCAATTAGACAAGATTTACAGCTCGAATGACATTCACGGTCACAGATATAGTGTAAGTACCGCGAAATAACTTATTTAAAATTTTCGATCGACAAAATTTCCCGAAGTACGCCACAAGCACAAGTCCAGTACTGAAAAAAATCTGGGCCAAAACTAAATATTCCAGAAACTTCAATTCCAAGTCAAAGACCACGGTAGAAAAATTGGTGCACTGAAGCTACAGAACCGCGGCGGAACCGCGGCCAACACGTGGGTAATGCAGCGGTTCCGCAGCGCTATGGTGGAATCACACTTCCAAATTTCTACAGTGGTCTTAGAAAAGGCTGCCTGATTTTCTGACATACCCAAAATAATTTTTAGACCACAAAAAAAATTCGACAGAAACTTGACTTTTGAAATTGCGGTTTCGGAAATTTTGTTCGATCGATGTTTTAAACAAGTTAGAACAAGCTAGTAAAGATTAATGGCGTGGCTTTGATACCATGTAAGTATACGGTAGCGCCCCGGCCGTCAATCCTAGGCCAAAATGCGGAAAAAAAAACTTTTTCATAAACTTGAAACCGACGCTATCGTATACTTTCACCCGGATCGAACCATTAACATTAACTAGCAACTAGAGATGGGTTAGAAAAACTATACCGATCGATCCGTGTCCTTCGGTCTTTAGCCACCATCCTTAGCTCCTAACGGCAACTCCGATCTCCGGTCTCCTCGTCGGAAGGGCACCACATCAATGAGTCTTTTTACGGGCTCCCGCTTCATCCGAAGCAACTCGGACACGAAGTTTGCTAGCCGACGTGCCCAAGGTGAAGTAGAGAATGTGTATGATCACTTTGTCCCAAGCATCCATTGATTCTCAACACATGAGAGTGTATGGATGGAAGTTGAAGTTGATGCTATTGGTGAAACTTGTGAGCTCAAGAAGAAAGAGTAAGAAGAAGAAATTTCCTTTTCTTTTGTGTTGTAAAAATGATAATGTGAGAGAGAGCAAGAATGAAAAAACAAGAGCAAAACCCAAGCCATATGGCTGCCCTCCCTCTCTCCTCTTATCATTTCAACACACAAATCAATCAATAATGTGACATATGCACAAATAAAGAGACCATGAGTCATCACTTGTGCATGTGTCACAATTAATGCTCCTAATGATGACTTAAGCTCACAATTTCCACTTGTAAACATTAATCCAAATGTTTACAATAATAAAAAGATATGGCAACATCTAAATTAAACTCGTGACGGATTACAAGGATACCCCTCACCTGTATATACATACCTGCATCCTCATTCCGACTGAATGCGAATGCAATGAGACTAAAGTAATCCAAAAAATCTAATACTAGGATCCGGCTTAAACCAAAGCCCACTAGTATGATCCGTCCGATCATGATCCGTGCATAACTGCACGTATATGATCGAACCCATCCATATATCATACGGCCTCTACAACGTTTCGCCCGAAACTTGAGAAACTGTCTGTGGGGGACTCTAAAGACTCGTCAATACTTTGGCTGTGGATTTAACCACTAGCACGTCGGTGGTACTAGCTGTACGTAACGGGCTACCATGTATTGACCAAAAGGGAGGTCGATGAGCGAACTCTTCCTGACACCCTGCTGAGCCTGTCAGTGACAATATCCATACAGTCCGGTCCGTTCGTCTATGAGTATCGCATGTCGGACCTAGGGGGTTGGTAAAAGCCAGACCCCAAAAGCGGTACAAGTCGTGTCGGAGTGTAGCCCAGAACACTCTGAGATACTACTGGAATACCTACCAGTAAATCTCCTGCCTTAGCCAAGGACTTCGTGTAATGGCTCTCCTAGACACAACGCAATCTCACCCCCAATACCGGGAGAGACGAAACCCCTGCGGATCCGCTCACTGCCTCCATGTGGCTCGGGACTGTACCCAACTAAAACCTGTTTTCACGACTCCTTTGAGCCGTGGTAGGGTAGTAATCAAAGCACAGTGGGAACTCACACGAGATAAATGACGATCTCAGGTCGATGAACTAACCTGTACACATATCACCAGGGAACTGCTATCTGACGTCAGGTATAATACCAACTAGTATGTTCCCGGCGAGTCCTGTCTGGTGTACTCATAACCCAATGAGCACATGTATACATCTTAGGTGAACCAACTGACTCCAATGGCTTGTGAGACCGGCCACCACCCCTCATCGGGGTCTCGACTGTATACACTAGTCTACTAATGGAGTATCGATGCCCAGTCTCGAAACTCCCATCACTAGGGACCACTTTAAGGATGTGCTTATAGACTACCCAACTCTCACGTATATGATCGCCATCATACTGCTGGTAGTCAAGCAAGAATCCTAAGGGCTCTATCAATGTGTAATAGTGATCAGTAAGGTCACCTAAACCTGTACACGACGATAAAGATAAACCAGATAGCATACTATCATCTTGAGTAAGATTGTCCTACCGGTACAGGTCCTCCCTCAAACATTGCAATCATGTGCCTGCGATCCAATAATTGACTTTAATGGCACTATATCCAACATATATACCGTTATCTAATGTACCTTACCCAATCAGAGTCTAATTAAGGTGGATGTGGACCACATCGCTTACAAAAGTAAAATCATATCCTTCCTTACAAAGTAAGGATACAGATATGATATTACATGCTAGACTAGGCACATATAAACAGTTACGTAGAATCAATAACTGCCCACTTGTCAATCCTAGGTGATATTCACCTACGGATTCAGCGTCCATGCTCATTCCGTTCGCACCTCTGAGAGTCATATCACCTAACCTAATAACTCTACGGTTTCTCAAAGCCTGTAATAAATTACAGATATGAGATCCTGATCCGGTATTTAGTACCCAAAAAGTAGAGTTAATATTGACATACAGTTTTCTGTTACAAACACACCCGAAGCCGATGCCACAACATGCTTTGAATCCTGGCTACTGGCTTCCAAAGCCCTGGAATCTTTCTGCCAATGTCCTTTCCCGCTACAATAGGAATGTCCCTCCTTCCCTATTTTTAGTCCCGAAACTTTTGCCGTTCCCCTTCCTTCTATCTCTCTGACACCGCATATCGGCTTTGTGGAGGTCTTCTTATTCTCACCCTTTGCTTTCGCCTTGGATGCAAAAGAGGAAGGTCCCCCATTAAGAAGAGCGGGTGTCTCCCTGGTTTCTTTCAGGGTGTTAGTAGAGGGCAGAGACTGTAGAATTAAGTCAGTATGTGACTCATTCTCCAACCTGGTCATCAGGTCCATGAGCTCATCAATATAGCTAGTCATTGTAAGGACGTTGTCCCCTACAGATGACCTGATAGCCAACCTCACTTGAAGCAATTCTTTCGAGGTCTCATATCTTGTGATACAGGATTGCTCTCCATATAAATCTTTGTTATGGAGGAAGACAGAAACTAAGTCCATCTTCTCGTGCTGCCTCTGGTTTCCACCATCAACTGAGGCCAACACGAGGCACTTGGCATTCACACAGTCTTTTTCCGATGTCTTACGGATATCAATATCCGTGACGATGGAAACTGGTCCTGAGACGGCAGGGGTTTGAGTAGTGAAGAGGTGTTCCAGCTTGTCATAGGTAATGGACATCTGGAAAGACCTTTGCCAGTCAATACAGTCAGATTCAGTCATTTTATTATCTAGATGTAACCTATGTCTCGTCACTGGGTCACTGCAATTAAGAGAGAAAGAAGAAAACACTTAGCATGATACTCTTGCAAGTTTAGATTTGTTTTTAATTTATCTAATTAGGATGGCTCCCACTGTTTCTCGAATCCTTCCTCAAACCATAAAAGAAGAATTAGTCAGGATTAATCTCACCATAGAATACTTGCTTAACCGTTCATCTAGTGTCAGTACTTCGAGGGAGGTTTTACGACGCTTTCACGAAGTTCCTTAATTAAATAACCTCTTTTCCCTGGAGGCGTAGCCCCGCTAACACTGTTCTAGACACCTACTTGGTTTATAACATTGATCATTAAGTGAAAGAATATCCTGAGGAATAGCGGATACTCACAGTAGGATCGGGATCTAATATCATTGTGTGATAATGCTGAAGGAATCCTACCAACATTATCAAACTCCAAATGGTATGCAACACTAGCAAGTTTCAGTTTGTTTAGAAACTCCCGATGTGGATTTTTGCCCCATTCTCTTATGACCTTGACGAAGGTCAACAAATCATAAGTCACATGTCAAGTTCTATCCATCATTGTCCAGGTTAATTTGAACCCACCCGTATATACCCTTGACGAAGGTCAACAAGGTAATGCGACTGTCCCAAACCAACGCATCTATCTATGCTACATACCAATCACTATGCCTTGACGAAGGTCAACAAACATAGCTTGAATATTATTGAATATTCATATGAAATGACGGAGGGCTACGAATGGTTTTGGCAAAACCGTGAACGTAGTGAACTTGATATAATCGAAGGAACCTGATAGCTTTTAAAAGGAGTGGTTTAAGCTCCGCATTTTAAAAGTTTTGCTGTTTTGAAAAAACCGAGTGGTTTTGAAATTGTTCTAATGATTCAGCTTTGGATTGTTTTCTTTGCATTAATATAATGCGTCCCATCAATTAATCCTACCATTGCAGAAAACAACAAAAATATAACGTACGTTTATGCCATCTGCATTCTCCACTGGGCCCCGTCATCACCCGTTAGGTTACTTAACTAATGACAGAGCGGGGGCTGGACTAGCGCGGATGTAAAACATAAGCAACGTCTACTAGATATCATATATAGATATATACATTCGTCAGATGCAATGATAGTCATTCCAGATCACAGATGAACATATTGGATATACTAGGAATCAGCACTTCGTTCGAGCCTGCAACGAAAGACGGATTATATGGTCGTGATGAATAGTCAAACCCCACCCTAAACTCCTACGGGTGCGGCAAACTACCCGCCAAATACCCGAAGTGAAGCAGCCACCCTCAACAAAGTGAGTAGGCCACTCGGCACTTCAAAGTACCTGGTAGTTTGTGCACCCCACCTTGGGTCTATCCTAAGAGCAGAAAACAGTAAAAGAAATAATATACAATGGTGGCTACAACCTCAACCCGGATGTGCGACTATAAAATAATATTACATCAATTTACAATTTACATCAAATGAAAGATAAATAAACACTCATCTCACATCCTCGGCTATTCATCCACGACGATCCAACAGGTTCATATACACAATCCAACATCACAGAACACAGATATGTATAACCCCAACTAATCGACGTATAGCGATTAGTAGACGTTCAGTACATATATCACATCACAGAAGATCCGATTAGCTAAAGTACTTAGAATTTCGATTGATTACCAGATTTGAATCTACCCAAAGCACAACACAGTACTCAAAAAATCTGGGCAGAAACAAAATATCAGAGAAATCACAAAACACCAAGATGGACACACTGCAGGAAAAACGAGTTGACTCGGTGTCGACTCGGCCGCGGATCCGCAGCGGAACGCTTGGTTCTACCGCGTTTCCGCGGTTGTCTGACCGATTCACTTCCTCATTTTTCTTGGGTGCCCATAAAAAAGCCTGTACGTATTTTTAAGGTCTCTGGAAAAATTTTTGGACCAGATTTTAAAATCGACAAAAAACGTGCAATTTTTGACGTGTTTTGCGATTTTTCCGGCGATCGAATTTCTAATACTTTGCTAACATGTTAGTGATGGTTTATATAGGCTCTGATACCACTGTAAGTCTATGTTACACACCCCGGTACTTACGGGAAAGCGGAATAGGTAAAAATCAAATTTTTATCACAAAGCAACATAGACTATGCTTGAGGATCTTTGCTAAACCATTGCTAACAAACTAACTAGAGGTTTAACCTACTATGCTAGAAGACTATACCTCATGCTACAAGTCCTTCGGGTCTTCTTCGCTGTCCTCCTCGTCTCCGTATGCTCCATGGGTCGATCCGGATCATGGCTTCTTCAACGGCCTCCTTGAGTCGAAGATGATCCACCCGAGAGTCTATAGTCTGAGCTCCACCTCCAGACCGAGGTAACTAGGGCAACAAGTTTGCTAAGCTTGATGTCCTAGGTGATGTAGAGTATGATGATGGATTTTTTTTGTCTCTTGAAACCCTAATTTACTCAACACATGAGACCTTAAGGGTTTTCTAGTGAGGAAGAAGAAGAAGAGGAAGAGCTAGCATGAGAACTCATCTTTTTGGAAAGAGAAAGTATTTTGATAAAATGATAATCTCTCTCATGACAAATGAGATGGCTACCCTTGACTTTATAACTCTCATGGCAAGAAAAAAATCTCCTAAAAATATCTAGTGCTCACAAAATATCTAGCAAGAAAATATCTAGTCAAAGAGTCAAACAAGTCAAGTGGTCAAGCCAAGTCAAAATGCCAAACATGTAGCCATGCTCTATTATCATTTACAAAACAACAAATACTTTCTTCCACCTCATAATTGTTTTAATCAAGTCAATAGTCAAAACCCTAATAAGGCATCTCCTTCTTTGCTCCTCACATCCGTGCATACACATCCGCATCCGCATTCCGAAGAATACGAATACTAAGAGACAAAACTAATCTATCTATATAATACTAGGATCCGGCTTAAACCAAAGCCCACTAGTATTATCTGCCAGAACATCATGCGCGCACAAGTGCACGTAAGTGATCGAAGCCCTGCCATAAAACCATACGGCCTCTACACCTTTTTCCCAGTGCAGGGAAACTCTCTGTGTGGGAATCTGAAGAGTCGACACTACGCTGGCAGTGGGTTTAACCACAGGCAGCAAGATGTACTAGCGGTCCCCAGGAAGATGTCGATAAGAAGGCCGATGAGGAAAACCCATCCGAACTCCTACTGAGCCTGAATGTGACAATCTTCGTACAGTCCGGTCTGTTCGTCTAAGAGTATCGCATATCGGACCAAGGGGGCGGTAAACATCAGACCCCTAATAGCGGTATAAGTCGTGTCGGAGTGTAGCCCAGAACACCCTGAGAAACTACTGGAACACCTACAAATAAATCTCGCTTGCCCTGGCCAGGGACTTTGTGTAATGGCTCTCCAGACACAGCGTGAAATCAACCCCCAATACCGGGAGAGACGAATCCTGTCTAACCGCCACTGCCTCCAAGTGCTTCGGGACTGCACCCAACTACTACCTGTTTGCACGACTCTTTTGAGCCGTGGTAGGGTAGTAATCAAAGTATAGTGGGAACACACTCGAGGCGTAGTGGCAGTGTCAAGTCGACGGACTAAGCTGTACTCATGTCACCTGGGAACTGCTATCTGACGACAGGTATAGTACCAACCAGCAGTTCCCGACGAGTCCTGTCCGGTGTACTCATAACCTAACGAGAACCTGCATACTATCTCCAGTACGACGTACTAATGGCTGTGGGACATACCATCTCCCCTGCTGGGATGAGAAGCGTATACACTAATCTACTCCGGAGTATCGATGCCCCGTCTCGATAATCCTACGACTAGGGACCTGTATAAGGATGTGCTTATAGATTACCTAGCCCCATTAGTGTGACTGTCATCACAACGCTTGTAATCAAGCAAAGATCCTAAGGGCTCTACTAATATCTATAAGCGATATGCTAAAAGAAACAAATGCACATATTGATGTAGAAACAAACCAAGTAGCATACTACCATTTTAAGTAAGACTGTTAATACAACTGTTAATATCCCAAGCTTCCATTAAGTAATATACAAGCTAGTATGATACAGTAATGGCCTCTAGTGCATATACACTAACAATTATTATACACATGATGTATATTATAGTGGATGCTTGGATATATATAGAGAGGACTTTCTTGCTCGATATGATAGTATGCTATCTGGTTATCTTTGTCTTAACATGTAGACTTGTATTCTGATACTGTCTTGCTCTCACATGTTGATAAAGCCCTTAGGATATGTACTTGACTATTAGGACTATGATGGAGATCATACTAGTGGGGCCAGGGTAGTTCACAAGTACATCCTTTAATTGTTCTTAGTCGAGAGAATATTGAGACAGGGCATCGATATTCAAAAGTAGACTAGCGTATATGCTTCTTGACCCATATGATGGGCGATGGATGATCCCACATCCATTGGTGTTTGACATCAAGGGTGGTATACGGGTGCTCAGTTGAGACGGGGTACACTGAACAGGACTCACCGAGGACTCCTATGTGGTAGTATACCTATCATCAGATAGCAGTCCTCTGGTGACACTGGTATAGGTTAGTCTGTAGACCCGAGATCATCATAGAGTCTTGTGTGGCTCCCACTGTGCTTTGATTTCCACCCTACCACGGCTCAAAGGAGTCGTGCAAACAGGTGGATTTTGGGTACAGTCCCGAGTCATATGAAGGCAATGAACGATAGGAGGGGTTTCGTCTCTCCCGGTATTGGGGGTTGATGTTGCGCTATGCTCGATTGGCTATAATTGGAAGTCCCTGCCCAGGGCTGCAGCCGAGGATTACTGATAAGTGTTATCAGTAGTTTCTTGAACCGTTATAGGCCAAACATCGGCATGACTTATCACGCTACTGGGGTCTGACGATTTCCACCCCTAGACGTAATATGCGACATATCAGACGAAGAGACTGGACTGTACAGTAGTGTTACTGATAGGCTTCATGGAGACTATGGACATGCTTGCTTGTTGATCTTCATATCGCTCAATACCCGGGTAGCCGTTACGTCCAGCTAGTACCGCTGACGGCTTGTAGGTGACTGATGTGATCATCACCTATTGTTGGCGTATTGACGAGTCTTTAAAGTCCCACACAGAAGTTCCCTGGTTCAAGAGAAATGAAGTAGGGCACATATGCGATATGTGTGTGGACCTGATTAAATACGAGTATGTGATACCGTATTGTAATCTGGCAGTCATCTGTCATCGGTTCGGTTATATGTGATATAACCTGTTTGTCGAATCAAGTGTTGATTCGATAATGTGATATATAGATAAATGATATTAGTCGGTCATATATGATATAACCGGATTATTAGATCAAATGTTGATTTAATAATGTGATATAAATTATATGTGATATAATTATATATTAACTAATATCATTAGCTCACTAATTATTCTTCATTAAATATATATTAATATATATGATAAATAAATATATATATATATAATAATGAAACATGGAATTTATATTTCTATTTTGTGAAAATAGAAATGTGGTGTAAAATGAAGCATGGTTGCAAGCATAAGATTTTCTTTTGTTTATTATTCTTGACTCACTATTCAAGCATGGATACAATTTTATATTGCATAATTCCATGCTTGAATGAGTGAGGGGTCAAAGCTTGGCTCTCACATTCTTGCTCATTCTCAAGACTGAGTAATTCTAGGTCTCATGCTTCTCCATGCTCATCTTCTTCTTCCTTTTCATGTCTTCAAGATCCACACCCTCACATGTGATGTGAACCATGGATTCTTGAATGCATTTGTGAGCTTCTAACATCCCCTACTTCATCATCCTAGTGTAGATTAGCACTCAACACTAGTGGGTTCTTACACTAAAGGAGTTTAGTGTAGTGGTAGCTTGAACTTGTAGGAGCTTCGTGGGGGATCATCTTTGGCTTAAAGATCACTGGAGCTAGTTCGTTTGAGGTCTCAAAAGAAGCTTAGTGGAGTCGCGGGACTACTACAAGGAGCTGTAAGTCCATGTCACGCACCCCACGAACTTGCGGAAAGGCGGAATATATGAAAAACGATTATCAAAGCTTCGTAACACGGACTTAAGCGCATGAATCGTATCTAAACCATTGCTAACTATCTACTAGAGGTTTAACTACTCGGATTCGAAGTTATACCTCACGTTACATGTCCTTCGGGTCTTCATCGCTGTCCTCCATTCCTCGTAGGCTCCTTGGAACATCGGCACCTCAACGGCCTCCTCGAGTCAAAGACGATCCACCCGAAAGCTCCTACGCCAAGCTTAATCTCTAAATTGAGATAACTAGGTTGCTTAAAGTGCTAATCTAAGCTACCTAAAGGATATAGAGTGAGGTTATGGATGTATTAATCTAGCTAACCCTTGATCTCAACACATGAGAGGTTAGGGTTAGGGTTTGAAGAGAGAGTGAGCTTGAGGAGAGAGAAGGTGAAGATTAGAAAGATAATGAGATAATGATCTATCATAATATATCTAAAGCATTATTATTTATCCAAAAATGAAATAAAAGATTTAGCAACCATGCTTCATAAATACATATGAGTTATTCATCTCCATGAGTCATTAAGCATTTATGATGCATTAATGACATGGATGAATCACACAAATGAGTCACTAATCTCATTAAATGCAATGCCACCTTACCCCCCTAAGTCACCACTCTTCTTGAAGCTTCCCGACAAATTACGAGAATGCCCTCCAATTCGTGAAAACACGAAAAAACATTAGATTGTATAAATCCAATAACCCGATAATAGAATCTGGCTTAAACCAAAGCCGGCTAGTAAAAACTGTCCGAAAAGTCATACGTGCGTAAACACACGTACGCGTCCGAACCCTTGTCGTAAAACCATACGACCTCTATATCGTTTCGCCTGGAGCAGGGAAACTCTCTGTGTGGGACTCTAAAGACTCGACACTACGCCGGCAGTGGGTTTAACCACAGACCGCAAGCGGCACTAGCTGTACGTAATGGTCCCCAGGTAGATGTCGATAAGAAGGCCGATGAGTAAACTCATCCGAACTCCCACTGAGCCTGATGTGACAATCTCCGTACAGTCCGGTCTATTCGTCTAAGACTATCGCATATCGAGCCTAGGGGGCGGCAAGCGTCAGTCCCCTAATAGCTGTATAAGTCATGTCGGAGCGTAACCCATTACACCCTGAGAAACTACTGGAACCTACCAGTAAATCTCGCTTACCCTGGCCAGGGACTTTACGTAATGGCTCTCTGACACAGCGCGATATCGACTCCCAATACCGGGAGAGACGAATCCTGTCTAACCGCCACTGCCTCCAAGTGTTCGGGACTTCACCTAACTGCTACCTGTTTGCACGACTCCTTTGAGCCGTGGTAGGGGAGAAATCTAAGAACAGTAGGACACACTCGAGGCGAAGTAGCAGTGTCAAGTCTGCGGACTATGCTGTACTCATGTCACCTGGGAACTGTTAACTAACGACGGGTATAATACCAACCAATCAGTTCCCCTGCGAGTCCTATCTGGTGTACCCGTAACCTAACGAGCACCTGTATACTATCTCCAGTACGACGTACTGATGGCTGTGGGACAGACCATCTTCCCAACTGGGATGAGAAGCGTATACACTTAGTCTACTCCGGAATATCAATGCCCTGTCTCGATAATCCTACGACTAGGGATAAGTATAGGATGTTGCTTATAGACTACCCAGCTCCCACTAGTGTGACTGCCATCACAACGCTGGTAATCAAGCAAAGATCCTATGGGTTCTACTAATATGTATAAGTGATGCGTTACAAGAAACATATGCACATATTAAAATAGACACAAACCAAGTAGCATACTACTATTTTTAGCAAGACTGTATATATAACTGTGAATATCCCAGGCATCCATTAAGTAATATACATACAAGTATGAAACAATAATGGCCCCTAAGGCATATACACTAACAATCTCCTACTTGCACTAGGGCCATGAGATGGCATATCGTAGACCTATCATCTCGAATAGCCTCTCAAACTGCGTCTGAGGAAGGTCCTTTGTGAATGGATCAGCAATGTTATTCTCCGTCTCTACTCTCTTCACCTCGATCTCCCGGCGATCTACGATCTCCCTGATCAGGTGATACCGTCTTAAGATGTGTCTGGACTTCTGATGGGACCTGGGTTCCTTCGCTAAAGCTATAGCGCCGTTGTTGTCACAATACAGAGGTATTGGACCAACACTGGTAGGAACCACCTGAAGTTCTGTGAGGAACTTCTTCATCCAGACAGCTTCTTTTGCGGCATCGCAAGCAGCTGTGTACTCTGCTTCCATCGTTAAGTCAGCAACGGTCTCCTGTTTGGAACTCTTCCAACAGACCGCCCCTCCATTGAGGGTAAAGACATAACCCGACATGGACTTGGAGTCATCTTTGTCACTCTGGAAGCCGGAGTCGGCAAAGGCCTCCATCTGGAGATCTTTTCCGCCATACACCAAGAACATCTCCTTAGTCCTCCTTAGGTACTTGAGAATGTTCTTTACTGCTATCCAGTGATTCTCCCCTAGGTTTGCTTGATACCGGCTTACTACGCTCAATGCGTATGCTACATCTGGTCTGGTACATAACATCGCATACATTATAGAGCCTACCGCTGAAGCGTAGGGTATAATCGACATGCGATCCCTTTCCAAATCAGTCTTGGGAGACATATCTTTGGAGAGGGTGATTCCGTGACAAGCCGGTAGGTTACCGCGCTTAGAATCTTCCATACTGAATCTTTTCAATATGGTGTCTATGTACCTGGACTTCGAAAGTCCCAACATCCTTTTAGATCTATCACGATAGATCTGGATCCCCAGAATGTAGGTGGCATCACCCAGGTCTTTAATGGAGAATTTATGTGACAAGAATCTTTCGACTGAATATAACATAGGAATATCATTTCCTATTAGGAGAATGTCATCCACGTACAAGACGAGAAATACTACAGCTCTCCCTACAATCTTACTGCATATACAATGTTCATCTGGATTTTTGATAAAGTCGAATTCTTTGACAGCATCATCAAAACAGATGTTCCAACTCCGCGATGCCTGCTTTAGTCCATAAATGGACTTAAGCAGCTTGCATACTTTACCGCTGCTCCCACTCTGAATGAATCCCTCTGGCTAATCCATATAGACGCTCTCTTCCAAATTTCCATTTAGAAAAGCTGTCTTTACGTCCATCTGCCAGATCTTATAATCGTGGAAGGCAGCAATAGCAAGAAGGACCCGAATGGATTTCAGCATAGCCACTGGAGAAAAGGTTTTGTCATAGTCCAAACCAGGTCTTTGACGGAAACCCTTTGCAACAAGTCTAGCCTTATAAGTTTCAACCTGTCTATCTACACCAATCTTCTTTTTGAAGATCCATTTGCATCCTACCGGTTTTACCCCATCTGGAGCAAAGTCCAAAGTCCATACTTTGTTAGTGTACATGAACTCCATTTTGTCCCGCATTGCATCCAGCCATTTTACTGAGTCACCGCTCTGAATGGCTTGCTGGAAGCTAGTAGGCTCATCATAGTCAATAGTGTAATCCTCTCTATCCCCGTCTATGAGAAAACTGTAGTATCTCTCGGGCGGATGAGATTGCCTACTACTCCTGCGGAGTGGCATCGGGGTGTCCTATTCTCCTGAACCTTCTTGTTCTACCAAGGTTTCAGTAATAGCTTGTGGCTCTGGAATTTCTTCCAGTTCTATTGCGCTCCCACACTTCTGATTTTCCAAAAATTCAGTTTCCAAGAAGCGGGCATGTTGAGAAACAAAGACCTTTTGTTCCTCTGCGTAATAGAAACAATATCCCATGGAGTTCTTTGGATATCCCACAAACTTACACTGTACTGAGCGTGCCTCGAGCTTGTCCGCATGCTGCTTCTTTACAAAAGCTGGACATCCCCATGTCTTAATATACATAAGACAGGGTTTCTTCCCACTCCACATCTGATACGGTGTGGTAGGTACAGTCTTGTTTGGAACTCGGTTCAAAAGATATGCAGCTGATTCTAGTGCATATCCCCAGAATGATCACGGTAACTCAGCGTTACTCATCATAGAACGTACCATATCTAATAAGGTTCGGTTCTGTCTCTCCGATACACCGTTATGCTGTGGTGTGTATGGAGGAGTAAGCTGAGAGAGAATTCCATTCTCTTTTAAGTAACCCAGGAACTCAGCACTCAAGTATTCACCACCTCGATCAGATCTCAGTGTCTTGATACTTTTGCCAGTTTGGTTTTCCACTTCATTCTTATATTCTTGGAATTTCTCAAAGACCTCGGATTTATGCTTCATTAAGAAGACATATCCATACCTAGAGAAATCATCCGTAAAAGTAATGAAGTAGGAATAACCACCTCGCGCATGTGTAGACATTGGACCGCACACGTCACTGTGTACGAGTCCCAAGAGCTCGCTTGCTCTTACTCCGTGTCCAGTAAACGGAGTCTTTGTCATCTTTCCTATGAGACAAGATTCACAAGTAGCATAAGATTGATATTCGAACGGATTCAAATATCCTTCTCTATGTAACTTAGTCAACCTTCTCTCATTGATGTGACCTAGTCTACAATGCCATAAGAAAGCCTGATTTAATTCCGGAGACTTTCTTTTAAGTGTATTCTGGACATTGAAAACCTGAGCTTGACTTAATACGTATATACCGTTATCTAATGTACCTGACCCAATCAGAACTTGATTTAGGTGGATGTTAACTACATCGCTTACGAATGTAAAATCATATCCCTCTCTTTAAAGTGAGGACACTGATATGATATTGCAAGTCATACTAGGTACATACAGACAGTTACGTAGAATCAATATCTTCCCACTTGTCAAACCTAGGGGATATTCTCCTACGGATTCAGCGTCCACGCTCATTCCGTTTGCAACTCTGAGAGACAAATCACCTATCTTAATAACTCTACGGTTTCTCAAAGTATGTAATGAATTACAGATATGAGATCCTGCTCCGGTATCTAGTACCCAGGAAGTAGAGTTAATTGACAAACAGTTCTCAATTACAAATACACTTGAGGCTGAAGCCACAACATGCTTCGAATCCTGGCTACTGGGTTCTAAAGCCCTGTAATCCTTCTGCCTATGCCCAATCCCATAACAATAGGAACATCTCTCTTTTACTATATCCAGTCACGACACTTTTTCCCTTCTCTTTCCTTCTACTTCCCTGATTTCCTTCAGGGTAGAAGGTAGAGACTGTAGAATCAAGTCGGTATCTGACTCGTTTCCCAACGCGGTCTCCAGGTCCTGGAGCTCATCAATACAGCTAGTCATTGTAAGGACGTTGTCCCCTACAGATGACCCATCAGCCAACCTCGCTTGAATTAATTCGTTCGAGGTCTCATATCTTGCGATATGATATTGCTCTCCATATAAATCTTTGTTATGGAGAAAGATGGAAACTAAGTCCATCTTCTCGCGCTGCTTCTGGTATACACCATCAACTGAAGCTAACACGAGGCACTTAGCTTTATCGTTTTCCCTTGTCTGACGGATATCCATATCCGCAATAGTGGAAATTGGACCTGGGACGGCGGGATCTTGAGTAGTAATAGGGTGGTCCAGCTTGTCATAGGCAATGGACATCTGGACAGACCTTTGCCAGTCATATAAATCAGATTCAGTCAATTTGTTATCTAGATGTAACCTATGTGTGGTCACAAGGTCGCTGCAATTTTAAGAGAGAGAGAAGAATTAGCATGATGCTCTTGCAAGTTTAGAGTGGTTTTTAATTTATCTAAACAGGATGGCTCCCACTGTTTCTCGAATCCTTCCTCAAACCATAAAAGAAGAATTAGTCAGGACAATTCTCACCGAACAATACATGCTTAACCGTTCAGCCAGGCCAGTGTCGATACTTCGAGGGAGGTTTTCCAAGGCTTTCGTGAAGTTCCTTAATTAAATAACCTCTTTTCTCTGGGGTCGTAGCCCCGCTGACACCTTTCTCGACACCTACTTGGTTTATAGCATTGATCGTTAAGTGACGAATCTCCTGATAAGTAGCTTGTACTCACAGTAGGATCGGGATCCAAAATATCATCATATGATAATGTTGAAGGAATCCTACCAACATTCATCAAACTCCAAAATGGTATGCATCTCTCTGCAAATTTCAGTTTCTTTAGAAATTCCCGATGTGGATTTTTGCCCCATGCTCTTATGACCTTGACTTTAGTCAACAAATCATAAGTCACATGTCAAGTTCTACCCGTCATTATCCAGGTTAATTTGAACCCACCCGTACATACCCTTGACTTTAGTCAATAAGGTAATACGACTGTCCCAAACCAACGCATCTATCTATGCTGCATATGAATATCCAACAGCTACCAAACACTGTGCCTTAACTTTAGTCAACAAACACAGCTTGAATACTATTGACTATCTATATGAAATGACGGAGGGCTACGAATGGTTTTGGTAAAACCGTGAACGTAGTGAACTTGATATAATCGAAGGAACCTGATACTTTTTAAAAGGAGTGGTTAATGCTCCGCAATTAAAAATTCTGATCTTTTAAAATAACCGAGTGGTTTCTTTTAAATTTGTTCCAACGATTAAACTTTGGATTATTTTCTTTGCATTATAATAATGCGTCCCATCATTTATCCTATCATTGCAGAAAACAACGAAAATACCACGTCCTCTTATTCCATCCGCATTTGCCACTGGGTCCCATCATCACCCGTTAGGTTACTTAACTAACGACAGAGCGGGGGCTGGGCTAGTGCGGGTGTAAAACATAAGTGACGTCTAATAGCTATCATATATAGATATTGTACATTCGTCAGACGCAATAATAAGCATTCCAGATCACAGATGAACTTTATTGGATTTATTAGCAATCCGCATTTGCTTTGAGCCTGCAATAAAAGACGGATTACACAGTTGTGATGAATAGCCATTACCCCACCATAGACCCCTATGGGTACGGCAAACTACCCGCCAAGTACCCGAAGTGAAGCGGTCTCCCTCAACAACGTGAGTAGGCCACTAAACACTTCGACGTACCCGGCAGTTTGTGTACCCCACCTTGGGTCTATCCTAGAAATAAAAACAGTAAAAAGAAATAATACAACGGTGGCTACAACCGCAACCTGGATGTGCCCCGCAAAAGAATATTACATCAAATTACATTTACATTGAATGAATGAATATTAAACTGTTAGTTATATGTATGCCCTAGAGGCCATTACTATACATAGGATGTATATTATAGTGGATGCTTGGACATATATAGGGATGACTTTCTTGCTCGATATGATAGTATGCTATCTGGTTACTCTTTACTTTAACGTGTACACAAGGTTGTCTCTCTGTTACATGTTGGTAAAGCCCTTAGGATGTGTACTTGACTACCTGGACTATGATGCGGATCATACTAGTGGGGACATGGTAGTCCATAAGTACATCCTTCAAGGTCCCTAGTCGTGGGTGTATCGAGACAGGGCATCGATATACCAGAGTAGACTAGCGTATACCTTCTCGACCCATATAGATGGGCGATGGATGATCCCATATCCATTGGTGTTTGACATCAGAGATGATATACGGGTGCTCAGTGGAGACTGGGTACACTGGACGGACTCGCCGAGAACTCCCAGATGGTATTATACCTTACATCAGATGGCAATTCTCTGATGACACTGGTACATGTTAGTCTGTAGACCCGAGATCGTCATAGAGTCTTGTGTGATTCCCACTGTGCTTTGATTTCCATCATACCACGTCCAAGAGGGCGTGCAAAAAGGTGGCTTTTGGGTACATTCCCGAATCACAAGGAGGCAATGAGCGATAGGAGGGGTTTCGTCTCTCCCGGTATAGGGAGTTGATGTTGCGCAGTGCTCGATTGGCTATAACACGAAGTCCTTGGCCAAGGCTGCTTTAGGGATTTACTGGTAAGTGTTACCAGTAGTTTCTCGACCCGTTATGAGCCTCATATCGACATGACTTATCGAGTTATTGGGGTCTGACGTTTACCACCCCTAGACAAGATATGCGACATATCAGACGAACAGACCGGACTGTACGGTAGTGTTACTGGTTGGATTCACAGGAGTGTGAGCGAGCTTGCTCGTTGATATTCTGATCGCTCAATACCCGGCTGGCCGTTACGTTTAGCAGACCGCTTGCGGCTTGTGGGTGTTTGATTTGATCATCACCTACTGCCGGCGTATTGACGAGTCTTTAGAGTCCTATACAGGGGTTTCCTGGCTCAAGCGAAACGAAATAGGAGCGCATATGAGATATGTGTGGGACCGAGAATAATACCAGTATGTGATACTGAATTCTATTCTCGCGATTTGTGACATTGATCGGTTGTATGCGATATAGCCGGGTTATCGGATCAAGTGTTGATTCGATAAGTTGTTACTATTGATATTAGTCGGTTATATGCGATATGACCGGATCATTAAATCAAGTGTTGATTTAATGATTTAATGTATAATTATATATTTGATATATTACTTTACATTAACTAGTATTGGTTCACTTAAGATTGATTTTCTCACTAGTTTGTGCACATTGTTTATATGTGATATATGCAAGTGTTCATGTTTGTATCATGCTTGATGATACAAACGAGTTGTGTGTATGAGACTTGAACCAACTCAAGGTTAAATTAGGGTTTACTATTTTCCTAGCAAATAACAAAAGAATTGAGACTTTGGTCAAAGTTATCAAGCTTCATGAAGCTTGATAAGCATTGACAAGGTCAACCCTTTTGTCATTTGTGTAGGATATTAGTTAACCCAACCCTTAACCTAATGGTTTGGTTAATTCTCTACATGAGTTAAGCATGAGGGCTTAACTCAACCATGGGTGAATTATTCAAGAGGATAAGTTTCATTTTGGATATTTATTCATATGATTCTTTCTTCTTCTTCATCTTCATCAAGCTCACAAAAGCTTGAGAGCTCCAATGGTGCCATGAGAAAAAGAGTGAGAAATCCAATTCTAAAGTGAACCCACTTCTTATTTCTTCATCCTCTACTACTTGCCATGTAGTATAGGGTGTTCTCTTCACAAAGTTCTTGACCAAGTGAAGGAATAGCTTGAGTTTGAGTCTCCCCGACGTAGATCATCTTCGGCCTCGAAGTCAATGACCTAGCCCGATCATTTCTCCGACGAAACCATCGCTAGAGTCCGGGATCCGATGATCGCAGCGGAGGGACGTCAACACGGAGCTTTAGAAGTGGAGGACCGGATCTACAAAGGTTGTATTTCCATTCACTTAATAGCAAAGTTGTTTGCTTGCATTTCTTTTCGCCTTAACTTCTAGTTAACGATCTAGTTTAGGGTTTCTCGGCACCGGAAAATTTGAATTTGGCATGGTTGATACCTTGTGGAACCTCTTATGTGTGCCTAGTAACCCTAAAGTGGTATCAGAGCCTAGCTAGAGCCTTAGACGAAGTGTAGACGATGTTAGAAATCCGATCGAGTCACGAAACCCTAACCAAGACCATTCTCTATACATTTTCTGAAAATGAGGATTTTTCCAAATTAAAAATAGCCAAAAAATTCAGCAGGGTTTTGTAAGAATTACTGTGAAATTCGTGGGCCCAATTCCATTAAACCGCCGCGGAACCGCGGCCGGACCCTAGCTTGGGCGGCGGTTCCGCGGCAATATAGTAGCTTTTTCCTACCCTGTTTGCACAGTAATCTCTACTTGTGGTTGCTGTATTTTATGGGAATTTTTAATCTATACTCAACAGTTGAGTTTTCTGGGGTGTATTGGGGACTCGGTGTTTCGATCGGAAAGTTTAACTCCGTCTATGTGTTTTCCGGATATTTTGGAATATGTTAAAAAGTTCAACCGGATATAAATACCCACTTTTTCCCCTGCCGGGAAATTTCCATGTGTTGGATTTTTCCATAGTTTAATAACGTTCTAAGTAGTGCAAGTAACGCGATGGTCCCTCTAGAAGACAACAAACCTTAACTCGATTATGTGACCGTCTTGAACAGCCCTTTGAACCTTAGGGTTTGGGGCAGTACGGCGTGCCACATGTGAGGCGTTGGCTTGACCCTTCTACGGCAGGACCGTTGGTACTGTGGTATGAAGTGAATGTTTTCAAACTTATTTCAAGTGTTGAGCTGTTTCGGGAAAACTTGGGTGTTTGATTGTTCGATCGGAAAGTTTAACATTTTCTATTTATCTGGAATGTGATACAATATTTGGAATCCACAAGTAGTTATGAGATAACTAATTTGGATGTTATAAACACAGTAGTTTAGTCTCAATTGATCGGTTGCCACGGAATTTTGATGTGATCAAAAGTCCGTCGCAATCACGTGGTGTACGCGGATACTCGCCGGGTAAACTTAATAGACAGCTACACCCCAAAGCCCCGACCAAGTGACTGTAGGAGAACCCCGTCGCCGAAAGCATCCGTTCGGGTGCTCGCGGCAGCGGTGTTCCGCCTTGGTGCGCTTCGTCGACGGCATCGGGGGTGCAGCCGCCTAATAATGTTTGCGATGAGCATTCGATCAAAATGTTAGGAATCTTAGTGAATTGCCCGACTTGATATTCAAAAGAGTTTTCGATAATGAGACTAAAATGCGGGGTTTATAATTGTTAGGCATGTGATGTCTAAGGAATTCAGAATGTTAGGCATGTGATGTCTAAGAAGGTTGCGGATTCCAACTGTTGTAGTTTTACACTTTCTTTTCTGCGACCGTAAGTGTAATATGTGATATCACCGGTTTCATTACTATATGTCAACGATAATTGGGATGCGCACATTTACTTACGTTGATGACATGTGATGTTATGTGTTGCTGGATATGTTATATTGGATCGTCGTGTTTGAATAGCCGGGTGTTTTTTATGTGAGATGAGTGTTTTCTTTTTCATTCATGTAAAAACTTGTATGTAATATTCTTTTATTGGGGCACTTCCAGGTTGCGGAAGATGTCACCGTTTGTATATTATTTACTATATACACAAGGAGGAGGGCACAAGTAACCGGGTTCTGGAGTCCAGTGGGAGACCAACTCGAGGAGTCGAGTCCGGGTCTCCTAACTCTAGAATTGGTAGGGTTGCTTGCCACTCTCGTAGGGGTCTGGGGGTGTGGGTTTGGCTATTCATCGTGACCGTGGAATTCGTGTTTTATACTGGCTCGTATTGAAAACACGGACGTCCTAGTATATCCAATATTTCATATGTTTCTTCTGCTGCGATATCTGTGATGTGATCATTTGATATGTGATGATAGATACTGTATATAGTATATATGATATATTATATAGACGTTACTTATGTTTTGCACTCGCGCTAGCCCTGCCCCGCTCTGTCGTTAGTTACCTAACCTAACGGTGCACGAGGGGACATCGAGGCAAATGCAGATGGCAGAAGTGTACGTCGTATTTATCTGTGATGTTTAGGTGACTTAAATGATGGGACTTCATTAATATGATTAATGAAATAAAAGAAACCTAAGATGTTGTGGAATCGAATTTTCAAAAACAGGTAGCTACAGTTCTTGCTTTGCACCGCGGTGTTCCTTGTAGAACATCCTGCACCTTATTCGATAAGGAAAGGGCCGAGATCCCTTCACCGGGAGTGACCCTTTTAGCAATGACTGGCAGATGCTACACCCCTCGGTTTGTCTTTTGATTGCTCCTATAGTTTTTGCTTTGCACAGCGGTATATATGATATATCCTGCACCTTATTCGATGAGGAAAGGGCCGACGATCCCTTCATCGGGAGTGACCCCTTTAGCAAAACTAGAAAAGCCTAAAAAACACTCCATTTCAAAATCATTTGATTCTACAACGATACCAAGTTCATTACGCAATAGGTTTTCAGAAAAACCTGTCGTAGCCCTCTGTCATTTCAGATAAGTACTACTTAGTATTCGTGCTGCGGTAGTTTGGCATTCGTCAAGGCGTAGTATGCGGTAGCTAACTAGTACTTATCTGCTTATGCATATGATGCAGATTGGATTAGGGTATTCGTACGGCGTTGTTTGGCATTCGTCAAGGGTCGTGCGGGTGGGTTTAATTCAATCAAGAAATGTACGGGCTGAACTTGACTAGCGCACTATGGGTTGTTTGGCATTCGTCAAGGTCATAGTACGTTAGGGGCAAAAGTATTATCGGGAATTTCAAGTGTTGAAATTTGCAATGAGATTGCATACCTTCTATGAGATAGTTGGATCCCGATACCCACTGCGAGTAATTGTTACTCCTGGGAGAGTTTTACACATTACAATTAACCGATCAAGTAGGTGTCTAGAAAGGTGTCAACGGGGTTACGCCTCTGGGAAAATGAGGTTTACATTAATTAGGTCCGTGAGAAAGCACGGGGCACCTCCCTCAAAGTACCGACACTGGCCTGGCTGAAAGATTGGCGAACTTGTAGCGTGTAATTAATCCCGGCTAGTTTTTCCTTTTAGGGTTTGAAGGAAGATTTGATAAAAACAGTGGGAGCCATCCTGATTAGATAAAATAATAACCAATCTGATCTTGCAAGAGCGCACGCAGAGTGTTTTCTTCTCTCTCTCTCCAGGTAGCGACCATGTCACGCCTTAATCAAGATAATAAAACGGATATATTGACCGAACCCGCTTGTTATACTGAACTGGGGAACGTTGGTCCCGCTCCAACTTATAATTGTTATAAGACCGAGCAGGAAATTGGGGATTACCAGAATTCCCGTGCCACCCAAACGAAGAAAGTGCATGTTGATGCATCATCTTCGAGTGTGTTCATTACAGAGAACTGTTTCTCAATGTCCTTTACGTCCTGGGTATATGATACCGGATCAGGATCCCACATATGTAATATATTACATAGGCTACAGAAAGGTAGAGAACTGAGAACGGGTGATAAGTTTCATGAGGCAGAAAACGGTGCAAGTGTTGCAGCCAAGTCTAATGGTCACTGTCACCCTGTATTACCAGAATACATTGATTCTGAAAAAATGTTTTTAGATACCGAACCTGATATACAAAATCATATCAGTCTCTTTATTTAGATAAAGAAGGATATAAATTTGTATTGTTGGATAATGTTTTTGAACATTTCCTATATCAAAAGTTGATCGGTTCAGGCACGTTATCTAAAAGCATTGATGTTCTAAATCAAACTACAGTTCTTAGTATACAGAACACACACAAGAGGAAGAGTTCAGAAATGAACGAGTTCTTCTTGAGGTATTATAGACTAGGTCATATCAATGCGACCCGACTAGCTGAAGTTACAAATAGATGCATATTTAAATTAGTTTGAATTTACATCTTCTGAAACTTGCCAGTCATGTCACAAAGATTAGATGACCATAGCTCTGTTTGTTGGAAACAGTGAAAGAGTTAGTGAACCCTTGGGATTGATACATGCTGATGTATGAAAGTCTCCAGTCTACACATGCCAAGACCGGTTCTTTTTACTTCATTACATTCTTTGATGATCTCTCAAGATTCAGACATATGTTCCTGTTGAAACACAAGTCCGAAGCTTTTGAGATATTCACATAATATAAGTTAGAAGTAGAGAACCAAAAATACGGGTATAAGTATTATGTCCTTTGATGTGATCAAGGAGGAGAATACTTGAGCACGGGATTCCTGGACTATTCTAAGAATGAGATTCTCTCTCAGCATTACTCCTCCGTATACACCTCAGCACCTCGATGTATCGGGGCGGAGCAATAGCACCCTATGTGATATGGTGTGCTCTATGATGAGTACTACTGAGTTTCCTATTTCCTTTTGAGAGTTATGCACTTATGAAGTTGCATACCTATTGAATAGGGTTCTAATCAAATCAGTTGCGTACCGCTTCATATGTGATATGGGAAGGGAAGAACCCATATCTTAACTTGGTTAAGATTTGGGGTTGTCCGGGCTATGTCTAAAAGCATAATCCGGACAAGCTTGAGTCAAGGTCTGTTATGTACAACTGGAAAGGTTTCAGCTATACAAACTACAGCAGATGATTTGGTAGAACCAAAGGATTCAGTAGATTCCAACGAACCTCAGCCTCTCCGCCGATCTAGTAGGGTTCCTCACCCACCTGAGAGATACTTCGGTTTCTCTATGACAGTGGGAGCGAGGATTTCATCATGAGATGATGACCCAACTAGTTTCGAGCTGGCCATCAGGAGTGGGACTCTGTAAGAATGCTTGGATGCTTAGCGATCTGAGATGGAATCCATGTACACCAACAAAGTATGGACTTTGTTTGCTATATCTGAAGGGTTAAATCCCCATCAAGAGCAAGTATATCTTAAGAAGATTACTTGGTGTAGATGGAAAAGTTGAGACTTTCAAAGCTAGACTTGTTAAAGGTTTACATTATACACCAGTTGTGGCTAATGATGAAACCTTTTCTGGGGCCTATGCTTAAGTCCATCCAGATCCTACTTGCCACGGCTACATACTATGAGTACGATATCTGGTGGTTGGGTGTCATGACTGCTTTTCTAAAAAGGTGTTTTAGAAGAAAGCGTCTATAAGTACATAGCCAGAGGACTTCGTAGACAGTGGGAGCAGTGGAAACGTGTGCAAGATGTTTTATGTGATGAAGCAGGCATCGCGGAGTTGGAACATCTGTTTTGATGAGTTAGTCAAACAGTTTGACATCATCAAAATGGTAGATGAACCTTGTATATACAAAAAGGTAGTAGGGGGTATGGTAGTGATCCTCGTAAAGTACGTGGATGACATACTCTTGATAGGGAAGGAGTTTCCTATGCTACGCTCGGTTAATCTCCGCTTATCACAAGGATTCTCCATATAGGATCAAAGTGATACCTCCTAAATCCTGAGTTTTCATCTATGAGATAGATGTAATTGGATGCTAGGATTCTCACTAGTAGTAGTAAGATGGTATCAATGGATCCTGGGGAGAATCACTGGAAAGGTTCCAGGGTGATAAGGACGACTGAATGTCAGTCACAGGCATTGTCTTTACCCTCAGTAAAGGGACGGTATGTTCGAAGAGTTCCAAGCTAGATACCATGGCATACTAGACGATAAAGACTGGATACATCGCTACTTAAGACGCTACCAAAGAGGCTGTCTGGGTGTATATTAGTTCATGAGATTAACTTCGTTCCTCCCATTGTGTGACAATGGAGTTGTGGCATATGCCAAGGAACGCCCGTCCCATCAGTGATCCAGAAATATTCTAAGGCAGTATCACCTGATCATGGAGATGGTTGATCTCCAAGGAGATCGAGGTTAGGAGAGTAGACTCAGAGGAAACCACGGCGGATCCACTCACAAAGGCCTTTTCCCAGAGAGAGACTTTTATAGGATGGTTGAGTATGAGATACTGCAACCACTGCTACAGATGGCCTTAGTGCAAGTGGGAGATTGTTAGTTATATGTATGCCCTAGAGGCCATTACTATACATAGGATGTATATTGTAGTGGATGCTTGGACATATATAGGGATGACTTTCTTGCTCGATATGATAGTATGCTATCTGGGTACTCTTTACTTTAATGTGTACACAAGATTGTCTCTCTGTTACATGTTGGTAAAGCCCTTAGGATGTGTACTTGACTACCTGGACTATGATGCGGATCATACTAGTGGGGACATGGTAGTCCATAAGTACATCCTTCAAGGTCCCTAGTCGTGGGTGTATCGAGACAGGGCATCGATATACCAGAGTAGACTAGCGTATACCTTCTCGACCCATATAGATGGGCGATGGATGATCCCATATCCATTGGTGTTTGACATCAGAGATGATATACGGGTGCTCAGTGGAGATGTTAGTTATATGTATGCCCTAGAGGCCATTACTGTACATAGGATGTATATTGTAGTGGATGCTGGGACTGTCATGACCCGAAAGTACGGAACATGACCGGCACTTAAACTACGAATGTCTCGAGGCATACGTAATCTAAGTAAACCGAAAACCCAGAAATCCAAACCAAGAAAAGTAGTAGAGTGCAGGAAAACCAACTTAAAGCAAGTAGTTCAATAGCATAAGCCGAATTATGCGGTTTTTAAAAACATCAAAAATTTACTGAAAATTTCGGCAGAGTCTCCTTTGTAAATACTGGCTCCCAAACGGGATACAACATGAATAGTATACGAAATCAAGAAAAAGGCATCCCCAAGCGGGAGCTAGCTCTTCGTCAATCGACGGTCACAACCACACAAGCAATAAAATATACAACGCCAACGGCGAGGATCAAAACTCAAAAGGAAATTCAAAACCACCAGAAATATAACGAGAGACTCTAAGGTCGAAAGAGTAAACAACACTGGTCTCTATCTCGATAAATACATGTTTAGTTGATGGAATTTACTAGATACAACGGAATAATATTATACAAGGTAATATGATGAGTACGATACAAGAAAAACCCACCTACTAGCAAGTCACCCGAATGAAACTGAGCCCGCAAAGCCGTAACTAAACCTGTACGGCAAAACCTGCAAGAAACTGGGGCACAACGGGGGTGAGTTGCCAACTCGTGAATAGAAAAACATCTACGCACAGAAATCGCATAAATAACGCAATCCTAGGTCAACGATCATAATATATCCTCAAAAAATATATATAACATGCAGCCTATAACAAGGCTAGGGTAAATATCTAACCCGAGTGTAATCTCATATGCCCGTGTCAGTGCCCAAGGGTAGCAATATATCATATGAATGAGGTATGAATGCATGAAAACAGAATACATTTAAATGAAGAACTGTTTTCATAATTTAGTGAGATTTCCTTTGTATTTTTAAAATGAGGTATCATAATGAAATCAGCATAAAACAGTGCCTAGCATCGGCACAAAACGTAATCCCAAAATCTCGATATCTCTATATCACAGTCTCTGTACCTCAAAATCTCGAAATCCCAATGTCTCAATCATAATATCTAGGGTGCCGTCAGTCCAGACCGGCCCCTACCATCCATCTCAAGACCACGACGGTATCCTCCGGATATCCGACGCGTCGGGTAAAATCACCGATAGGTAGTGCTCCCCTGCCAGGCTCACATCGTCATCATCACGCGCTTCTTGCCCCGGGGTACCTTACCGGGTCCACCATGTACCCGAAACGGTTCATCCGCCTCCTCGAATCGGGTCTCGAAATCCATCAGCAAACTCATGGTGGACGACTCATACATCATGGGAAAACCGCACTTTTTATTTTAAAGAGAGAAAGAGGTTTATATAAGTTTTGCGGTTTTCCCCCAAATCCAGAAAATCTCATATAAATCCGAATCCAATCCTCAATAGCATGTAAACAGTGCATATCGGCATAAAAATCCATGAATGCGGCATAACAATGAATATTAACATGCATGAAGTAACAAGTAAAATCTACAATGTCTAATCTAGCATATAAGGCGAGTACACTAATATCATGTCTAAATTATTAGCTAACAACCTATGTCAATGCAATAGTATTTCTAAAGTGTACGTGGCATGGCAATTACCGATGAAGATGTGTGTGAGCCGGCAAGTAAGTGTACGTGGTACATACGCATCATCGGTAATGGTGCTGGTGTCCTAACAGCATGATATCAATAACGTAGTACGAAACATAATATAAGCATGCGATGCGAAGCGAACCACAATAATGAGCGAAAGCTGAATACTAGACGCAACTATAACTAATCTGCATTAATCTAATATAAGTTCTACAAATGGTGCCTTTTGAAATAACACGAATCATGGGGTTTTGAAAATAGGGGCTACGGTGTTTTTATGAAAAGATACGTCTTTTGAAATATCCGTAGGATCCCTTGGGCTATCTTTTAAAATACCCACGATTCGTTAGTTTTTGAAATAGGTAAGAATCGAATCTAATCTAACAACTAAACTAAACTAAAGGGCTAAGCTAACAAGCTGGACTACAGGTAAGGAAACCGCCTAACATCTGAGTCGATCCATATACATACCTGTATGTATATTAGTCGGTGATCCCTCCTCAATAATATCATATCCGATACCATATCTACAATCAGACATCCCAAATCAAGAGTGCGGATCAATCATCAATATATAGCTCGTACGTAAATCCGTCGTACGGCATCCCAATCTGGGTACGGGTCAAAGTCCCATCAATCAAACTATTCATTTGGTATCTTCTTTATCAAATTTCATGATCCGGAATAATGTCCTACGTCTAGTACAATATTGATACCATCTATGTATGCATGCAGGTGTAAGAATCACTACGTCAAAAGACCCGCTAAAACATCATGTCGTATATCAATACGAACAAAATCACATCACCGATCTCCTGGCCTCAAGCCCAATCTCATCGACTCATCTCAATCCCAAATACTATCCTCAAATCCAGTATATGAACACATAGTCCCATACCCATGTGTAAATATACACATCAAAATATAATCCCATGTACGCACATATGAAAGAAGAATGTATGCAAGTATGGGTGTGTGTGTATGTGTGG
This sequence comes from Agapanthus africanus, assembly GCA_030015575.1. Classification (NCBI taxonomy): domain Eukaryota; kingdom Viridiplantae; phylum Streptophyta; class Magnoliopsida; order Asparagales; family Amaryllidaceae; genus Agapanthus; species Agapanthus africanus. The sequence goes on along the minus strand of JASDDO010000019.1, from coordinate 717,814,386 downwards.
TGCAACCACTACTCTAGGGTTTCGCAACACTAAACAATCCAATCACACCTAGAATCCATCTTTTAACATCAATAATCTCAAACAATATACCATCAATATATGTGCATACGTATCCGTATACACATCACCACGAAGTGCGGGGGTGCTATACGCCATCCACCCGACTTCTCCCCGTAGATATAAATCTACTCACCTGGTCCTCGCTCGCCGGTGCCGACGTCGCCATGCGCTTGCTTGTCGTCTCGAAGTCCATATGGGGTACCTACATATCATAACGCACCATATCGCATTAAAATCCGACTTATGACCAAAACGACGCACGAAACCCACATAGCTCAAAACCTATGGTTGCTTTCACAAATCGACCCAAAAACCCTCGACGTCGGCGTACAAACGCCAGACCATCGAGAAAAACACAAATACACTCATTTGCACATTCACGAACACTAATTTTAATATAAAATAGGTTCAAACTCACAAAACCCCAAATTCACTTTAAAAGCCGTTTTTCCGAAAAACTAGGAAGCAAAATTACCCGTTTTAGTACAAAACTCGATATTTAAACAAATCTAGAGGCCACAATATTCACTAAATATCTTAAATAAGTCATAAAAACAATTCCCATAATTTAATCTCGTTAAATTCCAAAAACCCTAAAATTCTAGTTAACAAAATACCTAAATTTTAACAATTTTATAGCAAAAATGCACAAACTACAATCTAGTTTGGATTTCCATGAACTAAAGCATTAAACAACATTTTATAATGTTAATAATGTTATGAATACCCTAATCACATTTTTCTCTTAATTATTTAACCAATTATAAAAAACCTAGTTAGCAAATTAGCGTAATTAACACAATTTAAATTAACAAAAATGCAACTAACAACTAGATTTGGTTTAGCATAACATTAATATGTCAAAAATATCACACAACCATAATCTCACATCATAAAACCCTAAGTTGCATTCAAAACCCTTTCTTGAAAGTTAAATATTTAATATCAAAACCACAATTAACTCCTAATTAAACACATAATAGCTAGATTGAAGTAATCAAACAATAACTTATGCAAAATGCTAAGATTATACCTCACAAAATTAGAGACCTAGCACCAAAATCTTGGCCTCCAAATTGCTCTCTTGATCCATGATCCACACTAGAATAGGTCAAGAAGAAATGGGTAGAGATTGGATTTTGATTTTGTGAGATTTTTGTGTTGATTTTTGGGCATTTTGTGGAATTTTTTTGTGGTGAAAGAGGGGAGAACAAGAGGAGGGCTGATGCTGATTTGGGGAGAGGGGGGGCTCGGCTAGGGGATGGGGAGAGGGGAGAGAGAGTGTGGGTTGAAAGAATGATACAATTTCAAGTCAACAAAGTCATGCCCCATTTTATTAATTCCATTTTAAAAATAAAGTGAAAAATGAGGTGATTGGAGAGAGAAAGAGAGAGAGGGCTGTCAAAAAGAGGGCCGGCCACATGGTGGGGAGGAGAGAGGGTGTGTGTGTGTGGAGCAATGAACACCAAACACCAATACAATATGCACCAAAATCCTTTTATTTTCACAAAATAAGCCCTTTTCTTCAATATTTTCTAAACCGTTTTGGCAAACGATTTCGTTTCAAAAACCACATGATAAAATTTTATTTAATGTTTTATGATGCACAAAATTTGTTTCAACTCATTCCAATTTGTAATTTTCCCTAATTAAATATATTAGTGACGGCTTAAAATAATATTAAAATAATTTTTTTCAGAAAATTTGAAATTTCACCAGTGGCTCAATAAACACCAAATACTAGCAATTACATAGCTAGAATATGTATATTTAATTTTTATAATAAGATATTTGTATTTTGACTTTTTACAGAAAACCCCCTTATTTTACCGTTTTTTTTCAAAATTTCACCGAAACGATTTTCAAAACGTTACAAACTTCCCCCCTTAAAGAAATTCGGTCCCCGAATTTAAATTAAAACTCCCCCCAAATACTAAAACATATAAGCCAAAACCATCAAGTCGTCGGGGTTCCGAATCGTAAATACATAAAACAAATCGTAGCGCAGCGCGTGCGCATGAAAAATGAGCATATAACTCAAAATTAAAACTCCGTCAAGCATCCCGCAAGCATCGGAGTCATGGAGAAGACATCAATGCCAAATCCAAATCAAAACCAATATGATATAACTCGAAACTATAAATGTAAATATCGAATCTATATATGTAAGTATCTGAAGGAAATGCATGCCAAATCTCTTTAAGTCGCTGTGCAATGCGTATAACACTGCACAGTGGCGGACGTCTATCATAAGAAAATAACTATATACATATATACCTTTGTTTGAAATGTACGTTCCGCCGTTTTGGAAACAATTTAGAAGGGTCTCCTTGTTCTAAACATTTCGTGTCATATCAGAAACGTAGGTAAATACTGAGGCTATAGCTCGCTTTTTGGAAATCCCTTCAATAACTATCAATGCATGCAAAAATATATTCATGTACTGTCCTCTGACTAGTCATGCTCAGTACGAAAACACATAGCAATATCATAAAAACGTACTGCTCTATACGAAATCAATCCCAAAATATGCACATGAATGCTACGTGCGTCTGGTGCGCACGGAAATCAAAATCCAAATATGTACCATATATATGCACAGAAACAACATCTAAGTGCATCGGATGTGCACGAAACATCTGTCGTAGGCAACATGTGTGCCTGACCGCAAAATCAGGTGCATCTGACATGCACGAAAAATCTCGATTTAGTGCATCTGGTGTTCACCAAAATCACATCTCAAAACATGCGCTCAACATGTGCAAAAATCCAAGGCAGGTGCATCCATCATGCACGAAATCATGAAATCTAATATCAAGCGCCGAACATGCGCAAAATCAAATCAGGTGCACAAGGTGCACAAAACAAATATCGAGTATCACAATCGAAATCGAAGTCCAGTGCATCTAAGTGCACAAAGGCGTATCACTGCACTGCAAGCATATATAAACTATACAGAGTGCAGGAACGAAATCGCGTGCATGCATACGCATAAAACCAACTCAACTGTTTAAAACCGTAAAATCACAAACATGTGAAACCCAAGCACGAAAACGATATCAAGTGCAACACTGTGCAACGATCGTAAATCCTCAATCATTAAAATCAAATCATACGAATAAATCACCCAAAACATCGTAATCAATAATGGCGGAATAGTACCGCTCAAGTGCATCCTCTAAGAATCTCGGGCCAACTGTCGCGGTCACTAGTGGAACGTCTCGTCGATGATCATGAACTCTGGCCTGCTGGTGTGCGTTACAATGACCACTACTGGGTCAAGGTCTTCACTGTGAATTACCAATCTCTCAGTCCATCGGCTCATCGGCCCTGTCAGGTGTGCTAACGGGGATGATCCCATTCTGGCACTTCTCTGGTCATCTCTCGGTCAATCATCGCGACCACTCGTAAGACAGCATATCACTGGCGTCGGCCTCTGCCTCTCTGAATGTACGTGACATATCTGATCCTGGGTGCAAGTATCATTACAGCAGTGTCCTGGAAGAAATCCTGCTCACGGTCTCTTCCATGTCTCGTCTCTGCCAACTGTCCGGAAGTCATCGTCCTTTCCTATATCTGCATCTTGTTCCGGAACGGCTGCATACCCATCGCGACTCCTTCTGGAAGGTATATCCAGTACTCTGCCTCGGCATGCGTATCGCATCTCTGATGTCGGCGGAGTGGAACGTCGTCTTATCCAGATCTTGTACGGACCTCTTTACTCTACTTTCTCTAATGTCGACTGCTTCGGACTCGTCTCATCGTGGCTACATGGACTGAGCTCCAACTGCTATCCTCATATCGGGAGTCTCCCAAGAAATGCATCTCACCACCTAGCATGCGAATTAAGTCGAGCCATCCGATCGAGTCGTCAAAACCTCATAATCCTCCAAGAGCTCAACCTCTTGGGCACAGTTTAATAGTATCGAGTACATACCACAGCATCGGTGGTCCAGCCGTAGAAGGGCAAACCCAAGCCTCACTAATGGCGCCGCGGAACTGCCGCAAACCCTAAGGTTCAAAGGCTTTCACACGGTCATTAAGTCGAGTTAGGGTTTCATTCTTCTAGAGGGACCATAGAATTGCCTGCATGTCTTTCCGACTACTTTAAACTTGGAATAATAGGTTTCTGACATTCGATCGTCTCTGTCGACTCTCAACGTCTCCGCGTGAAGTCGTCTCTAGCTGGAATCAATCTATCTGATGACCTCGCATCGGGGTAGACGAACGAACCACATGTCCTAGTCATTCATCCTTAATGACTAGCGACTTTCTATCATCTCTTAGTACAACTCGTACTGCAATAGCTCCAACATCTGGGGCGATATCTTGTCGTTCGTAGCAATGATTAGCTCACTTGTCTGCTCGCTGAACCGTGCCTCAATCATCATGAACAAGCAATACACCAACGGTCATCAAAATCTGGCTGGCCTCTGTCAGCGGCTCAATCCTCTGGTGCTGATTTGCACGTCCGAGTAATCTCATACAGCGATCCATCCAACGCTCGTGGCGCAAAACACAATCAAAAGACACATCTCTACAATCGTGTGTCGCCAGGATCACGCCCTGGTCAGTTCTCGTTCATGACGAGCTCGTGCTGACTGCAACTCTAGCCGTAGCTCTCCCTGCCGTAATCGTGGCAGCAAAACCGTACTGGTACTGATGAGGCTAGATCAGGAATGAATATAATACTGAACAAGAAATGTACATCCTAAGGCTTCTTAAGTGGAGTGGCGTGTCGTAAATATGCCGCGGAACATACCCACGGTACGTCACTCTACTTTAGTCACCTATTCCATCAACCAAGGGTCATCCTACGCTCCGAAGGTAAAACCTAACGCTCTGATACCAACTTTGTCATGACCCGAAAGTACGGAACATGACCGGCACTTAAACTACGAACGTCTCGAGGCATACGTAATCTAAGTAAACCGAAAACCCAGAAATCCAAACCAAGAAAAGTAGTAGAGTGCAGGAAAACCAACTTAAAGCAAGTAGTTCAATAGCATAAGCCGAATTATGCGGTTTTTAAAAACATCAAAAATTTACTGAAAATTTCGGCAGAGTCTCCTTTGTAAATACTGGCTCCCAAACGGGATACAACATGAATAGTATACGAAATCAAGAAAAAGGCATCCCCAAGCGGGAGCTAGCTCTTCGTCAATCGACGGTCACAACCACACAAGCAATAAAATATACAACGCCAACGGCGAGGATCAAAACTCAAAAGGAAATTCAAAACCACCAGAAATATAACGAGCGACTCTAAGGTCGAAAGAGTAAACAACACTGGTCTCTATCTCGATAAATACATGTTTGGTTGATGGAATTTACTAGATACAACGGAATAATATTATACAAGGTAATATGATGAGTACGATACAAGAAAAACCCACCTACTAGCAAGTCACCCGAATGAAACTGAGCCCGCAAAGCCGTAACTAAACCTGTACGGCAAAACCTGCAAGAAACTGGGGCACAACGGGGGTGAGTTGCCAACTCGTGAATAGAAAAACATCTACGCACAGAAATCGCATAAATAACGCAATCCTAGGTCAACGATCATAATATATCCTCAAAAAATATATATAACATGCAGCCTATAACAAGGCTAGGGTAAATATCTAACCCGAGTGTAATCTCATATGCCCGTGTCAGTGCCCAAGGGTAGCAATATATCATATGAATGAGGTATGAATGCATGAAAACAGAATACATTTAAATGAAGAACTGTTTTCATAATTTAGTGAGATTTCCTTTGTATTTTTAAAATGAGGTATCATAATGAAATCAGCATAAAACAGTGCCTAGCATCGGCACAAAACGTAATCCCAAAATCTCGATATCTCTATATCACAGTCTCTGTACCTCAAAATCTCGAAATCCCAATGTCTCAATCATAATATCTAGGGTGCCGTCAGTCCAGACCGGCCCCTACCATCCATCTCAAGACCACGACGGTATCCTCCGGATATCCGACGCGTCGGGTAAAATCACCGATAGGTAGTGCTCCCCTGCCAGGCTCACATCGTCATCATCACGCGCTTCTTGCCCCGGGGTACCTTACCGGGTCCACCATGTACCCGAAACGGTTCATCCGCCTCCTCGAATCGGGTCTCGAAATCCATCAGCAAACTCATGGTGGACGACTCATACATCATGGAAAAACCGCACTTTTTATTTTAAAGAGAGAAAGAGGTTTATATAAGTTTTGCGGTTTTCCCCCAAATCCAGAAAATCTCATATAAATCCGAATCCAATCCTCAATAGCATGTAAACAGTGCATATCGGCATAAAAATCCATGAATGCGGCATAACAATGAATATTAACATGCATGAAGTAACAAGTAAAATCTACAATGTCTAATCTAGCATATAAGGCGAGTACACTAATATCATGTCTAAATTATTAGCTAACAACCTATGTCAATGCAATAGTATTTCTAAAGTGTACGTGGCATGGCAATTACCGATGAAGATGTGTGTGAGCCGGCAAGTAAGTGTACGTGGTACATACGCATCATCGGTAATGGTGCTGGTGTCCTAACAGCATGATATCAATAACGTAGTACGAAACATAATATAAGCATGCGATGCGAAGCGAACCACAATAATGAGCGAAAGCTGAATACTAGACGCAACTATAACTAATCTGCATTAATCTAATATAAGTTCTACAAATGGTGCCTTTTGAAATAACACGAATCATGGGGTTTTGAAAATAGGGGCTACGGTGTTTTTATGAAAAGATACGTCTTTTGAAATATCCGTAGGATCCCTTGGGCTATCTTTTAAAATACCCACGATTCGTTAGTTTTTGAAATAGGTAAGAATCGAATCTAATCTAACAACTAAACTAAACTAAAGGGCTAAGCTAACAAGCTGGACTACAGGTAAGGAAACCGCCTAACATCTGAGTCGATCCATATACATACCTGTATGTATATTAGTCGGTGATCCCTCCTCAATAATATCATATCCGATACCATATCTACAATCAGACATCCCAAATCAAGAGTGCGGATCAATCATCAATATATAGCTCGTACGTAAATCCGTCGTACGGCATCCCAATCTGGGTACGGGTCAAAGTCCCATCAATCAAACTATTCATTTGGTATCTTCTTTATCAAATTTCATGATCCGGAATAATGTTCTACGTCTAGTACAATATTGATACCATCTATGTATGCATGCAGGTGTAAGAATCACTACGTCAAAAGACCCGCTAAAACATCATGTCGTATATCAATACGAACAAAATCACATCACCGATCTCCTGGCCTCAAGCCCAATCTCATCGACTCATCTCAATCCCAAATACTATCCTCAAATCCAGTATATGAACACATAGTCCCATACCCATGTGTAAATATACACATCAAAATATAATCCCATGTACGCACATATGAAAGAAGAATGTATGCAAGTATGGGTGTGTGTGTATGTGTGGTGCAACCACTACTCTAGGGTTTCGCAACACTAAACAATCCAATCACACCTAGAATCCATCTTTTAACATCAATAATCTCAAACAATATACCATCAATATATGTGCATACGTATCCGTATACACATCACCACGAAGTGCGGGGGTGCTATACGCCATCCACCCGACTTCTCCCCGTAGATATAAATCTACTCACCTGGTCCTCGCTCGCCGGTGCCGACGTCGCCATGCGCTTGCTTGTCGTCTCGAAGTCCATATGGGGTACCTACATATCATAACGCACCATATCGCATTAAAATCCGACTTATGACCAAAACGACGCACGAAACCCACATAGCTCAAAACCTATGGTTGCTTTCACAAATCGACCCAAAAACCCTCGACGTCGGCGTACAAACGCCAAACCATCGAGAAAAACACAAATACACTCATTTGCACATTCACGAACACTAATTTTAATATAAAATAGGTTCAAACTCACAAAACCCCAAATTCACTTTAAAAGCCGTTTTTCCGAAAAACTAGGAAGCAAAATTACCCGTTTTAGTACAAAACTCGATATTTAAACAAATCTAGAGGCCACAATATTCACTAAATATCTTAAATAAGTCATAAAAACAATTCCCATAATTTAATCTCGTTAAATTCCAAAAACCCTAAAATTCTAGTTAACAAAATACCTAAATTTTAACAATTTTATAGCAAAAATGCACAAACTACAATCTAGTTTGGATTTCCATGAACTAAAGCATTAAACAACATTTTATAATGTTAATAATGTTATGAATACCCTAATCACATTTTTCTCTTAATTATTTAACCAATTATAAAAAAAACCTAGTTAGCAAATTAGCGTAATTAACACAATTTAAATTAACAAAAATGCAACTAACAACTAGATTTGCTTTAGCATAACATTAATATGTCAAAAATATCACACAACCATAATCTCACATCATAAAACCCTAAGTTGCATTCAAAACCCTTTCTTGAAAGTTAAATATTTAATATCAAAACCACAATTAACTCCTAATTAAACACATAATAGCTAGATTGAAGTAATCAAACAATAACTTATGCAAAATGCTAAGATTATACCTCACAAAATTAGAGACCTAGCACCAAAATCTTGGCCTCCAAATTGCTCTCTTGATCCATGATCCACACTAGAATAGGTCAAGAAGAAATGGGTAGAGATTGGATTTTGATTTTGTGAGATTTTTGTGTTGATTTTTGGGCATTTTGTGGAATTTTTTTGTGGTGAAAGAGGGGAGAACAAGAGGAGGGCTGATGCTGATTTCGGGAGAGGGAGGGCTCGGTTAGGGGATGGGGAGAGGGGAGAGAGAGTGTGGGTTGAAAGAATGATACAATTTCAAGTCAACAAAGTCATGCCCCATTTTATTAATTCCATTTTAAAAATAAAGTGAAAAATGAGGTGATTGGAGAGAGAAAGAGAGAGAGGGCTGTCAAAAAGAGGGCCGACCACATGGTGGGGAGGAGAGAGGGTGTGTGTGTGTGGAGCAATGAACACCAAACACCAATACAATATGCACCAAAACCCTTTTATTTTCACAAAATAAGCCTTTTTCTTCAATATTTTCTAAACCGTTTTGGCAAACGATTTCGTTTCAAAAACCACATGATAAAATTTTATTTAATATTTTATGATGCACAAAATTTGTTTCAACTCATTCCAATTTGTAATTTTCCCTAATTAAATATATTAGTGACGGCTTAAAATAATATTAAAATAATTTTTTTCAGAAAATTTGAAATTTCACCAGTGGCTCTATAAACACCAAATACTAGCAATTACATAGCTAGAATATGTATATTTAATTTTTATAATAAGATATTTGTATTTTGACTTTTTACAGAAAACCCCCTTATTTTACCGTTTTTTTTCAAAATTTCACCGAAACGATTTTCAAAACGTTACAGGGACGTATATAGGGAGGACTTTCTTGCTCGACATGATAGTATGCTATCTGGTTGAACTTTACATTAACGTGTATACTGATTGTCTCTCTGTTACATGTTGGTAAAGCCCTTAGGATCTGTACTTGACTACCTGGACTATGATGCGGATCATACTAGTGGGGACATGGTAGTCCATAAGTACATCCTTCATAGTCCCTAGTCGTGGGTGTATCGAGACGGGGCATCGATATACCAGAGTAGACTAGTGTATACCTTCTCGACCCATACAGATGGGCGATGGATGATCCCATATCCATCGGTGTTTGACATCAGAGATGATATACGGGTGCTCAGTAGAGACTGGGTACACTGGACGAACTCGCCGAGAACTCCCAGATGGTATTATACCTCACGTCAGATGGCAGTTCTCTGGTGACACTGGTACAGAGTAGTCTGTTGACCCGAGATCGTCATAGAGTCTTGTGTGGTTCCCACTGTGCTTTGATTTCCATCTTACCACGTCCAAGAGGGCGTGCAAAACGGTGGTTTTTGGGTACAGTCCCGAGTCACATGGAGGCAATGAGCGATAGGAGGGGATTCGTCTCTCCCGGTATAGGGGGTTGATGTTGCGCTGTGTTCGATTGGCTATAACAGGAAATCCCTGGCCAGGGTTGCTGAGATATACTGGTAAGTGTTTCCAGTAGTTTCTCGAATTGTTATAGACCTCATATCGACACGTCTTATCGAGCTATTGGGGTCTGACGTTTACCACCCCTAGGCGAGATATGCGACATATCAGACGATCAGACCGGACTGTACGGTAGTGTTACTGGTTGGATTCACTGGAGTGTGAGCGGGCTTGCTCATCGATCTTCAGATCGCTCAATACCCGGGTGGCCGTTACGTTTAGCAGACCGCTTGCGGCTTGTGGGTGCTTGATATGATCATCACCTGCTGCCGGCGTATTGACGAGTCTTTAGAGTCCTACACAGAGGTTTCCTGGTTCAAACGAAACGAAATAGGAGCGCATATGAGATATGTGCGGGACCGACAATAATACGTGTATGTGATACCGTATTCCATTCTCGCGATGAATGTGTCGAATGGTTGTATGCGATATAACCTAGTTATCGAATCAAGGATTGATTCGATAAACCGATACATTGTATACTAGTCGGTTGTGTGCGACATGACCGGATCATTGAATCAAGTGTTGATTTAATTATTTAATGCATAATTATATATTTGATATATTACTTTGCATTAACTAGTATCGGTTCACTTTAAATGGATTTTCTCACTCGGGTGTGTACATTTCATATGCGATATGATTTGTGCACTTGCTTGTATCATGTTTGATGGTGCATGCCCTTTTTGTTAAGTGTATAGAATTAAACCTTGGTTAATGGAATGGTTAGGGTTTACAATTTGATTATTCATTTTATTCATTTGTTTATTTCTTTTTGGAAAAGAAAAAAATTGCATGATAAAATGGTGGCATTTTTGTTTCATTCATGAAGCTTCATGAATACTTTGACCATTGCAACCATTTTGTCATCTTGTAAAAACCTAACCATTCACTAACCATGATCAATTCTCTACATTAAACCATGGTTACTATTATGATAAGGATGGTTTTTCTTTTCTTATAAAAGACAGTTCTTATCATAATATTCTTCTTCTTCTTCCTTCAACTCAAGAAGAAAACCTAAGGTCCATCAATGGTGATTGATGATTAAGAGTGAGAAATCCAATTCTAAAGTCTACCCACTTCCTATTTCTTCATCCTCTACCTCTTGCCAAGTAGTAGAGTGTGTTTCCTTCACAAGTTTTCATGACTTGGTGAAGGTGGAGCTTGATCTTTCGATGCCTCGACGTAGATCATCTTCGGCACGAAGCCGACGACCTTGCCCGCTCGTTCTCTGATGAAGCCGACGCTAGAGCCCGGATTTGATTTGGACAGTGGAGAGGAACTCATCTCGGAGCCGTGGAGGTGGAGGACCGGATCTACAAAGGTTGTATTTCCGTTCCTTTAGTAAAATAGTTTACTAGTTTCCTTTTTCGCCTAGACATCTAGCTAACGATCCGTAGTTTAGAGTTTCTCGGCATTAGATTTTTTGAAATTGGCATGGTTGATGCCTTGTGAGACCTCATTAGGGTGCCTAGGAACCCTGCAGGAGACTCGGTACACTGGACGGACTCGCCGAGAACTCCCAGATGGTATTATACCTTACGTCAGATGGCAGTTCTCTGATGACACTGGTACAGATTAGTCTGTAGACCCGAGATCGTCATAGAGTCTTGTGTGATTCCCACTGTGCTTTGATTTCCATCATACCACGTCCAAGAGGGCGTGCAAAAAGGTGGCTTTTGGGTACAGTCCCGAATCACATGGAGGCAATGTGCGATAGGAGGGGTTTCGTCTCTCCCGGTATAGGGAGTTGATGTTGTGCAGTGCTCGATTGGCTATAACACGAAGTCCTTAGCCAAGGCTGCTTTAGGGATTTACTGGTAAGTGTTACCAGTAGTTTCTCGACCCATTATGAGCCTCATATCGACACGACTTATCGAGTTATTGGGGTCTGACGTTTACCACCCCTAGATAAGATATGCGACATATCAGACGAACAGACCGGACTGTACGGTAGTGTTACCGGTTGGATTCACAGGAGTGTGAGCCGGCTTGCTCGTTGATCTTCTGATCGCTCAATACCCGGCTGGCCGTTACGTTTAGCAGACCGCTTGCGGCTTGTGGGTGTTTGATATGATCATTACCTACTGCCGGCGTATTGACGAGTCTTTAGAGTCCTACACAGGGGTTTCCTGGCTCAAGCGAAACGAAATAGGAGCGCATATGAGATATGTGCGGGACCAAGAATAATACCAGTATGTGATACTAAATTCTATTCTTGCGATTTGTGACATTGATCGGTTGTATGCGATATAGCCGGGTTATCGGATCAAGTGTTGATTCGATAAGTTGTTACTATTGATATTAGTCGGTTATATGCGATATGACCGGATCGTTAAATCAAGTGTTGACTTAATGATTTAATGTATAATTATATATTTGATATATTACTTTACATTAACTAGTATTGGTTCACTTAAGATTGATTTTCTCACTAGTTTGTGCACATTGTTTATATGTGATATATGCAAGTGTACATGTTTGTATCATGCTTGATGATACAAACAAGTTGTGTGTATGAGACTTGAACCAACTCAAGGTTAAATTAGGGTTTACTATTTTCCTAGCAAATAACAAAAGAATTGAGACTTTGGTCAAAGTTATCAAGCTTCATGAAGCTTGATAAGCATTGACAAAGTCAACCCTTTTGTCATTTGTGTAGGATATTAGTTAACCCAACCCTTAACCTAATGGTTTGGTTAATTCTCTACATGAGTTAAGCATGAGGGCTTAACTCAACCATGGGTGAATTATTCAAGAGGATAAGTTTCATTTTGGATATTTATTCATATGATTCTTTCTTCTTCTTCATCTTCATCAAGCTCACAAAAGCTTGAGAGCTCCAATGGTGCCATGAGAAAAAGAGTGAGAAATCCAATTCTAAAGTGAACCCACTTCCTATTTCTTCATCCTCTACTACTTGCCATGTAGTATAGGGTGTTCTCTTCACAAAGTTCTTGACCAAGTGAAGGAATAGCTTGAGTTTGAGTCTCCCCGACGTAGATCATCTTCGGCCTCGAAGTCAATGACCTAGCCCGATCATTTCTCCGACGAAACCATCGCTAGAGTCCGGGATCCGATGATCGTAACGGAGGGACATCAACACGGAGCTTTAGAAGTGGAGGACCGGATCTACAAAGGTTGTATTTCCATTCACTTAATAGCAAAGTTGTTTGCTTGCATATCTTTTCGCCTTAACTTCTGGTTAACGATCTAGTTTAGGGTTTCTCGGCACTGGAAAATTTGAATTTGGCATGGTTGATGCCTTGTGGAACCTCTTTTGTGTGCCTAGTAACCCTAAATAAACGCATCTCAAACCCCGGCTAATCATCACAACAGTCCAACACAGTTCATATACATAAACAGTAAACATTTCAGAAATGTGCAACCCCCAGCCAACCGACATAATAGCAGTTAGGGAAGGTTTACGAACACATTAAACATTACAGATAAATACCCAATTAGCAAATATCTTAGAATATCGATCGATTACCATATTCCGTGTCTACCCCAAAAGCAAACCTGCACTGAAGTAACCTGGGCAGAAATAGAATATACTAGAAAACAAAACACCAAAAATCATGAATAACTGAGCAAATCCGAGTCAACTCAGAGTTGACTCGGCGGCGGATCCGCAGCCAAAAGCACCATTTGGCCGCGGATCCGCGGTCGTCAAGTCGAATTGAGTTCTCGTATTTTCTCAGTATTCTTATATTTCCCTACTGTGAATTTTAAGGCATATCAAATATTTTTTCAGACAAGTTTAAAATTAACAGAAACTAGGAATATCCAGGGTTTTGTTTTCGTGTTTTCCTTCGATCGAACTTCTAATTAGTTGCTAACAAGCTAGTAATGGTTTAGTTGTCTCTGATACCACTGTAAGTCCATGTCACGCACCCCACGAACTTGCGGAGAGGCGGAATATATGAAAAACGATTATCAAAGTTTCGTAACACGGACTTGAGCGCATGAATCGTATCTAAACCATTGCTAACTATCTACTAGAGGTTTAACTACTCGGATTCGAAGTTATACCTCACGTTACATGTCCTTCGGGTCTTCATCGTTGTCCTCCACTCCTCGTAGGCTCCTTGGAACATCGGCACCACAACGGCCTCCTCGAGTCAAAGACGATCCACCCGAAAGCTCCTACGCCAAGCTTAATCTCTAAATTGAGATAACTAGGTTGCCTAAAGTGCTAATCTAAGCTACCTAGGGGATATAGAGTGAGGTTATGGATGTATTAGTCTAGCTAACCCTTGATCTCAACACAGGAGAGGCTAGGGTTAGGGTTTGAAGAGAGAGTAATCTTGAGGAGAGAGAAGGTGAAGATTAGAAAGATAATGAGACAATGATCTATCATAATATATATGAAGCATTATTATTTATCCAAAAATGAAATAAAAGATTTAACAACCATGCTTCATAAATACATATGAGTGATTCAACTCCATGAGTCATTAAGCATTTATGATGCATTAATGACATGGATGAATCACACAAATGAGTCACTAATCTCATTAAATGCAATGCCACCTTACCCCCCAAGTCACCACTCTTCTAGAAGCTTCCCGACAAATTACGAGAACGCCCCTCCAATCCGTGAAAACACGGAAAAACTTTAGACTGTATAAATCCAATAACCCGATACTATAATCTGGCTTAAACCAAAGCCGGCTAGTAAAAACTGTCCGAAAAGTCGTACGTGCGTAAACACACGTACGCGTTCGAACCCTTGTCGTAAAACCATACGACCTCTATATCGTTTCCCCTGGAGCAGGGAAACTCTCTGTGTGGGACTCTAAAGACTCGACACTACGCTGGCAGTGGGTTTAACCACAGACAGCAAGCGGCACTAGCTGTACGTAACGGTCCCCAGGTAGATGTCGATAAGAAGGCCGATGAGTAAACTCATCCGAACTCCCACTGAGCCTGATGTGACAATCTCCGTACAGTCCGGTATGTTCGTCTAAGACTATCGCATATCGAGCCTAGGGGGCGGCAAGCATCAGTCCCCTAATAGCTGTATAAGTCGTGTCGGAGCGTAGCCCATTACACCCTGAGAAACTACTGGAACCTACCAGTAAATCTCGGTTGCCCTGGCCAGGACTTTGCGTAATGGCTCTCTGACACAGTGCGATATCGACTCCTAATACCAGGAGAGACGAATCCTGTCTAACCGCCACTGCCTCCAAGTGCTCGGGACTCCACCCAACTGCTACCTGTTTAAACGACTCCTTTGAGCCGTGGTAGGGTAGCAATCTAAGAACAGTGGGACACAGTCGAGGCGAAGTAGCAGTGTCAAGTCTGCGGACTATGCTGTACTCATGTCACCTGTGAACTGTTAACTGACGACGGGTATAATACCAACCAATCAGTTCCTCTGCGAGTCCTGTCCGGTGTACCCATAACCTAACGAGCACCTGTATACTATCTCCAGTATGACGTACTGATGGCTGTGGGACAGACCATCTCCCCAACTGGGATGAGAAGCATACACACTTAGTCTACTCCGGAATATCGATGCCCTGTCTCGATAATCCTACGACTAGGGACAAGTATAGGATGTTGCTTATAGACTACCCAGCCCCCACTAGTGTGACTGCCATCACAACGCTGGTAATCAAGCAAAGATCTTATGGGCTTGTTCATATCAGATTTTTGCATTTTTATACCGCCCAATTTTTATCATATTGCTTATCGGTAGGTACTCTTGAGCCGTGTTTGCTAGTCAATTGCAGGATATAGGTTATCGGCTCTAAACGGTGAAATTCATTGAAAAACACGTCAAAATCCGGATTACTGCCAACCACAGATAAAACACGGATCTCCGCTCTCTATCCGTATGTTGCCACACACTAGTTTAACAGACAAAATGGCAAATCAATGTCATTTTCATGCACAAGGCTCAATGGCAACACAAGATCCAAGAAATCTACGCGGTGCTCGAGGAAATCATGACAAAAAGATCCACATCAAATCACCTTTTGATCAACAGAAATTCTGGAAAAATCGTGATGAAAATATGAGAAAAATCATATACCAGATTGAAGGGCACTACAAACCAGGGCAACTCACCTTTTTTGGTGACCTAAGTCTCCAATAGGGCTGCAGAACCGCGGCCGTACGGCCTCCGCAGAAGATCAAACTTCAGGGGTATTTGGGTCTTTTCATATGGGACCAGAATGTTGCCCTAGAATTTCTGTTGCCTGCCTATAAATAGTCCAGAACTTGCCAAAGCCAAGGGTCCATAATCTTGTATTTAGATTTTAGGTTATATGTTGTTATTCTTCTTCCTCCTCTCATCTCTTCTCCATTAAAATACTTGTAATGAGCTTTTGTGAGTGAAGAATGAATAAAGGAGTTCTTGTTCTTACCATGCTTGTCTTTTTATTTTGTTAACTATTATTGCTTGTAATTTTCATTTGCTAATTTAGTTGTTGTTATTTGTGTTTGTTTCTTTCTTGTTCTCTTTTCCTTTATCCTTAAACAACCATGATGCTTACGCTTGATCCTTGCCGAGGTGAGGTCGCAAATAGCTAGTTGTAATCTTCTAACCTCTTTCTTTCTATCTTCCTCCTTTGTTTTATTTTCATTTTTCTTGTAATGGGTGAGTAGTTTCCATACTTGTTAGGGTAGGATAAGGGAAGTTTGAGAGAAGGAAATCTCTCTCACTCTTTCCTTGCCCAACATCTTAAATCGAACTCCCGTTAATTGAAGCACAATCCGCTCCCTACGGCACCCTATCCTACATGATAGCGGTGATTCCGTAGTGAGACCGGTTGTGGTTGAATTAACCGGAGGTTAAGGCTAAGAGCCAAGAACGGACAGACAAGCACCAAAAGGAAGAACTTATGCGTTGGAAAGCCTAGCTTATACTCGCAAGTTCCTTCCTAGTCGTGCTAATCCCCGTTGTTGCCGATTACCGTAACACCGATATTAAGAGTGGCAACGAAAGAAGTGAGAGACTCCTAACTCAAACTAACCTAATCCTAACCCTAACAAGTTCTCTATATATATCATTTTAGCACTTAAGTAATCTAAAAACAAACCTGAAAAATGGGACTTAACTCGTTAAAGCACATAGAAAAAGATTCCCATCTCCCTGCGGACGACCCGTACTCAACCAGCTAGCTACAAGCGAAACCGTCTTGATTGCGGTAACAAACTTAGCACGCAAAAACTCTACCAATCAAATGGCACCGTTGCCGGGAAGACGGTAGTTTATTTCTTTGTGTAATTTCGGGTTAATTTGTGAATATAAAGCTAACTAAAAAAAAACAAAAAATTATATGTTGTAAAAAATCATCTTGTTATTTTTGATTAGTTTTTGTGCAAGTGTGCAGGATAAAACGACGTTCGAGTTCAGTGCCAAAGACGTGGAAAGTTAGACCCATATCTCACGGCTACACCGCGACGGATCAAGACAAAGCAAACGGTCTACTGTAAAATTCTGGAGCAGAACCAATGAGCAAATCCAGATTCGGGGGCTTCAAAACAGAAGAGGACACCCAACGCAGCAAACCCAAGAAAATTGATGTCCCAAGCTCACCTTCCTGCCGCGGAACCGCGGCCATAGGGCTTGTTTGGCCGCGGAACCGCGGTTCCTTGCTGGCATCAGCATCCCAAATTTTCTGTGAGTTCTCCTTTCCTCTTCCCCACTCCTCTGAACTCCACTGAATTGTGTTTTCTGCAGCATTCTTTGCGCAAATTCTCTTCCCCTTCCAATAAACTGTTTTTGTGCAGGATTTTTTGCGCCGCGCTAAAATAAAAATTGTTTGCAGTTGATTTGTTACTGCTTTGCATTTATTAATACGGACTTTAAGGGGCTTGAAACCAATTCAGATTGGGTGGGGATTTCATCACCCTTTCCAGGACCCCAGAAATCACAAAAGCATATGCATTGACCATTGTTAATTAAAAAATACTAGACTCAGCCCTAAGGACTTCGCGCTCAATAGGACAGAGGACTAGTTACAGGCATCGGCCGTTTATCCTATCCTGACTTTTGCGGTGTCTAGGCAAGTGTGTCCAAGGCAAGTGGTTACTTAATTAGGACCACTACTTACATAGTGGGGAGCCTCCCACTTACCTGGCACTTACCTGGCCGCAATTGTTGAAGAAGAGGCGGTTTGAGGTCCTATTTCTAGCCCTTTGGAACAGTTAGGAGCTGTCTAGCTGACCTAGGTGACCCTAGATCTAGGTGTGATTGTGCATATCTTGTTTGTGATTGCTTGAAGCCGTAAGTCCATACATATTTCTGTAAATCTCTTTCTAAAAAAATACAGAAAACCAAAAACTTTTATAAAAACTTGCCCTTTGTCGCCAGAATCCATTTTTTCACCCACCACCTATCGTATTTCTCCATTGACGTTTTCTTACCCTCACCTTCTCCGCTTTGACTATACTAAACTCGCTTAGTGTATGTCCGCTTGGACTTGGGACACTAGCGCCCGCCTAGTCCGCGTTACGTTAGTCGCTACCGACTACGCGATCGACTCAGACGTCGAAACTCCGTCCACGCCTCTTTCACCCTTACCTTTGCCGGCCAACTCCGACGTTGACCGGAATTCTGTTCATACATCTTCACCTTCACCATCACCAACCTCTTCTTCCGCGATGTCAGGATTTAATCCAAACATCTCTTTGACTACCCCAGGATTGACTCCACCTCCTACAGAGGCAACTAACCCGCCACCACCGCCTGTTGTAGCGCCGCAGCGAATCGCGCTCCAGGATCGTTTCTATCCCACCCGTTCTGCACTTCCCACCTGTCTTTCCCTTCCACCGGCCAATGGAGATAACTTTGAAATTAAGCCCCACTTCATTAACATGCTTCCGTGATTTCATGGACTTGAATTTGAAGATGCCTATATCTTCATCAACAAGTTCCAAAATGTTTGTGCCATGATGAAAACCACCCAGCTGTCGGACGATGCTATACGGATACGGGTCATTCCGTTCACTTTATGCGATCTTGCTGAAAAATGGCTGTATAGCACCGCTTCCCACTCCATAACGAGTTGGGACGAGTTTGTAAAAGCGTTTCTCAAGAAATTTTACACGAATCATAAAACCGCAAGGATCCGTAACAAAATCAACCAATTCTCTCAGCTTCCTTCTGAACCCTTCTGGAAGTGCTTTGACCGGTATAAAGACCTTCTTGTTCAGTGCCCTCACCACTGTATTGAGAAATGGCAACTTTGCCAAACCTTATATGAAGGCCTGAACCCAGAAACCAAGCAGTTGTTGGAAACCATCTGTCAGGGCCACTTCCTATCGAAATCTGACGAGGAAGCGTGGCAATTCTTCGACGACCTTGCGGAACAAACGCTACAATGGGAGAGCACCAAACCGACTTCTTCTTCTTCTACCTCCACTTCTACCGGTCAGTCTAGGGTAGGAATTCACCAACTTGATGTCTCTATTGCGATGAAAGCTGAAATGGCTGCAATAACAAGGAAACCCGAAGTGATAGAGAGCAAATTTTCTTCTCCTGCTCCTGCCCCTGTTCTTCCCCTTCATACCATTTGTGCTTGTTGTTCCGATCCTTCACACTTAACCGAAGAGTGTCCGTACAATCCACCATCTCAAGGACAGGATCAGGTTAATGCTGCATTTCAGCAAAGACCGAGAAATGATCCATACTCTTCCACCTACAATCCCGGTTGGAGGAACCACCCCAATTTCGCCTGGAATCAGAATCAACATCAATTCGAAGGCAACAATTTCCAGAGGCCCCCTCCGCCGCAACAACAAGCGCAACAACAAACTCAACATCAGTTTCAGCAGCCCTTCCAACCCCAAACTTTTCAAAATCAGACGAACAACTTTGCACCCAACAATTCTTTTCCCCAAAACAACTTTGTTCCATCAAACAACGATAAGGTTTCCTCGCTCGAACAATGTCTGGAGGCGTTCGTTAAACAATCGACACAATCCACCGCAAACATCTAGTCTTCCATTCAGTCCTTAGTGCAACACACTGCCGCTCACGGGCAAAGCATCAAAACCATCGAAGCCCAGATAGCACAACTGAATGCGGCCTTAAGCGAGCGAGAGAAGGGGAAGCTCCTGTCCCAGCCACTCCCTAATCCCGGTCACCCACATAATGTACGTGTTGCTCTTGAACAATAGAACCATAACGTGAGTGCCGTGACCACATTGAGATCGGGAAGGATGCTGCAAAACAACATTGGCACACGGATCAACGATGACACCCCGGCCACTTCTTCTTCCTCTTCTTCTTCTTCTTCTTCTTCTTCGTCTTCGTCTTCGTCTTCTGAGCCTATTCTCCATTCTTCAAAAGGCTCTTCCTCTTCTTCTGCTTTGAACGGACCCACTTCTCACTCCGCGAAAACACCAGCTCTTGGATCCGTTCCAACTCCACAATCTCCTCTACAAGCATTAGACTCAACCAATTTTAAAAACGTCCCATTTCCCAACCGGTTGAGGTCTAATAAACAAAATCCACAAATGGAGAAGATTCTGGAGTTGTTTAAGCAGGTTAACATTAACATTCCCTCTTTTAGATGCTGTCCAACAAGTCCTATCCTACGCGAAAATCTTAAAGGAATTGTGCACGAAAAAGAGGAAGTTTCAGGTACCCAAAAAAGTTTTCTTGGCTAGTGCTGTGAGTGATGCTCTTACCCAATCTTTACCACAAAAACGGAAGGACCCTGGCTGTCCTACGATTTCTATTACCATTGGGGATAAGAATATCAACCGCGCACTATTAGATCTTGGTGCCAGTGTTAACCTGCTTCCGTACTCAATATATGAGCAACTAGGTGTAGGAGAGCTGAAACCCACACACTGTACTCTCCAAATGGCCGACCGATCGATCACCCATCCTAGGGGTGAGCTAGAGGATGTGTTAATCAAAGTCGGGGACTTCATATTCCCTGTTGACGTCATTGTATTAGACACACAGCCTGTAGCTAACCCCCGGAATCAAATTCCGGTGATACTCGGTCGCCCATTGCTTGCAACCTCAAATGCTGTGATCAATTGTCGCAATGGTTCGATGAACCTATCTTTTGGAAATATGACGATTGAACTCAACATTTTTAGGTTGGGGAATCATCCCTCCGAACCTAATGCTCATATACTAGACATTTGCTCGATCCAGGAGATCACCCCAGAAGAGTGTGAATTCGAGGAGTTTTTGTTCGATCACGATAACCTTAACGCCACTAGTGCGTTCCTCTTCGAACCTGCTGCTGTTTCTGCGCCCGACAATGACTACGAGTGTTTCACTTTCTCGAACGATCTTAGCCACTCACCACCCGAGTTTGAATCCTTCGAATTTCCGGATGAGTTACCTGAACCATCCAACTCGATCGCTTACACTCGTTTTGAACCTTTGCTGGAATCTTTTGAGTTCGAGACCTTTTCACCAATCTTGCCTTCAATCGTTTCACCTCCAATGCTCGAACTCAAGCCTTTGCCGTCTCACCATAAGTACGCTTACTTGGGTGAGAACGAGACCCTCCCTGTTATCATCTCGGCTTCTCTAGCTCCAGAGCAGGAGAAAGCCCTTCTTGCGGTCTTGCACATCAATAGGCAAGCTTTTGGCTGGTCCATGGCGGACATTAAGGGGATTAGTCCCCTGATCATTGAACATCACATTCATATGATGGATGATGCCAAACCAGCCAGAGATCCACAAAGGCCACTCAACCCAGTCATGAAGGAGGCTGTGAAGAAGGAGATCGTAAAATGTCTGGATAGTGGTATCATTTACCCTATCTCTGATAGCCAGTGGGTTAGCCCCATTCACGTTGTCCCCAAGAAATCAGGTATAACGGTCATCACTAATGAGGCGAACGAGTTAATCCTTACTCGCACCCAAACTGGGTGGCCAGTATGCATCGATTACAGAAAACTCAACGCCGCAACGCGGAAGGACCACTTTCCACTACCTTTCATTGACCAAATGCTTGAGCGACTGGCCGGACACGAGTACTACTGCTTTCTTGATGGCTACTCTGGCTATAATCAAATTCCCATCACCGAAAAAGACCAGGACAAGACCACATTCACTTGTCCTTTCGGCACGTTTGCATATCATCGCATGCCATTTGGGTTATGCAATGCGCCCGCTACCTTCCAGCGGTGTATGATAGGAATCTTTTCAGACATGGTGGAAAAATTTCTAGAGATCTTCATGGACGATTTCTCCATCTTCGGCGATTCCTTCAACGAGTGTTTGCTGCATCTTGACGCTGTCCTTACCCGATGTAAGGACAAGAACCTCACTTTGAATTGGGAGAAGTGCCACTTCATGGTGCACGAAGGTATTGTCTTAGGACATATCATCTCGCAAAATGGCATAGAGGTTGACAAAGCAAAGATTGAGGTCATTTCCAATCTCCCTCCTCCCAGATGCGTCCGAGACATCCGAGCCTTCCTTGGCCATGTCGGTTTCTATAGACGGTTCATCAAGGACTTTAGCAAGATTGCTAGGCCCTTGACTCTTTTGCTGGCCAAGGACACGCCATTCGACTTCAACTCGAGCTGTGTGACTGCATTCGAGTCATTAAAAAGCTCACTCACTTCTGCTCCCGTTCTTTCTTCACCTGACTGGACGCACCCATTTGAGATTATGTGTGATGCATCTGACTTTGCCATTGGTGCTGTCCTTGGACAACACATCAACAAGATGCCGCACGTAATCTATTATGCTAGCCGAACCCTGAACGACGCCCAACTTAATTATACAACAACTGAGAAGGAATTCTTAGCTGTTGTATTTTCTTTAGAAAAGTTTAGGCCCTACCTCATCGGCTCTCCAGTCATTGTCTACACAGACTATTCTGCTCTGCGCCATCTTTTTGCGAAGAAAGATGCAAAATCTCGGCTAATACGTTGGATCCTTTTGCTTCAAGAGTTTGACCTTGTCATTAAGGATAAAAGAGGATGTAAAAATGTAGTTGCCGACCATCTCTCACGACTTCCTTCATCGCCGTCGCCTCAACTTCCGATCAACGACGTTTTCCCGGATGAACAGCTCTTGACAGTATCTCGCGAACCCTGGTTCACAGATATTGTGAACTATTTGGCCACAGGGCTACTACCGACTGAATGGTCAAGTCAGGACAGACTTCGATTCTTCTCCCAAGTAAAACACTTTTACTGGGACGAACCCTATCTGTTCAAATACTGTCCCGACCAGATTATTCGTCGGTGTGTCCCTGACGATGAATTCAAGAGTGTGCTGTCATTTTGCCACGATCAAGCATGTGGCGGACATTTTGGCCCCAGAAAGACAGCTGAGAAGATCTTGCAATGTGGTTTCTACTGGCCACAACTCTTCAAAGACGCTTATGACTATTGCAAGACTTGCTCCCGGTGCCAACACTTGGGCCGGATATCCCGGAGGAACGAGATGCTGCTCCAACCAATCTTGGTTGTGGAGATTTTTGACGTTTGGGGGA
This sequence comes from Agapanthus africanus, assembly GCA_030015575.1. Taxonomy (NCBI): domain Eukaryota; kingdom Viridiplantae; phylum Streptophyta; class Magnoliopsida; order Asparagales; family Amaryllidaceae; genus Agapanthus; species Agapanthus africanus. The sequence goes on along the minus strand of JASDDO010000019.1, from coordinate 717,790,826 downwards.
TAGATTTCATGGGACCGTTTCCCAGCTCTTTCGGGAACTTGTACATCCTTCTCGCTGTTGATTACGTCTCTAAGTGGGTCGAGGCTGTGCCCAGCCGGACTAACGACAACAAGGCTGTCGTTAGGTTTCTTAAAGAAAACATTTTCTCCCGTTTCGGGCACCCCTGAGCGATCATTAGCGACAATGGAACTCATTTCTGCAATAAGACTTTCGAGTCCTTGATGCGGAAATAATCCATTAATCATAAGCTATCCATGCCCTACCACCCCAAAACCTGTGGGCAGGCCAAAGTTTCAAATCGGCAAATCAAGCAGATACTGGAGAAGACGGTTTCCAAGAACCGAAAAGATTGGTCGCTGAAACTTACTGATGCCCTTTGGGCATTTCGAACGGCTTATAAGACCGATCTTGGCATGTCTCCCTATCGGTTTGTGTACGGAAAGGCTTGCCACCTCCTTGTCGAAACAGAGCATTGCGCATTTTGGGCGATAAAAGAGTTGAATCTGTCTCTCGAAGATGCGGGCAGCCATCGGAAGCTGCAGTTGAATGAATTGAGTGAACTTAGGGATGAGGCTTACGATAACGCGGTTGTCGTTAAGAACCGAATGAAGGTGTTTCACGATAAACACCTTTTGCACAAAACTTTCGTACCTGGTCAACAGGTACTGCTTTATGACACCCGGCTACACTTCCATCCAGGAAAGCTCAGATCTCGCTGGAAAAGGCCGTATTTTGTGCGGAATGTGTATCAGCAGGGCGCTGTGGATTTGGAGAATCCAAAGGACGGTTCATTCTTCAAAGTGAACGGACAACGACTAAAACCGTACCTTAGCGCCGAACCAACAAAGGAGCTCCTGGTCTTACAGGAGCCGGTTTACCCTGCATAATCTTCCTCTGCCTACCACCAAACTTCGGTTATCCAGCCAAGAACAGTGGACACTGTTCCAAATAAGTTTGGGGGTATGTATATACCATTTTGTATTTATTTGTAGATATTCTTTTCTCTTTAAAAAAAAACAAAAAAAAATTGTGTATATCTAACTGACAATTTTGACCCTTCAAATGATCTCTACCTGCAATAACAGTAAGGACACTGTCCAGTCTAAATTTGGGGGTACGCTCGGTACGCATTTCTAAATTTCGCATTCATATGTATATTTTGCATCTGCATATTAAAATCCATAAAATCCATAAAAATCAGAAAATTTTCTAAAAACATAAAAACTTTTCGGTCAAGTTAACTAGTGGGAGAACTCTGATTCAACATTTCGACGGTTTTGTTTGATAAAATAAGAATAACTAAGTCTTATGTTTAGATTTTGAAAACCTGAAAGATAACTCTCCTTTGAAGTTAACTATAGCTGATATACGTCTTTACATCACACTACATGTGTCGTGAGTTTTGGAAATTAAGATGACAAGTCTTTTATGTCTAAAAACTTTTAAATGGATAAATGATTTTCTGAGGATCAAATATGTTTGTTCCGAAATAAGTAATATCAAGAATAGTTTATGAAGTGAAGTGAATATGAAGGAATGTTATTGATGCCTTAATTGGAACTAAGTCTGAAAAATAACCCATCTGGAACTTGATTGGAATGATTACACACCAAACCCACTAAACACGTCTTTTATCCAAAAAAATAATTGAACTGCCGGTTGTATCTCCGTTCGTATTAAATCATTATGATTTTCACACCAAATTGTATTTTGTTTTTGGACCTAGGTAACTTGAGTAATTAAGTCCGCTGGGATGTTTCTACACCTAATGCCCTAAAACCAACTGGTTTGGGTGCATTGGCCCAAAGCTCGCTAAGAAGCCTAGAAAGTCCAGATTAAAACAAAGTCAAGCAAGTGTTCTCTCCGAGTTAAAATTCCTAACGGTTCTTTGTGTGAGAATAATCTTGACAAAAGACAGGTTTTTATAAAAAAATATTTCTAGCGGAGATATGAAGGTTTTATTCTATGATAAAGACTATTGCATGTTCACAGAGGTGTGTAAGAAATGAAAACAAGAAAAAGGTGGAGTGAAAAATAAGACCTAGTTTCCTGTCAAGGAAGATAGAAATTCTGAAGTTAAAACTTTACTGGAAAACGAAACTTGAAAAATGCTTAACTCTTTATAAAACTTATGTGATCCTTTTAAAATTTTATCTGGGCTTTATTATATAACATGATGACTTTATTCGATCCTTCTCGAACTTAACGACACTATTTGCACTGCACGTAAAGACATATAAAATCTTAAGTTAAATAAGAAGCGAGATGTGAAAAATAAAGGTTCGATAGTCTAGATTTAGGATCAGAGAAATGTTATTTTCTGAAACAAAACTTTAGGGGTTTGAATCATAGTTATTTTGCAAAACTAGCTTGACCGGATTTTGTCGGTAGTATTCGCTGAAAACCCTCAGGAGACAACACTCCTCCTACTAGGGACACCTAGAGGTTCAACGGCTTGTTGCACATGCTCAGTGCAATCGCGTTCCCTGCGAAAATGAGATTAGAAAATTTTTTGTGAATAAATTGGCTTTGCTCGGGACGAGCAAATAATAAGTTTGAGGGTATTTGTTCATATCAGATTTTTGCATTTTTATACCGCCCAATTTTTATCATATTGCTTATCGGTAGGTACTCTTGAGCCGTGTTTGCTAGTCAATTGCAGGATACAGGTTCTCGGCTCTAAACGGTGAAATTCATGGAAAAACACGTCAAAATCCGGATTACTGCCAACCACAGATAAAACACGGATCTCCGCTCTCTATTCGTATGTTGCCACTCACCAGTTTAAGAGACAAAATGGCAAATCAATGTCATTTTCATGCACAAGGCTCAATGGCAACACAAGATCCAAGAAATCTACGCGGAGCTCGAGGAAATCATGATAAAAAGATCCACATCAAATCACCTTTTGATCAACAGAAATTCTGGAAAAATCGTGAAGAAAATATGAGAAAAAGCATATACCAGATTGAAGGGCACTACAAACCAGGGCAACTCACCTTTTTTGGTGACCTAAGTCTCCAATAGGGCCGCGGAACCGCGGCCGTACGGGCTCCGCAGAAGATCAAACTTCAGGGGTATTTGGGTCTTTTCACATGGGTCCAGAATGTTGCCCTAGAATTTCTGTTGCCTGCCTATAAATAGTCCAGAACTTGCCAATGCCAAGGGTCCATAATCTTGTATTTAGATTTTAGGTTATATGTTGTTATTCTTCTTCCTCCACTCATCTCTTCTCCATTAAAAAACTTGTAGTGAGCTTTTGAGAGTGAAGAATGAATAAAAGAGTTCTTGTTCTTACCATGCTTGTCTTTTTATTTTGTTAACTATTATTGCTTGTAATTTTCATTTGCTAATTTAGTTGTTGTTATTTGTGTTTGTTTCTTTCTTGTTCTCTTTTCCTTTATCCTTAAACAACCATGATGCTTACGCTTGATCCTTGCCGGGGTGAGGTCGCAAATAGCTAGTTGTAATCTTCTAATCTCTTTCTTTCTATCTTCTTCCTTTGTTTTATTTTCATTTTTCTTGTAATGGATGAGTAGTTTCTATACTTGTTAGGGTAGGATAAAGGAAGTTTGAGAGAAGGAAATCTCTCTCACTCTTTCCTTTCCCAACATCTTAAATCGAACTCCCGTTAATTGAACCACAATCCGCTCCCTACGGCACCCTATCCTACATGATAGTAGTGATTCCGTAATAAGACCGGTTGTGGTTGAATTAACCGGAGGTTAAGGCTAAGAGCCAAGAACGGACGGACAAGCACCAAAAGGAAGAACTTATGCGTTGGAAAACCTAGCTTATACTCCCAAGTTCCTTCCTAGTCGTGCTAATCCCCGTTGTTGCCGATTACCGTAACACCGATATTAAGAGTGGCAACGAAAGAAGTGAGCGACTCCTAACTCAAACTAACCTAATCCTAACCCTAACAAGCTCTCTATATATATCATTTTAGCACTTAAGTAATCTAAAAACAAACCTGGAAAATTGGACTTAACTCGTTAAAGCACATAGAAAAAGATTCCCATCTCCCTGCGGACGACCCGTACTCAACCGGCTAGCTACAAGCGAAACCGTCTTGATTGCGGTAACAAACTTAGCACGCAAAAACTCTACCAATCAGGGCTCTATTAATATGTATAAGTGATGCGTTACAAGAAACATATGCACATATTAAAGTAGACACAAACCAAGTAGCATACTACTATTTTTAGAAAGACTGTATATATAACTGTGAATATCCCAAGCTTCCATTAAGTAATATACATACAAGTATGATACAATAATGGCCCCTAGGGCATATACACCAACAGGAGCATGTGAAGTGAAGGACTTGGTTCTACCAAGTTATAAACATCTTTCCTTCTCTCTCGTAATCTAAGTGCCAGTCACGTTCCGTACTTTCGGGTCGTGACAAAGTTGGTATCAGAGCGTAGGTTTTACCTTTCTGAGTGTAGGACGACCTTGGTAGATGGAGTAGGTGACTTAAGCAGAGTGGCGTAGCGTGGGTATGATCCGCGGCATACTTACGATACGGTACTCCGCCTAAGTGACCTTAGGACATAATTGCTTGTATTTCCTTTCGTGATTCCTTGCATTCCTTGATTCAATTGCAATGATCTTATCAATCCTGTTTCTTATTCCAGTTTCGATGCCGCCAAAGACTACGAGAGCTCAGCGGGCTGCCGCTAGGGATGAGATTCGAGCGGGCCCGTCTGAGGCGAGGATCGAGCGGGAGGATACGCCTACTCCTCAGGGTCCTACTGATCCGCCTTATCCTGACCGTATTGCCAGATTAGAGGCCGGCATGCAAGAGTTGCGGCAGATGATGGGATCTTTAGTTGAGTCCAGCCGGGCACAGAGATCCGAGGACGTTCCCTCCACCGCACAGACCACGATCGTACCTGCTGCACAGATGGTCACTCCTTCTGCTACTACGGAGACTATCCCTGTTTCACTACAGGAGTTCATGAGATTGAGACCTCCAGATTTTACCGGTACAGATGCGACAGAGGTCCCACAGGCATTTCTCGATAGGATGGCACGGATTGGCCGTTCGTTGAGGTGTTCTGATGATAGATTGGTGGAGTTTGCGAGTTTTCGTCTGGAGGGTCTTGCCCAGACATGGTACGACTCAGTAGAGAGAGGCCGAGCTGCAGGTCTGCCTTCTATGACCTGGGATGAGTTTACAGCTGCATTTCTTGCCCGTTTTCTTCCGGAGAGTGTCCGAGATGCACGAGCCCGTAGTTTTGAGTCTTTGCGCAAGACTCCTGGGATGACGGTGTCGGAGTATGATATACAGTTTACCCAGTTGTCTCGATATGCTCCGTACCTAGTCGACACAGAAGAGAAGAGAATAAAGAGGTTTGTGCGAGGGCTTGATACACAGCTATTCCTTGCCATCGGCACCCAGCACTTTGATACATACGCAGCCGCGATGGATGCAGCCTTACTTTTGGAAGAGCGTATTTCCGAGACTCCGGTTGTTTCTGGGCCGAAGAGGATCCGTACTGATACGCCAGCTCAGCGGCAGATGGGCAGACATCGTGATAGATTATTTCCGGGAGATGGTGGAGGCAGAGGATTGAGACGAGGTCAGTTATTTGGTTCATATCCACAGACCCAGCAGTCGTCTCCAGGATGTTTTCGGTGCGGGAGTCAGTATCACCGTGTCAGAGACTGTACCATGGGACGTCCGGGCGCGGCGACAGTCCCGCATGTGACTTTACCACCTTCACCACCTTCGTAGAGAGCTTTACTTCCTCCTTCTGATGATGCTTCACGCCAGCCAGATGCTTCTAGAGGCCGTGGGCGTGGCGGTCCGGTTCAGAGAGGACGAGGCGACAGAGGCAGAGGCAGAGGCCGAGGTAGAGGCAGAGGACAGCCAGCTATTAGTGGTGGACAGGCCCGAGTGTTCGCGTTGACTCCTCAGGATGCACAGGCATCCAATGCCGTCGTGACAGGTACTCTGCCAGTATGTTCTTTTAATGCACGGGTATTATTTGATCCAGGCTCCACACATTCCTATGTTTCCACGTATTTTGCACCGAGGTTGGGCCGAGAGTCTTGTCCGTTAGATCAGCCGCTTGTCGTTATTACCCCGGTAGGCGAGTCTTTTGTTGCCCGTTTTGTATACCGATCTTGTTCCGTTCGTATCGGGGAGAGAGATTCTTCAGTAGATTTGATTCTCCTCGATATGCTAGACTTTGACGTTCTTCTTGGTATGGACTGGCTAGCCACCTGTTATGCATCCGTGGACTGCCATGAAAAAGCAGTCAGATTCAGTTTTCCTGGTGAGCCGGTTCTTATTATTCAGGGAGATCGTAGCGCTACCCTTCCCAGCTTGATTTCTTCTCTTCGCGCTGGTCAGCTCTTAAGGAAAGGGTGTCAGGGATTCTTAGCCTATGTTTGTGATACTAGCTCCACAGAGGTTCCGTTGGACCAGGTCCCTGTTGTGAGAGAGTTTCCTGATGTATTCCCTGACGAGCTGCCTGGTCTGCCACCAGAGCGCGAGATTGAGTTCTGTATTGACTTGATCCCCGGCACGGGGCCTATCTCTATACCTCCTTATCGGATGGCCCCGGCGGAGCTGAGAGAGCTAAAGGATCAGTTACAGGACTTGCTGGACAAAGGGCTTATCCGACCGAGTGTGTCACCTTGGGGCGCTCCCGTCTTGTTTGTTAAGAAGAAGGACGGAAGTATGCGTTTATGCATTGATTATCGTCAGCTGAACCGAGTTACTGTGCGGAACAGGTATCCCCTACCCCGCATTGATGACTTATTTGATCAGCTCCAGGGTGCAGGGTTTTTCTCGAAGGTTGATTTACGATCAGGTTATCACCAGTTGCGGGTTCGGATGGAGGATATTCCGAAGAGCGCCTTCCGTACTCGTTATGGTCACTACGAGTTCTTGGTGATGTCGTTCGGGCTCACCAATGCCCCGGCAGCATTTATGGATTTGATGAACCATGTATTCAGGCCGTATCTCGATCAGTTCATCATTATGTTCATTGACGACATCTTGGTTTATTCTCGGAGCCGGGAGGAGCATGAGCAGCACTTACGTATCACATTGCAGACTTTGAGGGAGCATCAGCTGTTCGCCAAATTCTCCAAGTGCGCATTCTGGCTAGACAGTGTCGACTTCTTGGGTCATGTGGTGACGAGAGATGGTATTTGCGTGGACCCGAAGAAGATCGAGGCAGTTCAGCATTGGCCTAGACCGGTATCAGTCACAGAGGTTCGCAGTTTTCTAGGTCTGGCCGGCTATTATCGACGTTTCGTCCAGGATTTCTCCCGCATTGCTGCACCTTTGACCGGGTTGACCCGGAAGGGGGTTCCTTTTGATTGGACCCAGGCATGTGAGGATAGCTTCCAGCAGTTGAAGACTCGTCTGACTACTGCACCAGTGTTAGCATTGCCTTCAGGATCAGGCGGGTTCGTGGTATATTGTGATGCTTCTAGAGTGGGGCTGGGATGTGTGTTGATGCAGCACGACAGAGTTATCGCGTATGCTTCTCGGCAGCTGAGGAAACACGAGCAGAACTACCCCACCCATGATTTAGAGATGGCTGCAGTGGTATTTGCACTCAAGATCTGGAGACATTACCTATACGGTGAGTCATGCCAGATATTCACTGACCACAAGAGTTTGAAGTATATCTTCCAGCAGCGAGACCTGAACCTGAGACAGCGTCGTTGGATGGAGTTGGTGAAAGATTATGACTGCGAGATTTTATACCATCCGGGCAAGGCGAATGTGGTGGCAGATGCTTTGAGTAGGAGGCCCGGAGGTAGCTTATCTTGTTTGAGCGCAGCACAGATGCAGTCGACGGCGGATTGGCAGGTTTTATGTGATAGCAGAGCGCAGTTCGAGTTTACTCCTACAGGAGGACAGCTGGCCCATTTCAGAGCACGCCCACAGTTACTTGACCGTATCCACGAGGCACAGTCCGGCGATGCCCGTACATTAGAGATCATTGAGCAGATTCGACAGGGCAGAGTTTCTGAGTTCGTGATTGATGATCAGGGGATACTTCGATTTGGGACTCGACTGTGTGTGCCAGATTCAGAGGGACTGAGACGTGATATTCTCGAGGAGGCACATAGATCCGTATACAGTGTTCACCCAGGTTCCACCAAGATGTATCGTGATTTGAGAGAGGTTTACTGGTGGGACGGGATGAAGAAGGATATTACAGATTTTGTGTCGAGATGCCTGACTTGTCAGCAAGTCAAGGCCGAGCACCAGAGGCCAGCCGGCGAGTTACAGCCTTTGCCCATCCCTGAGTGGAAGTGGGAGCAGGTCTCCATGGACTTCGTTGTGGGTCTACCCAGGACCAGTCGAGGGTATGACTCTATTTGGGTGATTGTGGATCGACTGACGAAAGCGGCTCACTTTCTGCCAGTGAAGACCACTTTTGGATTTTCTCAGTACGCCCATGTTTATATTGATGAGATTGTGCGACTGCATGGTGTTCCGACTTGCATCGTGTCCGACCGTGGCACCCAGTTTACCAGCCGACTGTGGCAGAAACTCCAGGAAGCATTGGGCACCCGATTGAGTTTTAGCACAGCCTTTCATCCGCAGACTGACGGTCAGTCGGAGCGTACGATTCAGACTCTTGAGGACATGCTCAGAGCTTGTGTTTTAGATTTCGGTGGTAGCTGGGATCGTCATTTGCCTCTGATCGAGTTTTCCTACAATAATAGCTTCCAGGAGACGATTCAGATGGCACCTTTTGAGGCTTTATATGGGAGGAGATGTCGATCGTCTGTATGTTGGACAGAGCTCAGAGAGAGCAGTATTTTGGGGCCGCAGATCGTGCAGGAGACGACCGAGAAGATACAGCTGATTCGGGGCAGGATGAGAGCGGCACAGAGCAGGCAGAAATCATATGCTGACAGGCGCCGTCGCCGACTCGAGTTCGCTGTTGGCGATCATGTTTTCCTGAAGGTCTCTCCGATGAAGGGTGTGATGAGATTTGGGCGGAAAGGGAAACTGAGTCCTAGATATGTTGGTCCTTTCGAGATCCTAGAGCGTGTTGGTCCAGTCGCTTATCGGTTAGCTCTTCCGCCCAGCTTCCCCGATGTTCACCCCGTATTCCATGTCTCGATGCTCCGCAAGTACCTTCATGATCCTTCCCAGGCGATTCAGCACCAGATGATCCAGTTAGAGCGTGATCTTTCTTTCACCGAGCAGCCGGTTGTCATCTTGGATCGGCAGGTGAAGAAGTTGAGGTCGAAGGTCATACCGTCTGTCAAGGTCCTTTGGCGTGGCCCGAACAGCGAGGAGGTCACCTGGGAGACCGAGGTCGAGATGAGGAAGAGATATCCCCATCTTTTTGAAGGTACGCGTAGTTGAATTCTAAATTCGGGGACCGAATTTCTTTAAGGGGGGAAGATTGTAACCCTTCGAAAATCGTTTAGGCAGTTTTTCGGTAATCGGCCAATTTTTCGGCTTTTTCCGTAAAAAGTCAAAATTGATATTTTTCATTGTAGACCTAATTATACAAAATTTAAATAAGATATTACTATAATTTTGTCACTAAAATGTCACTTATAATTATCTAGTTAAATAAAAAAAAATTCGTAATTAATTATTTTTTTATTATTTTAAGCCTTTTTAAATACATTTAATTAGGGATAAATACAAATTTAATTAGGTAAATTTCTTAATTAGGAGTCTTTATAAGCTAAAATATGGTGTTAATAAAATTATATCATGTCTTGCAAACTTTTAGATTTTTGGTGGGAAAATTATGAAAAAATGGCTTAAAAAGGGGTTTTTTTGGAAAAAGTTTGACATGAAAGTTTGAAATGATAACATATGATGTTCTAATCACCTAGAAACTTCCCCAAAATTTCCCCACTTCATCCTCAAGCTGTAGCCGACCCCTCCTCCTGCAGGTTTCCCCCTCTTCACTTCTTTTTTTTTGATCATTTTCATGCAAAAATTCAAGAAAAATCCACAATTTCTTTCTCCATTCAAAGCCTAACCCTAATCCCTTCTCTCTTCAACCCAAATTAGTTTAAAAACTTGATGAAAGGAGGCTTCTTGATGACTTGATCATGCTAGGATTCAATTGGGGAGGTAAAAATTCTAAACTAGTTTGCTTACTTGTGGTTTAATTGTGCTAGAATTTCAATTCTAAATATTAGTTTAGTAGTAAATGTTTGATTAGGAAAAATCAAGAGAAGGTTTTGATTTTAGAAATTAGGGTTTGTAGCATAATGCTTGGATTATGTTAGGTATGGTTATCTAGGTGATTGGAGTGGTTAATTGTGTATTGGTATGCTCGCTAAAACGACAAATTTCAATGTTTGTATCGATTTGGTTTGAAAATCGCTTACTAGATTTTTACGAAAAATAGTATGCGTTCAAATTGCGCTAGGTTAGCAATATTACTAGCTTCGTATAGGATTATTAGAGTGCGCGAACGTGGGGTTTCGTCTAGTCGGGTTGTAGTTTTGTCGATTTCCCCGAAATGACGATTTTAGCTAAAAATTTGCGATTTTCGTGCGTTTTCCCGCGCACCGAGGGCGTGCTATGATTAATTTGAGAGAGGCGATAATTGTATATAGTGATTTGCATCGTTTTAGGTGTTTTAATCTTATTCTTGGTATTGTGCAAATATAGGATCGGTCGGAGAAACATCGGACACGGCGCGCAAAGGCAAAGCGGTGGCCGGATCAGATTAGCGGGGATTTCTGGTGAGTAGATATATTCATCTATGGGGGAATCGTCTGGATGGCGCGAGGCGCCCCCCCTAGTTAGGATTATCCTACTTTATGCAAGATTTATATTGTTAGATAGCTTAACCCTTTATGTACATTGCATACCCTCACAGCTAACCGTATGCTAGATTGCATGGACATTCATCTTCATATATGCGATATCACTTCGTAGGACACGAACACCATTACCATTGGCATCTATTGCACGCGCACTATTCATGTGACACACACGCCTTTGGTAATTGCCATGCCACGTGCACTAGAAAACCTGTTTAACTTAATATCGCCATTTGCATTCAAACATGATATATGAAATTGCATAGCATGCATATACCTCGCATTATCATCATATTTATATAGATTGCTACCAAAACTCACATCATATACATTGATATCATAGACATTTATTATATATAACATGTGGACACTATGATTTTCTTGATGATTTCAGTTTTTCTGTGATTTCTGGATTTTTGGGGAAAACCGCAAGAATTTAACAAAACCTTAGATTTATCATTTTCAAAACAAAGTTGCGGTTTTCTCGTGATGTATGTGTCGTCCACCATGAGTTTTCATGTTTTCTGTTGGATTTCGAGACCCGATTCGAGGAGTGGATGAACCGTCTCGGGTACATGGTGGGCCCGGTATGGTACCCCGGGGCAAGAAGATCGAGTTGTAGACGATGAGCCTGGCAGGGGAAGACTACCTACCAGTGATGTCTGGCGCGGCGGATATCCGGAGGATACCGACCGTTGTCGTGAGATTTATGTTATGGGCCGATCCGGACTGACGGAGCCCGATATTGAGACAGATATGATTCCTTTTGGTGTTGATGCGTGACTCGGGTTTTCAGATGATTTCTTGATGGTATTTAGCTATTATATAGATATTCATGTTCTAAAGTTAAGAATTTCAATAACCTTAGCAGTTAAAACACTTAAAGACTTAATAATGACATTGCATACCTGTGCATGCATACTAGAGATATCATAGCGCATATGGACATGCATGTTGTGGGGCATTGCGTGCATTCTTACGATTGCCTTATTAGATGTTATATTTACTCACGAGCTGGCAACTCACCCCCGTTGTGCCACAGTGTCTTGCAGGTCGGACCCGTCAGTCTCGTAGCGGCGGGCTATCTTGTCATCAGTTTCTTTTGCTCAGACTCGTGACATCGCCCGTAGGTGGGTTGCGAGTATACTTTATCCCTTTTTGCTTTATCATTGTATCTAGTATTCTCCATCTACCACTTGTATTGTATATGCGACCTAGTGATGAGACTGAGAGACTTGTATATTTGTGGTTCTTTTGGGTCGAGCTCACTTGAGCCGACGTGTGTTTTCTGGTATTTTGCGTTTCTTTATGTTCTTCTCTTGATATTACATTATATTGCATGTGGTTGTGATCCGCCTTGGGCGAAGAGCTAGCTCCCGCTTGGGGATGCCATTTTTATAATTACAGGTTTATTATCTTGTTGTACCCATTTTGGGGGATAGAAAATACAGGGGAGACTCTGCCGAAATTTTCAGAAATTTTTGATGTTTTTTTTTTTGATTCTATGCAACTTAATTGATTTCAAAACCGTTTTCATTTAAGGTTTTCCTTCACTCTCTTTTGATTTTGGGTTAGATTTCTGGGCTTTGGCTGACTTAGGTTACGGTACGCCTTTAGACGTCTCGTAATCTAAGTGCCAGTCACGTTCCGTACTTTCGGGTCGTGACAGTTGTAGTTTTTCATTTTCTTTTCTGCGACCGTAAGTGTAGTATGTGGTGTATCGCCGGTTTCGTTGTTATACATCATAGACAATTGGGATATGCATATTTACTTACGTTGATGACATGTGATGTTATGTGTTGCTGTGATATGTTATATTGGATCGTCGTGTTTTGAATAGCCGGTTTTTTTTTGTGAGATAAAGGTTTTTATTTTCATTCATGTAAAATTCATTGTATGTAATATTCTTTTATTGGGACACTTCCGGGATGAGGATGATGTCACCATTGCATATTATTTACTTTTCAGCATTAGGATAGACCCAGTATGGGAGCACAAGTAACCGGGTTCTAGGGTCCAGTGGGAGGCCATCTCGAGGAGTCGAGACCGGGTCTCCAAACCCTAGAACTGGTAGGGTTGCTTGCCGCTCTCGTAGGGGTCTAGGGACATGGGTTTGGCTATTCATCGTGACCGTGGAATCCGTGTTTTATACAGGCTCAAAATAAAACACGGACCTCCCAGTATATCCAATATTTCATATGTTTCTTCTACTGCTGATATACTGTGATGTGATCATTTTATATGCGTGAGACGAATACTTTATTATTGTATATATGATATATAATAAATGTTGCTTATGTTTTACACCCGCACTAGTCCCGTCCCGGTATGCCGTTGGTTAAGTAACCTAACGGTGCATAACGGGACACTGTGGCGAATGCGGATGGTATAAGCGTACGTTGTATTTTCGTTTCTTCTATGATGCTTAGGAAGAATAAATGATGGGACTTCGTTAATGAGATTAATGAAAGAAAAAGAAACCTAAAAGATGTTGTAGAATCAAATTTTCAAAAAAAAGGGTAGCTCTAGTTTTTGCTTTGCATAGCGGTATTCCTTGTAGAATATCCAGCACCTTATTCGATAAGGAAAGAGTCGAGATCCCTTCACCGGGAGTGACTTCTTTAGCGATACTAGCAGATGTTATAACTCACTCGGTTTTGTTTTTGATTGCTTCTATAGTTCTTTCTTTGCATAGTGGTATTTGTGAAATATCCCGCACCTTATTCGATAAGGAAAGAGCCGAGATCCGTTCACCGGGAGTGACCTCTTTAGTGAAACTAGTAAAAGCCTCAAAAACACTCCTTTTCGAAATTACTTGTTTCTACAAAGATATCAAGTTCATTATGCGAAAGGTTTTCTGAAAAACCTGTCGTAGCCCTCCGTCATTTCAGATAGAGACTAGTTAGTATTCGTGCTGCATTTATTGACCTTAGCCAAGGTGTAGTGTACGGTAGCTAATTAGTGTTTATCTGCTAAAACATGAGATGTGATTGAGTTAGGGTAGTCGTACGACTTTGTTGACCTTAGCCAAGGGTCGTACGGGTGGGTTTAATTCAATCGGGAAATGACAGGTTGAACTTGGCTAGCACTTATGATTTGTTGACCGTAGCCAAGGTCATGAGTTGCTAGGGGAAAAAGCATTATCGGGAATTTCAAGTGTTGAAATTTGCAATGAGATTGCATACCTCCTATGAGATAGTTGAATCCCGATACCCACTGCGAGTAAAAGTTACTCCTGGGAAAGTTTTACACATGACAATTAGCTAATTAAGTAGGTGTCTAGAAAGGTGTTAACGGGGTTATGCCTCTGGGAAAACGAGGTTTATTTTAATTAGGTCCGTGCGAAAGCACGGGGAACCTCCCTCAAAGTACCAACACTGGCCTGGCCGAAAGATTGGCGAACTTGTAAAGTGTAATTAATCCCGGCTAGTCTTACCTTTTAGGGTTTGAAGGAAGATTTGATGAAAACAGTGGGAGCCATCCTGATTAGATAAGATAATAACCAATCTAATCTTGCAAGAGCATACGCTAAAGTGTTTTTTTCTCTCTCTCTCTCTCCAGGTAGCGACCATGTCAGGCCTTGATCAAGATAATAATATCGATGTATTGACTAAACCCGCTTATTATACTGAGCACGGAAACATTGGTTCCGTTCTTTCTTATAAATGTTATAAGACTAGACAGAAAATAGGGGATTATCCGGATTCTCACGCCGCCCAAACGAAGAATGAGCATGTTGATGCATCTTCTTCGGTTGTACTTGTTATCAAGAACTGTTTCTCAGTTCACTTACGTCCTGGGTATTAGATACCGGATCGGGATTCCACATGTAATATGTTGCATGGGCTACGAAAAGGTAGAGAACTGGGAAAGGGTGATCATTCCATAAGAGTAGGGAATGGTGCAAATGTTGCAGCCAAAGCAGTTGGCGAGTATCACCTTGTATTACCAAATGGTAATACATTGATTCTGAACGAATGTTATTACATTCCGACCCTGATATGCAATCTTATATCAGTTTTTTATTGAGTAAAGAAGGATATAATTTTGTAGTACAGGATAATGTTATGAACATCTTCCTGAATCAAAAGTTGATTGGATCAGGCTCGTTAAATAATGGTATATACGTTCTAAACCAAACCACGATTCTTAATGTACAAAACACACACAAGAGGATGAGTTCAGAAATGAACAAATCCTTCTTATGGCATTGTAGATTATGTCATATCAATGCGACACGACTAGCTAAGTTGCATAAGGATGGATATTTGAATCCGTTCGAATTTTCATCTTATGATACTTGCCAGTCATGTCTCAAAGGCAAGATGACCAAAACTGCGTTTAGTGGACATGGAGAAAGAGTTACGGAACTCTTGGGACTGATACATAGTGATGTATGTGATCCTATGTCTACACATGCCAGGAATGGTTCCTCGAACTTCATTACATTCACTGCTGATCTTTCAAGATACAGACATGTGTTACTATTGAAACACAAGTCTGAAGCTTTTGAGAAATTCAAAGAATATAAGTACAAAGTCGAGAACCAAACGGGTAAAAGTATTAAGATCCTTCGATCTGATCGAGGAGGAGAATACTTGAGCAATGAGTTCCTGGATTATCTAAAAGAGAATGGGATTCTCTCTTAGCTTACTCCTCCATATACACTACAGCACAATGGTGTATCGGAGCGGAGGAATCACACCTTATTAGATATGGTGCGCTCTATGATGAGCACTGCTGAGTTGCCTATTTCCTTTTGGGGGTATGCGCTTGAGACAGCCATATACCTATTGAATAGAGTTCTAACCAAATCAGTGCCTACCACTCCATATGAGATATGGAATGGGAAGAGACCATCTCTTAAATGAGTTAAGATATGGGGTTATCCGGCCTATGTTAAAAAGCAAAATCCGGACAAGCTCGAGTCAAGATCAGTTCTTTGCAAGTTTGTGGGATATCCAAGCAATTCATATGGATATCATTTCTATCTCAGTGAGGAGCAAAAAGTGTTTGTTGCTCAACATGCCACCTTTTTAGAAAAGGAATTTCTTGCAAAAGAGATTAGTGGCAAGGAGGTAGAACTGGAAGAAATTCCAACTGCAACAGAAGATTTGGTGGAACCTGAGGATTCAGTAGTTCCCGACGAGCTCCAGCCTCTCCGCCGATCTAGTAGGGTTTCTCATCCACCAGTGAGATACTATGGTTTTCTCATAGATGGTGGGAGCGAGGACTGCATCATGGAAGATGATGACCCGACTAGCTTCGAGCAGGCCATCACGAGTGGGGACTCTATGAAATGGCTGGATGCAATGCGATCTGAGATGGAATCCATGTACACAAACAAAGTATGGACTTTGGAAGTTGCTCCTGAAGGGGTAAAACCCATTGGGAGCAAATGGATCTTTAAGAAGAAACTTGGTGTAGATGGAAAAGTTGAGACTTTCAAAGCTAGACTTTTTGCAAACGGTTTTCGTCAACGACCAGGTGTGGATTATGACGAAACCTTTTCTCCAGTGGCTATGCTTAAGTCCATCCGGATCCTACTTGCCATTGCTGTATACCATGACTATGAAATCTGGCAAATAGATGTTAAGACCGCCTTTCTAAATGGTGATTTAGAGGAGTGTGTGTACATGACTCAACCAGAGGGCTTTATAGACAGTGGGAGCAGCGGAAAGGTGCGCAAGCTGCTTAAATCCATCTACGGGTTGAAGTAAGCATCGCGGAGTTGGAAAATCTGTTTTGATGTAGTAGTCAAAGAGTTTGACTTCATCAAAAACATAGATGAACCTTGTATTGACAAGAAGGTGGCAGAGAGTAAGGTTGTCTTCCTCGTATTGTACGTGGATGACATACTCTTGATAGGAAATGATGTTCCTATGCTGCACTCGGTCAAGCTCTTCTTATCACACAGATTCTCAATGAAAGATCTAGGTGATACCTCCTGCATTTTAGGTATTAAGATCTATAGAGATAGATCTAAACGGATACTGGGATTGTCCCAATCTAGGTACATTGACACGATACTAAAGAGGTTTAGTATGGAAGAATCCAAGCGTGGGAATTTACCCACGATCTTTGGACTCACTCTCTCCAAAGAGATGTCTCCTAAGACTGATTTGGAAAGAGCTCGCATGCAAGGGATACCCTATGCTTCGGCAGTAGGCTCTATCATGTACACGATGCTATGTACCAGACCCGATGTAGCATACTCACTAAGTGTAGTGAGTAGGTATCAAGAAGATCCAGAAGAGAGTCACTGGTCAGCTGTGAAGAACATTCTCAAGTACTTGAGAAGGACTAAGGAGATGTTCTTAGTGTATGGTATCGGAGAACTCCAGGTGGAGTCCATTACCAATTCGAGCTTCCAAAGTGATAAGGACGACTCTAAGTCGCACTCAGGTTTTGTCTTTACTCTCAATGGAGGGGCGGTTTGTTGGAAGAGTTCCAAACAGGAAACCGTGGCAAACTCGACGATGGAGGCTGAATACATCGCTGGCAACGATGCTGCCAAAGAGGCTGTCTGGATGAAGAAGTTCATCACTTAACTTGGTGTGGTTCCATCCATTGTTCATCCAATACCTTTGTATTGTGATAACAATGGAGCCGTGGCTTTGACCAAGGAACCCAGGTCCCATCAGAGATCCAGGCATATTCTGAGGTGGTATCACTTGATCCGGGAGATAGTTGATCGCCGCGAGATTGAGGTCAGGAGAGTTGACAGGAAGGAAAACACTGCAGATCCACTCACGAAGGCCATACCCCAGATACAATTTGAGAGACTCTTCGGGATGTTGGGTATGAGATACTACAACAGTTGGCTTTAGTGCAAGTGGGAGATTGTTAGTTATGTATATGCCCTAAAGGCCATTATTGTACATATGATATATATTATAATGGATGCTTGGATATATATAGAGAGAACTTTCTTGCTCGATATGATAGTATGCTATCTGGTTTCACTTTGTCTTAACATGTTGACTTGTATTGGTTTACTGTCTTGCTCTCACATGTTGATAAAGCCCTTAGGATATGTACTCGACTACTAGGACTATGATGCATATCATACTCGTAGGGCTAGGGTAGTCCAAGAGTACATCTTATAACTGTTCCTAGTTGAGGGTGTATCAAGACAGGGCATCGATACTCCAGAGTAGACTAGCGTATACGCATCTTGACCCATATGATGGGCGATGGATGATCATATATCCATTGGTGTTTGACATCATAGATAGTGTATGGGTGCTCAGTGGAGACTGGGTATACTGAAAGGACTCGCCGAGAACTCCTAGATGGTATTATACCTATCATCAGATAGCAGTTCTCTGGTGACAGTGGTACAGGTTAGTCTATAGACCCGAGATCATCATAGAGTCTTATGTGATTCCCACTGTGCTTTGATTTCCACCTTACCACATTCATGAGAATGTGCAAAACGGTGGCTTTTGGGTACTGTCCCGAATCACATGGAGGCAATGAGCGATAGGAGGGGTTTCGTCTCTCCCGGTATTGGGGATTGATGTTGCGCTGTGTTCGATTGGCTATAACTGGATGTCCCTAGCCAGGGCTGATATGGAGATCTGCTGGTAAATGTTATCAGTAGTTTCTCGACCCGTTATGAGCCTCACATCGACACGACTTATTGGTTACTGGGGTCAGACGTTTATCACCCCTAGACTGGATATGCGACATATCAGAAGAAGAGACCGGACTGTACGGTAGTGTTACTGATTGGATTCACAGGAGTGTGTGCAGGCTTGCTTATTGATCTTCTGATCACTTAATACCTGGGTGGCTGTTATGTTTAGCTGACCGCTTACAGCTTTTGGGTGTTTGATATGATCATCACCTACTGCCGGAGTATTGACAAGTCTTTAGAGTCCTACACATAGGTTTCCGGGCTCAGGCGAAAAGGAGTAGGAGCACATATGTGATATGTGCGGGACTGAGATTAATACGATATGAGATACCGTATTCTATTCTCGCGATATGTGATATCGGCCGGGTATATATGATATAGCCGGGTTATCAGATAAAGTGTTGATTCGATAAAAATATACATATTATATTAGTCGGTTATATGTAATATAGCCGGGTTATTAAATCAAGTGTTGATTTATTACATTACATTACATTAACTAGTATAAGCTCACTTAAATGATTATTTTTCTTACTTGATGATACATTGATATATATGTGATATATGTTAATTGTATTATTATCTTTTGTTACAAAATTATATATATATGTGATATGTATAATTGTAACATGTTAGGTTACAAATACAACTAGGGTTTATGAGATTAAACCATGCTAGGGTTTAGATTAGGGTTAACATTTTATTTTTAGTTAATTCTAAATTATGGATTAATGTTGAGATATTTCTATGCCTTGACTTAGTCCACACTTTAGATATTTACTAGATATTTGTTAACCTGGCCTTTTAACCCTAGCCTATGGTTTATTCTCTACAAGGGTTAAGCATGTCATGCTTAACCCATGGTTGCTTTTCTAACCTTAACAATAATTCATTCATTCAACACACTTCATCTTCTTCTTCCTCCTCACAAAAGCTTTCTAGCCTTTTAATTTGTGATGAATGATTGTGAGAAAAAGAAAACTAAAGAGAGCAAAATTCCTACTTCATCATCATCATCTATTCTAGCCACTTAGATTAGGGTGTTTTCTTCACTAATACCTCATTTGTGAATTGAGAGCTTGGGTTTATGATTCCTCAAGGTAGATCATCTTGGATTGTGAAGTCTTCTAGCAAGGATGTCTCATTCACCTCATGGAGCCTCTCTAGAGTTCGGGAGCATGATGATCGCAGGGAAGGGACCTCAACTCGGAGCTTATGAAGCGAAGGAACGGACTACAAATGTTGTAATCCATAAGACTTAGAAGTAAAGTTGTTTGCTTTATGTTTCTAACCCTAATTCTCTAGTAAAGATCCTTGCTTAGATTGTTTGGCACTTGAAAATTTTAAATACGGCATGTTTGATGCCTTGTAGAATCTTGTTCTAGTGCCTAAGAACCTTACACTAGGATTAGGAGAGGGTACACCTATTGAGCTTATTGGATAGTCTTCTTCCAAACCTCAGGCTGGTGCCGAAGGGTAGGGAAGGAAGAAAACCAATTAACCTAAAGGTGGTGTATAGAAGGTAATAAGTAAAGACATATAAAGGGATTAGAATAACGGCAAAGAAAATTGCGACTGCTATCATTCACGACAAAACCGTGTATACCCCTGCCACTCCCACATCCACTTTGGATTTCTCCAGAATACTTCGTATCACTACGAACGTCCATAATGATTGGACATGCCATCGTATAGTTACATACGAACTCGAAGGAATTCATTCTAGATTCGAGGATGGTTTCCGGTTCAGAAGAAATAGAATAGGATTATTCAGTTGTCTTTTCCCTTTACCTTCTCTCAGGTTGCGAGGGCTCCTGGTATTAGGAGAGTACACCTGTTACACTTATTGGATAGTCTTCTTCCAAACCTTAGGCTGGTGCCGAAGGGTAGGGAAGGAAGAAAACCAATTAGCCTAAAGGTGGTGTACAGAAGGTAATAAGTAAAGATATAATAAAGGGATTGAAGTGAGAGCAGGTAAGTATACGGTTACGGTCATGAATTAGGATAGTGGAAGAGGCGTTATTAGGAACACCAGGTCACCCCTTCGAAACATTTTCATATTTCAGTTTCACTATGTGTTGTTAATTGAAAACTGATTTCTCAATTGGAATCTAACTCCAGGGTATGTATTTACCAGATCGTTTCTCACATCTGTATGATGTTACAGATGGTGAGTGGGAGTAAGATATTGGGAATTAGGTGATTACATCCTCATTATATCAGAATTCGTTGTAATTGGTGATATTTGAGGAAATCACCTGGGTTTTTGCCGGACGACAAATATTTGGTTTTGAATATCCGTTGTTATGCACCAATTTCAAACTGATATATCTGTACTTTTATTTTATAAAGTGAGATTTAACTTTTTGAAATTATGTCTATGACATTTACCTATATCATTTGGTTATTAGGTAAGATGCATTCAACAGCGGTGTAATTCTTCTTAACCATAGTACAGTTTTCAACCTACGATGCACAAGGTTTGGGTTATTGAACTCAGGGGACTGATACAAAGTATTGTATGTTGTCCAGTGTCCATTAGGACAGTAGGGTTAGTACTCATACTATATTCTGTTTACTCATGACTTCTCCAGTTCTAGACAAGCATTTCGTTGAAATACAATGTCCAGATTTTGAGAAGTTATAGGTATAAGAATAAAGAAGAGAACCATTTGTTGGAAATATCAGGATTCTTTGAGGAAGTCAAAGATATAGATACTTGTGTTTGGTATTCCGTCGATAGTAATGGTTTTGAGAACTTGATTCTCTTTCAGGTTACTCATACATGGATGCGCTCCTAGATGAGTAATGCTGATTGGCCTCTTTCCATTTGGTTGATATGCACTAGAGACAGCTGCATGATTTTGAATCTGGTTCAAATTAAATTAGTGCTTTTGTTTCTATATTGGATATATTTAGAATCAATTTATATCTTAACGATGTTAAAGTATAGGGAGTTGTCCAGCTGATGCTTAAAACCAGAATCTGGATAAATTCGAGGCACGCTTCAGTAATGACAGTTTATGGGTTATCCCGGGTTTTGACGAAGGTTAACTTTCTACCATTAGGAAGATCAATAGTGATATTTTTCTTGACTCGCTACAGCTTTAGTAAAATAGATTTTTTCAGAAAACAAAAGTGGGAGTATGGTAGAACTGGAAGTGATTCCAGAATCACAAACGATCATTGAAAATTTAATAGAACCTGAGGATTCAATTGGTTTTGACATTCCATTAGCCACTCCGCAGATTTGGTGGGTAACCTCAGGCACCCGAGAGGTACTTCGGTCTTCTCAGAAACGGTAACAGGGAGGTTCTTGTTTACCCAGACTTGTTATTGCTGCTGTTCTAGACTATGAGACCCGGAAGGAGGATGAGTATAGCGTCGTTCTAAACCAGCTTTAGAAGTGCACGTGTATATGACTCTGCCAGAGGGTTTTTGTAGTCAGTGGGATCAGCGGAAGCATAGTGGGCAAGAAGCTTATGTCTATTTATAGACTAAAATAGGTATAGCGGAAGTAGACCATCTATTTTTGATGTGACAGTCATTGGCTTTGACTTCATCAGAATAGGAGATGGATCTGGTAAGAAGGAAGTAGGGTGTGATGTCCTGGTATTTGGATACATGCACTTTATAGGAAGTAAAATTCCTACGATCGGTTATACTGTAGTTGTCACACGTGTGTTTCTCCATAAAGGATATGGATATAATATCAGGGTTTTTGGTTACTAGATCTATGCTTTTAGATCTAGATTTGGGAAGTATCCCAATTTGGGTACTTGACACTATTCTAAAGTGTTTTAGAATGGACGAATCCTGGTATGGTGGTTTACCTGCAGGTGATGGAGTCACCCTCTCTAAAGGCGTCTTACAGACTAAAGGGGAGAGGGATCTGCATGATTAGCATATCATTTGCTTAGGCAATTGAGTTAATCATGAAATGTCAAGTACCACACCAGATGTTGTTTTTGCACTAGCTGGAATAAACATATATTAATCCAATCCTAGAGAAATGTAGGGAAGCAGTTTATGAACATAAATGGATGTTCTAGGGATATGGTAATGGCAGACTCCATCAGGAGACGGTTATCATTTCAGGCTTCCAAGATGACCTGGATGACAGTGTGCCTGTCCGAGTTATAGTTTTTCCCTCTTCTAAGGGACAGTATGTTGGACAGGTGGTCCAAGCGGATACTGAGGAAGGCATGGCACAGAATACTGATTAAATTCCGTGAATGATATAGTCTAAGAAGTTTGCTGGATTTGGAGTTCATTTGTGAACTGGGTCCCATCAGATATCCAGACAAATTCTAAGACAAGGTATTGCTCATTTTGGGAGATGGTTATTTTCCGCAAAGTTGAGATATAGAGAGATAAAGATAGAAACACTGGAGCGGATCTACTCATTGAGGCTATTTCTCGAACACAATACTTTCACATACGAGCTTTGCGAAACTGCTTAGTAGAGAAGTTGGGTGTTCGGTATCACACGAGCTGTGAGTATGCGACACCGCAATAATTGGCCTTAAGTGTGAGTGGGAGATGTTGGCTATAGTGCCATCTAGGTAATTATCGTAGTCGCAGGTAGGTGATTATGATGATTGAGGGAGGACCTATACCGGTAGAACAGTCTTACTCGAGATGATAGTATACTATCTGGTTTGTCTTTATCATCACTATTGCATGTTGATAGAGCCCATAGGATTCTTTCTTGACTACCAGCATTATGATGGCGATCATATATGTGGGAGCCGGGGGTCTATAAACAAATCCTTAAATGTCCCTAATCGTGGGAGTTTCGAGACTGGGCATCGATACTCCAGTGTAGACTAGTATATACTGATCGAGATCCCGATGAGGGGCGGTGGCCAGGTCTCACAAGCCATTGGTGTTAGTTTTTTCACCTAAGATAGTATACAGGTTCTCATTGGGTTATGAGTACACTGGACGGACTTGCCGGGAACCTGCTAGTTGGTATTATACCTATTGTCAGATAGCAGTTCTAAGGTGACATGTGTACAGGTTAGTCTATCGACCTGAGATCGTCATTTGTCTCGTGAGTTCCCACTGTGCTTTGATTAATACCCTACCACGGCTCAAAGGAGTCGTGCAAACAGGTTTTAGTTGGGTACAGTCCCGAGCCATATGGAGGCAGTGAGCGGATCGTCGGGGATTCACCCCTCCTGGTATTGGGGGTTGATGTCGTGTTGTGCATGGGTGGCCATCACCAAAAATCCTTGGCCGGGTTAGACGAGAATTACTGATCCAGGATCGATAGTTTCTCAGGTGGTGATGGGTTACATACCGACATGAATTATCGCGTCGGTAGGGGTCTGACTTTATCCACCCCCTAGACTCGATATGCGATATTCTTAGATGAACAAACCGGGCTGTACAGATATTATCACTGTCAGGCTTACGAAGGGTTTGAATGAGTTTGCTCGTCGGCCTTTCTTTCGCTCAATACCTGGGTAGCCGTTACGTACAGCTAGTGCCGCTGACGTGCTTGCGGGTAAACCCACTGCCAGCATGTTGACGAGACTTTAGAGTCCCACACAGAGGATTTTCATGGTTCAGGCAATATGGTGTAGATGACTTTTGTTGGTACATACAGGTGTCCGATTAAATATATGTACAGGCTGCACAGATTTTAATCGGACGGTTGATAATACTAGCGGCTTAAGATTAAGCCGGATTATTAAATCAGGTTTTATTTAATAATTTATATATATGTATTTATATATATGTATTATAGTATTATTGTTCACTATTCATTTTCTCTCTTAGCTATTCGTATTTTTGTACGAATACGCGTATATGCATTTCGATACGTGTACCGGGAAGAATTCCGTATTTATACGGAATAGCTTCTAGAAGATGGCCACCTCATTATTGATTTCCTTTTTAGAAAATCAATTATGGAAATGAGGTGGAGGGGTGAGTTGGCATGAGCATGGGTTTAGGCATGTAGAGAGGCATGGCTCTCATTTGTTTATTTTGAAAAAGAGATGAGATATTTTTTGTTGGATGAGTGAGGGAGTGAAGGGGCAGCCACTTCTCTTGATGGCTTGCTCAATTTCCTTTTCTTCACTTGCTTAATCACTCTCATTCTCACTCACTTGGAGACTTAGCCATTTTCCACACTTGCTCATGCCACATGTTTCCTCATCTCTTTCTTCATCTTCTTGAGTTGCTCATGGAGCATTTGTGATGAGAGAAAATTATAGTGATACATTCCTACACCTCCACTCTCCATTGCTAGCAACCTTGGAGCGTCGGTTGCCTCGCTTGGCGAGGTTGGAGCTTTCGCCGTTTCTCTCAGGTGGATCATCGTAAATGGAGGAAGACCGGCAACCAAACTCGATCCAGACGACCACTAGGAGCTTGGGAAGATGGTTGAAGACCATTCTAACTTCTTTATATATGCTTGCTAGTATAGGGTTTAGGGTAGATCCGGGCAACGGGTAATGGTAGCGCCAGTTTAGAAATTTGTTCCGCATTTGGCCACGGCTTGATGGCCGGGACTCTGCCGT
This sequence comes from Agapanthus africanus, assembly GCA_030015575.1. Classification (NCBI taxonomy): domain Eukaryota; kingdom Viridiplantae; phylum Streptophyta; class Magnoliopsida; order Asparagales; family Amaryllidaceae; genus Agapanthus; species Agapanthus africanus. Next base: position 717,765,863 of record JASDDO010000019.1, on the reverse strand, counting down.
AACCTAACATGTATCTGTCGATAAGAAGGACGATGAGCAAACTCATCTGAACTCCTACTGAGCCTATCTGTGACAATCTTCGTACAGTCCGGTCTGTTCGTTTATGAGTATCGCATATCAGGCCTAGGGGTCGGTAATCGTCAGACCTCTAATAGCGCAATAAGTCGTGTCGGAGTGTAGCCCAAAACACCCTGAGAAACTACTGGAATAACTACCAGTAAATCTCGCTTGCCCTGGCCAGGGACTTTGTGTAATGGCTTTCCGAACACAGCGCGATATCAACCCCCAATACCGGGAGAGACGAATCCTATCTAACCACCACTGCCTCCAAGTGCTTCGGGACTGCACCCAACTGCTACCTGTTTGCACGACTCCTTTGAGCCGTGGTAGGGTAGTAATCAAAGTACAGTAGGAACACACTCGAGGCAAAGTAGCAGTATGAAGTCGACAGACTAAGCTGTACTCATGTCACCTGGGAACTGCTACCCGACGATAGGTATAATACCCACCAGCAATTCCCGACGAGTCCTGTCCAGTGTACTCAAAACCCAATGATCACGTGCATACTATCTCCAGTACGACGTACTAATGGCTGTCGGACAGACCATCTCTCCTGCTGGGATGAGAAGCATATACACTAGTCTACTCCGGAGTATCGATGCCACGTCTCGATAATCCTATGACTAGGGACCTGTATAAGGATGTGCTTATAAACTACCCAGCCCCCATTAGTATGACTGCCATCACAACGCTGGTAATCAAGCAAAGATCCTAAGGGCTCTACCAATATGTATAAGCGATATGCTAAAAAAACACATGCACATATTGAGGTAGAAACAAACCAAGTAGCATACTACCATTTTAAGCAAGACTGTCAATACAACTATGAATATCCCAAGCTTCCATTAAGTAATATACAAACCAGTATGATACAATAATGGCCTCTAGGGCATATATCACTAACATGATTAACGTTATTTTGGGATTAATGTTATAATACGATTAATATTATGTATGCGTACTGTCACGACCCGGATGTGCGGAATGTGACTGGCACTTAAATCACGCAACGTCTAGAGGTGTAGCGTAATCTAAGTAAGCAAAAGACCAGAAATCTAAACCGATTAAAGAATTAGAGTGAAGAAATACTTGTTTTAAAAAGTGATTTTTAACAAAATAAAGTCACATTAAACATTTTAAAAGTATCAAGTTTTTTTGAAAATTTCGGCAGAGTTTCCCTTGTAAAAACGGGCCCCAAATGGGTACAACACATGAATATACATAATTAATGAATAAAGGTATCCCCAAGCGGGAGCTAGCTCTTCGCCGAACGGCGGAACACAACCACATGCAAGATATCTCATCATAATATGAAATCAACATTTAAAAGTAAGAAAACAGAAACCAAGTAATAAGTCGGCTCACACGAGCTCGATACCAGAATCGGAATATACATATACAAGTCTCACAAGCTCACAGTCTAAGTCCAATATACAAATGGTGGAAAAGGTAAGTAGGGTAGATGAACTGTACTAGATACAATAGTAAATACACTAGGTGGGAACAAAAGGGTATCCTCACAAACCCACCTCCAAGTTGATGCAAAGGAAGCAGAAGTGGAAGTAAGCCCGCCGCTACTATGCTGAAGGGTCAGACGTGCAAGATACTGTGGTACAACGGGGGTGAGTTGCCAACTCGTGAGTAGTAAGTAACATCTAATAAGGCTATCGTAAGCATGCACACAAATGCGTCACAACCTATATATATAATTATGATGCGATGCACTAATATGAATGCAACATGAATGAATAATCAAACGCGAAAACCTGGATATATATAGTATAAGAAAATCTGTATCCTTATCTTAGTAAAACCTTTGTGTAATAAAACTGGAGTATCATTTGTGAAATCAACAGAAAATCCGTGTCAAGTATCGACACAAAATCCTCAATATCTCGGGCTCCGTCAGTCCGGATCGGTCCATATCATCAAGTCTAACAACTACGGTCGGTGTCCTCCGGATATCCGCCGCGCCAAATATCACTGGTAGGTAGTGCTCCCCTGACAGGCTCATCGTCATCCCACAAAAACACTCTCGCCCTGGGGTACCTTACCGGGTCCACCATGTACCCAAGACGGTTCATCTTACTCCTCGAATCGGGTCTCGAAAACCAACTCAATTAGGAAAACTCATGGTGGACACCATATACATCATATCATGAGGAAATCGCAACTTTCATTTTTAAAATGATAATAGGTTTATAAAATTCTTGCGGTTTTCCCCAAAATCCAGAAATCTCATAAATACTGAAATCTCCAAGAAGAATCACAATATATGAACATGTCGGTAATGATGGGTGTCTATGATATCGATAATTTGCAATGCGATGTATGACTAGAGAACTATGTATGAATGATGATGCAATGAGGTATATATAACTAGCAATCCTACGTATCCATCCTGATGAAATGAATATACAACTATAAGTTACATATCATATATGATGCAAATGCTCATATACTGATTTAAGCAAGTTCTATAGTGTTCATGACATAGCAATTACCAATGGCGTGTGTGTTCGCATAAATAGTGCATGTGCGGTATGAACCAATGGTAATTGTTACGACCTGAAGGTACGGAACGTGACTGGCACTTAAATTACGAAACATCTCAAGACGTACATAATCTAAATAAGCCAAAGCCCAGAAATCAAAACCATTTACAGAAATAGAGTGAAGGAAAACTTATTTAAAGAAAGCGATTTAACCAAATAAGTCGCATTAAACATTTAAAAGCAACATCACATTTTCCCGAAAATTTCGGCAGAGTCTCCTTTGTAAATACATCCCCCCAAACGGGTACAACATATGAAGATACATATAAATGATGAATACAGGCATCCCCAAGTGGGAGCTAGCTCTTCGCTAATGGCGGAATCACAACCACATGCAATATGTATATCAAAAGTGCACAATAAGCATCTGAAAGCAAGAAATAAGAAAATACCACGTCGGCTCAAGTGAGCATCGACACCAAATACTACAAATACAAATCTCACGAGTCTCACTATCCAGTCCAACATACAAGGGTAGATGGAGTATACTAGATACAAACTAATATACATGATGAAATAAAATATCCTCGCAACCCACCTATGAGCAAAGCTGTCGAACGATGCAAACACAGCAGAATAGAAAGTACACCCACCGCTACTGTGCTGACGGGTCGGACCTGCAAAATACTGTGGCACAACGGGGGTGAGTTGCCAACTCGTGTGTAGAAAGTAATATCTAATAAGGCTATCGTAAGCATGCACGCAAATGTGTCACAACCCATGTATCTCAAAATGATACTATGTACTAGCATGAATGCAACATGAATGCATAATTAAACATGAAACCTGAACATGTCTGGTATAAGAAAACCTTTATTCTTATCTTAGAAAAGCATCTGTGCAATAAACTGAGTATCATCAATGAAATCAACAGAAAATCCATGTCAAGCATCGACACAATATATGTATATCTCAATTTCTCAATATATCAATGTCTCAATGTCTCAATATCTCGGGCTCCGTCAGTCCGGATCGGCCCATATCATCAAATCTCACGACCACGTCGGTATCCTCCGCATATCCACCACGCCAACAATCACCGGTAGGTAGTCTGCCTCTGCCAGGATCATCATCTACAACTCGAGCTTCTTGCCCCGGGGTACCATACCGGGCCCACCATGTACCCGAAACGGTTCATCCAACTTCTCGAATCGGATCTCGAAAGCCAATCATAATCAGGAAAACTCATGGTGGACGACATATACATCATATCACGAGAAAAGCGCAACTTGCATTTTTAAAGCGATAACATGTTTATAAAATTCTTACGGTTTTCCCAAAAATCCAGAAATCCCATCAATACTGAAATCCTCGAGAAGAATCACAATATATAAACATGCCGGTGATGATGGAAATCTATGATACGGTAGTATATACCATGCGAAGTACGGCCACAAGCTATGCATAAATCATGATGCAATGAGGTATGTATATATAATTAACAATCCTACATATCCATTTATTGAAATGAATATACAAGTATAAGTCTACGGATAATATATGATGCAAATGCACAGTTACGATTTTAAGCAAGTTCTATAGTGTTCGTGACTTAGCAATTACCAATGGCGTGTGTGTTCGCATGAATAATGCATGTGCGGCATGAACCAATGGTAATGGTGCAAGTGTCCTATGAGATGATATCACATATGTATATATATATATATAAGATGGTGCGATGCAATGAGGTGAATAACTGGGAAACTGCGCATATAAAATGCAAGTACTACAAGTAAGCCTAAACCATCGGGCGCCTCGCGCCATCCAGACGATTCCCCCGTAGATGTGTAAATTTACTCACCGGTACGCCTCGGCTAATCTGATCCGATCTCAGCGTTGCCTTTTCCGCGCCACATCCTGTAAGGTTTGTCTAGCACGGCAGCAAAGTTTCGGGAGGCATCGTCCATGCCAATTTTAAAAGTTTGCCGTTCTAGCTAACCCTAACCCTAGAATCGTTACTAGAAAATCCGACGAAACAATATGCAAACAACTTTGCAAAGAAGTGAACAAGGAATACAACCTTTGTAGACTGGTCCTTCACTTCATTAGCTCCATGTAGTAGTCCCTTCGCTGCGATCATGAACTCCCGGACTCTAGAGAGGCTCCCATGAAGAAATGAACAAGCTTGCATCGAAGTCTTTGAGGCCGAAGATGATCTATGTCGAGGAGACACTAACCCAAGCTACCTTATCACTAATTGTAGAATTATTGAAGCAAACATCCTATACTGAATGGTTAGTAGTAGAGGATGATGAAGTAGGAATTTTACTCACTTTAGAAATAATTTTCTCATATATTTTTCATCATCTCCATTGAAGCTAGAAAGCTTTTACGAAGAAGATGAAGAAAACTCTCATGATTAAAAACAATTGGATAATGGAAACCATAGGTGAGTTAAGCATCATATACTTAACCTTTGTAGAGACTTAACCATGGCTAGGATAATGGTTGGGTTTATAAATATCTTAAGCAAAACAAAAATTAGAAGACTAGGTCAATGCATCCACAAGCTTCTACAAGCTTTGAGCCGTGACAAATTGCAACTAATTTTTGAAAAACTTTAAATAAATAAAACCCTAGATTATCACTAGTATGGTGTAAGTCACACACACACCCAAGTTGCATGTATCATCAAGCATGATACAAAACTTTGTACACTAATATATATCACATATATACACATGCATAAATCAAGTGAGAAAATAAATCTTAAGTGAATGAATATTAGTTAATGCAACTTAATGTATCAAATATATAATTATACATTAAATCATTAAATCAATACTTGATTTAATAATCCGGCTATATCATATATAACCGACTAATATCAAATGTAACAACTTATCGAATCAACACTTGATACGATAACTCGGCTATATCACATATAACCGACCCATGTGACAATTCGTGAGAATAGAATATGGTATAACATACAGTATTAATCTCGGTCCTGCACATATCACATATGTGCTCCTACTCCGTTTCGCTTGAGCCAGGAAATCTCTGTGTAGGACTCTTAAGACTCGTCAATACGCCGGCAATAGGTGATGATCATATCAAACACCTACAAGCCGCAAGCGGTCTGCTAAACGTAACGGCCACCCGGGTATTGAGCGATCAGAAGATCAACAAGCAAGCCTGCTCATACTCCTGCGAATCCAATCAGTAACACTACCGTACAATCCGGTCTCTTCGTCTGATATGTCGCATATCTCGTCTAGGGGTGGTAAACGTCAGACCCTAGTAACTCGATAAATCATGCCGATGTGCGGCTCATAACGGGTCGAGAAACTACTGATAACACTTACCAGTATATCTCAGAATCATCCCTAGCCAGGGACTTCCTATTATAGCCAATCGAGCACAGCACAACATAAACTCCCTATACCGGGAGAGATGAATCCCCTCCTATCGCTCATTGCCTCCATGTGACTCGGGACAGTTCCTAAAAACCACCTTTTTACACGATCTCTTGACCGTGGTATGGTTGAAATCAAAGCACAGTGGGAATCACACAAGACTCTATAACGATCTCGGGTCGACAGACTAACCTATACCAGTGTCACCAGAGAACTGCCATGTGACGTGAGGTATAATACCATCTGGGAGTTCTCGGCGAGTCTGTCCAATGTACCCAGTTCCACTGAGCACCCGTATACCATCTCTGATGTCAAACACCAATGGATATGGGATCATCCATCGTCCATCACATGGGTCGAGAAGAGTATACGCCAGTCTACTCTGGAGTATCGATGCCCTGTCTCGATACTCCCACGACTAGGGACATTTGAGGGATGTACTTGCCGACTACCTCTGCCCCACTAGTATGATCCGCATCATAATTTTGGTAGTCAAGTACTCATCCTAAGGGCTTTATCAACATGTAATAGAGAGACAATAAGTGTACATGTTAAGATAAAGTGCAACCATATAGCATACTATCATGTCGAGTAAGAAAGTCCTACCTATGTATATCCAAGCATCCACTACAATATATATCGCATGTACAGTAATGGCCTCTAGGGCATACACATAACTAACAATCTCCCACTTGCACTAGGGCCATCATATAGCAGTGGTGTAACATTTTGAAAATTGTAGAAAATAAATAAATTTAATTAATTAAATAATAAAAGGTTAATTTAAAAAGTTATTAAAACCAAATAGGACATTTTCATAAGTAGTATATGAAACTAATTAAAATTTGGAATTTTAGTTATAGCATTAGTAAATTTCAAGGGTCTTAGTGAATAATTTAACTTCATTTTAATAAAATGGTGTTTATATAATAATTTAGAAAATGAGGGGTTTTGTGAAAAGATTATGTAATTGGATTTTGTGTGAGGTCCTTTTTGTAAAGGTACTAGGTCATGGTTAGGGTAAGTTGAACCTCACACACACCACAACTCCAACTGAACCTTAAGCTCACACCTCCTTCTTGCATGAAAATACTACCTCCTTTTATCCTTACACCTCCTACTCCTTTCATGCCACCTCCACCCCTCAACCTCCACAACATGCTTTCTCTACACCTATTATTTCTTTTTATCTCAGCTGAACAAAACACTTTGTTTAGCCCCAAAACCAAACCAAATAATTCCTTAGTGTTCATACCGAAAGCAAGAGAAAGAGAGAGAGCAATGGCATCCTTCATCAAATGTACCCTTCATCAAACACAATACACTACAACCCTTAGAGGATTCAATCATAGGATTCTGGAGCTGGTGTTCTCTTATGAATCATTCAATAGGTATAAGTTCAACCTTACTATTTTAGTTCAATTCAGTTTTTGTTTGAAATCGGATATCGTATTTTGATAAGTTCAGGATCTGTCTGGAATCTGCTATAGTTTAGATGGAAATTAACCTAACCAAACAGTGCCATTATATTGTAATCTGGACATAGAATAACCCCAAGGAAGACGAGCCCATTTTCTCGGATTTTGGCCGGCGACCAACACACAAAATCCGATCTCGTCGGATTTCTTGGAGAATTGGTTTATGTGGTTTTTAGGGTAGGTCTATGGGTATGAATTAATGTGTTTGGTATTGTTTAAAAAAGTTAGTTTTTCAATGGGTTAAATCTGTAAGCTAATATCAGTTTAGGAGTAAAATTATATATACGACACATAGCATGTTTAGTATTTGTGATAATTTAGCTACAGAAACTGAATCTGGAACTAATAGGAATAATCACTAGAAAAACTAGCAAGACCAAAAGTATAAGGAGGAAACTAGAAGATTACATTTAAAACCCGAGCCCCAAACTCACCACCAAATCTGGCGACCCTCCCCAAAATTCTGGCGACGCCGTCCTTACCTAGGCAATTGGTGTTGGTTTTTCAGATGTAGCTTTGAGTTGGTATTTTACAAGTCTCTGTATTGTTTAATTATGTACACAGTAAAATCTGGGAACCTTTTAGAAACGGTTTATCAAATTTCAGATATTTACGATACGGAGTTTTCGTATTTTGATATTGCAGTTGAACCGTTGATGTTTATACGTTAACGACAGAATTATATTGACGTTTTTTGGTTAAGTGTGCTGTAGGTTCTAATCTACGGGCGTTTAGCTTGTTGTTTTTGTTTTCGATATGATACTTATTTCTATGCGATTTAAATACGAATATAGGTACGATTCAAGGATTCCGAGACGAAGTGGGCGATGTAGCAGCGTGGATTCAGCGAGCTTCTAAGTTAGTGAGTAGATTTACATCTACTGGGGAAGTCGGGTGGATGGCGTATAGCACCCCCGCAACCTTACAAATAATATTATGATATCTAGTTAGTTTAGTATTTATTTAAGATATTTATATAGTATCTCATCTAGTATGTCCTTCAATTTCATACAGTTTCATGCATAGTTATAGATGAGATACAGTGATACGATATGGATAGGGTTTGATGAGTTTGTATGAGGGATCATGCCGTACTTAAGATGATATGGATATAACGATATGATGAGATAAAATACAAGGATTTGTAGGTATTGGAAATGATGAAATTGGTATGCCGACTAACGGCCAATTTATCCTTTGACTCGTAGAGTTAGGTTATATTCTGTTTTAGGATGTAATACTTGTATGAGCTATATTCTTTTAAAAACCACGATTCGTTTGTCTTTTAAATAAACTACCAGGATGCGTGCCAGTTTCTAAAACGGATATCTATTTTAAATCTAGGGCAGCTTCCTTATTTCAAACTCAACGTTTCGACCATTTCTAAAGATAATGGTATAGCTCATAGCAAGTAATTAAATAGTTATGTTTAGATTACTTTACGTGTTTGCATTATATTATCCATATTATACATTTCTGCATTACGCACACTCTGATAGAACACTACACAAATACCAATGAGTAATATACTGCACAAGCACGTAAATATATGTTACACTACACCTCATTGGTATTGCCATGTCACTGTAGAACCGTTCTGTTATATATGTGTTAAATATAAATAGGTTGTTACACCGTAGAACACTTGAACAAATACAAATGATTGCCATGTTGCACGAGCACAGACGCGTATGCTACACTACACATCATTAGTAGTACCATGACACATGTTGGTTATAGTGCCTTCAAGGCAATTATCATAGTCGCGGACTTGTGATTATGATGATTGAGTGAGGACCTATACCGATAAAACAGTCTCACTCAAGATGATAGCATGCTATCTGGTTTGTCTTTATCATCATGTACATGTTGACAAAGCCCTTAAGATTCTTGCTTGACTGCCAGCATTATGATGGTGATCATATATGTGGGAGCTGAGGTCTATAAGCACATCCTTAAATGTCCCTAGTCATAGGAGTATTGAGACCGGGCATCGATACTCCAGTGTAGACTAGTGTATACTGATCGAGACCCCGACGAGGGGCGGTGGCCAGGTCTCACAAGCCATTGGTGTTAGTTTGTTCACCTAAGATAGTATACAGGTTCTCATTGGGTTATGAGTACACTGGACGGACTCACCGGGAACCTGTCAGATAGCAGTTCCCAGGTGACATGTGTACAGGTTAGTCTGTCGACCTGAGATCGTCATTTGTCTCGTGTGAGTTCCCATTGTGCTTTGATTACTACCCTACCACGGTTCAAAAGAGTCGTGCAAATTGGTTTTAGTTAGGTACAGTCCCGAGCCACATGGAGGCAGTGATCGGATCGTCGGGGATTCGTCTCTCCCGGTATTGGGGGTTGATGCCACGTTGTGTACAGATGGCCATCACCATAAATCCGTGGCCACGGTGGACGAGAACTACTGATCCAGGATCGATAGTTTCTCAGGTGGTGATGGGTTTCATACCGACACTAAATGTCGCGTTATTAGGGGTCTGATTTTATCCACCCCCCTTAGACTCGATTTGCGATACTCTTAGATGAACAGACCGGACTGTACGGATATTGTCGCTGTCAGGCTCAGTAGGGATTCAGGATGAGTTTGCTTGTCGGTCTCCCTTTCGCTTAATACCTGGGTAGCCGTTACGTACAGCTAGTGCCGCTGACGTGCTTGTGGTTAAACCCACTACCAGCGTATTGACGAGTCTTTAGAGTCCCACACAGAGGGTTTCCCTGGTTCTGGTGAAATGATGTAGTAGCCGTATTGGATACGTGCAGGGTTCTGATCAATTGGTGTACTTTGTACCAAGACTTTCGATCGGACAATTGATAGTACTAGCCGACTCGTACTTATGCCGGATTATTAAATCAGGTATTGATTTAATAATTTACGTATATGTATTTCGATATATATATTTTAGTATTATATTCTTTGTGTTATTCTATCTCTTTGGGTATTCTTATTTCGGTACGAATGCAGATATTTTTACAGTAGAATGTAATCCGTATTTTTTACCGGATAACATTCTAGAAGGTGCCACCTCATTTCTTGTTTTGACCATTTTTATTAAATGGATAAATGAGGTGGAAATTACATGAGGAGGTATGGTGACAACCATGCTTGCAATAGTGCACACAAACAGTAGAATTGAAATCTATAATTATGTGATATAATTACGTAGTCTTTCTTTATTCCTGTTGTAAATTACGAATATTTCTAAGATAAATGTTGTATTTGATTCTTTGGATTTTCTGGGTATTATACTCCTGATGATATATATCGGTGGTATGGGACACTGTTATATATGTATATATATAATATATTATCAATACAATCTATGAAAGTTTCTTATTCCTCACTTGATATTTTTATATGATGAGTAAAGCGTCCACCATGAGATTTGTGTTTTCTGATTTTGATATCCGGAACGAGTCGGTGGATATACGGTTACGGATTTACAATTTTATCCAGACTGAGTCGGTGGGGATACAGTTGGATACATGGTGGACCCGGTCGGGGACGAGGGGTAGGATAGCCGCATTATAGGCGGGGAGCCTAACGAGGATACTCGATTCCGGAGATAGAAATGAGAACGACAGATATCCAGGGGATACTGACCGGAAATAGAAATGAGCATGGCAGATATCCAGGGGATATTTACCGGGGTTCGATTGGGCACGGCGGATATCCAGGGGATACTAATCGTAGCCAGGATATCGGTTGGCGGTCATCTATTGAGGTGGTGTCGACGATATTTGTATTTACGTGTCGATGATGGACACGAGAGATTTCAGATTTCTATATCGATGCTAGACATCTATATATATATATATATATACATATTGATATGATCACTACCATGAGGTGCATAGTTAGATATTATTAGTGGATTCAACCAGGACTGATCCGGAGGACAGTACCTGCATATATTTGTACAGATATTCATATACAAAAAGGAATTTCGACACAAAATATAGATTCATGATTTTGATTCATATGACATGGAGATATTATACTTGGGATTGCATGAGAGATAGTATTGCACATACATATCATATAGTATATTGGTACAGATTATGATAAGACTATATATATGACCTAGGTATCGTCATGCATTTCGATTTCCACCTTTAAATGTACTTTTATTCACTGAGTTGGCAAATCATCCCCATTGTGCCACAGTTTCTTGTAGGTTTTACCGCTTTGATTATCAGCGGCTTGGGCACACATTCTTTTCTGGGATTGATTGGTAGGTGAGTTATTATTGTATCATACTCACTCTTGATTATTCAAAGATTCTTGTATCTAGTGGAAACTCCATCAACTTAGAAGTGGTATATTATGGACTTAGAAGCAAGACCTAGAGTTTATGTGTGGTGATGTCGCACTCTTTGGAGTCGATTTTTGATTTAGATTGTTGATCACTCCATCATTTGGAAGTGGAGATTAGCTTCCGTTGGGATGCTATTTTATTATATTGTATTGGGTTTTACAAAAATGTAAAGTAGGTGACGTCAAGTTTCAAAACATCATAGATGCTTTTCAACATACTTAGTTAAATTCAAATATTATTTTAAAACTGATTTCATCGGATGACTATTTTAAAACCCACCTCCAATAATTTCAAAAAGGGTTTAGATTCCGGGTTTTGGCTTACTTGAACCGCGTCGATGTCTTTAGATGTCACGTAATTTAAGTGTTGGTCATGTGCCACATTCGGGTCATGACAAAGTTGGTATCAGAGCGTTTGGTTTAACCTTTGTTCAAGTCTAGGTTGACTATATGGAGTCTGGGCATACATTTTATTACCTGGGCTTGACCTTATAGGACTTAGACTTGATTTTGGGGATCTTATACCTGAACTTTCGTTATATAGGATGACCTTGGTTGATGGAGTAGGTACTAAGTAGAGTGACGTACCGTACATATGTTCCACGGCATATTTACGATATGATACTCCGCCAAAGATACCTTAGGAATTATATCTTGAGATCTCCCTTCTATTCATTCCGTTGATCTATCCTCGTCACTACATGTTGATTGTTCCGGTGACCATGTTTATAGAAACTGAGTGAGAGCTGCGGTTAGAGATATAGTCAGAGCAGACTTGTCTGGGACAAGGACTAACTGGGGTGACATTCCGATGATATAGAGACACGCCGTTTATTGATATTAATCGAGTCTAATATTAAAGCGAGTCTCTACGGGATTCGCACCAGATGGTAGAGTCGTTGATGAAGATTGGCCGGACTTGAGGAATGATATTTTCTCCTCTTCGAAGATCATGGTGTCGCGTACTATTCAGACAACGATATCAATCACTGCTGAAGTTATTGAGATGTTGCTTCCAGAGTTCATGAAGTTAAAAGTAAACGATGTTTACACGTATAAATGGATCATAAGGATTCGTAGCCGATTAGATGTGAGATGGTTAGGACTTTAAATCCATAGTGGCACTCCGAGGTGAAGTCGAGGAAGTTAGTTAGCTTCTTCCGTTGGGACTTGCTTAGACCAGATTCAAATCATTCAAAAAGGAGATCGCGCCGTAAGTTTCCTCCGACGAATTGAGACGAGTCTTCGAAGGTGAGATTAACTTGATTCTTCTACAGAGTATCAGAGATGACGGATTAGTGTTTCCGAGTTTGAAGGACTCCTAGTGGGTCATAATTAAGTATGAATTGCACATTCGCGTGACTATGCAGATACGCTCCTTAAATGATCGATATAAGGAATTTACAGGACAGGAGAATGGTGCGAAGTTTTATTGGACAGTTATTCTGAAAGGTTCCTAGGCACACTAATGAGGTCTCACAAGGCATCAACCATGCCAATTTCAAATTTTAACGGTGCCGAGAAACCCTAACAAGATCGTTGGCTAGATTTTTAGGCGACAAAACGAGCTAGTTAACATCTTAACTAAAAGTAAACGAACATACAACCTTTGTAGATCCGTTTCTCCACCTCCATAGCTCCGCGATGAAGTCCTCTCCGCTGTCCAAATCGAACCATGACTCTTGCATCGGCTTCATCGGAGAAAAAGCGGGGCTAGGTCATCGACGACGATGCCGAAGATGATCTACGTCGAGGCATCACTAGATCAAGCTCCACCTTCACCAAGCCTTGAAAACTTGTGAAAGAAACACACTCTACTACTTGGCAAGAGGTAGAGGATGAAGAAATAGGAAGTGGGTAGACTTTAGAATTGGATTTCTCACTTGTTTTCTTCACTTGCCATTGATGAGGCAAGCTTTCTTCTTTGAAGATGAAGAAGAAGAAGATGATAATATTATGATAAGTCTCTTTTAAAAAGGATAAATGAATGAATACTTATCATAACCAAACCCTAGTTAAGTGTAGAGAATAGACCATGGTTTGTATAAATGGTTAGGGTTAAGTATGAAGACAAGAATGGTGACTAAGTCAAAGCTTCATGAATCTTCAAGAAACAAACAAACAAAGCCACCATTCTTTCTTTATCTTTTCCAAAACAAATAAATAAATAAGATAATCAAAACCCTAATCATTAACTTAACCATGGTTTAATCTTTACACATAACCAAGTTAACATGTATCATCAAACATGATACAATCATTTGCACAAAAAATATATCACATATACAACTTGTACAACCAAGTGAGAAAATCCTTTTAAAGTGAACCGATATTAGTTAATGTAAAGTGATATATCAAATATATAATTATACATTAAATCACTAAATCAACACTTGATTTAACGACCCGGTCATGTCGCATATAACCGAATAATATCAATAGTAACAACTTATCGAATCAACACTTGATCCGATAACCCGGCTATAACGCATATAACCGATCAATGTTACAAATCTCGAGAATCGAATACAGTATCACATACTGGTATTATTCTCGGTCCCGCACATATCTCATATGCGCTCCTATTTCGTTTTGCTTGAGCCAGGAAACCTCTGTGTAGGACTCTAAAGACTCGTCAATACGCCGGCAGCAGGTGATGATCATATCAAACACCCACAAGCCGCAAGCGGTCTGCTAAACGTAACGGCCACCCGGGTATTGAGCGATCAGAAGATCGACGAGCAAGCCCGCTCACACTCCAGTGAATCCAACCAGTAACACTACCGTACAGTCCGGTCTCGTCGTCTGATATGTCGCATATCTTGCCTAGGGGTGGTAAACGTCAGACCCCAATAGCTCGATAAGTCGTGTCGATATGAGGTCTATAACAATTCGAGAAACTACTGGTAACACTTACCAGTAAATCTCAGCAACCATGGCCAGGGATTTCCTGTTATAGCCAATCGAACACAGCGCAACATCAACCCCTTATACCGGGAGAGACGAATCCCCTCCTATCGCTCATTGCCTCCATGTGACTCGGGACTGTACCCAAAAACCACCATTTTGCACACCCTCTTGGACGTGGTAAGATGGAAATCAAAGCACAGTGGGAACCACACAAGACTCTATGACGATCTCGGGTCAACAGACTACTCTGTACCAGTGTCACCATAGAACTGCCATCTGACGTAAGGTATAATACCATCTGGGAGTTCTCGGCGAGTCCGTCCAGTGTACCCAGTCTCTACTGAGCACCCGTATATCATCTCTGATGTCAAACACCAATGGATATGGGATCATCCATCGCCCATCTGTATGGGTCGAGAAGGTACACGCTAGTCTACTCTGGTATATCGATGCCCCTTCTCGATACACCCACGACTAGGGACTTTCAAGGATGTACTTATGGACTACCATGTCCCCACTAGTATGATCCGCATCATAGTCCAGGTAGTCAAGTACACATCCTAAGGGCTTTACCAACATGTAATAGAGAGACAATCTGTGTACACGTTAAGGTAAAGAGCAACCAGATAGCATACTATCATGTCGAGCAAGAAAGTCCTCCCTATATATATCCCAGCATCCACTACAATATACATCCAATGTACAGTAATGGCCTCTAGGGCATACATATAACTAACAATCTCCCACTTGCACTAGGGCCATCTGTAGCAGTGGTTGTAGTATCTCATACTCAACCATCCCATAAAAGTCTCTCTCTGGGAATAGGCCTTCGTGAGTGGATCCGCCGTGTTGTCCTCTGAGTCTGGTCTCCTAACCTCGATCCCTTAGAGATCAACCATCTCCATGATCAAGTGATACTGCCATAGATTATGTCTGGGTCACTGATGGGACGGACGTTCCTTGGCATAAGCCACAACTCCATTGTCACACAATGGGAGGAACATAGTTCATCTCATGAACCAATATACACCCAAACAGCCTCTTTGGTAGCATCTTAAGTAGTGATGTATCCTGCCTTTATCGTCTAGTATGTCACGGTATCTAGCTTGGAACTCTTCCAACATACCGTCCTTTTACTGAGGGTAAAGACAATGCCTGCGACTGACATTCAGTCGTCTTTATCACCCTGGAACCTTTCCAGTGATTTTCCCCAGAATCATTTGATATCATCTCACTACAACTAGTGAGAATCCTAACATCCAATTAAATCTATCTCATAGATCCAAAACTCAGGATTTATGAGGTATCATTTTGATCCTACACGGAGAATCATTGTGATAAACGAAGATTGATCGAGCGTAGCATAAGAAACTCCTTTCTTATCAAGAGTATGTCATCCACGTACTCTACGAGGATCACCACCATACTCCCTACTACCTTTTTGTTTATACAAGGTTCATCTACCATTTTGATGATGTCAAACTCTTTGACTAATCCATCAAAACAGATGTTCCAACTCCGCGATGCCTGCTTTATCCTATAAAGCATCTTGCACACGTTTCCGCTGCTCCCACTGTCTACGAGGCCCTCTGACTGTGTACTTATAGACGCACTCTTCTAAAACATCATTTAGAAAAGCAGTCATGACACCCAACCACCAGATTTCGTAGTCATGGTATGTAGCCGTGGCAAGTAGGATCTGGATGGACTTAAGCATAGGTATTGGAAAAGGTTCCATCATTATCTATGCCTGGTTGATGACGAAAACCTTTAACAAGTCTAGCTTTTAAAGTCTCAACTTTTCCATCTACACCAAGTAATCTTCTCAAGATATACTTGCTCCTGATGGGGATTTAACCCTTCAGATATAGCAACCAAAGTCCATACTTTGTTGGTGTACAAGGATTCCATCTCAGATCGCTAAGTATCCAGCCATTCTTACAGAGTCTTACTCCTGATGGCCAGCTCGAAGCTAGTTGGGTCATCATTTCATGATGCAATCTTCGCTCCCACTGTCATAGAGAAACGGAAGTATCTCTCAGGTGGGTGAGGAACCCTACTAGATCGGCGGAGAGGCTGAGGTTCGTTGGCATCTACTGAATCCTTTAGTTCTTTCAAATCATCTGCTGTAGTTTGCATAGCTGGAACCTTTCCAGTTCTACATTACAGACCTTGCCTCGAGCTTGTCCAGATTTTGCTTTTAGACATAGGCCGGACAACCCCAAATCTTAACTAACTTAAGACATGGGCTCTTCCCATTCCATATCACATATGAAGCGGTAGGCAACTGATTTGATTGGAACCCTATTCAATAGGTATGCAACTTCTCAAGTGCATAACCCCCAGAGGAAAAAGGTAACTCAGTAGTACTCATCATAGAGCACACCATATCAAATAGGGTGTATCTGCTCCGCCCCGACATACCATCGTGCAATGGTGTATACGGAAGAGTAATGCTGAGAGAGAATCTCATTCTCCTTTAGAATAGTCCAGTATTTCCGTGCTCAAGTATTCTCCTCCTTGATCACATCAAAGGACATAATACTTATACCCGTATTTTGGTTCTCTACTTCTAACTTATATTCTGTGAATATCTCAAAAGGTTCGGACTTATGTTTCAACAGGAATATAGGTCTGAAACTCGAAAGATCATCAGAGAATGTAATGAAGTATAAAGAATCAGTCCTGGCATTTGTAGACTGGGGACCTACATACATCAACATGTATCATCCCAAGAGTTCACTAACTCTTTCTCTGTTTCCAATAAACAGAGCTGTGGTCATCTTATCTTTGTGACATGACTGGCGAGTTTCACAAGATGTAAATTCAAACTGATTTAAATATGCATCTAAATGTAACTCAGCCAGTCGGGTCGCATTGATATGACCTAATCTACAATACCTCAAGAAGGATTCGTTCATTTCTAAACTCTTCCTCTTGTGTGTGTTCTGTATACTAAGAACTGTAGTTTGATTTAGAACATAAATGCTTTTAGATAACGTGCCTGAACCGATCAACTTTTGATATAGGAAATGTCCAAAACATTATCCAACAATACAAAATTTTATCATTTCTTTACTAATAAAGAGAGTGATATGATTTTGTATATCAGGTTCGGTATCTAACAACATTCGTTCAGAATCAATGTATTGGTAATACAGGGTGACAGTGACCAACAGACTTGGCTGCAACACTTGCCCCGTTTTCTGCCTCATGAAACTTATCACCCGTTCTCAGTTCTCTACCTTTCTGTAGCCCTATGTAACAGATTACATATCTGGGATCCTGATCTGGTATCACATACCCAGGACGTAGAGGATACAGAGAAACAGTTCTTTGTAATGAACACACCCGAAGATGATGCATCAGCATGCACTCTCTTCGTTTGGGCGGCACGGGAAATCTGGTATTCCCCAATTTCCTGCTCTGTCTTATAACAATTATAAGTTGGAGCGGGACCAACGTTCCCCAGCTCAGTATAACAAGCGGGTTCGGTCAATAATCCGTTTTATTATCTTGATTAAGGCGTGACATGGTCGCTACCAGGAGAGAGTGAGAAGAAAACACTCAGCGTGCGCTCTTGCAAGAATAGATTGGTTATTATTTTATCTAATCAGGATGGCTCCCACTGCTTTTTATCAAATCTTCCTTCAAACCCTAAAAGGAAATACTAGCCGGGATTAATTACGCACTACAAGTTCGCCAATCTTTCAGCCAGGCCAGTGTCGGTACTTTGAGGGAGGTCCCCCGTGTTTCGCACGAACCTAATTAATGTAAATCTCGTTTTCCCAGAGGCGTAACCCCGTTGACACCTTTCTAGACACCTACTTGATCGGCTAATTGTAATGTATAAAACTCTCCCAGGAGTAACTCTTACTCGCAGCGGGTATCGGGATCCAACTATCTCATAGAAGGTATGCAATCTCATTGCAAATTTCAACACTTGAAATTCCCGATAATATTTTGCCCCTAACCTCCTATGACCTTGACAAAGGCCAACAAACCATAGGATGCTAGTCAAGTTCAATCCGTCATTTCCTGATTGAATTAAACCCACCCGCACGGCCCTTGACAAAGGCCAACAAGGTCGCACGACTACCCTAACCCAATCTGCATCATATGCATAAGCAGATAAGCACCAGTTAGCTACCGCACACTGCGCCTTGACAAAGGCCAACAAACGCAGCACGAATACTAACTACTACTTATCTGAAATGACGGAGGGCTATGACAGGTTTTTCTGAAAACCTATTGCGTAATGAACTTGATATCGTTGTAGGATCGAATGAATTTTTAAAATGGAGTGCTTTTGAGGCTTTTCTAGTTTTGCTAAAGGAGTCACTCCCGGTGAAGGGATCGTCGGTCCTTTCCTCGTCGAATGAGGTGCGGGATATATCATATATATCGCTGTGCAAAGCAAAAACACTTAAAAGCAATCAAAAGACAAACCGAGTGTGTAGCATCTGCCAGTTATTGCTAAAGGAGTAACTCCCGGTGAAGGGATCTCGGTCCTTTCCTCATCGAATAAGATGCAGGATATATCGTATATACCGCTGTGCAAAGCAAGAACTGTAGCTACCTGTTTTATTTTTGAAATTCAATTCTACAACATCTTAGGTTTCTTTTATTTCATTAATCACATTAATGAAGTCCCATCATTTAAGTACCTAAACATCACAGATAAATACGACGTACACTTATGCCATCCGCATTCGCCTCGATGTCCCCTCGTGCACCGTTAGGTTAGGTAACTAACGGCAGAGCGGGGCAGGGCTAGCGCGGGTGTAAAACATAAGTAACACCTATATAATTTATCATATATACTATATACAGTATCTATCACAGAACATATCACATGATCACATCACAGATATCGCAGCAGAAGAATCATATGAAATATTGGATATACTAGGACGTCCGTGTTTTCAATACGAGCCAGTATAAAACACGGATTCCACGGTCGTGATGAATAGCCAAACCCACACCCCTAGACCCCTACGAGAGCGGCAAGCAACCCTGCCAATTCTAGAGTTAGGAGACCCGGACTCGACTCCTCGAGTTGGTCTCCCACTGGACTCCAGAACCCGGTTACTTGTGCCCTCCTCCTTGGGTCTATCCTAGTGCGGAAAAGTAAATAATATACAACAACGGTGACAACTTCCGCAACCTGGAAGTGCCCCAATAAAAGAATATTACATACAAGTTTTTACATGAATGAAAATGAAAAACACTCATCTCACATAAAAACCCCCCGGCTATTCAAACACGACGATCCAATACAACATATCCAGCAACACATAACATCACATGTCATCAACGTAAGTAAATATGCGCATCCCAATTGTCGTTGACATAAAGCAACGAAACCGGCGATATCACATATTACACTTACGGTCACAGAAAAGAAAGTGTAAAACTACAACAGTTGGAATCCGCAACCTCCTCAGACATCGCATGCCTGACCAAATGAATTCCTTAGACATCGCATGCCTAACAATTATAAACCCCGCATTTTAGTCTCAAAATCGAAAACTCTTTTCAATATCAAGTCGGGCAATTCAACAAGATTCCCGACATCCTGATCGAATGCTCGTCGCAAACTTCAGTAGGCGGCCGCACCCCCGACGCCGTCGACGAAGTGCACCAAGGCGGAACACCGCTACCGCGAGCACCCGAACAGATGCTTTCGGCGACGGGGTTCTCCTACAGTCACTTGGTCGGGGCTATGGGGCGAGGCTGTCTATTAAGTTTACCCGGCGAGTATCCGCGTACGCTACGTGATTGCGACGGACTTTTGATCACATCAAAATTCCGTGGCAACCGATCAAGTGAGACTAAACTGCTATGTTTATAACATTCATTTAGTTATCTCATAACTTATTGTGAATTCCAATTATTGTATCCCATTCCAGATAATTAGAAAATGTTAAACTTTCCGATCGAACATTCAAACACCCAAGTTTTCCCGATACAGATCAACACATGAAACAAGTCTAAAAACATTCAATTCGTGCCTCAGTACCAACGGTCCAGCCGTAGAAGGGTCAAGCCAACGCCTCACATGTGGCACGCCGTACTGCCCCAAACCCGAAGGTTCAAAGGGCAGTTCAAGACGGTCACATAATCGAGTTAAGGTTTGTTGTCTTCTAGAGGGTCCATCGCGTTACTTGCACTACTTAGAACGTCTTTAAACCACGGAAAAATCCAACACTTGGAAATTTCCCGGCAGGGGAAAGATTGGGTATTTACATCCGGTCGAACTTTTTAACATATTCTAAAATATCCGGAAAGCCACATAGACAAAATCTGATACTCCGATCGAATCCACGAATTCCCCAATACAACCCAGAAATTTCAACTCTTGAATAAATATTAAAAATTCCCAGGAAAACCAGCACTGAAAAGTAGGAGTTACTGTGCAAAATTCAATGCATGAAGAGACTAAATGAGCGCGGAACCGCCGCAATAGGCGGCTAATGCCGCGGTTCCGCCGCGCTTTAGACAGATCATTAGGTAATTTTTGCACCGTAATTCTTAGAATTTCCTGCTGAATTTTTTAAGAATTTTTAATTTGGAAAAAACCGCTTTTTCAGAAAAAGTCCAGAGAGCATGGAAATATTGGGGTTTCGGTTCGATCGGACTTCAAACTCCGTCTAGACTTCGCCTAAGGCTCTAGCTAGGCTTTGATACCAATGAAAGGTTCCTAGGCACACTAATGAGGTCTCACAAGGCATCAACCATGCCAATTTCAAATTTTAACGGTGCCGAGAAACCCTAACAAGATCGTTGGCTAGATTTTTAGGCGACAAAACGAGCTAGTTAACATCTTAACTAAAAGTAAACGAACATACAACCTTTGTAGATCCGTTTCTCCACCTCCATAGCTCCGCGATGAAGTCCTCTCCGCTGTCCAAATCGAACCATGACTCTTGCATCGGCTTCATCGGAGAAAAAGCGGGCTAAGTCATCGACGACGATGCCGAAGATGATCTACGTCGAGGCATCACTAGATCAAGCTCCACCTTCACCAAGCCTTGAAAACTTGTGAAAGAAACACACTCTACTACTTGGCAAGAGGTAGAGGATGAAGAAATAGAAAGTGGGTAGACTTTAGAATTGGATTTCTCACTTGTTTTCTTCACTTGCCATTGATGAGGCAAGCTTTCTTCTTTGAAGATGAAGAAGAAGAAGATGATAATATTATGATAAGTCTCTTTTAAAAAGGATAAATGAATGAATACTTATCATAACCAAACCCTAGTTAAGTGTAGAGAATAGACCATGGTTTGTATAAATGGTTAGGGTTAAGTATGAAGACAAGAATGGTGACTAAGTCAAAGCTTCATGAATCTTCAAGAAACAAACAAACAAAGCCACCATTCTTTCTTTATCTTTTCCAAAACAAATAAATAAATAAATAAATAAGATAATCAAAACCCTAATCATTAACTTAACCATGGTTTAATCTTTACACTTAACCAAGTTAACACGTATCATCAAACATGATACAATCATTTGCACAAAAAGTATATCACATATACAACTTGTACAACCAAGTGAGAAAATCCTTTTAAAGTGAACCGATATTAGTTAATGTAAAGTGATATATCAAATATATAATTATACATTAAATCACTAAATCAACACTTGATTTAACGACCCGGTCATATCACATATAACCGACTAATATCAATAGTAACAACTTATCGAATCAACACTTGATCCGATAACCCGGCTATAACGCATATAACCGATCAATGTTACAAATCTCGAGAATCGAATACAGTATCACATACTGGTATTATTATCGGTCCCGCACATATCTCATATGCGCTCCTATTTCGTTTTGCTTGAGCCAGGAAACCTCTGTGTAGGACTCTAAAGACTCGTCAATACGCCGGCAACAGGTGATGATCATATCAAACACCCACAAGCCGCAAGCGGTCTGCTAAACGTAACGGCCACCCGGGTATTGAGCGATCAGAAGATCGACGAGCAAGCCCGCTCACACTCCAGTGAATCCAACCAGTAACACTACCGTACAGTCCGGTCTCGTCGTCTGATATGTCGCATATCTTGCCTAGGGGTGGTAAACGTCAGACCCCAATAGCTCGATAAGTCGTGTCGATATGAGGTCTATAACAATTCGAGAAACTACTGGTAACACTTACCAGTAAATCTCAGCAACCATGTCCAGGGATTTCCTGTTATAGCCAATCGAACACAGCGCAACATCAACCCCTTATACCGGGAGAGACGAATCCCCTCCTATCGCTCATTGCCTCCATGTGACTCGGGACTGTACCCAAAAACCACCGTTTTGCACGCCCTCTTGGACGTGGTAAGATGGAAATCAAAGCACAGTGGGAACCACACAAGACTCTATGACGTTCTCGGGTCAACAGACTACTCTGTACCAGTGTCACCAGAGAACTGCCATCTGACGTAAGGTATAATACCATCTGGGAGTTCTCGGCGAGTCCGTCCAGTGTACCCAGTCTCTACTGAGCACCCGTATATCATCTCTGATGTCAAACACCAATGGATATGGGATCATCCATCGCCCATCTGTATAGGTCGAGAAGGTACACGCTAGTCTACTCTGGTATATCGATGCCCCATCTCGATACACCCACGACTAGGGACTTTCAAGGATGTACTTATGGACTACCATGTCCCCACTAGTATGATCCGCATCATAGTCCAGGTAGTCAAGTACACATCCTAAGGGCTTTACCAACATGTAATAGAGAGACAATCTGTGTACACGTTAAGGTAAAGAGCAACCAGATAGCATACTATCATGTCGAGCAAGAAAGTCCTCCCTATATATGTCCCAGCATCCACTACAATATACATCCAATGTACAGTAATGGCCTCTAGGGCATACATATAACTAACATATTCTTCACAGTTGATATCGAATACTTAATGACGCATACGACTACACTTTCAGGAGGAAATTAAAATGGAATGACAGTGGTTTTCAAAGGAAAAATGGATTCAGTAATGAGTACTAGTTCCCGGCAGGCTGGATAAATGATTTTAGTAGAAGAATTGATGGATTCTTTTCCAGGAGCTTATAATAAATAAGATTGGACTAGGATTAGTTGTTAGCACATGAGCTGAGGATAGAGATTTCCGTTATCAACCTGTTGCGTTACAAGAGACTAGACTACTGGTCAAGAAGGTGTGATGGGATGTATCCGCAATAAGACGAATGGTGTCGTTGCTCTTCACCAGACGATCGCATCAAGAAGCCATTATATTAGAGATCTGCAAGAAGAACCAAAATTCAGAGATAGAAGACGTTAGAATGTGGCAGACGGCAAGTAGTAATTCTTGCTATGTCCCGGTGGTATAAATACCTTCTGATATTGAAGAGAATATGTTTCGATGTCCTTTAAGTTCGATTTACGTTTTTATACTCTAAAACATTCATTTTCAAACATTGGAGAAAGGACAACTCGATGTCCGTGATTTTTGTATTTTAAGGATTTGGGGATCAATTTATGTTTTGTGCACACCAGGTGCACTTGATGAGATTTCTATGTACAGTAATTTCACTTTGACTTATACTTTGTGCACACCAGGTGCACTTGTTGAGATTTTAGTGCGAGGTGACTGCCCTCGATTGGAGTGTTGAGTACACCGGATGCACATGGTTAAGAATTTACATATATATTCTAAGTATACTTGGTTTGATTTCGTGCACACTAGTTGCCGTTTTGATTTTTGTGCACCCTGATGCACTTGAATTTGATTTTGTGCACCCTGATGCACTTGGATTTGATTTTGTGCACCCCGATGCACTTGGTATTATTTTGTATGATTTTATTCCATGCACAGTGGATGCAGTGGATATCGTTTTGTGCACGCCTGTTGCACTTAACGTTGTTGTTTTCATGCACATCGTGAAGTGTGGTTTGAGACTTACATGCAAACCCATTAGGGTTGATTTTGTTTTCGTGCTTTGCACTTGATCGGATATGTTATAGATTTGATTTATATAAAAGAATTTTTCGCTTGGTCGGGTGCACTGATATTGCACTGCGATCATGGCATTGATTGTGTGTACTTAGGATACACAACGGTTTTCGTATTTGGCAAATTTTTGTCATAACTGGAGTAATTCCCATAGCAACCGCTAGAGTGACAGTTATGAAAGATTATATCTTATGAGTTTTCACGCACACAGTTACGTTGTGATGCATTTTAGCTCGTATGGGACTTTGGAGTCTTGCTATAACGAGAAATTTTCATGTATTAAAGTTTGACCCCAGGAAATTGTTTGAAATGAGTTGATTGGATTGAGAAAATGTTTTAAGAAAGAGGTTTAAATTAAATTCGGGGACCGAATTTTCTTAAGGGGGAATATTGTAACATTTTGAAAATTGTAGAAAATAAATAAATTTAATTAATTAAATAATAAAAGGTTAATTTAAAAAGTTATTAAAACCAAATAGGGCATTTTCATAAGCAGTATATGAAACTAATTAAAATTTGGAATTTTAGTTATAACATTAGTAAATTTCAAGGGTTTTACTGAATAATTTAGCTTCATTTTAATAAAATGGTGTTTATATAATAACTTAGAAAATGAGGGGTTTTGTGAAAAGATTATGTAATTGGATTTTGTGTGAGGTCCTTTTTGTAAAGGTGTTAGGTCATGGTTAGGGTAAGTTGAACCTCACACACACCACAACTCCAACAGAACCTTAAGCTCACACCTCCTTCATGCATGAAAATACTACCTCCTTTTATCCTTACACCTCCTACTCCTTTCATGCCACCTCCACCCCTCAACCTTCACAACATGCTTTCTCTACACCTATTATTTCTTTTTATCTCAACTGAACAAAACACTTTGTTTAGCCCCAAAACCAAACCAAATAATTCCTTAGTGTTCATACCAAAAGCAAAAGAAAGAGAGAGCAATGGCTTCCTTCATCAAATGTACCCTTCATCAAACACAATACACTACAACCCTTAGAGGATTCCATCATAGGATTCTGGAGCTGGTGTTCTTTTGTGAATCATTCAATAGGTATAAGTTCAACCTTACTATTTTAGTTCAATTCAGTTTTTGTACGAAATCGGATATCATATTTTGATAAGTTCAGGATCTGTCTGGAATCTGCTATAGTGTAGATGAAAATTAACCTAACCAAACAGTGCCATTATATTGTAATTTGGACATAGAATAACCCCTAGGAAGTCGAGCCTATTTGCTCGAATTTTGGCCATCGACCAACACACAAAATCCGATCTCGCCGGATTTCTTGAAGAATTAGTTTACGTGGTTTTTAGGGTAGGTCCATGGGTATGAATTAATGTGTTTGGTATTGTTTAAACAAGTTAGTTTTTCAATGGGTTAAATCTGTAAGCTAATATCAGTTTAGGAGTAAAATTATATATACGACACATAGCATGTTTAGTGTTTGTGATAATTTAGCTACAGAAAGTGAATCTGGAACTAATAGGAATAATCACTAGAAAAACTAGCAAGACCAAAAGTATAAGGAGCAAACAAGAAGATTACATTAAAAACCTGAGCCCCAAACTTACCACCAAATCCGACGACCCACCCCAAAATTCCGGCGATGCCGGCCTTACCTAGGCAATTGGTGTTGGTTTTTCTGATGTAACTTTGAGTTGGTATTTTACAAGTCTCTGTATTGTTTGTGTTGTTTAATTATGTACACAGTAAAATCTGGGAACGTTTTAGAAATAGTTTATCAAATTTCAGATATTTACGATACGGATTTTTCGTATTTTGATATTGCAGTTGAACCGTTGACGTTTATACGTTAACGACAGAATTATATTGACGTTTTTGGGTTAAGTGTGTTGTAGGTTCTAACCTACGGGCGCTTAGCTTATTGTTTTGGTTTTCGATATGATATTTTCTTCTATGTGATTTAAATACGAATATATGTATGATTCAAGGATTCCGAGACGAAGTTGGCGATGTAGCAGCGTGGATTCAGCGAGCTTCTAAGTTAGTGAGTAAATTTACATCTACTGGGGAAGTCGGGTGGATAGCGTATAGCATCCCCGCAACCTTATAAATAATATTATGATATCTAGTTAGTTTAGTATTTATTTAAGATATTTATATAGTATCGCATCTAGTATGTCCTTCAATTTCATACAGTTTCATGCATAGTTATAGATGAGATACAGTGATACGATATGGATATGGTTTGATGAGTTTGTACGAGGGATCATGCCGTACTTAAGATGATATGGATATAGCGATATGATGAGATATACTACAAGGATTTGTACGTATTGGAAATGATGAAATTGGTATGCCGAATAACGGCCAATTTATCCTTTGACTCGTAGAGTTATGTTATATTCTGTTTTAGGATGTAATACTTGTATGAGCTATATTCTTTTAAAAACCATGATTAGTTTTTCTTTCAAATAAACTACCAGAATGCGTGTCAGTTTCTAAAACGGATATCTATTTTAAATCTTGGGCAGCTTCCTTATTTCAAACTCAACGTTTCGACCATCTCTAAAGATAATGGTATAGCTCATAGCAAGTAATTACAATAGTTATGTTTAGATTACTTTACGTGTTTGCATTATATTATCCATATTATACGTTTCTGCATTACGCACACTCTGATAGAACACTGCACAAATACCAATGAGTACTATGCTGCACAAGCACGTAAATATATGTTACACTACACCTCATTGGTACTGCCATGTCACTGTAGAACCGTTCTGTTATATATGCGTTAAATATAAATAGGTTGTTACACCGTAGAACACTTGCACAAATACTAATAATTGCCATGTTGCACGAGCACAGACGCGTATGCTACACTACACATCATTAGTAGTACCATGACACAGTAGAATTGAAATCTATAATTATGTGATATAGTTACGTGGTCTTTCTTTATTCCTGTTGTAAATTACGAATATTTCTAAGATAAATGTTGTATTTGATTCTTTGGATTTTCTGGGTATTATACTCCTGATGATATATATGGATGGTATGGGACACTGTTATATATGTATATATATAATATATCATCAATACAATCTATACAAGTTTCTTATTCCTCACTTGATATTTTTATATGATGAGTAAAGCGTCCTCCATGACATTTGTGTTTTCTGATTTTGATAACCGGACCCAGTCGGTGGGTATACGGTTACGGATTTACAATTTTATCCAGGCTGAGTCGGTGAGGATACAATTGGATACATGGTGGACCCAGTCGGGGCCGAGGGGCAGGATAGCCGCATTATAGGCGGGGAGCCTAACGAGGATACTCGATTCCGGAGATAGAAATAAGAACGGCAGATATCCAGGGGATACTGACTGGAGATAGAAATAAGCACGGCAGATATCCAGGAGATACTGACCGGGGTTCGATTGGGCCCGGCGGATATACAGGGGATACTGATCGTAGCCAGGATATCGGTTGGCGATCATCTATTGAGGTGGTGTCGACGATATCTGTATTTACGTGTCGATGATGGACACGAGAGATTTCGGATTTCGATGTCGATGCTAGACATATATATATATATATATATACACACACACACTTACATATACATATTGATATGATCACTATCGTGATGTACATGGTTATATATTATTAGTGGATTCAACCAGGACTGATCCGGAGGACAGTACCTATATATATTTGTACAGACATTCATATACAAAAAGGAATTCCGACACAAAATATAGATTCATGATTTTGATTCATATGACATGGAGATATTATACTTGGGATTGCATGAGAGATAGTATTGCACATTTGCATATCATATCATATAGTATATTGGTACAGATTATGATAAGACTATATATATGACCTAGGTATCGTAATGTATTTCGATTTCCACCTTTAGATGTACTTTTATTCATTGAGTTGGCAACTCATTCCCGTTGTGCCATAGTTTCTTGCAGGTTTTACCGCTTGGATTATCAGCTGCTTGGGCACACATTCTTTTCGTGGATTGATTGGTAGGTGGGTTATTATTGTATCATACTCACTCTTGATTATTCATAGATTATTGTATCTAGTGGAAACTCCATCACCTTGGAAGTGGTATATTATGGACTTAGAAGCAAGACCTAGAGTTTATGTGTGGCGATGTCGCACTCTTTGGAGTCGATTTCTGACTTAGATTGTTGGTCACTCCATCGTTTGGAAGTGGAGATTAGCTTCCGTTGGGATGCTATTTTATTATATTGTATTGGGTTTTACAAAAATCTAAAGGAGGTGACGTCAAGTTTCAAAACATCATAGATGCTTTTCAACATACTTAGTTAAATTCAAATGTTATTTTAAAACTGATTTCATCGGATGACTATTTTAAAACCCACCTCCAATAATTTCAAAAAAGGTTTGGATTCCGGGTTTCGGCTTATTTGAACCGCGTTTACATCTTTAGATGTCATGTGATTTAAGTGCCGGTCACGTGCCACATTCGGGTTGTGACAAGTGGTTGTAGTATCCCATACTCAACCATCCCATAAGAGTGTCTCTTGGGAAAATGCCTTTGTGAGTGGATCCGCCGTGTTGTCCTTTGTGTCTACTCTCCTAACCTCGATCTCCCTGGAGATCAACCATCTCCATGATCGGGTGATACTGCCTTAGAATATGTCTGGATCACTGATGAGACGGGGGTTCCTAGGCATAAGCCACAACCCCATTGACACACAATGGTTGGAACGAAGTTCATCTCATGAACTAATATACATCCAGACTGCCTCTTTGGTAGTATCCTTGGTAGCAATGTATCCAGCCTTTATCGTCTAGTTTGCCACGGTATCTAGCTTGGAACTCTTCCAACATACCATCCCTTTACTGAGGGTAAAGACAATGCCTGTGACTGACATTCAGTCGACCTTACCACCCTAGAATCTATCCAGTGATTCTCCCCAGGATCGATTGATACCATCTCACTACACCTAGTAATAATCCTAACATCCAGTTAGATCTATCTCATAGATCCAAAACCCAGGTTTTAAGAGGTATCACCTTGATCCTATATGGAGAATCTTTGTGATAAGAGGAGATTGACCGAGCGTAGCATAGGAAACTCCTTTCCTATCAAGAGTATGTCATCCACGTATTATACGAGGAAGACCACCTTACTCTCTACTACCTTTTTGTATATACTAGGTTCATCTACCATTTTGATGAAGTCAAACGCTTTGACTACTAGATCAAAACAGATGTTCCAACTCCGCGATGCCTGCTTTAACCTGTAAAGCAACTTGCACACGTTTCCGCTGCTCCCACTGTCTACGAAGTCCTCTGGCTGTGTACTTATAGATGCTTTCTTGTAAATCGGTATTTAGAAAAGCATTCATGACACCCAACCGCCAGATATCGTAGTCATGGTATGTAGCAATGGCAAATAGGATCCGGATGGACTTAAGTATAGCTACTGGAGAAAAGGTTTCATCATTATCCACACCTGGTCGATAACGAGAAGCTTTTATAATAAGTTTAGCTTTGAAAGTCTCAACTTTTCCATTTATACCAAGTAATCTTCTCAAGATATACTTGCTCCTGATGGAGATTTAACCCTTCAGATATAGCAACAAAAGTCCATACTTTGTTAGTGTATATAGATTCTATCTCAGATCGCTTAGCATCCAGCCATTCTCACAGAGTCCCCACTCTTGATGGCCTACTCGAAACTAGTTGGGTCATTATCTCATGATGCAATCCTCGCTCCCACTGTCATAGAGAAAACCGAAGTATCTCTCAGGTGGGTGAGGAACCCTACCAGATCGGCGGAGAGGCTGAGGTCCGTCAAGAATTATTGAATCCTCTGGTTCTACCAAATCGTCAACTGTAGTTTGTATAGCAGGAACTCCTTCCAGTTCTACCTCATGACCACAAATTTGTTTCCAAAATAAATTCCTTTTCTAAAAAGGTGGCATGCCGAGAAATAAAACACATTTTGTTCCTCGGTGCGGTAGAAGATATTCCCTTGCGAATGCTTAGGATATCCAACAAACTTCCACAGAACTGATCTTGCCTCGAGCATATCTGAATTTTGCTTTTGGACATAGGCCGGACAACCCCAAATCTTAATTTACTTAAGACATGGGCTCTTCCCATACCATATCGCATATGGAGTGGTAGGCACCTAATTTGGTTGGAACCCTATTCAATAAGTATGCAGTTTCTTAAGTGCATAACTCCCAAAAGGAAATAGGCAACTCAGTAATAATCATCATAGAGCGCACCATATCAAATAGGGTGCGATTGCTCCGCCCAGATATACCGACATGCTTTGGTGTATACGGAGAAGTAATGCTGAGAGAGAATCTCATTCTCCTTTTGAATAGTTCAGGAACTCCATGCTCAAGTATTCTCCTCCCTGATTACATCAAAGGACATAATACTTATACCCGTTTTGGTTCTCTACTTCTGACTTATATTCTTTGAATTTCTCAAAAGCTTCAGACTTGTGTTTCAACAGGAACACATGTGTGAATCTTGAGAGATCATCAGTGAATGTAATGAAGTATAAAGAACCAGTCCTGGTATGTGCAGACAGGGGACCTACATACATCATCATGTACCAATCCCAAGAGTTCACTAACTCTTTCTCTGTTTCCAATAAACGGAGCTATGGCCATCTTATCTTTTTGACATGACTGGCAAGTTTCACAAGATGTAAATTCAAACAAATTTAAATATGCATCTTTATGTAACTTAGCTAGTCCGGTCGCATTGATATCACCTAGTCTATAATGCCTCAAGAAAGATTCATTCATTTCTGAACTCTTCCTCTTGTATGTGTTCTGTACGTTAAGAACTGTAGTTTGATTTAGAACGTATATGCTTATAGATAACGTGCCTGAACCGATCAACTCTTGATATAGGAAAATGTTCAAAACATTTATCCAACAATACAAAATTATATCCTTCTTTACTTAATAAAGAGGCTGATATGATGTTGTATATCAGGTTCGGTATCTAATAACATTCGTTTAGAATCAATATATTCGGTAAATACAGGGTGATAACTGCCAACATCTTGGCTGCAACAATTGCACCATTTCTAACTCTTAAAATTTATCACCCATTCTCGGCTCTCTCTACCTATCTGTAGCCCATGTAACAGCTTACATTAACGGGATCCTGATCCGGTATCTCATACCCAGGACGTAGAGTATGTTGCGCCACGGCAGCGCCCCGGCCGTCTATCCGAGGCCAAAATGCGGAATCAAAATTTTTCTTAACTTTAAACTGGCGCTACCGCGGACAATATACCCGGATCGAAACCATTAACCTATACTAGCTAACTAGAGATGGGGTGAGAGATGTACCGAGTGATCCGAGTCCTCCGGTTTTCTCGTCGTCGTCCCGATCTCCCGCGGAAACTCCGGTCGTCGTCTTCTTGCCGGAAGGGCACCACATCGTCTGCATCTTTTACGGGCTCCCACCTCAATACCGAGGCAACTCGGGCATGAAGCTGGCTAGTCGACGTGCCCAAGCTTAGCTGTAGAATGTAGTGTCGATGATGCTTGTCTCATTTGGGGTTTGTAGTTGCCTTTGATGGAGGAATAAGGTTAAGGAAAAATGGTGCTTTCATTTTTCCAAAACTAGAAGAATGAGATGAAGAAATTTGTGTCACACCAAAAATGGAAATTTCTCTCATCTCCTCACTATAGTGGCCGGCCATCCAAGCTAGGAAATGGTGGAGGGAAAAGCAAATCATGAAGGGAGGTGAGTGTAGGATAAAGAGAATGGTGACCACATCATAAAGCTAAAAACATCAACCATGCTTATCACTCCATACCCATTCAAATCACAATTAATGCACCATCATGGATGAAAGATGCTAAACATATCATAATGAATATATTTGCAAGAAACCCCCTCCACAAATGTTACTTGCACAATTGCAAATAACCCCCTCCATCGGAAAAGTCCGGCCGGGAAAGAAAAAAGGAAAACCGGCCGGAACGGAATGCAAACTGACAACTCCAGAAAACTGGTCCCGTAATAAATTACAGGAAAACCCCGATACTGTGCATACACACCCGCATCTGTATTCCGTCTGGATACAAATGCAATGAGACAAAATCTACACTGTACTATACTAGGATCCGGCTTAAACCAAAGCCGGCTAGTAATATCCGTTCGATCCTGATCCGTACAATACCGCACGTATCCGATCGAACCTTGCCATATATCTATACGACCTCTAGTACAAACCGTCCGATCCTGATCCGTGCAATACCGCACGTATCTGATCGGACCCTGCCATATCTCCATACGGCCTCTACAGCGTTTCGCCCGAAAGCTGAGTAACTGAAAGTGTGGTGGACTCTAAAGACTCGTCAATACTATGGCTGTGGATTTAACCACTAGCACGTCAGAGGTATAAGCCAATACGTGACGGGCCACCAGCTATTGACCAAAAGGGACGTCGATGAGCGAACTCATCCTGACACCCTACTGAGCCTGTCAGTGACAATATCCGTACAGTCCGGTCCGTTCGTCTATGAGCATCGCATGGCGGGCCTAGGGGGTTGGTAAAAGTCAGACCCCCAAAAGCGGTACAAGTCGTGTCGGAGTGTAGCCCAGAACACCCTGAGATACTACTGGAATACCTACGAGTAAACCTCCTGCCTTGGCCAAGGACTTCGTGTAATGGCTCTCCTAGACACAGCGCGACCTCACCCCCAATACCGGGAGAGACGAACCCCTGCAGATCCGCTCACTGCCTCCATGTGGCTCGGGACTGTACCCAACTAAAACCTGTTTGCACGACTCCTTTGAGCCGTGGTAGGGTAGTAATCAAAGTACAGTGGGAACTCACACGAGACAAATGACGATCTCAGGTCGATGAACTAACCTGTACACATGTCACCTGGGAACTGCTATCTGACGTCTGGTATAATCCCAACTAGCAGGTTCCCGGCGAGTCCTGTCCAGTGTACTCATAACCCAATGAGCACCTGTATACATCTTAGGTGAACCAACTGACACCAGTGGATTGTGAGACCGGCCACCGCCCCTCGTCGGGGTCTCGACTGTATACACTAGTCTACTAATGGAGTATCGATGCCCTGTCTCGAAACTCCCACGACTAGGGACCATTTAAGGATGTGCTTATAGACCCCAGCTCCCACGTATATGATCGCCATCATACTGCTGGTCGTCAAGAAAGAATCCTAGGGGCTCTATCAACGTGTAATAGCGACCTGTCCGGTCACCTAAAGCAGTACACGATGATAAAGATAAACCAGATAGCATACTATCATCTCGAGTAAGACTGTCCTACCGGGATAGGTCCTCCCTCAATCATTGCAATCACGTGCCTGTGATCCAATAATTGACTCTGAGGGCACTATCTCCAACAGAGTACACTGAGAAACAGTTCTCTGTAATGAACATACCCGAAGAAGATGCATCAACATGCACTTTCTTCGTTTGGGCGGCACGGGAATCCTGGTAATCCCCTATTTCTTGCTCGGTCTTACAACAATCATAAGTTGGAGCGGGACCAACGTTCCCCAGTTCAGTATAACAAGCGGGTTCGGTCAATACATCCATATTATTATCTTGATTAAGGTGTAACATGGTCGCTATCTGGAGAGAGAGAGAGAAAAAAACACTCAGCGTATGCTCTTGCAAGATCAGATTGGTTATTATTTAATCTAATCAGGATGGCTCCCACTGTTTTTATCAAATTTTCCTTCAAACCCTAAAAGGTAAGACTAGCTGGGATTAATTACACCCTACAAGTTCTCCAATCTTTCAGTCAGGCCAGTGTCAGTACTTTGAGAGAGGTTCCCCGTGCTTTCGCACGGACCCAATTAAAATAAACCTAGTTTTCCTAAGGATGTAACCCCGTTAACACCTTTCTAGACACCTACTTGATCGGCTAATTGTAAAGTGCAAAACTCTCCCAAAAGTAACTCTTACTTGCCGTGGGTATCGGGATCCAACTATCTTATAGAAGGTATGCAATCTCATTGCAAATTTCAACACTTGAAATTCCCGATAATATTTTACCTCTAGCATCCTATGACCTTGACGGAGGCCAAACTACCCATAGGGCGCTAGTCAAGTTCAACCCGTTCATTTCTTGATTGAATTAGACCCACCCGCACGACATTTGACGGAGGCCAAACTACGTCGTACGAATACCCTAATCCAATCTCATCTCATGCTACAGTTAAGCAATAGTTAGCTACCGAACACTACGCCTTGACGGAGGCTAAACTATCGCAACACGAATACTAAGTAGTACTTATCTGAAATGACGGAAGGCTACGACAGGTTTTTATGAAAACCTTTTGCTTAATGAACTTGGTATCGTTGTAGAATCAAATAATTTAAAATGGAGTGTTTTTAAGGCTTTTGCTAGTTTCTCTAAAGAGGTCACTCCCGGTGAAGGGATCGTCGACTCTTTCCTTATCGAATAAGGTGCAAAATATTTCACAAACACCACTATACAAAGCAAGAATTAGAAAAGCAATCAAAAGACGAAACCGAGGGTTGTAGCATCTGCCAGTTATTTCTAAAGAGGTCACTCCTGGTGAAGGGATCTCGGCTCTATCCTTATCGAATAAGGTGCTGGATATTCTGCAAGGAATACCGCTATGCAAAGCAAGAACTAGAGCTACATGTTTTTGAAAATTCGATTCCAAAACATCCTTTAGGTTTATTTTCTTTCATTAATCTCATTAATGAAGTCCTATCATTTAAGTTACCTAACCATCATAGATAAATACAACGTACGCTTATGTTATTCGAATTCGCCTCGATATCCCGTCATGCACCGTTAGGTTAGGTAACTAACGGCAGAGCGGGGCAGGGCTAGCGCGGGTGTAAAACATAAGCAACGTCTATATAATATATCACATATACTATATACAGTATCTATCACATCATATCAAGTGATCACATCACAGAATATCGCAGCAGAAATCAACAGATGAAATATTGGATATACTAGGATTTCCGAGTTTTAAATTAAGCCTGTATAAAACACGGATTCCACGGTCGTGATGAATAGCTAAACCCACATCCCTAGACCACTACGAGAGCGATAAGCAACCCTACCAATTCTAGAGTTAAGAGACCCAGTCTCGACTCCTCGTGATGGTCTCCCACTGGACCTTAGAACCCGGTTACTTGTGCTCCCCTCCTTGGGTCTATCCTAATGCGGAAAAGTAAATAATATACATCAACGGTGACATCTTCCTCAACCCGGAAGTGCCCCAATAAAAGAATATTACATACAACTTTTTACATGAATGAAAATGAAAAACTCTCATCTCACATAAAAACCCCGGCTATTCAAACACGACGATCCAATATAACATATCCCAGAAACACATAACATCACATGTCATCAACGTAAGTAAATATGCGTATCCCAATTGTCGTTGATGTATAGCAACGAAACCGGCGATACACCACATATTACACTTACGGTCCCAGAAAAGAAAGTGAAAACTACAATAATTGGAATCCGCAACCACCTTAGACATCATAAGCCCAAAATATCTTATATTCCGGATTTCATGCCTAACCAAATGAATTTCTTAAACATCGCATTCCTAAAAATTATAAACCTCGCATTTTAGTCTCGTTATTGAAAACACTTTTCAATATCAAGTCGGTTAATTCAATAAGATTCCCGATAACCTGATCGAATGCTCGTCGGAAACTTTAGTAGACGGCTGCACCCCCCGATGCCGTCGACGAAGCGCACTAGGGAGGAACACTGCGGCCGCGAGCATCCGAGCGGATGCTTTTGGAGACAGGGTTCTCCTACAGTCACTTGGTCGGGGCTATGGAGCGTGGCTATCTAATAAGGTTACCCGGCGAGTATCCGCGTACAATACGTAATTGCGACGAACTTTTGATCACATCAAAATCCCGTGGCAACCTATCAAATGAGACTAAATTGTTAGATTTATAAAATTCAAATTAGTGTGGATTCTAAGTATTGTATCCCATCACATGATATCCGGACGACGTTAAACTTTTCGATCGATTCATCAAAGTCCCACAATTCCTCGAGAGCTCAACACTTGAGCACAGTTTTAATAATACCCAGAACATGCCACAGTACCTATGAACCAGCCGTAGAAGGGCAGACCCAAGCCTCATTAATGGCACCGCGGAACTGCCGCAAACCCTAAGGTTCATAAGCGGTTCCATGGTCATTATGTCGAGTTAGGGTTTCATTCTTCTAGAGGGTTCACAGAATTACTTGCATGATTTTCAGAATACGTTAAATTTGGAAAAATAGGTTTTTGACATTCGTTCAAACTTTTTAACTTCTCCTAGACAACATTCGAATACCCGAAACAATGTTAAAACTACGAATACGAAACACTACGAATTGCTTATAGTATAAGATCACATCACATGCAAACTTAGAAAAAACAAAAAACACCTGAAATACCAAAACCCAGAGCCTGGAACACCACAAAATTTTGAAGCCCAAATTCCACTAGAAAAACGAGCAGCTCGGAAATTTAGCCAATGTGGCCGGCCAAAAAGTTTTCAAATGGCCTCAAATTTTAGTGGTGTTCATGTTATATCTCATAGAACATTCTGCATTTGTTTAAAAAAATTTAGAAGAATTTTTAAATTCAACAAAAACCAAGTTTTGGTGTTGCAAGTTTCGGAGTATTTCGGTTTCGTAATCTTAACAAAATCCGTCTAATCTTCTAGTATGGCTCTGATACCACTGCAGGGTTTGTCTAGCACAGCAGTAAGGTTTCGGGAGGTATCTTCCATGACAATTTCAAAAAATTTCCGTTCTAGCTAACCCTAACCCTAGAATCGTTACTAGAAAATCCGACGAAACAATATGCAAACAACTTTGCAAAGAAGTGAACAAGGAACACAACCATTGTAGACCGGTCCTTCACTTCATTAGCTCCGTGTAGTAGTCCCTTCGCTGCGATCATGAACTCCCGGACTCTAGAGAGGCTCCCATGAAGAAATGAATAAGCTTGCATCGAAGTCTTCGAGACCGAAGATGATCTACGTCGAGGAGACACTAACCCAAGATACCTCTTCACTAATTATAGAATCAATGATGCAAACACCCTATACTAAATGGTTAGTAGTAGAGGATGATGAAGTAGGAATTTTACTCACTTTAGAAATAATTTTCTCACTTATTTTTCATCATCTCAATTGAAGCTAGAAAGCTTTTAGGAAGAAGATGAAGAAAACTCTCATGATAAAAAACAATTGAATAATGGAAACCATGGGTGAGTTAAGCATCATATACTTAACCTTTGTAGAGACTTAACCATGGCTAGGATAATGGTTGGGTTTATAAATATCTTAAGCAAAACAAAAATTAGAAGACTAAGTCAATACATCCACAAGCTTCTACAAGCTTTGAGCCATGACAAATTGCAACTAATTTTTGAATAACTTTAAATAAATAAAACCCTAGAATATCACTAGTATGGTGTAAGTCACACACACACCCAAGTTTCATGTATCATCAAGCATGACACAAAATTTTGTACACTAATATATATCACATATATATACATGCACAAATCAAGTGAGAAAATAAATCTTAAGTGAATGAATATTAGTTAATGCAACTTAATATATCAAATATATAATTATACATTAAATCATTAAATTAACACTTGATTGAAGAATCTGGCTATATCACATATAACCGACTAATATCAAATGTAATAACTTATCGAATCAACACTTGATCCGATAACCCGGTTATATCACATATAACCGACCTATGTCACAATTCGTGAGAATAGAATACGGTATCACATACATTATTAATCTCGGTCCCGCACATATCACGTATGTGCTCTTACTCCGTTTCGCTTGAGCCAGGAAACCTCTGTGTAGGACTCTAAAGACTCGTGAATACGCCAGCAGTAGGTGATGATCATATCAAACACCCACAAGCCGCAAGCGGTCTGCTAAATGTAACGGCCACCCGGGTATTGAGCAATCAGAAGATCAACAAGCAAGCCTTCTCATACTCCTGCGAATCTATCAGTAACACTACCGTACAGTCCGGTCTCTTCGTCTGATATGTCGCATATCTCGTCTAGGGGTGGTAAACGTAAAACCCCAGTAACTCGATAAGTCGTGCCAATGTGAGGCTCATAATGGGTCGAGAAACTACTGATAACACTTACCAGTATATCTCAAAATCAGCCCTGGCCAGGGACTTCCTGTAATAGCCAATCGAGCACAGCGCAACATCAACTCCCTATACCGGGAGAGAAGAATCCCCTCCTATCGCTCATTGTCTCTATGTGACTCGAGACTGTACCCAAATACCACCTTTTGCACGATCTCTTGACCATGGTATGGTGTAAATCAAAGCATAGTGGGAATCAGACAAGACTCTATGACGATCTCGGGTCGACGGACTAACATGTACCAGTGTCACCAGAGAACTGCCATCTGACGTGAGGTATAATACCATCTGGGAGTTCTCGGCGAGTCCGTCCAGTGTACCCAGTCTCCACTGAGCACCCGTATCCCATCTCTGATGTCAAACACCAATGGATATGGGATCATCCATCACCCATCACATGGGTCGAGAAGCGTATACGCTAGTCTACTCTGGAGTATCGATGCCTTGTCTCGATACTCCCACGACTAGGGACACTTGAAGGATGCACTTGCCAGCTACCTCTGCCCAACTAGTATGATCCGCATCATAATCCTGGTAGTCAAGTACTCATCCTAAGGGCTTTATCAACATGTAATAGAGAGACAATAAGTGTACATGTTAAGATAAAGTGCAGCCAGATAGCATACTATCACGTCGAGCAAGAAATTCCTCCCTATGTATGTCCAAGCATACACTAAAATATG
The DNA here is from genome assembly GCA_030015575.1 of Agapanthus africanus. Classification (NCBI taxonomy): domain Eukaryota; kingdom Viridiplantae; phylum Streptophyta; class Magnoliopsida; order Asparagales; family Amaryllidaceae; genus Agapanthus; species Agapanthus africanus. Next base: position 717,726,299 of record JASDDO010000019.1, on the reverse strand, counting down.
CATCGCAAGTACAGTAATGGCCTCTAGGGCATACACATAACTAACACATCCGACGCCTCTGCATCCGATCCAAGAAACACACACAAGTCAATACGAGAATAGATATATGATCAGACAATTTCGGCATATCGATTTTTAAGAGTTCTAAAGTTTAACCACGATCAGGACGGTGCCGCTTTGCAGCTAGACGCGATGAGCACAGGTCGATCCACATGGAGATGGAGCGTTTTACGTTCTTGTTTTGACGAGTTAATGCGCGTGGGCGGAAAGTTCGTATCTATCCTATGTGTATATATGTACAAGTAAAGTTTGTTAGGAATAGATAGAAGAGTGTAAGTTATGAAAATCCGTATTCAAGTCCTTTGAGCCGAACATGGCGATTGAAGCTAGAATAATCGGCAACAACGTGGATTAGGGGATTTAAGCACGGTATTCGTAGAATCCGGCTTATTGACCCTTGTCCGTCCGTTTATGTCTCTTGCTTTCGCCTACGGCCAAACCGAACGCAACCGGTCGCAGTTAGGAATCACCATTACCTTGGTAGGGTAGGGTGTCTAACGGAGCGCTTGCGTAACGTTTGGACGGAGTTCAATGGAAAATATGGGAAAAGGAAATGAGCAAAAAAACTTAACTTACAAAATCGTTATCTATTCCTAACAACACATATTCACAAATATCAAAACAACAAACCAAAAAAGAGCAAAGAAAAGAGAAACAAAGAAAAGAAAAGACTACAAGCAAGTAATTAAAGGACATTGAATTTAAAGAGCAAATAAGTAAAGCATGGTAATAAATTGCAAGTAATCAAAAGAGCAAGATTGTAAAATAGCAAGAATAAAAAGAGAAAGAATACTAGGAGCCCAAGTGTGCAAAATGAAAGTTCTATTATGTCTAAGATACAACCTTGAGATCAATACCCTAAACTTAAACTTGCAAGCTCACTAATGAGGTTGCAAGATCAAGAGAAGGGCATGAACTCAAGGGAAAGCTATGTACAAGAACCAAAGAGAAAACAAAAGGAGAACTTCTAAAGAATAAAACATGGCAAAAGTGAGACCCCCTCTCCTTGCTCACTGGTTCTGTATTTATAGGCTCAAAAGGAAATTAAACAAACAATAAAAATGAGCTGACGTGGAAGCAAGGAGGGCCCACAGAAGACTGGGGGCATTTGGAGCAGATTGGGCCGGCGAGCTCGGTTTTTACAAGGTTGTACTCGGGTGAAATCCGAGCTATGGGTCTCGTATTGGAAGTGTGGTCTTGTGTGCTCCCCTATATCACATTGGTGCTGTTTGTTTTCTCAGTAAAAGCTCTGGATGCACTCAGGGTTATTGGAGGGAACTTGAAACTTTGGATCACATTACACTTTATGCATTGAATGCACATCACACTCATGACCACTTACTCCTTGCCATCATGAGTGTGTGCCATGGAAACCCCCTTGGTCCTAGTGCAACTTGTGTACAACTTGTATTATGTCGGTCCATTTTGATAGAAAAGTGTGTACACAAGCATGTTGCACAAAGAAACCCAAGAATTATCGGTCGGTATGCGGTTCTGGTTGCAGTGTCAGATCACAACTTTAATATCCGTGAATTTGAATGTATTTCCAGTATTTTGTCACGGATACCTGTAATCTGTAATACTGAGCAGACACTAGTTAATAGTACCAATAAATATAAAAAATAGATAATGAATGAGCGGTATTAAAATGCAATATTCTGGTCTGAACACATACCCCCAAACTTATCTTTTGCACGTCCCGAGCAAAACAAAAACCTAGCCTCACTTTTGCAGGGAACGCGATTGCACTGAGTTTGTGCAACAAGCCGTTAAACCTCTAGGTGTCCCTAGTAGGAGGAGTGTTGTCTCCTGAAGGTTTTCAGTAGATTACACCCACAAAATCCCGTCAAGCTAGTTTCACAAGTTAACGTCGATTCTACTCCACAGTTTTAGTATCTAGGTTAGAAATTCTATTATCCTAAGTTAGAAATATCCAACCCTTATATTTCACACCTCCTATCTATTTAACCTTAGATCCTATACGTTCCAAAAAGTTTAGAAAGATGTTGGTATCTCCTGAGTTTTCCTTCTAACGTGCGGCCTCAAATCAGGGATTTTTATCAACTTTACAGAAAACATAAGTCTTATTTTTCATTTCTATCTTTCCTCCAAAAATCGATTATATACCTCTACGTGTGTGTAAATTTTCACCCCTACACTTAAGAATTCAATTCAAGCTATAGTACCCTTGCCTTAATACCTAATACTACTTATTTTCATTAATGATGGACGGTGTTGCCCACACACCTTTCATGCGACTATTAATGCTTCTTGAGGAACTAACAGCCGATTACTGAATGTGTGGGCTTAAAGCGTAGATAGCAATTTCCAGGTCGTGACTTTATTTCTTTATTTTTCTTTTTCAAGACCAGATATATTTTTCACTGATGCTCTTTTGGTGTTTAGCTTTAAATACCGTTTTTTCTTTCATACTAGGCTTTCAGGCAAGAGTATTTCTAGATATCCTCTACTATCCCAAGTTTCAAGGTGTGTGTATGTGCAGTTTGTAGGGTATATACTTTCTAAATTTGGACTCAAGAATAGAAACTATTTTTCAGACTTATCTTTTAGTAAAGCATCAATACTTTCCCTTCATTTCGACTTAACTCAAGAACTGAACTCAAGATTACCTACTTCTATAAAAAAAACTGTAAGGACGTATAATTACCAAGTTTAAACAGAATGAGGGTTATTTTTAGGGTTTTCAATTCCTAAGCCTAGGATTTAGTTATTCCTAACGTATTAACTAAACTTTCAGAATAAAAATCTAAGTTACCTTATTAGCTAACTTGACGACAAAGTTTTTATATTTTTGAGAAAATTTTTGATTTTTGTGGGTTCTTAAAAAGGTATGCAAATGCAAAATATACATATGAATGCAAAGGAAGAAAACTTACCGAGCACACCCCCAAACTTAAACTTGACAGTGCCCTCACTGTCAGGCTATACCAAGAGGATCAAAATTGTCGGCGCTCCCCAAAATTTTTTATAAAACAAAAAGAAAACCAAAAATATATACACAAAAAGATCCCCCCAAACTTAAGTAAAATGGTGTTTCCACTGTTTAAGCGGTGAAGTTCAGGATTAGGGGGGAAAAGAGTATCAATCTATACAAGGCCTTACACAGGCCAAAAATGAGCACCAACCATTCAAATATTTTATCGCTATAATGTGCCGGTTGGTGAAAGAATACGGAGAGGAAAGAAATAGAGAATACGCGAGACCGTATGGAGATAGAAGTGGTATACGGTCTCGGTATATGAGGAGAAGAATGGCGAAAGGGAAAAAGAAGTGGAATACGAACTTGAGAGTGAAAATGGAGTGAATAAATTAGCACAATTTGTGATGACCGATGTGTAAAAAGTGATTGTACTAATCTATCAACCCATCGAGCAATAGGGTCAAATCCCTCAAGATTCGTGAGAAAACATGGGTATGCCGAACTTGGTAAACCAGACATAGTAAATGAAAGTGATATGGTGTCATACAAGGTCAGAATGATGGAAAGGATGGAGGGGAGTGATTGAGTAAGGATATCGTTTAAAGGTTCCAAAGGGTGTACACAGTCAATGAAAGTGATAGGATGAATTGGAAAATCCGACTCATCAACCAAAACTGGTTCATCCTAAAAAATATCCTCAAAATTCTCCTCAAAAATTATCTTATCCATGCATTTATCATCAAAATCCAGACGCATATGAAGTTCGGGAAAAACAGTTAATAATTCGGGATGATGAACTGGAGAGAAAAACTCATCCAAAGTTGCGGGTTCATCATTAAAAATATTCCCAGCATCGATATCCTCAATCAAGTGAAAATCAAATTTCTCAGACACCTCATCAAAAGTATGGATATTAATCAATTCAGGTTCTATAGTGGAGATTTAGAGGTCAAAAGGACTTGGTGTGGTTTCACTTGACATGGACCCTTCACAATCGGGCAAATCAAACACTACAAAGTCGCACAACTCATTAATCATTCTATCTTCAATTGATAAATCATTTAGGACACTCGATAGACTATCAAAACAGGAGTTGTGGGATTCAATTTGCAATGGGTAGGTTTGATTTAGAAGGGTGTACAGCTCACTCTCTCCACTCAAATTCTCAACCTGTCCTACCGCCTCATCATACATTGGAAAATTTGGCGCTAGTTGAAAACTAGCTACCGGGTCACTAAGTTGTATGAGAGCGGCCATGGACGCCTTCAAATCCATCATCTGTTGGCATGACGCTACCCTAAATTCTTCCAACGACTGTTCCAGACTAGACAGGTTGTGAAGGGGTTTCAATAAAAGATTCAAACTCGTTTGGATACTGGAAACTCCCAAAAGACTATTCAGAAGCTATGTCTAGGGAAGGTGCAAAAGTCAGGTAGGACTGGTAGGAATTGAATGGCTAGACAGGAGTAGGATCAACATTTGGATAAGAAGGTGAATGGAATTGTTGATCCAAAGAATTCGCAGTGGTGAAAGGAGTGAAAGATCGGCTACGGGATTGTTCGATACGTTCAGCAATAGACATGGATCTTGGAGTTACAATAGGACTCGAAAAAGGGGTATCAACGTAAGAAGGTGATGAAGATTGAAACGGTTGATACAAAGTGGATGGCGGAGTCTAATTGGTAGTCCTAGACGCGTCTATCCGATCTTTCAAAGAAATTTTTGACATGGAAGGATCGTTCGTAGTTCGACCAAACCAAGAACTGTAAGAAGTAATGTCTGGTTGTGGGTACCAAAATTCGGCAAGAGTTTTTCGAGGTGGAGTACCCATGATATGATGAGAGAAAAGGAGAAGAAAAAGAATGTGATTATTTTTATTTTGTTAGTTAGTTAGTTATTAACAAAAGAATGAAATATACACACAAAAAGAATCTGGACAAAAATAATCACGACACAAAAATACCATGCACCTAATCGTTCTAGGGTTCACCTAGGTCAACTAGACCTGCTCAAGAACTTGATTGTCGAAGTAAAAGTGTGTCGAGAAATGGGCTCAAGATATACTGATCACGAAGCCAGGTAAGTGCAGAGATAAGGGGAGGTTTTCCGACGCTTTCGCGAAGGTCCTTAATTAAATAACCCTTTCTCTTTTGGCAGTTTCGCCGTGAACACTTTCCTAGACACCCCATAAACAATATACCGCTAAGCGGTGTTCTAAACACAGTTAACTTCTCCTAGTGAGCGTGAAGTCCTTAAGGCTTATAGTCTAGTTTCTTTTAAAATTTGTGCGGGTCAATGTTATGCTCAATTCGTGATTTGTGGGCCACGGAAAGGATGATGAAATCCTTTACCGTATGTTGTGGGGTTCGCTTGTCTTCAAGTCCGTATTAATGGATGCAATGCGCAATTCAATAAAAATACTATAAAGAATCAAACAATCTTTTTTTATATTAAGCACGGCACTGCAACAAATACGGGTTAGTTAATTTTTGGCGTTTGGTATCGAACTTGCTAAGAATCCTGCAAAGATGTATAGTGGATGCGTCAGATTTGAGAAAGAAGGTGTTAACGAAGTACGTACAGATAAATTTTCGGGTTTAGAAACCCCCGTTGAAGTTAAATCCGAATAGCTTGAAATGTTCGCTTGCGCGGGTCAAACTACCCGGATCTTTGGCACTGTACTTCGTAATCAGCTTAGCCTTGAATGTACACTTTGCTCCCTACGCTCGCCGTTCGCAAATCCGTAAAAATCTATAAATGTCAGAATAACGGATATTAGTACAGAAAAGCGATACGAATGCCCAAATACCTGAACATTGAAAATTATAAAAAACAAACAATAAAAGTGGGACAAAAACAGAACATTTGAGCACAGAGGAAAGTTTGGAGGCAGAAGGAAGCAATTTGGCCGGCGAGCTTGGATGAATGAGGGATGTCGCCGGCCCTTTTGTGGCAGATGGGCTCCAAACTTGTTCTGTGTTCCCACTGTTCTATAGGTATCTCTCTGGTATTGTTTGTTTCTTCAGTTGAGTTACAGAGTGCAAGCAGGTAAGAATTCCAGAGAACAAAAAAGTTAGTTTAGTTAGTTTTTATTTGGGTTTTGTTTTTTTTTTTTTGAAATTTTTATATTGTTTTGAAAATAGGGTTAGTTGTATAAGTGAAATGTACAGAGATTAACCCGAAATAAAAAAAAACTAAAACGTTACCGTTTCCCCTGCAACGGCGCCATTTGATCGCACGCTTTCGGCGTGTCGAGTTTTAAGAGTTCTAAACTTTAACAGCGATCAGGACGGTGTCGCTTTGCAGCTGGCCGCGATGAGCACGGGTCGATCCACAGGGAGACAGAGCGTTTTACGTTCTTGTTTTGACGAGTTAATGCGCGTGGGCGGAAAGTTCGTATCTATCCTATGTGTATATATGCAGAAGTAAAGTTTGTTCGGAATAGATAGAAGAGTGTAAGTTATGGAAATCCGTATTCAAGTCCTTTGAGCCGAACTTAGCGATTGAAGCTAGAACAATCGGCAACGACGTGGATTAGGGGATTTAAGCACGGTATTCGTGAAATCTGGCTTATTGACCCTTGTCTGTCCGTTCTTGTCTCTTGCTTTCACCTCCGGCCAATCCGAACGCAATCGGTCGCAGTTAGGAATCACCGTTACCTTGGTAGGGTAAGGTGCCAAACGGAGCGCTTGCGTAACGTTTGGACGGAGTTCAATGGAAAATACGGGAAAAGGAAATGAGCAAAGAAACCTTAACTTACAAAATCGTTACCTATTCCTAACAACACATATTCACAAATATCAAAACAACAAACCAAAAATGAGCAAAGAAAAGAGAAACAAAGAAAAGAAAAGACTACAAGCACGTAATTAAAGGACATGGAATTTAAAGAGCAAGTAAGTAAAGCATGGTAATAAATAGCAAGTAATGAAAAGAGCAAGAATGTAAAATAGCAAGAATAAAAAGAGCAAGAATACTAGGAACCCAAGTGTGCAAAATGAAAGTTCTATTATGTCCAAGATACAACCTTGAGATCAATACCCTAAACTTAAACTTGCAAGCTCACTAAAGAGGTTGCAAGATCAAGAGAAGGGCATGAACTCAAGGGAAAACTATATACAAGAACCAAAGGGAAAACTGTTGGATATAGTGCCCTCAAAGTCAATTATTGGATCGCAAGCACGTGATTGCAATAATTGAGGGAGGACCTATGCCGGTAGGACAGTCTTACTCAAGATGATAGTATACTATATGGTTTATCTTTATCATCGTGTACTTCTTCAGGTGACCTTACAGGTCACTATTGCACGTTGATGGAGACCTTAGGATTCTTGCTTGATGGCCAGCAGTATGATGGCGATCATATACGTGGGAGCTGGGGTCTATAAGCACATCCTTAAAAGGTCCCTAGTCGTGGGAGTTTTCGAGACAGGGCATAAATACTCCGAAGTAGACTAGTGTATATAGTCGAGACCCAGACGAGGGGCAGTGGCTGGTCTCACAAGCCATTGGTGTCAGTTGGTTCACCTAAGATGTATATAGGTGCTCATTGGGTTATGAGTACACCGGAAAGGACTCGCCGGGAAAATGCTAGTTGGTATTATACCTGACGTCAGATAGCAGTTCCCTGGTGACATGTGTACAGGTTAGTTCATCGACCTGAGATCATCATTTGTCTCGTGTGAGTTCCCACTGTGCTTTGATTACTACCCTACCACGGCTCAAAGGAGTCATGTAAATAGGTTTTAGTTGGGTACAGTCCCGAGCCACATGGAGGCAGTGAGCGGATCGGCAGCAGTTTCGTCTCTCCCGGTATTGGGGATGAGATCGCGCTGTGTCTAGGAGAGCCATTACACGAAGTCCTTGGCCAAGACAGGAGGTTTACTCGTAGGTATTCCAGTAGTATCTCAGGGTGTTCTGGGCTACACTCCGATACGACTTGTACCGCTTTTGGGGGTCTGACTTTTACCAACCTCCTAGGCCCGCCATGCGATGCTTATAGACGAACGGACCGGACTGTACGGATATTGTCACTGACAGGCTCAGTAGGGTATCAGGATGAGTTCGCTCATCGACCTCCCTTTTTAGTCAATACCTGGTAGCCCGTTACGTACGGCTAATACCTGTGACGTGCTAGAAGTTAAATCCATAGCCAAAGTATTGACGAGTCTTTAGAGTCCCCCACAAACAATTTCTCAAGTTTCGGGCGAAACGTTGTAGAGGCCGTATGATATATGGCAGGGTCCGATCATATACGTGCAGTAGTGCACGGATCATGATCGGGCGGATCATACTAGTGGGCTTTAGTTTAAGCCGGATCCTAGTATTAGATTTGTTGGATTACTTTAGTCTCGTCGCATTCGCATTCAGTCGGAATGCGGATGCAGGTATGTATATACAGGTGATAGGTATCCTTGTGATCCGTCACGAGTTTACTTTAGATATTGCCGTATCTTTTTATTGTTGCAAATATTTGGATTAATGTTTGTTAATGGATATTATGAGCACAAAATCATGATTAAGATCATTAATTGTGACACATGCACAAGTGATGACTCATGGTCTCTTTTCTTGTGCATGTGTCACATTATATGATGGATTTGTGAGTTGATTTGATGAGAGGAGAGAGAGGGGCAGCCAAGGGCAAGGTTGGCTCTTGTATTATTCTCTTCTTGCTTTCTTTTTATCATATCATTCCAACCCAAGAAGAAAAAGCCTGTCCTCCTTCTTCTTCCTCAAGCTCATAGCCTCCATTAATGGCAACACCTTCAACCTCCATCCATCTCATGGATACAAGAGACAAAGTGATCACAAACATTCTCTACATCACCTTGGACACGTCGGCTAGGACACTTCGTGCCCGAGTTGCTTCGGACGAAGCGGGAGCCCGTAAAAAGACTCGTAGATGTGGTTCCCTTTCCGACGAGGTGATCTAGACCGGAGTTGCCACAAGGAGCTTGGGATGGTGGCCAAAGACCGAAGGACACGGATCGATCGGTATAGCTTTTCTATCCCTTCTCTAGATAGCTAGTTATAGGTTAATGGTTCGATCCGGAAAAAAAAAGTATACGATAGCTCCAGTTTCAAGTTTATGAAAAAGTTTTAGTTTCAGCATTCTAGTCTCGGACAGACGGCCGGGGCGCTACCGTAGACTTACATGGTATCAGAGCCACGCCATTAACCTTTACTAGCTTGCTCTAACGTGTTTAGAATTTCGATCGAACGAAAATTCCGAAACCGCGATTCCAAGCCATCAAGTTTCTGTCGAATTTATTTTGTGCTCTAAAAATTATTTTGAGTGTTGGAGAAATACGTGCAGGGTTTTCAGAGAACACTGCAGAAAATTGGTACCATGATCTTACTGTAGCGCCGCGGAACCACGGCCTTAACCCCGTTTTGGCTGCGGTTCCGCCGCTAAACAGTAGCTTCATTGCACCATTTTTCCTACAGTGCTCTCTGACTTGGAAATGGGGTTTCTGCTAATTTTATTTTGGGCCCAGATTTGTTTGAGTACTGGGTATTGTGCTTGGGGCCCACTTCGGGTAATTTTGTCGATCGAAAATTTTAAACATGTTAGTTCACAGTATTTACATTATATGTGCGACCGAGAATGTCATTCGAGCAGTAAATCCTGTCTAATTGCTATAGTTCTTTTAGACGGATTTGCGAACGTGACATTCACGTTGATGTTCTGTGTTGTGCTGTGATGTTGTGGATTTGTCGTGGTGGATAGCCTGGATGCAATGGTAGTACAGTTTGGTTGTATTTGTACATTTGATATTGCGGGGCGAGCGTCCGACATGTGGACTGCCGTCACTGCCTGTTTGTATATTATTCTTTTGGGGCACGACCGGGCTGAGGTCGATGTACCCGTTGTATATATTTTATTTTCTGTACTAGGATTACCCCGCGGTGGGGTGAACGGATAGCCGGGTTCTAGAGAGCAATGGGCCCGCATATCATGGCGTTGAGACAGAGGGGGCTTCACTCTAGAATTGGCAGGCTATTCACCGCACTCGAAGAGGGTACAGGTTGACCCAAGGAGGGGTGCTCAAGTTACCGGATTCCATGAAGTGCTGGGTGGTCCATTCACTTTGTTGAAGGGGGCTGCCTCTCTTCAGGTTTTGGCGGGTAACTTGACGCACCCATAGGGGTCTAGGATTTCATTGCACAGGCTATCCACACGACCAGGGGAACGTCGGGTTTCAGTAGCGGCTCTATGAAACCCGAGGATCCCAGATTATCTGTATTGTTCTGTGATGCTTATTACATTTCTGTGATGTTGCATTTTATCACGCCTTGAGCGATTATTATATATTGATATATATACTAGTAGATGTTGTATATGTTTTACACCCACGCTAGTCCAGTCCCCGCTCTGTCGTTAGTTAAGTAACCTAACGGGTGATGACGGGACCCAGTGGCGAATGCGGATGCCATATACGTACATCGTATTTTCGTTCTTTATTTATGTGATCAATTGATGGGACTGCATTGATTCGGATCAATGCAAGCTAAACAAACCTATTCTGATATTGTTGGAACAATTTTTAAAAAGCTGCTATTGCAAGGACGTTCTCTTTTATTTTGCACAGTGGTATCCGGTTATGAATATCCAGCACCTCAGTCGACGAGGCAAAGGCCGAGATCCCTTCACCGGGAGTGACCCCTTGGACAGAAGTTTGCGTCAGGGTAATAACTTCACTATAGTCGATTACTTTTTGCTTTGCATCATGGTATTCAGTTGGAATATCCCGCACCTCATTCTACGGGGAAAGAGCCGAGATCCCTTCACCGGGAGTGACCTCTTTAGCAAAGGTTTTCGCTACTATATTTTTATAAAAAGCTATCCGGTTCCTTCAACGATATCAAGTTCATTACGTTAAAGGTTTTTCACCAAAAACCATCCGTAGCCCTCCGTCATTTCAGATGGGTAGAACTTAGTATTCATGCTATGTTTGTTGACCTTCGTCAAGGCATAGTGAATGGTAGCTGCTTGTTACTTTTGCATAGATAGATGTGTTGGTTTGGGACAGTCGTATAGCCTTGTTGACCTTCGTCAAGGGTTTATACGGGTGGGTTCAAATAACCTGGACAATGACGGGTAGAACTTGACATGTGACTTATGATTTGTTGACCTTCGTCAAGGTCATAAGAGCATGGGGTATAAATCACATCAGGAGTTTCTAAAGAAACTGAAACTTGCCAGATATACGCATAACTTCTGGAGTGTGATAACGTGAGTGGATTCCATCACGTTATCATGCGATGATAGTTGGATCCCGATTCCCACTGATGAGTTGGTTTACTCCTCGGGTGATCCCGACTAATTCTTCTTTGCACGCTGAGTGTTTCTTTTCTCTCTCTCTTTGGTAGCGACCATGACCCGACCCTAGAGTATGACTCAGTGACCAAGTTGACCGAACCTTCTTATAATACTGGATTTTGGATTGTCAGAGTTGCATACCTCATTGCCACTCCTTCTTTTACCCTTTTCTCCAGAACACCTCGTATTACTACGAACATCCACTTCCATTGGATAAAACCATCGTATAGTTATATACGAACTCGAAGGAACTTGTTCCAGATTCGAGGATGGTTTCCGGTTCTGGAGAAAATGAATAGGACTATTCAGTTGTCTTTTCCTTTTACCTTCTCTTAGATTGCGAGTGTTCCTTGGATTAGGACGGTACACCTATTACGCTAATTGGATAGTCTTCTTCCAAACCATAGGCAGGTGCCGAACGGTCGGGAATGAAGAAAACCAATTAGCCTAACGATGGTGTACAGAAGGTAATAATTTAAGACAAATAAAGGGATTAGAAAGAGGGCAAAGTAAATTGCGACTGTTATTCACGACCAAACCAAGTATTTCATCGCCACTCTTACTTCACCTTTGTATTTCTCCAGAACACTCCGTATCACTACGAAGATCCACAGTTATTTGGATACTCCATCGTATGGTTATATACGAACTCGAAAGGAACTTGTTCAAGTTCGGGGATGGATTCTGGTTCAGGAGAAATAGGAATAAGGTTTATTCGGTTGTCTTTTATCTTCATCTTCTCTCGTATTGCGAGTGCTCCTAGGATTAGGACAGTACACCTGTTACGCTTATTGGATAGTCTTCTTCCAAACCATAGGCTGGTGCCGAACGGTAGGGAAGGAAGAAAACCATTTAGCCTAACGAAGTTGTACAAAAGGTAACGACTAAAGACAAATAAAGGGATTTGGAGAGATGGCAATAGAAGTATATGGTTACAGTCATGAATCTGGATAATGGAAGAGGCATTGCTAGGAATACCCGGATACCCCTTCGAAACATTTACATGTTTTCAGTTTCACTGTGCACTGTTAAAAGAAAACTGATTTCCCAATTGGACACTTGCTCCAGGGTATGTATTTACCAGGTTTGATTCTCAGATCTGTATGGTTTTACAGATGATGAGAGGGAGTAAATTATTGGGAATTAGGTGATCATCCTCATTATATCGGGATTCGTCGTAATTGGTGATATTTTAGGAAATCGCCTGGGTTGTTTGCCGGACGGCAAATATTTGGTTTTGAATATCCGTTGTAATGCACCAATTTCAAATTGATATATCTGTACATTTATTTTTATAAAGTGAGATATAACTTTTTGAAATTATGTCTATGACATTTACCTATATCAGTGGATGGTTAGGTAAGGAGCATTAAACAGCTGTGTAATTCTTCTTAACCATAGGTACAGTTTTCAACCTACGACACACAGGGAATGAGTTATTAGACTCAAGGGACTTATACAGAGTATTGTATGTTGTCCAGTATCCATTAGGACAGAGGGGTTGGTCCTTGTACTATATTCGATTTACTTATGACTTCTCTAGTTTTTAGACAAGTGTTTCGTAGAAACACAAGGTCCAAGTTTTTGAGAAGTTATAGGTATATGAATAAAGTAGAGAACCAGGTATTGCAAGTATCAGGATTCTTCAAGGTGATCGAAGATGTGGATACTTGTGTATGGTATTCAGTTGATAGTAGTGATTATGAGAACTTGCTTCTCTTTCAGGTTACTCATATCTGGATGTATTCCTAAGTTGAGTAATACTGATCGGCCTCTCTCTATTTAGTTGACATGCACTGGAGACAGCGGCATGATTTGAATCTGGTTCCAATTAAATTAGTGCCTCTGTTTCTATATTGGATATAGAACGGTTCATATCTTAACGATGTTAAGGTACGGGGAGTTGTCCGGCTTATGCTTAAAATCAGACTGTGGATAACTCAAGGCACGTTTCCGTAATGGCTGTTTATGGGTTCACCCGGGCTATGACGAGGGTTGAATTTCAACCATCTGGAAGATCAATAGTGATATTGTTCTTGACTCGCCACAGTTTTGATAAAAATGGATTTTTTCAGAAAACAGTAGTGGGAGTATGTTAGAACTGGAAGTGATTCTAGAACTGCAAACGATTACTGAAAATTTGATAAGAACCTAAACATTCAATCAGGTTTGACATTCCATTGGCCACTCCACAGATATGGTGGGTAACCTCAGGCACCCGAGAGGTACTCCAGTGGCCTCAAGGACGGTGACAGGGAGGTTCTTGTTTACCCAGACATGCCATTACTGTTGTTCCAGACTGTGAGACCCGGCAGGAGGAGGAGTATAGCGTCGTTCTAAACTAGTTTTAGAAGTGTACGTCTATATGACTCTGCCAAAGGGTTATCATGGTCAGTGGGAGCAGTGGAAGCATAGTGGACAAGTGGCTTATGTCTATTTATAGACTAAAGCAGAAATAGAAGAGATAGATTATCTATTTCTGATGTGACAGTCATAGGTTTGACTTCATCAGAATAGGGGATGGATCTGTTAAGAAGGTAGTAGGGTGTGATGTCCTGGTATTTGGATGACATACACAGAGTAGGAAGTGAAATTCCTATACTACGATCGGATATACTTTGGTTGTCACACAGTGGTTTCTCCATAAAGGACATGGATTTCATATCATACATTCTGGTTACTAGATCTATGGTTTTAGATCTAGACTTGGGAAGTGTCCCAATCAGGGTACCTAGACAGCATTCTAAAGGTAGTTTAGAATGGACGACTCCTGGCATGGTGGTGTACCTGCAAGTGATGGAGTCACCCTCTCTAAAGGTGTCTTACAGACTAAAGAGGAGAGGGATGTGCATGATTGGCATATCACTTGCTTAGGCAATTGAGTTGATCATGAGATGTCAAGTACCACACCAGATGTTGTTTTTGCACTAGATGCAATAAGTTGATAATAATCCAATCCTGGAGAAACAATCGGAAGCAGTTTTAGAACATAAGTGGATGTTCCAGGGATTTGATAACGGTAGCCTCCTTTAGGAGAAGGTTATCATTCCAGGCTTCCAAGGTGACCTGGATGATAGAGTGACTGTCAGAGTTATAGTTTTCCCTCTTACGAGGGGCAGTAGTTTGGACAGGTGGTCCAAGAGGGTACTGTGGGAGGCATGATGCAGGATACTGATTAAGTTCAGTTGACGATACATTTTAAGAAGTTTGGATTTGGAGTTCATTTGCGAACTAGGTCCTATCAGATATCTAGACATATTCTAAAACAGGTATTGCTCATTTCGGGAGATAGGTTTCTCCGCGAACTTGAGATTAAGAGAGACATAGAAAGAAATATCAGGGCTGATCCACTAGCTGAGGCTATTTCTCGAACGCAATTGTTTCACAAACGAGCTTTGTGAAACTGATTAGTAGAGGAGTTGGATGTTCGATATCACACAGGTTGTGAGGATGCGACATCGCAATAATTAGCCTTAAGTGCAAGTGCGAGATTGTTGGATATAGTGCCCTCAAAGTCAATTATTGAATCGCAGGCACGTGATTGCAATGATTGAGGGATGACCTATGCCGGTAGGACAGTCTTACTCAAGATGATAATATGCTATCTGGTTTATCTTTATCATCGTGTACTGCTTCATGTGACCTTACAGGTCACTATTGCACGTTGATAGAGCCCTTAGGATTCTTGCTTGACGGCCAGCAGTATGATGGCGATCATATATGTGGGAGCTGGGGTCTATAAGCACATCCTTAAAAGGTCCCTAGTCATGGGAGTTTTCGAGACAGGGCATCGATACTCCGGAGTAGACTAGTGTATACAGTCGAGACCCCAACGAGGGGCGGTGGCAGGTCTCACAAGCCATTGGTGTCAGTTGGTTCACCTAAGATGTATACAGGTGCTCATTGGGTTATGAGTACACCGGACAGGACTCGCCGGGAACATGCTAGTTGGTATTATACCTGACGTCAGATAGCAGTTCCCTGGTGACATGTGTACAGGTTATTTCATTGACATGAGATCGTCATTTGTCTCATGTGAGTTCCCACTGTGCTTTGATTACTACCCTACCACGGCTCAAATGAGTCGTGCAAACAGGTTTTGTAGGTTCCTAGGCACTCTCAAGAGGTCTAACAAGGCATCAACCATGCCAATTTCAAAAATTAGAGGTGCCGTGAAACCTTAATACGGATCGATGGCTAGAAGTTTAGACGACAAAAGCGAATAGTTAACAACTTAACTACAAGAACGGAAATACAACCTTTGTAGATCCGGTCCTCCACCTCCATAGCTCCGTGATGAAGTCCTCTCCGCTGTCCAAATCGAATCACGGGCTCTAGCATTGGCTTCATCGGAGAAATGGGCGGGCAAGGTCGTCGGCTTCGTGCCGAAGATAATCTACGTCGAGGCATCACAAGATCAAGCTCCCACTTCACCAAGTCATGAAACTTGTAAAGAAAACACACTCTACTACTTGGCAAGAGGTAGAGGATGACGAAATAGGAAGTGGGTTCACTTTAGAATTGGATTTCTCACTCATTTCATCAAGTCACCATTGATGAAGTCAAGCTTTCTTCATTGAAGAAGATGAAGAAGAAGAAGAAAAGAATATCATAAGTATTTTTCAATCCAAAAGAAATATGAATACTTATCATATTCAAACCATGGTTAAGTGTAGAGAATGAATCATGGTTAAGTGGAATGGTTAGGGTTAAGCATGAGACAAAAATGGTGACTTAGTCAAAGCTTCATGAAGCTTCAAAATGCTTCCAAAGAAAGCCACCATTTTTCTTTATGCTTAATATTTTTCCAAAAAGAATAAATAGATAAATAAATGAGAAAAGGAAATGAAACCCTAACCACTTAAGTAACCATGGTTTAATTCTTTACACAAACCCAAACTAGCATGTATCATCAAACATGATACAATCTTGTGCACAAAAAATATATCATATATACAATGTGCACAAACAAGTGAGAAAATCCATTTAATAGTGAACCGATACTAGTTAATGCAAAGTAATATATCAAATATATAATTATGCATTAAATCATTAAATCAACACTTGATTTAACGATCCGGTCATATCGCATATAACCGACTAGTATCCAATGTATCGGCTTATCGAATCAACCCTCGATTCGATAACTAGGTTATATCGCATATAACCATTCGATACATTCATCGCGAGAATGGAATACGGTATCACATACACGCATTATTCTCGGTCCCGCACATATCTCATATGCGCTCCTATTTCGTTTCGCTTGAGCCAGGAAACCTCTGTGTAGGACTCTAAAGACTCGTTAATACGCCGGCAGCAGGTGATGATTATATCAAACACCCACAAGCCGCAAGCGGTCTGCTAAACGTAACGGCCACCCGGGTATTGAGCGATCAGAAGATCGACGAGCAAGCCCGCTCACACTCCAGTGAATCCAACCAGTAACACTACCGTACAGTCCGGTCTCGTCGTCTGATATGTCGCATATCTTGCCTAGGGGTGGTAAACGTCAGACCCCAACAGCTCGATAAGTCGTGTCGATATGAGGTCTATAACAATTCGAGAAACTACTGGTAACACTTACCAGTAAATCTCAGCAACCATGGCCAGGGATTTCCTGTTATAGCCAATCGAACACAGCGCAACATCAACACCCTATACCGGGAGAGACGAATCCCCTCCTATCGCTCATTGCCTCCATGTGACTCGGGACTGTACCCAAAAACCACCGTTTTGCACGCCCTCTTGGACGTGGTAAGATGGAAATCAAAGCACAGTGGGAACCACACAAGACTCTATGACGATCTCGGGTCAACAGACTACTCTGTACCAGTGTCACCAGAGAACTGCCATCTGACGTAAGGTATAATACCATCTGGGAGTTCTCGGCGAGTCCGTCCAGTGTACCCAGTCTCTACTGAGCACCCGTATATCATCTCTGATGTCAAACACCGATGGATATGGGATCATCCATCGCCCATCTGTATGGGTCGAGAAGGTACACGCTAGTCTACTCTGGTATATCGATGCCCCATCTCGATACACCCACGACTAGGGACTTTCACGGATGTACTTATGGACTACCATGTCCCCACTAGTATGATCCGCATCATAGTCCAGATAGTCAAGTACACATCCTAAGGGCTTTACCAACATGTAACAGAGAGACAAACAATATACACGTTAAGGTAAAGATAAACAATGTACACATCCTATATATGTCCCAGCATCCACTACAATATACATCCAATGTACAGTAATGGCCTCTAGGGCATACATATAACTAACAATCTCCCACTTGCACTAGGGCCATCTGTAGCAGTGGTTGTAGTATCTCATACTCAACCATCCCATAAAAGTCTCTCTCTGGGAATAGGCCTTCGTGAGTGGATCCGCCGTGTTATCTTCTGAGTCTACTCTCCTAACCTCGATCCCTTAGAGATCAACCATCTCCATGATCAGGTGATACTGCCTTAGAATATGTCTGGATCACTGATGGGACCTTCGTTCCTTGGCATAAGCCACAACTCCATTGTCTCACAATGGTAGGAACGTAGTTCATCTCATGAACCAATAGAGACCCAAACAGCCTCATTGGTAGCATGTTAAGTAGCGATGTATCCTGCCTTTATCGTCCAGTATGTCACGGTATCTAGCTTGGAACTCTTCCAACATACCGTCCCTTTACTAAGGGTATAGACAATGCCTGTGACTGACATTCAGTCGTCTTTATCACCCTGGAACACTTCCAGTGATTTTCCTCAGGATCAACTGATACCATCTCACTACAACTAGTGAGTATCCTAACAACCTTTTAGATCTATCTCATAGATCCAAAGCTTAGGATTTAGGAGGTATCATTTTGATCCTATATGGAGAATCTTTGTGATAAGCGGAGATTGATCGAGCGTAGCATAGGAAACTCCTTCCCTATCAAGAGTATGTCATCCACGTACTCTACGAGGATCACCACCATACTCCCTACTACCTTTATGTATATACAAGGTTCATCTACCATTTTGATGATGTCAAACTCTTTGACTACTTCATCAAAACAGATGTTCCAACTCCGCGATGCCTGCTTTATCCTATAAAGCATCTTGCACACGTTTCCGCTGCTCCCACTGTCTACGAGGCCCTCTGGCTGTGTACTTATAGACGCTCTCTTCTAAAACATCATTTAGAAAAGCTGTCATGACACCCAACCACCAGATATCGTAGTCATGGTATGTAGCCGTGGCAAGTAGGATCTGGATGGACTTAAGCATAGCTACTTGAAAAGGTTTCATCATTATCCACAGCTGGTCAATGATGCAAACTTTTAACAAGTCTAGCTTTGAAAGTCTCAACTTTTCGATGTACACCAAGTAATCTTCTCAAGATATACTTGCTCCTGATGGGGATTTAACCCTTCAGATATAGCAACCAAAGTCCATACTTTGTTGGTGTATAAGGATTCCATCTCAGATCGCTAAGCATCCAGCCATTCTAACAGAGTCTTACTCATAATGGCCAGCTCGAAGCTAGTTGGGTCATCATCTCATGATGCAATCCTCGCTCCCACTGTCATAGAGCAACCGAAGTATCTCTCAGGTGGGTGAGGAACCCTACTAGATCGGCGGAGAGGCTGAGGTTAGTTGGCATCTACTGAATCCTTCGGTTCTACCAAATCATCTGCTGTAGCTTGTATAGCTGGAACACTTCCAGTTCTACATAACTTACCTTGCCTCGAGCTTGTCCGGATTTTGCTTTTGGACATAGGCCGGTCAACCCAAATCTTAACTAGCTTAAGACATGGGCTCTTCCCTTTCCATATCACATATGAAGTGGTAGGCAACTGATTTGATTCGAACCCAATTCAATAGGTATGCAGCTTCTCAAGTGCATAACTCCCAAAAAGGAAATAGGAAACTCAGTAGTACTCATCATAGAGCACACCATATCATATAGGGTGTGATTGCTCCGCCCCGATATACCATCGTGCTATGGTGTATACGGAGGAGTAATGCTGAGAGAGAATCTTATTCACCTTTAGAATGGTCCAAGAATTCCATGCTTAAGTATTCTCCTCCCTGATCTCATCAAAGGACATAATACTTATACCCGTATTTTGGTTCTCTACTTCTCGCTTATATTCTGTGAATATCTCAAAAGGTTCGGACTCATGTTTCAACAAGAACATATGTCTGAATCTAAAGAGATTATCAGAGAATGTAATGAAGTATAAAAAACCAGTCCTGGCATGTGTAGACAGGGGACCCTACATACATCATCATGTATCAGTCCCAAGAGTTCACTAACTCTTTCTCTGTTTCCTATAAACAGGGCTATGGTCATCTTATCTTTGTGACATGACTGGCGAGTTTCACAAGATGTAAATTCAAACTAATTTAAATATGCATCTTTATGTAACTCAGGCTAGTCGGGTCACATTGATCTGACCTAGTCTACAATACCTCAAGAAGGATTCGTTCATTTCTGAACTCTTCCTTTTGTGTGTGTTCCATATACTAAGAACTGTAGTTTGATTTAGAACATCAATGCTTTTAGATAACGTGCCTGAACCGATCAACTTTTGATATAGGAAATGTTCAAAACATTATCCAACAATACAAAATTTTATCATTTCTTTACTGATAAAGAGACTGATATGATTTTGTATGTCAGGTTCGGTATCTAATAACATTCGTTCAGAATCAATGTATTGGTAATACAGGGTGACAGTGACCAACAGACTTGACTGCAACACTTGCCCCGTTTTCTGCCTCATGAAACTTATCACCCGTTCTCAGTTCTCTACCTTTCTGTAGCCCTATGTAACAGATTACATATCTGGGATCCTGATCTGGTATCACATACCCAGGACGTAGAGGATACAGAGAAACAGTTCTTTGTAATGAACACACCCGAAGATGATGCATCAGCATGCACTCTCTTCGTTTGGGCGGCACGGGAAATCTGGTATTCCCTAATTTCCTGCTCTGTCTTATAACAATTATAAGTTGGAGCGGGACCAACGTTCCCCAGCTCAGTATAACAAGCGGGTTCGGTCAATAATCCGTTTTATTATCTTGATTAAGGCGTGACATGGTCGCAACCAGGAGAGAGAGAGAAGAAAACACTCAGCGTGCGCTCTTGCAAGAATAGATTGGTTATTATTTTATCTAATCAGGATGGCTCCCACTGCTTTTTATCAAATCTTCCTTCAAACCCTAAAAGGAAAGACTATCTGGGATTAATTACACACTACAAGTTCGCCAATCTTTCAGCCAGGCCAGTGTCGGTACTTTGAGGGAGGTCCCCCGTGCTTTCGCACAAACCTAATTAATGTAAACCTCGTTTTCCCAGAGGCGTAACCTCGTTGACACCTTTCTAGACACCTACTTGATCGACTAATTGTAATGTATAAAACTCTCCCAGGAGTAACTCTTACTCGCAGCGGGTATCGGGATCCAACTATCTCATAGAAGGTATGCAATCTCATTGCAAATTTCAACACTTGAAATTCCCGATAATATTTTGCCCCTAACGTGCTATGACCTTGACGAAAGCCAACAAACCATAGCCCGCTAGTCAAGTTCAACCCGTACATTTCTTGATTGAATTAAACCCACCCGCACGACTCTTGACGAAAGCCAACAAAGCCGCACGACTACCCTAATCCAATCGCATCGTATGCTGGCAGATAAGCAGCATATAGCTACCGCACACTGCACCTTGACGAAAGCCAACAAATGCAGCACGAATACTATATACAACTTATCTGAAATGACGGAGGGCTACGACAGGTTTTTCTGAAAACCTATTGCGTAATGAACTTGATATCGTTGTAGAATCAAATGATTTTTTAAAATGGAGTGCTTTTGAGGCTTTTCTAGTTTTGCTAAAGGAGTCACTCCCGGTGAAGGGATCGTCGGTCCTTTCCTCGTCGAATGAGGTGCGGGATATATCATATATATCACTGTGCAAAGCAAAAACTCATAAAAGCAATCAAAAGACAAACCGAGTGTGTAGCATCGGCCAGTTATTGCTAAAGGAGTCACTCCCGGTAAAGGGATCTCGGTCCTTTCCTTATCGAATAAGGTGCAGGATATATCATATATACCGCTGTGCAAAACAAGAACTGTAGCTACCTGTTTTATTTTGAAATTCGATTCTACAACATCTTAGGTTTATTTTATTTCATTAATCATATTAATGAAGTCCCATCATTTAAGTACCTAAACATCACAGATAAATATGACGTACACTTATGCCATCCGCATTCGCCTCGATGTCCCCTCGTGCACCGTTAGGTTAGGTAACTAACGGCAGAGCGGGGCAGGGCTAGCGCGGGTGTAAAACATAAGTAACGTCTATATAATATATCATATATACTATATACTGTATCTATCACAGAACATCAAATGATCACATCACAGATATCGCAGCAGAAGAATCATATGAAATATTGGATATACTAGGACGTCCGTGTTTTCAATACGAGCCAGTATAAAACACGGATTCCACGGTCGCGATGAATAGCCAAACCCACACCCCTAGTGTTAGTTGTATGTATGCCCTAGAGGCCAGTATTGTACAGATGATGTATATTATATTGGATGCTTGGACATATATAGAGATGGCTTTCTTGCTCGATATGATAGTATGCTATCTGGTTGCTCTTTATCTTAACATGTACACTTGTCTCTTTAAACTGTCTTATGGTTACATGTTGGAAAAGCCCTTAGGATGTGTACTTGACTACCTGGACTATGATGCAGATCATACTAGTGGGGACATGGTAGTCCATAAGTACATCCTTCAAGGTCCCTAGTCGTGGGTGTATCGAGACGGGGCATCGATATACCAGAGTAGACTAGCGTATACGCTTCTCGACCCATGAGATGGGCGATGGATGATCCCATATCCATTGGTGTTTGACATCAGAGATGGTATACGGGTGCTCAGTGGAGACTGGGTACACTGGACGGACTCGCCGAGAACTCCCAGATGGTATTATACCTCACGTCAGATGGCAGTTCTCAGGTGACACTTGTACAGGTTAGTCTGTAGACCCGAGATCGTCATAGAGTCTTGTGTGATTCCCACTGTGCTTTGATCTCCACCTTACCATGTCCATGAGGGCGTGCAAAACGGTGGTCTTTGGGTACAGTCCCGAGTCACATGGAGGCAATGAGCGATAGGAGGGGTTTCGTCTCTCCCGGTATTGGGAGTTGATGTTGCGCTGTGCTCGATTGGCCGTAACAGGGAAGTCCCTGGCCAGGGCTGATCAGAGATTTGCTGGTAAGTGTTACCAGTAGTTTCTCGACCCGTTATGAGCCTCACATCGGCACGACTTATCGGTTATTGGGGTCTGACGTTTACCACCCCTAGACTTGATATGCGACGTATCAGACGAACAGACCGGACTGTACGGTAAGTGTTACTGGTTGGATTCACAGGTGTGTGAGCGGGCTAGCTCGTCGATCTTCTGATCGCTCAATACCCGGATGGCCGTTACGTTTAGCAGACCGCTTGCGGCTTGTGGGTGCTTGATATGATCATCATCTGCTACCGGCGTATTGACGAGTCTTTAGAGTCCTACACAGAGGTTTCCTGGCTCAAGCGAAACGAAATAGGAGCGCTTATGAGATATGTGCGGGACCGAGAATAATGCGTGTATGTGATACCGTATTTCATTCTCGCGATAAATGTTTCGATGGGTTGTATGCGATATAACCTAGTTATCGAATCATTGATTCGATAAATCGATACATTGTATACTAGTCGGTTATGTGCGACATGACCGGATCATTGAATCAAGTGTTGATTTAATGATTTAATGTATAATTATATATATGATATATTACTTTACATTAACTAGTATTGGTTCACTTTAAGTGGATTTTCTCACTTGATGTGCAAGTTGTATATGTGATATACTTTTGTGCACATGTTTGTATCATGTTTGATGATACATGTTGACTTGTGCTTGTGTAAAGATTAAACCATGGTTATATGAATGGTTAGGGTTTTATATACTTATTCATTTATTTATATTGATTATTCATTTTGGAAAAGAAAAGAAAAATGGTGGCATTATTTGTTTCTTTCATGAAGCTTCATGAAGAGTTGAATAATTGACCATTTTTGTTTTCTTCTCTTAACCTAACCATCCACTTCACCCTAGTTTGCTCTCTACACTTCACCATGGTTAGTATATGATAAGTAATGATATTATTCTCATTTTTAATCTAACACTTATCATATTCTATCTACTTCTTCTTCTTCATCTTCAAGAGTGAAAGCTTGATGCCATCAATGGCATCTTGAGTTCTAAAGTGAGAAATCCAATTCTAAAGTGAACCCACCTCCTATTTCTTCACCCTCTACCTCTTGCCAAGTTGTTTTGGGTGTTTTCTTCACAAGTTTCACAAATTTGTGAAGTTGGAGCTTGAACTTGTGATGCTTCAACGTAGATCATCTTCGGTACGAAGCCGACGACCTAGTCCGCCCAATTCTCCGATGAAGCCGACGTTTGAGTTCGGGATTCGAGATGGACAGCGAGAGGATGCCTACGTGGAGCCAAGGAAGTGGATATGCGGATCTACAAAGGTTGTAGCTCCTCTCCTTTAGTTAAATTGTTAACTAGATTCGTATATTGCCTAGAATTCTAGCCGACGATCCGTATTAGGGTTTCTCGGCACCCATAAAATTTTAAATTGGCATGGTTGATGCCTTGTGTGACCTCTATAGTATGCCTAGGAACCCTACAGTGGTATCAGAGCCTAGCTGGAGCCTTAGGCGAAGTCTAGACGGAGTTTGAAGTCCGATCGACCCGAAACCCCAACTCAAATATTGCTCTCTGGACTTTTTCTAAAAAATGGGATTTTTCCATATTAAAAATTCTTAAAAATATCAGCATGAAGATATAAGAATTATGGTGCAAAACGAGCTCATGATGCGTCTAAACCGCCGCGGAAACGCGGCAGAAGCATGGCTTCTGCCGCGGTTCCGCCGCCTACTGTTCACAATGCGCAATAAGTTTTGCATAGTAATTCCTCTTTTCTGGTGCTGAGTTTTATGGGAATTTTTAATATTTATTCAAGAGTTGAATTTTCTGGAATTGTTTTGGGGATTCGGTGTTTCGATCGGAGTATCAGATTTTGTCTATGTGGCTTTCCGGATAAATTTTAGAATATGTTAAAAAGTTCGACCGGATATAAATACCCAATTTTTCCCCTGTCGGGAAATTTCCAAGTGTTGGATTTTTCCGTAGTTTAACGACGTTCTAAGTAGTGCAAGTAACGCGATGGACCCTCTAGAAGACAACAAACCTTAACTCGATTATGTGACCGTCTTGAACTGCCCTTTGAACCTTCGGGTTTGGGGCAGTACGGCGTGCCACATGTGAGGCGTTGGCTTGACCCTTCTACGGCTGGACCGTTGGTACTGAGGCACGAACTGAATGTTGTTAGACTTATTTCATGTGTTGAGCTGTATCGGGAAAACTTGGGTATTCGACTGTTCGATCGGAAAGTTTAACATTTTCTGTTTATCTGGAATGTGATACAATAATTGGAATTCACAAACAGTTATGAGATAACTGAATGAATGTTATAAATCTAGCGGTTTAGTTTCACTTGATATTGAAAAGAGTTTTCGATAATGAGACTAAAATGCGGGGTTTATAACTGTTAGGCATGTGATGTCTAAGTATTTCATTTGATTAGGCATGTGATGTCTAAAGAGGTTGTGGATTCCAACTGTTGTAGTTTTACACTTTCTTTTCTGTGACCGTAAGTGTAATATGTGATATCGCCGGTTTCGTTGCTATATGTCAATGACAATTGGGATGGACATATTTACTTACGTTGATGACATGTGATGTTATGTGTTGCTGGATATGTTATATTGGATTGTCGTGTTTGAATAGCCGGGGGTTTTTATATGAGATGAGTGTTTTTCATTTTCATTCATGTAAAAACTTATATGTAATATTCTTTTATTTGGGGCACTTCCAGGTAGCGGAAGTCGTCACCTTTTGTATATTATTTACTTTTCCGCATTAGGATAGACCCAAGGAGGGGAGCACAAGTAACCGGGTTCTGGGGTCCAGTGGGAGACCAACTCGAGGAGTCGAGTCCGGGTCTCCTAACCCTAGAATTGGTAGGGTTGCTTGCCGCTCTCGTAGGGGTCTAGGGGTGTGGGATTGGCTATTCATCACGACCGTGGAATCCGTGTTTTATACTGGCTCGTATTGAAAACACGGACGTCCTAGTATATCCAATATTTCATATATTTCTTCTGCTGCGATATCTGTGATGTGATCATGTGATGTTCTGTGATAGATACTTTATATAGTATATATGATATATTATATAGACGTTACTTATGTTTTGCATCCGCACTAGCCCTGCCCTGCTCTGTCGTTAGTTACCTAACCTAACGGTGCACGAGGGGACATCGAGGCGAATGCGGATGGCATAAGTGTACGTCGTATTTATCTGTGATGTTTAGGTATTTAAATGATGGGACTTCATTAATGTGATTAATGAAAGAAAAGAAACCTAAGATGTTGTAGAATCAAATTTTAAATAAAACAGGTAGCTACAGTTCTTGCTTTGCACAGCGGTATATGTGATATATCATGCACCTTATTCGACAAGGAAAGGACCGAGATCCCTTCACCGGGAGTGACTCCTTTAGAAATAACTGGCAGATGCTACACACTCGGTTTGCTTTTGATAGCTTCTATAGTTTCTACTTTGCACAGTGATAAATATGATATATCCCGCACCTCATTCGACGAGGAAAGGGCCGACGATCCCTTTACCGGGAGTGACCCCTCTAGCAAAACTAGAAAAGCCTCAAAATCATTCCATTTCAAAACTTCATTTGATTCTACAACGATATCAAGTTCATTACGCAATAAGTTTTCAGAAAAACCTGTCGTAGCCCTCCGTCATTTCAGATAAGTCCTATTTAGTATTCGTGCTACGTTTGTTGACCTCCATCAAGGCGTAGTGTGCGGTAGCTAACTAGTATTTATCTGCTTATGCATATGATGCAGATTGGATTAGGGTAGTCGTGCGGCCTTGTTGACCTCCGTCAAGGGTCGTGCGGGTGGGTTTAATTCGATCAAGAAATGACGGGTTGAACTTGACTAGTAGCCTATAGTTTGTTGACCTCCGTCAAGGTCATAGGGTGCTAGGGGCAAAATATTATCGGGAATTTCAAGTGTTGAAATTTGCAATAAGATTGCATACCTTCTATGAGATAGTTGGATCCCGATACCCACTGCGAGTAAGAGTTCCTCCTGGGAGAGTTTTACACATTACAATTAGCCGATCAAGTAGGTGTCTAGAAAGGTGTTAACGAGGTTACGTCTCTGGGAAAACGAGGTTTACATTAATTAGGTTCGTGCGAAAGCACGGGGGACCTCCCTCAAAGTACCGACACTGGCCTGGCTGAAAGATTGGCGAACTTGTAGTGTGTAATTAATCCCGGCTAGTCTTTCCTTTTAGGGTTTGAAGGAAGATTTGATAAAAACCAGTGGGAGCCATCCTGATTAGATAAGATAATAACCAATCTGATCTTGCACGAGCTTATGCTAAAGTGTTTTCTTCTCTCTCTCTCCAGGTAGCGACCATTTCATGCCTTAATAAAGATAATAATATGGATGTATTGACCGAACCCGCATGTTATACTGTGCTGGGGAACGTTGGTTCCATTCTTTCCTATAAGAGTTATAGGACTGAACAGGATATAGGGGAATACCAGGATTCCCATACCACCCGAATGAAGAAAGTACATGTTGATGTATTTTCTTCGGGTGTGTTCGTTACAGAGAACTGTTTCTCCATTTGCTCCACGTCCTGGGTATTAGATACCGAGTCAGGATCCCATATATGTAATCAGTTACATGGGCTTAGGAAAGGTAGAAAACTTGGAGAAGGTGATAAAGACATTAGAGTTGGAAATGGTGCAATTGTTGCAGCTAAGACTGTCGGGGAATATCACCTTGTATTACCAACTGGTAATATATTGGTTCTGAACGAATGTTATTACATGCCGAACATGATATGCAACATTATATCGGTTTCTTTATTGAGTAAAGAGGGATATAATTTTGTATTACAGGATAATGTTATGAACATTTTCCGTAACCAAAAGTTGGTTGGATCAGGCACGTTGTGCAATGGCATTTATGTTCTAAATCAATCAACAGTTCTGAGCATAACAAACACACACAAGAGGAAGAGTTCAGAACTGAACGAATCCTTCTTGTGGCATTGTAGACTGGGTCACATCAATGCGACACGATTAGCTAAGCTGCATAAGGATGGATATTTAAATCCGTTTGAATTTTCATCTTATGACACTTGCCAATCATGTCTCAAAGGCAAGATGACCAAAGCTCCGTTTACGGAACACGGAGAAAGAGTTACCGAACTCTTGGGACTGATACATAGTGATGTATGCGGTCCCATGTCTACACATGCCAGGGATGGTTCTTCGTACTTCATTACATTCACTGACGATCTCTCTAGATTCGGATATGTGTTCCTGATGAAACACAAATCAGATGCTTTTGAGAAATTTAGAGAATATAAACAAGAAGTCGAGAACCAAACCGGAAAAAGTATTAAAATCCTACTATCTGATCGAGGAGGTGAATACTTGAGCATTGAATTCCTGGACTTCCTAAAAGAGAATAGGATTCTCTCTCAGCTAACTCCTCCATATACACCACAACACAACGGTGTATCAGAACGGAGGAACCGCACCCTATTGGATATGGTGCGCTCTATGATGAGTGTAGCTGAGTTACCTGTTTCCTTCTGGGGATATGCACTGGAAAGAGCAGCATACCTACTGAATAGGGTTCCCACCAAATCTGTGCCTACCACACCATATGAGATATGGGAAGGGAAGAGACCATATCTTAATTTTATTAAGATATGGGGTTGCCCGGCCTATGTCAAAAGACAAAAACCGGACAAACTCGAGGCAAGGTCTGTTTTGTGTAAATTTGTTGGATATCCCAAACATTCGCGAGGGTATATCTTCTACCACAGTGAGGAACAAAGAGTATTTGTTGCTCAACATGCCACCTTTTTAGAAAAGGAATTTCTTGCAAAAGAGATTAGTGGCTCTGAGGTAGAACTGGAAGAGGTTCCAGCTGAACAAAACACAACAGAAGATTTAGTGAAACCAGAGGATTCAGTAGCTCCCAATGAACCTCAGCCACTCCGCCGATCTAGTAGGGTTCCTCGCCAACCTGAGAGATACTACGGTTTTCTCATGGATGGTGGGAGCGAGGATTGCATCATGGAGGATGATGACCCAACTAGCTTCGAGCAGGCCATCACGAGTAGGGACTCAGTGAAATGGCTAGATGTTATGCGGTCCGAGATGGAATCCATGTACAGCAACAAAGTATGGACTTTGGAAGTTGCTCCTGAAGGAGTAAAACCCATCGGGAGCAAGTGGATCTTCAAGAAGAAACTTGGTGTAGATGGGAAAGTGGAGACTTTCAAAGCTAGACTTGTTGCAAAAGGTTTTCGTCAAAGACCAGGTGTGGACTATGACGAAACCTTTTCTCCAGTGGCTATGCTTAAATCCATCCGGATCATGCTTGCCATCGCTGCATATCATGATTACGAAATCTGGCAAATGGATGTTAAGACCGCCTTTCTAAATGGTGATTTAGAAGAGTGCGTGTACATTGTATGCGATATAACCTAGTTATCGAATCATTGATTCGATAAATCGATACATTGTATACTAGTCGGTTATGTGCGACATGACCGGATCATTGAATCAAGTGTTGATTTAATGATTTAATGTATAATTATATATATGATATATTACTTTGCATTAACTAGTATTGGTTCACTTTAAATGGATTTTCTCACTTGATATGCAAGTTGTATATGTGATATACTTTTGTGCACATGTTTGTATCATGTTTGATGATACATGTTGACTTGTGCTTGTGTAAAGATTAAACCATGGTTATATGAATGGTTAGGGTTTTATATACTTATTCATTTATTTATATTGATTATTCATTTTGGAAAAGAAAAGAAAAATGGTGGCATTATTTGTTTCTTTCATGAAGCTTCATGAAGAGTTGAATAATTGACCATTTTTGTTTTCTTCTCTTAACCTAACCATCCACTTAACCCTAGTTTGCTCTCTACACTTCACCATGGTTAGTATATGATAAGTAATGATATTATTCTCATTTTTAATCTAACACTTATCATATTCTATCTACTTCTTCTTCTTCATCTTCAAGAGTGAAAGCTTGATGCCATCAATGGCATCTTGAGTTCTAAAGTGAGAAATCCAATTCTAAAGTGAACCCACCTCCTATTTCTTCACCCTCTACCTCTTGCCAAGTTGTTTTGGGTGTTTTCTTCACAAGTTTCACAAATTTGTGAAGTTGGAGCTTGAACTTGTGATGCTTCGACGTAGATCATCTTCGGCACGAAGCCGACGACCTAGTCCGCCCAATTCTCCGATGAAGCCGACGTTTGAGTTCGGGATTCGAGATGGACAGCGAGAGGACGCCTACGTGGAGCCAAGGAAGTGGATATGCTGATCTACAAAGGTTGTAGCTCCTCTCCTTTAGTTAAATTGTTAACTAGATTCGTATATCGCCTAGAATTCTAGCCGACGATCCGTATTAGGGTTTCTCGGCATCCATAAAATTTTAAATTGGCATGGTTGATGCCTTGTGTGACCTCTATAGTGTGCCTAGGAACCCTACACCTAGACCCCTACGAGAGCGGCAAGCAACCCTACCAATTCTAGAGTTAGGAGACCCGGACTCGACTCCTCGAGTTGGTCTCCCACTGGACTCCAGAACCCGGTTACTTGTGCCCTCCTCCTTGGGTCTATCCTAGTGCGGAAAAGTAAATAATATACAAAGGGTGACAACTTCCGCAACCTGGAAGTGCCCCAATAAAAGAATATTACATACAAGTTTTTACATGAATGAAAATGAAAAACACTCATCTCACATAAAAACCCCCGGGCTATTCAAACACGACGATCCAATATAACATATCCAGCAACACATAACATCATATGTCATCAACGTAAGTAAATATGCGCATCCCAATTGTCGTTGACATATAGCAACGAAACCGGCGATATCACATATTACACTTACGGTCACAGAAAAGAAAGTGTAAAACTACAACAGTTGGAATACGCAACCACCTCAGACATCGCATGCCTGACCAAATGAATTCTTTAGACATCGCATGCCTAACAATTATAAACCCCGCATTTTAGTCTCATTATCGAAAACTCTTTTCAATATCAAGTCGGGCAATTCAACAAGATTCCCGACATCCTGATCGAATGCTCGTCGCAAACTTCAGTAGACGGCCGCACCCCCGACGCCGTCGACGAAGTGCTCCAAGGCGGAACACCGCCACCGCGAGCACCCGAACGGATGCTTTCGGCGACGGGGTTCTCCTACAGTCACTTGGTCGGGGCTATGGGGTGTAGCTGTCTATTAAGTTTACCCGGCGAGTATCCGCGTACGCTACGTGATTGCGACGAACTTTTGATCACATCAAAATTCCGTGGCAACCGATCAAGTGAGACTAAACTGCTATGTTTATAACATTCATTCAGTTATCTCATAACTTCTTGTGAATTCCAATTATTGTATCCCATTCCGGATAAATAGAAAATGTCAAACTTTCCGATCGAACAATCAAGCACCCAAGTTTTCCCGATACAGATCAACACATGAAGCAAGTCTAAAAACATTCAGTTCGTGCCTCAGTACCAACGGTCCAGCCGTAGAAGGGTCAAGCCAACGCCTCACATGTGGCATGCCTTACTGCCCCAAACCCGAAGGTTCAAAGTGCAGTTCAAGACGGTCACATAATCGAGTTAAGGTTTGTTGTCTTCTAGAGGGTCCATCGCGTTACTTGCACTACTTAGAACGTCGTTAAACTACGGAAAAATCCAACACTTGGAAATTTCCCGACAGGGGAAAAATTGGGTATTTATATCCGGTCGAACTTTTTAACATATTCTAAAATTTATCCGGAACCCACATAGACAAAATCTGATAATCCGATCGAATCACCGATTCCCAATACAACCCTAGAATACTCAACTGTAGAATCAGAATAAAAATACCCAGAAAATATAGCATTAAATTATATGAATTACTGTGTAGAAATCATTGGACAAGGAGACAGTACGGCCGCGGAACCGCCGCATGTGCAGGCTTATGCCGCGGTTCCGCGGTGGAATATTCGAATTAGACCCTCGTCTTTCACAGTAATTCAAATAAGACCCTGCTTATTTTTCTGGATATTTTTAATATTGAAAAATCCAGATTTTTAAAAATTGGACAGAGAGCATTTTGAGAGTTAGGGTTTTGGTTCGATCGGGTTTCAAACGTCGTCTAGACTTCGCCTACGGCTCTAGCTAGGCTCTGATACCACTGTAGGTTCCTAGGCACTCTCAATAGGTCTCACAAGGCATCAACCATGCCAATTTCAAAAATTAGAGATGCCGAGAAACCCTAATACAGATCGTTGGCTAGAAGTTTAGGCGACAAAAGCGAATAGTTAACAACTTAACTACAAGAACGGAAATACAACCTTTGTAGATCCGGTCCTCCACCTCCATAGCTCCGTGATGAAGTCCTCTCCGCTGTCCAAATCGAATCCCGGGCTCTAGCGTTGGCTTCATCGGAGAAATGGGCGGGCAAGGTCGTCGGCTTCGTGCCGAAGATGATCTACGTCGAGGCATCACAAGATCAAGCTCCCACTTCACCAAGTCATGAAACTTGTGAAGAAAACACACTCTACTACTTGGCAAGAGGTAGAGGATGAAGAAATAGGAAGTGGGTTCACTTTAGAATTGGATTTCTCACTCATTTCATCAAGTCACCATTGATGAAGTCAAGCTTTCTTCATTGAAGAAGATGAAGAAGAAGTAGAAAAGAATATCATAAGTATTTTTCAATCCAAAAGAAATATGAATACTTATCATATTCAAACCATGGTTAAGTGTAGAGAATGAATCATGGTTAAGTGGAATGGTTAGGGTTAAGCATGAGACAAAAATGGTGACTTAGTCAAAGCTTCATGAAGCTTCAAAATGCTTCCAAAGAAAGCCACCATTTTTCTTTATGCTTAATATTTTTCCAAAAAGAATAAATAGATAAATAAATGAGAAAAGGAAATGAAACCCTAACCACTTAAGTAACCATGGTTTAATTCTTTACACAAACCCAAACTAGCATGTATCATCAAACATGATACAATCTTGTGCACAAAAAATATATCATATATACAATGTGCACAAACAAGTGAGAAAATCCATTTAATAGTGAACCGATACTAGTTAATGCAAAGTAATATATCAAATATATAATTATGCATTAAATCATTAAATCAACACTTGATTTAACGATCCGGTCATATCGCATATAACCGACTAGTATCCAATGTATCGGCTTATCGAATCAACCCTCGATTCGATAACTAGGTTATATCGCATATAACCATTCGATACATTCATCGCGAGAATGGAATACGGTATCACATACACGCATTATTCTCGGTCCCGCACATATCTCATATGCGCTCCTATTTCATTTCGCTTGAGCCAGGAAACCTCTGTGTAGGACTCTAAAGACTCGTCAATACGCCGGCAGCAGGTGATGATCATATCAAACACCCACAAGCCGCAAGCGGTCTGCTAAACGTAACGGCCACCCGGGTATTGAGCGATCAGAAGATCGACGAGCAAGCCCGCTCACACTCCAGTGAATCCAACCAGTAACACTACCATACAGTTCGGTCTCGTCGTCTGATATGTCGCATATCTTGCCTAAGGGTGGTAAACGTCAGACCCCAACAGCTCGATAAGTCGTGTCGATATGAGGTCTATAAAAATTCGAGAAACTACTGGTAACACTTACCAGTAAATCTCAGCAACCCTGGCCAGGGATTTCCTGTTATAGCCAATCGAACACAGCGCAACATCAACCCCCTATACCGGGAGAGACGAATCCCCTCCTATCGCTCATTGCCTCCATGTGACTCGGGACTGTACCCAAAAACCACCGTTTTGCACGCCCTCTTGGACGTGGTAAGATGGAAATCAAAGCACAGTGGGAACCACACAAGACTCTATAACGATCTCGGGTCAACAGACTACTCTGTACCAGTGTCACCAGAGAACTGCCATCTGACGTAAGGTATAATACCATCTGGGGGTTCTCGGCGAGTCCGTCCAGTGTACCCAGTCTCTACTGAGCACCCGTATATCATCTCTGATGTCAAACACCGATGGATATAGGATCATCCATCGCCCATCTGTATGGGTCGAGAAGGTACACGCTAGTCTACTCTGGTATATCGATGCCCCATCTCGATACACCCACGACTAGGGACTTTCAAGGATGTACTTATGGACTACCATATCTCCACTAGTATGATCCGCATCATAGTCCAGATAGTCAAGTACACATCCTAAGGGCTTTACCAACATGTAACAGAGAGACAAACAATGTACACGTTAAGGTAAAGATCAACCAGATAGCATACTATCATGTCGAGCAAGAAAGTCCTCCCTATATATGTCCCAGCATCCACTGCAATATACATCCAATGTACAGTAATGGCCTCTAGGGCATACATATAACTAACAGGTTTTAGTTGGGTACAGTCCCGAGCAACATGGAGGCAGTGAGTGGATCGGCAGGGGTTTCGTCTCTCCCGGTATTGGGGGTGAGATCGCGCTGTGTCTAGGAGAGCCATTACACGAAGTCCTTGGCCAAGGCAGGAGATTTACTTGTAGGTATTCCAGTAGTATCTCAGGGTGTTCTGGGCTACACTCCGACATGACTTGTATCGCTTTTGGGGGTCTGACTTTTACCAACCCCCTAGGCCCGCCATGCGATGCTCATAGACGAACGGACCGGACTGTACGGATATTGTCACTGACAGGCTCAGTAGGGTGTCAGGATGAGTTCTCTCATCGACCACCCTTTTTGGTCAATACCTGGTAGCCCGTTACGTACGGCAAATACCTCTGACGTGCTAGTGGTTAAATCCACAGCCAAAGTATTGACGAGTCTTTAGAGTCCCCCACAGACAGTTTCTCAAGTTTCGGGCGAAACGTTGTAGAGGCCGTATGATATATGGCAGGGTCCGATCATATACGTGCAGTAGTGTACGGATCATGTTCAGGCGGATCATACTAGTGGGCTTTGGTTCAAGCCGCATCCTAATATTAGATTTGTTGGATTACTTTAGTCTCGTTGCATTCGCAATCAGTCGGAATGCGGATGCATGTATGTATATACAGGTGAGGGGTATCGTTGTGATCCGTCACGAATTTACTTTAGATGTTGCCGTATCTTTTTATTGTTGTAAACATTTGGATTAATATTTGTTAATGGATATTATGAGTACAAAATCATGATTAAGATCATTAATTGTGATACATGCACAAGTGATGACTCATGGTCTCTTTTCTTGTGCATGTGTCACATTTTATGATGGATTCATGAGTTGATTTGATGTGAGGAGAGAGAGGGGCAGCCAAGGGCAAGATTGGCTCTTGTATTATTCTCTTCTTGCTCTCTTTTTATCATATCATTCCAACACAAGAAGAAAAAGCTTCTCCTCCTTCTTCTTCCTCTAGCTCATAGCCTTCATTAATGGCAACACCTTCAACCTCCATCCATCTCATCGATGCAAGAGACAAAGTGATCACAAACATTCTCTACCTCACCTTGGACACGTCGGCTAGCACACTTCATGCCCGAGTTACTTCGGACGAAGCGGGAGCCCGTAAAAAAACTCGTAGATGTGGTGCCCTTTCCGACGAGGAGATCAGGACCGGAGTTGCCGCGAGGAGCTTGGGATGGTGGCCAAAGACCGAAGGACACGGATCGATCGGTATAGCTTTTCTATCCCTTCTCTGGATAGCTAGTTATAGGTTAATGGTTCGATCCGGAAAAAAAAAGTATACGATAGCGCCAGTTTCAAGTTTATGAAAAAGATTTAGTTTCCGCATTCTGGCCTCGGACAGACGGCCGGAGCGTTACCGTAGACTTACAAAAACAAAAAGAGAACTTGTAAAGAATAAAACTTAGCAAAAGTGAGACCCCCTCTCCTTGCTCACTGGTTCTGTATTTATAGGCTCAAAAGGAAATTAACTTACAATATCTTTCTCTTTTCCTAACAACACATACTCACAAACATCATATTAACAACACCATATTAACAAACCAACACAAAAAGAAAAAGCAAAGAAAAAGAACAAAGAAAATAAAAGACATTACAAGAAAGAAAGTTCATGGAATTTAAATTGCAAGTAAGTAAGGCATGAATGTAAAGTGCAAGAAAGTAAAGCAAGAATGTAAAGGGCAAGTAATTAAAATCAAGTAAAGAGACACTAAGAACCAAAGTGTGCAAAATGATATCTTCATTATGTCCAAGATGGAACCTTGAGATCAATACCCTAAACTTAAACTTGCAAGCTCACTAAAGAGGTTCCAAGATCAAGAAAAGGGCATGAACTCAAGGGAAAGCTAAGCTATGTACAAGAGAACCAAAAAGAAAACAAAAGGAGTTATAAAGAGTATGAAATGTTTAACAAAACTTGGACAATTGTGAGACCCCCTCTCCTTGCTCGCTGGTTCTGCATTTATAGGCTCAAAAGGAAATTAAACAAACAATAAGAATGAGCTGGCGTGGAAGCAAGGGTGGCCACAGAAGACTGGGGGCATTTGGAGCAGATTGCGCCGGCGAGCTCAGTTTTTGCAAAGTTGTGCTCGGGTGAAATCTGAGCTATGGGTCTCGTATTGGAAGTGTGGTCTTGTGTGCTCCCATATATCACATTGGTGATGTTTTTTTTCTCAGTAAAAGCTCTGGATGCACTCAGGGTTATTGGAGGGAACTTGAAACTTTGGATCACATCACACTTTATGCATTGAATGCACATCATACTCATGCCCACTTGCTCCTTGCCATCATGAGTGTATGCCATGGCTGCCCCCTAGGTCCTAGTGCAACTTGTGTACAAATTGTATTGTGTTGGTCCATTTAGATAGAAAAGTGTGTACACAAGCATGTTACACAAAGAAACCCAAGAATTATCAGTCGGTTTGCGGTTCTGGTTGCAGTGTCAGCTCACAACTGTAATATCCGTGAATTTGAATGTATTTCCAGTATTTTGTCACGGATACCTGTAATCTGTAATACTGAGCAGACACTAGTTAATAGTACCGATAAATACAAAAAATAGATAATGAATGAGCGGTATTAAAATGCAATATTCTGGTCTGAACAATATATAAATAGTCGCGGACACAAACGATACACATCAACCACGCGCACTTACTAGACGCGCACGCACCTGGTGCACAAAACACGCAAACGACAACGCCACAAACCACAACTAGGGTCGCTATGCGTGGCAACTACCAAACCAAAACCCCAATCGCACCAATCGCGTGTTCACAACACACTAAATATTATAGGATATAGCATGTAAATCATCGCAACGTTAAATTGAACTAAAATCTAATTATTCCAAAAACCTAGTAAGCACATCGATAGAGTTTTGGCGTAAAAACTTCACGGATTAGCGATCTAGTGGCCACAATCACAATTAACCATCTTAATAAGCCCCACAAACCTTTACTAAAATTTTAATCTCACCCATTTTAGATTAATCAAAAAGTTAGTTTGCAAAAAGCTTAATTAGGACAATTTAAGAGTAACAATTTGCAAATTAACAAATAGACTAGATTTTGCATGTCATAACATGTTAAACTACTCATCACAACCATAATCAAATGATCAAAACCCTAATTTGATCCAAACCCTTTTCTTTACAAACTAATTCCTACAATTAAAACCACATTTAAACTTAATTAAATTAGATTAAAGTAATTATCCAACCAATCCACCATAGGATTAAGATTTTATACCTCACAGTTTGTAGATCTCTCTTACAAACCTAGTCTCCAAAATGGTTCTCTTGCTCCTAGATCCATGATAGATTGGCCAAGGAATAATGGTTAAAGGTTTGATTAGGAATTTATGGGATTTTGTGTGGATTTTTTAGTGAATTTAGAGGATTTTTTTATGGGGAAATGAGGAAGGGGGCTGCTGCCCATGTGCAGCCGAAACTAGGGGAGGGGGTGAGTGGAAACTGTAGGGTTCCTAGGCACACACTAGAGGTTCTACAATCCATCAAACATGGCCAATTCAAAAAATTTCATGTGCCAACAAACCCTAATACGGATCGTTAACTAGATGTAAGGCGATGCAAGCATGTAAACGATATTATTGCTAAAGGAAAGTGACTACAACCTTTGTAGATCCGGTCCTCCACTTCCTTAGCTCCGTGAAGATGTCCCCTCGCTGCGATCATCGGATCCTGGACTCTAGCGTCGGCTTCATCGGAGAAATGGGCGGGCTAGGTCGTCGACTTCGATGCCGAAGATGATCTACGTCGAGGCAACTCAAGATCAAACTCCAACATCACCAAGTCATGAAACTTGTGAAGAAAACATCCTATACTACTTGGAAAGTGGTAGAGGATGAAGAAATAGGAAGTGGGTTCACTTTAGAATTGGATTCTCACTCTTTTTCTCATGTTGCCATTGATGGTAGCAAGCTTATCTTCATTGTTGAAGAAGAAGAAGAAGGAATATGATAAGTATTATCCAGAATAGAAAAATAAATTGATACTTATCATATTTGCAACCATAGTTAGGTGTAGAGAATAAACTAGGGTTAGGTTGAATGGTTAGGGTTAAGCATGATACAAAAATGGTGGACTTATTCAAAGCTTCATGAAGCTTCAACTAGAAAACAAATCAAGCCACCATTTCTCTTTATCTTTCAAAAAATGAATAAATAAATAAATGAATAGATAAGTAAATCAAAACCCTAACCATTAACATAACCATGGTTTAAACTAAACATACACCCATAGATTCATGTATCATCAAACATGATACAATCTTGTGCACAAAAATATATCACATATACAATGTGCATTTCAAGTGAGAAAATCCATTTAAAGTGAACCAATACTAGTTAATGCAAAGTAATATATCAAAAATATAATTATGCATTAAATCATTAAATCAATACTTGATTTAACGATCCGGTCATATCGCATATAACCGACTAATATCCAATGTATCGGCTTATCGAATCAATCCTTGATTCGATAACTAGGTTATATCGCATACAACCAATCGATACATTTATCGCGAGAATGGAATACGGTATCACATACACGCATTATTCTCGGTCCCGCACATATCTCATATGCGCTCCTATTTCGTTTCGCTTGAGCCAGGAAACCTCTGTGTAGGACTCTAAAAACTCGTCAATACGCCGGCAGCAGGTGATGATCATATCAAACACCCACAAGCCGCAAGCGGTCTGCTAAACGTAACGGCCACCCGGGTATTGAGCGATCAGAAGATCAACAAGCAAGCCCGCTCACACTCCTGCGAATCCAACCAGTAACACTTACTGTACAGTCCGGTATGATCGTCTGATATGTCGCATATCTCGCCTAGGGGTGGAAAACGTCAAACCCCAGTAGCTCGATAAGTCGTGTCGATATGAGGTCTATAACAGTTTGAGAAACTACTAGTAACACTTACCAGTAAATCTCAGCAACCCTGGCCAGGGATTTCCGGTTATAGCCAATCGAACACAGCGCAACATCAACTCCCTATACCGGGAGAGACGAATCCCCTCCTATCGCTCATTGCCTCCATGTGACTCGGGACTGTACCCAAAAACCACCGTTTTGCACGCCCTCTTGGACGTGGTAAGGTGGAAATCAAAGCACAGTGGGAATCACACAAGACTCTATGACGATCTCGAGTCTACAGACTAACCTGTACCAGTGTCACCAGAGAACTGCCATCTGACGTAAGGTATAATACCATCTGGGAGTTCTCGGCGAGCCCATCCAGTGTACCCAGTCTCCACTGAGCACCCGTATATCATCTCTGATGTCAAACACCAATGAATATGGGATCATCCATCGCCCATCTGTATGGGTCGAGAAGGTATACGCTTGTCTACTCTGGTATATCGATGCCCCCTCTCGATATACCCATGACTAGGGACCTTGAAGGATGTACTTATGGACTACCATGTCCCCACTAGTATGATCCGCATTATAGTCCTGGTAGTCAAGTATCCATCCTAAGGGCTTTACCAACATGTAACATAGAGACAATGAGTATACACGTTAAGGTAAAGAGCAAAAAGATAGCATACTATCATGTCGAGCAAGAAAGTCCTCCCTATATATGTCCCAGCATCCACTACAATATACATCCTATGTACAGTAATGGCCTCTAGGGCATACATATAACTAACAGACATGTGTGGGTGAGTTTAAGAAACATGCCACCCAAACACCTCCAATAATGCACCAAGCTCTTTTCTTTTCTTTTCTTTTCTTTTTTTTTTCTTTTTTTGTGAGTTGTGAGATGTTTGCAAGTGAGAAAAAAAGAATAGAGGGGCTGCATATTTCAGCCAGCATGAGAGGGGAGGGGTGAGGTGTTGTGTGTGTGTGGAGTCAAGAAAAAAGCCCATACCTCATTTATCTAAACACCATACCTCTTTGTTTATTATTTTCTTTTTATTTTCTTTTCTATTTTAACTCTTTCTTTAAATTTCTAGAACCCTCTTAACAATTCCATTTCATTTCAAACACAACATGTTACATTTTGGTTTAATGTGTCATGGTGCACAAACTTGTATTAACCCATTCTCATTTGTAATTATCACTGATTAAATATATTAGTGAAAGCTTATAATAATATTTGAAATAATTAATTAAGGAAAATATTTTAGTAAACTAGCAAATTTATAAGTGACTAAATAAATACCAATAATAGCCATTACCTACCTAAAATAGGTATAATTGAGTCTATGTTGAAAAATAATTATATCTTAGTTTTTACGGAAAACACCAGTTATTTTACCGATTATCGGAAAATTCACCTAAACGATTTTTAAAACGTTACAATTTTCCTCCTTAAAGAAATTCGGTCCCCGAATTTAAAAATCGAACTACGCTTATCCTCGAAGAGATGGGAATAGTTCTCCCTCATCTCGTCCTCGGCTTCCCACATGACCTCTTCGCCGCTTGGGCCACGTTAAAGAACCATTACGGTCGGTATGTCCTCGTTCCTCGGTCTCTTCACCTGCCGATCTAGAATGACTATCGGCTGCTCTGTGAAAGGAAGATTGCGCTCCAGCTAGTTCGTCTGATACCGAATCGCGTGAGAGGGGGCATGAAGGTACTTACGGAACATCAATACATGAAACACAGGGTGAATATCTGGGAAGCTGGGTGGAAGAGACAAACGATAAGCAACTACGCCGACATGCTCGAGAATTTCGAAAGGGACCCACATATCTGGGACTAAGCTTCCATTTCTTTCCGAATCTCAACACGCCCTTCATCGGAGGAACACTCAAGAAAACGTAATCGCCTACTGTAAACTCAAGTCTGCGTCGACGTCGGTCTGCAGAAGATTTCTTCCTGCACTGGGTTGCTCTCATCCTATCCCAAATCATCTGAATCTTTTCGGTCATCTCTTGCACAATCTGTGGCTCCAAAATACTGCTCTCACTGAGCTCTGTCCAACAAACTGGTGATCCACATTTCCTCCTATATAATATCTCGAAAGGTGCCATCTGAATCGTTCTCCTGGAAGCTGTTATTATAAGTAAACTCTATCAAGGGCAAGTGGCGATCCTAACTGCCACCGAAATCTAGAACGCAAGCTCGGAGCATGTCCTCAAGAATCTGAATGGTCCGCTCTGATTGACCGTCGGTCTGTAGATAGAAAACTGTAATGAAACTCAATTGGTGTCTAAAGCCTTCTGAAGTTTCTGCCATAGTCGGCCGGTGAACTGGGTGTCTCTGTCGGACACAATACAAGTCGGAACTCCATATAGTCGCACAACCTCATCAACATATGTCTGAGCATACCGAACGAATCCGAAAGTGGTCTTCACTGGCAGAAAGTGTGCTGC
Organism: Agapanthus africanus; assembly: GCA_030015575.1. NCBI lineage: Eukaryota > Viridiplantae > Streptophyta > Magnoliopsida > Asparagales > Amaryllidaceae > Agapanthus > Agapanthus africanus. Next base: position 717,684,889 of record JASDDO010000019.1, on the reverse strand, counting down.
TTTCATCAATCGGTCTACGATCACTCAAATATAGCCATACTCTCTACTTGTCCTAGGTATACCCACGATACAATCCATAGAAATTTGTTCCCATTTCCACTCCGAAATGGGCAAAGGTTGTAATTCTCCTGCTGGCCTCTGATGCTCAGCCTTGACTTGCTGACAAGTTAGCATCCCGAAACAAAATCTGTGACATCTCTCTTCATCCTTTCACACCAGTAGACTTCTCTCAAATCATAATATATCTTAGTGGAAACCGGATGAACATTGTATGCTGACTAATGTGCCTCCTCTAAGATCTCGTGTCTCGGTCCCTCGGAATCTGGCACACACAGTTGAATCCCAAATCTTAGTACTCTCTAACCATCAATCATGAACTATGAATCTCTGCCCTATCGAACCTGCTCCATGATCTCTGACAAACGAACGTCATCGGACTGTGCCTCACGGATATAATTATATAACTGTGGATGTACACGGACACGGACAAGTTGTCCCCCGGTCGACGTAAACTCGAACTGTACTCGGCTGTCACAAGGAATCTGCTAATTTTTCGTCTACTGTCTCTGAACTGTGCTCAATAAGAAAAGCTACCTCCGGGCCTCCGATTCAAAGTATCTGCTACAACATTCGTCTTGCCCGGATGATAAAGAATCATCGCAGTCATAGTCTTTCACTAGCTCTATCCATCGGCGCATTCTCAAATTCAAATCTCCCTTCTGAAAGTTGTAGTGTCTCCGGATCTTAAGTATAACACCACCGCAGCCATCACTAAGTCATGCGTGGAATAATTTTGCTCGTGCTTCTTCAACTGCCGAGAAGCATAGCAATAACCAACAAAACCGCCTGATCCTAAAGGAAAAAATAATACTGGCGCCGTAATCAAACGAGTCTTCAACTGCTGAAAGCTCTGCTCGTATGCTTCGGTCCAAAGAAAAAGGAACACCCCTCCGGGTCAATCCGGTCAACGTTGCAGCTATCTGCAAAAAATCCTGTACGAAACGTCAATAGTATCCGGCCAAACCCCCAAAATGCTGCGAAGCTCCGTCACTGATACAGATCTGGGCCAATACTGAATGGCCTCGATCTCATTCGGTTCTATACATATACTATCTCTCATAACTACGTGACCCAAGGAATCAACACCATCCAACCAGAAAACACACTTAGATAAATTAGTGAATAGTTGGCGCTCACTCAAGGTCTGCAACGAAATCCTCAATTACTGCCCAGGCTCCTCTCGGCTCCAAAAGTATACTAAAATGTCATCAACGAACACTATAATAATTGATCAAGAAACAGCCTGAATATGTGGTTCATCAAGTCCATAAGCATTGCTCGGGCATTGATGTGCTCGAACGACATCACCAAGAACTCACAATGCCCGCAACGCGTGCGAAAAGCAGTCTTCGGAATATCATCCTCTTGAACCCGCAACTAATGGTAGCCTAATCGTATGTCAATCTTCAAGAAATGTTCCGCACCCTGGAGTTAATCAAATAAATCGTCGAGGCAAGGTAGGGGATATCTATTCCGAACAGTAACTCGATTCAACTGACGATTATCGATGCACCAACACAACTGCCGTCTTTCTTCTTGACAAACAGAATAGAAGCTCCCTAAGGTGACGCACTCGGATGAACAAGCCCTTTATCCAACAAATCTTGCAACTGATTCTTCAGTTCTTTACGCTCCGCCGGGCCCATCCGATATGGCGGTATAGAAAAAGGCTCCGTGCCGGGAATCAAGTCAAAGCAGAATTCGATATCGCGCTCTGGCGACAAACTAAGCAACTCGTAAGGAAAGACATCTTGAAATTCCTTCATAATCAGAACCTGGTCCAACGGGACCTCTGCGGCTCTAACATCACAAACATATGTCAAGAATTCCTGACATCCTTTTCTCAAAAGATGAATAGCGCGAAGAGAAGAATTCAAATCGGGAAGGGTGGCGCTAAGGTCTTCCTGAATAACAAGAACTGGCTCACCCAGAAAACTAAATCTGACTGCCTCCTCACGGTAGTCCACGGACACATAACACCGGGCTAACCTATCCATTCCAAGAAGAACTTCAAAGTCTAACATATCGAGGAGAATCAAATTGACAGAAGAATCCTTATCTCCGATACGAACAAAACAAAAATGAATGAGAAACATATCAGGCGACAAAAGATCAACTTACGAAAGAATCACAATAAGCGGCTGATTTAGCAAGGACGACTCTCGGTCCAATCTCGGTATAAAGTGCATAGATACAAGTTCAAACAACAAAAGAAATATGCGCATTGAACGAAATCACTGAAATAACACCTGACACGACATCTACCTAATCGCCTTTGAGCTGGCATGCTGGTACAAATCCGCTTCGATCCAAAAACGACCGAAATCTCAGAAATGTGCTCCTCCAACAGTAAGCTTGCGTTCATAGCAGCGGCGTAAGTGTCAAAATGCTGGGCACCAATAGCAAGAAATAACTGCATATCCAATCTCCCCACGAACCTCTTTATCTGTTTCTCTTCAGTGTCCACCAGGTAAGGAGCAGATCGGACCGCTGAGTAAACTAGATTTCGTACTCAGACACTGTCATCCCTGAAGTCTTACGCAAAAGCTCAAAACTACGAGCTCGGGCATCTCGAACGCTCTCCGGAAGGAAACGAGCAAGAAATATAGCTATGAACTCATCCCAAGTCATAGGAAGTAGATCTGCAGCTTGGCCTCTCACAACTGACTCGCACCACGTCTGAGAAAGACCTCTCTAAACGAAAACTCGCAAGCTCAATCTATATCTCGTCAGAACATCTCTGTGAACGACAAATCATATCCATCCTGTCGTGGATTGTCTACGGATCCTCCGCTGCATCTATGCCGGTAAAAATTGGAGGCTTCAGCCTCAAAAACTCCTATAAGGATACATAAATAATCTTGGTAACAACAGAAATAGCTGCCTGAGCAGCAGGTATAGACACAGTCCCTGCGGTAGGAGGGACATCAGCGACTCCCGGAGCTCGGCTGACCTCAACTAACAATCCAACCATCTGTCACAAGTCTTGAATACTCGACTCCAGCCTAGCTATCCATCCTGGAAAAGACGGATCAATCTGTCCCTGAGGGGTAGGCATACCGCCTTGATCGGTCCTTATCTCAAACGAGCCTGCTCTAATCTCATCCCTGGCGGTAGCCCTCTGGCCCTCGTAGTCTCTGGCGGTATAGTGGCTGGAACAAGAAACAAGATCGATAGGAACATTGCAATCAAATCAAAGGATTTCTGGAATCAAGGAAGGAAATACAAGCAAATATATATCCTAAGGTCACTTAGGCAGAGTACCGTATCGTAAGTATGCCGCGGAACATATACACGGTACGTCACTCTGTTTAAGTCACCTACTCCATCTACCAAGGGTCATTCTACACTCAGAAAGGTAAAACCTAACGCTCTGATACCAACTTTGTCATGACCCGAAGGTACGGAATGTGACTGGCACTTAAATTACGAAACGTCTCAAGGCGTACATAATCTAAATAAGCAAAAGCCCAGAAATCAAAACATTTTACAGAAATAGAGTGAAGGAAAACTTATTTACAGAAAGCGATTTTAACTAAATAAGTCGCATTAAACATTTAAAAGCAACATCACATTTTCCCGAAAATTTCGGCAGAATCTCCTTTGTAAATACTGGCCCCCAAACGGGTACAACACATGAAGATACATATAAATGATGAATACAGGCATCCCCAATCGAGAGTTGGCTCTTCACCAATGGCGGAATCACAACCACATGCAATATGTATAACAAAAGTGCACAATAAGCATCTGAAAGCAAGAAATAAGAAAATACCACGTCGGCTCAAGTGAGCATCAACACCAAATATCACAAATACAAATCTCACGAGTCACACCGTCCAGTCCAATATACAAGGGTAGATGGAGTATACTAGATACAAAATAATATACATGATGGAACAAAATATCCTCGTAACCCACCTATGAGCAAAGCTGCCGAACGATGCAAACACAGCAGAATAGAAAGTACACCCGCCGCTACTGTGCTGACGGGTCGGACCAGCAAAATACTGTGGCACAACGGGGGTGAGTTTCCAACTCGTGAGTAGTAAGTAACATCTAATAAGGCAATCGTAAGCATGCACGCAAATGCGTCACAACCCACGTATCTCAAAATAATACTATGTATTAGCATGAATGCAACATGAATGCATAATTAAACACGAAACCTGAACATGACTGGTATAAGAAAACCTTTATTCTTATCTTAGAAAAGCATATGTGCATTAAACTGGGTATCATCAATGAAATCAACAGAAAATCCTTGTCAAGCATCGACACAATATATGTATATTTCAATATCTCAATGCCTCAAAGTCTCAATATCTCAATATCTCGGGCTCCGTCAGTCCGGATCGGCCCATATCATCAAATCCCATGACCACGTCGGTATCCTCTGGATATCCGCCGCGCCAACAATCACCGGTAGGTAGTCTGCCCCTGCCAGGCTCATCGTCTACAACTTGAGCTTCTTGCCCCGGGTACCATACCGGGCCCACCATGTACCCGAAACGGTTCATCCAACACCTCGAATCGGGTCTCGAAAGCCAATCATAATCAGGAAAACTCATGGTGGACGACACATACATCATATCATGAGAAAACCGCAACTTGCATTTTAAAGTGATAACAAGTTTATAAAATTCTTGCGGTTTTCCCAAAAATCCAGAAATCCCATCAATACTGAAATCCTCTAGAAGAATCACAATATATAAACATGCCGGTGATGATGTAAATCTATGATACGGTAGTATATACCATGCGAAGTACGGCCATAAGCTATGCATAAATCATGATGCAATGGAGATGAATATATAACTAACAATCCTACGTATCCATTTAATGAAATGAATATACAAGTATAAGTCTACGGATCATATATGATGCAAATGCACAGTTACCGATTTTAAGCAAGTTCTATAGTGTTCATGACATAGCAATTACCAAAGGTGTGTGTGTTCGCATGAATAGTGCACGTGCGGCATGAACCAATGGTAATGGTGCAAGTTCCCTACGAGATGATATCACATATGTATATATATAAGATGATGCGATGCAATGAGGTGAATAACTGGGAAACTACGCATATAAAATGCAAGTACTACAAGTAAGCCTAAACCATCGGGCGCCTCGCGCCATCCAGACGATTCCCCCATAGATGTGTACATCTACTCACCGGTACGCCTCGGCTAATCTGATCCGATCTTAGCCTTGCCTTTTCCGCGCCACATCCGACGCCTTTGCACCCGATCCTAGAAACGCACACAAGTCAATACGAGAATAGATATATAAATAGTCGCGGACACAAACGATACACATCACCATGCGCACTAACTAGACGCGCACGCACTTGGTGCACAAAACACGCTCGCGACAACGCCACAAACCAAAACTAGGGTCGCTATACGTGGCAACTACCAAACCAAAACCCCAATCGCACCAATCGCGCATTCACAACACACTAAATATTATAAGATATAGCATGTAAATCATCGCAACGTCAAATTGAACCAAAATCTAATTAGTCCAAAAACCTAGTAAGCACATAGATAGGGTTTTGGCGTAAAAACTTCATGGATTAGTTATCTAATGGCCACAATCACAATTAACCATCTTAATATGCCTCACAAAACTTTACTATAATTTTAATCTTACCCATTTTAGATTAATCAAAAAGTTAGTTTGCAAAAAGGTTAATTAGGACAATTTAAGAGTAACAATTTACAAATTAACAACTAGACTAGATTTTCCATGTCATAACATGTTAAACTACTCATCGCAACCATAATCAAATGATCAAAACCCTAACTTGATCCAAACCCTTTTCTTTACAACTAATTCCTACAATTAGAACAACATTTAAACTTAATTAAATTAGATTAAAGTAATTATCCAACCAATCAACCAAAGGGTTAAGATTTTATACCTCACAATTTATAGATCTCACTTGCAAACTTAGCCTCCAAAATGGTTCTCTTGCTCCTAGATCCTTGCTAGATTGGCCAAGGAATAACGGGTAAAGGTTTGATTAGGAATTTGTGGTATTTTATGTGGATTTTTGAGTGAATTTAGAGGATTTTTTTATGGGGAAATGAGGAAAGGGGTTGCTGCCCTTATGCAGTCGAAACTAGGGGAGGGGGTGAGGGGAAATGCATGGGTGAGTTTAAGAAACATGCCACCCAAACACCTCCAATAATGCACCAAGCTCTTTTCTTTCCTTTTTTTTTGTGAGTTGTGAGATGTTTGCAAGTGAGAAAAGAAGAATGGGGGGCCTGCATATTTCGGCCAGCATGAGAGGGAGAGGGGTGAGGTGTTGTATGTGTGTTTTTGTGTGGAGTCATGAAAAAAGCCTATACCTCATTTATCTAAACACCATACCTCTTTGTTTATTATTTTATTTTTATTTTATTTTCTATTTAAACTCTTTCTTTAAATTTCTAGAACCCTCTTAATAGTTCCATTTCATTTCAAATACAACATTTTACATTTTGGTTTAATGTATCATGGTGCACAAACTTGTATTAACCCATTCTCATTTGTAATTATCACTAAATAAATGTATTAGTGAAAGCTTATAATAATATTTGAAATAATTAATTAAGGAAAATATTTTAGTAAACTAGCAAATTTATAAGTGACTAAATAAATACCAATACTAGCCATTACCTATCTAAAATAGGTTTAATTGAGTCTATTTTGAAAAATAATTATATCTTGGTTTTTACGGAAAACACCAGTTATTTTACCGATTATCTGAGAATTCACCTAAACGATTTTGAAAATGTTACAATAATGGTGCAAGTGTCCTAGGTAATAACATCCTACGTAAGAAGATGCAATGACATGATATGAATGATTTGAGACTACGCATATAGATACAAGAACTACTAATAATCCTAACTGTCGGGCGCCTTGCGCCATCCAGACGATCCCCCCATAGATGTATACATCTACTCACCGGGACACCTCGGCTAATTTGATCCAATCACAGCCTTTCCTTTCCTTGCCGCGTCCGATGTCTCCGCAACCGATCCTAGAATCATACAAATATCAATATATAGAAAGCTAAACATTTGATAGCACGTGAAGAAAAAAAAATACAAAAGAATTAACGCCATGAGTTAAAATACGTGTGCACTTGGTGCACAAGACGTGTGTAATATCGCTTAACCCAACCCGATCTGGCTGTTCTCACAGAAACGTCAAACCATGACTCGAATCGTACGTACCGCGCAAGACACAATACTAAAAATATAAGTAAAGGGTCCCAGATTTTATCTGGAGCAAAACTAAGTAAAACAAACAAGACCATATACCATAAAATACCTACAGATAACTACCTGCAAAATTCCAACACCTGACTACTATAGGGGACCGGCGGCGCCGGGGAAAATGGAAGTCTCGCCGAGCCAAGTCAGGTGAAAGGGGTCCGGGTTTCTACAATACACTCATAACACTATATATATATTCTACCGTATATGTTTGTTTAATTTATAAACTAACGCAATGATAGCATATTCCAAATATCATAAATCTTAATTAAAAATCATTTTAAAACACAAATTTGAGACATTAAGGTATTTTAGTGCAAAAGTAAATAGATTAGCAAGCCTATTAGTCAAAAATTACACTTATATCCTAATCAAGCCATACAAACATTAACTAAATCAAATCTCATATAAACACATACTAATCATGCAATTAAATTGCATAAACACTTAATTAGGGCAATTTAAAAGTAAAAATTAGCAAGTTAACGACTAGATTATATTTGTAAAGCCATTAGATGTTAACTACACTTAGCTACCCTAATTAAGTGATAAAAACATTAACCTTAACCCAAACCCTTCTCTTTAAAACTCTAACTTGCAATTAAAACCATATTAACACCTAATAAAATTTAGATTAAGCCAATAATTAACAAAGTAGCAATTAAATTAGTTTTTATACCTCAAGATGGTTGGGAAAGAGATCCAAACATGCTAACAAAAATGGAGATTTGAGCAAAGAACCATGCTAAGATTAGGCAAAGGAATTTTTGTGATGATTTAGCTAGAAATTAGTGTTGATTTTGGTGGATTTTTGATGAGGTAGTGAGGTTTTACAATGAAAATGAAGAAGAAAAGGGGGGCCTGCTTGCTGGCCGAGAATGAGGGAAAAAGAGTGAGGGTGGGAGGTAAGGTTAACTCCACACACACACACACACACACCATGCTCAATTACACATGCACCATACCTCATTAATATTTCCATGTTCTTTTTATTTTATTTTTCTTTTGAAATTTCTAGAACCATGGTCAAACATTTTGTGTTTAGTTGTCATGGTGTACTAACAAGTAATTACCTATACTAATTTGTAATTAACACTAATTTAGTGTGTAAGTACATGATTAAAATAATATTTAAAAATAAATAAATAAGGAAAATAATTAAGCAATTAAATAAGTAACTAATTAAACACCCATACATAAGTAATTATATAATTAAAATAGGTATAATTATGTTTATTCGGAAAAATATTTATAACTAGGTTTTACGGAAAACACGGGTTGTATTACTAATTATCATCAATTAACCTAAAAGATTTTTAAAGCATTACAATCTTCCCCCTTAAAGAAATTCGGTCCCCGAATTTAAAATCTAACAACGCGTACCTTCGAAGAGATGAGGATATTTCTTCCTCATCTCGTCCTCGTCTTCCCAGGTGACTTCTTCGCTGTCTGCGCCACGCCAAAGAACCTTTACGGACGGTATGATCTTTGACCTCAGTTTCTTCACCAGTCGATCCAGAATAACTACCGGCTTCTCGGTGAAAGAAAGATCGCGCTCCAGCTGGATCGTCTGATGCTGAATCGCGTGAGAGGGGTCATGAAGGTACTTGCGAAGTATCGACACATGGAACATAGAGTGAACATCTGGGAAGCTGGGTGGAAGAGACAAACGATAAGCAACTGCACCGACTCGCTCGAGAATCTCGAAGGGACTCAACATATCTGGGACTAAGCTTCTCTTTTCTTTCGAATCTCATCACGCTCTTTATTAGAGAAACCCGCAAGAAAACATTATCGCCCACTGCAAACTCAAGTCTGTGCCGACGTCGATCAACATAAGATTTCTGCCTGCTCTGGGCCGCTATCATCTTATCTCGAATCAACTGGATCTTCTCTGTCGTCTCCTACACAAGCTGCGGTCCCAAACACTGCTCTCACTGAGCTCTGTCCAACAAAATGGTGATCAACATCTCTCCATATAACGTCTCGAAGGGTGCCATCTGAATCATCTCCTGGAAGCTGTTATTGTAGGAGAACTCTATCAAGGGTAAGTGACGATCCCAACTGCCACCAAAATCTAGAACGCAAGCTCGGAGCATGTCCTCAAGAGTCTGGATGCTCCGCTCTGACTGAACGTCGGTCTGCGGATGGAAATCTATACCGAAACTCAATCGGGTGCCCAAAGCCTCCTGAAGTTTCTGCCAAAGTCGGCTGGTGAACTGGGTGCCTCTGTCGTACATAATGCAAGTCGGAACACCGTGTAGTCGCACAATCTCTTCAATATATATCTGAGCATACTGAGCGAATCTGAAAGTGGTCTTCACTGGCAGAAAGTGAGCCGCTTTCGTCAACCGGTCTAAGACCACCCAAATAGAGTCATACACTCGACTGGTCCTGGGTAGACCCATAATGAAATCCATAGAGATCTGCTCCCATTTCCACATCGGAATGGGCAAAGGCTGTAACTCTCCCGCCGGTCTCTGATGCTTGGCCTTGACTTGCTGGCAAGTCAGGCATCTCGATACAAAATCTGCGCCATCTCTCTTCATCCCTTCCTACTAGTAGACATCTCTCAAGTCATGATACATCTTGGTGGAACCCAGATATACACTGTATGCTGACTGATGCGCCTCCACTAAGATCTCGCGTCTCAGTCCCTCAGAATCTGGCACACACAGTAGAGTCCCAAAACTTAATACCCCCCCGGTCATCATTCACGAACTCTGAATCTCTGCCCCGTCGAACCTGCTCCATGATCTCTGACAAACGGGCATCGCCGGACTGTGCCTCATGGATACGGTCAAGTAACTATAGACATGCACGGACATGAGCAAGCTGTCCTCTGGTCGATGTAAACTCGAACTGTACTCGGACGTCACATAGAATCTGCCAAACTGCCATCGACTGTCTCTGAACTGCGTTCAAACAAGACAAGCTATCTCCGGGCCTCCGACTCAAAGCATTTGCCACAACATTCGCCTTGCCCGGATGATAAAGAATCTCGCAGTCATAGTCCTTCACTAGCTCCATCCAACGACGTTGTCTCGAATTTAGATCTCGCTGCTGAAAGATGTACTTTAAGCTCTTGTGGTTCATGAATATCTGGCACGACTCGCCGTATAAGTAGTGTCTCCAGATCTTGAGTGTAAAAACCACCGCAGCCATCTCTAAGTCATGAGTGGGATAATTATGCTCATGCTTCTTCAACTTTCGAGAAGCATAAGCGATGACTCTGTTGTGTTGCATCAATACACAACCTAAACCCACTCGAGAAGCATCGCAATAAACAACAAAGCCGCCTGAACCTGTAGGCAAAGATAAAACTGGTGCAGTCGTTAAACGCGCCTTCAACTGCTGAAAACTCTGCTCAGAAGCCTCGGTCCAAAGAAAAGGAACTCCTATCTGGGTCAACCCGGTCAGCAGTGCAGCGATATGAGAAAAATCCTGAACAAAGCGTCGGTAGTAGCCGGCCAAACCCAAGATGCTGCGAATCTCTGTAACTGATACAGGTCTGGGCCAATGATGCACGACTTCGATCTTCTTCGGGTCCACACGTATGCCATCTCTCGTAACCACGTAACCTAAGAAATCGACGCTGTCAAGCCAGAAGGCGCCCTTGTAGAATTTAGCAAACAGCTGGTGCTCTCTCAAAGTCTGCAATGTGATCCTCAAATGCTGCTCATGCTCCTCTCGACTCCGGGAGTATACCAAAATGTCATCAATGAATACGATAATAAACTGATCATGAAATATCCTAAATATGCGGTTCATCAAATCCATAAACACTGCTGGGTCATTGGTGAGCCCGAACGACATCACTAAAAACTCATAATGCCCGTAGTACGTACGAAAAGCAGTCTTCGGAATATCATCCTTCGGAACCCGCAACTGATGATAACCCCCGACCGTAAGTCAATCTTCGAGAAATATCCTGCACCCTGGAGCTGATCAAACAAATCATCAATGCGAGGTAAGGGGTATCTATTCCGCACAGTAACCCGATTCAACTGAGGATAATCGATGCATAAACGCATATTGCCGTCCTTCTTCTTGACGAACAAGACAGGAGCACCCCAAGGTGACACACTCGGTCGAATAAGCCCTTTATCTAGCAAATCTTGCAACTGATCCTTCAGCTCTCTAAGCTCCGCTAGGGCCATCCGATAAGGTGGTATAGAAATAGGCCCTGTGCCGGGAATCAAGTCAATGCAGAACTCGATATCGCGCTCTGGCGCCAATCCAGGAAACTCATCAGGAAAGACATCGGGAAACACCCTCACAATTAGAACTTGGTCCAACGGGACCTCTGTGGCTCCAACATATCGAACATACGCCAAAAATCCCTAACATCCTTTCCTCAAGAGCTGACTAGCGCGAAGAGAAGAAATCAAGCCGGAAGGGGTGGCACTACGGTCCCCCCGAATAACAAGAACTAGCTCACCCGAAAAACTAAATCTGACTGCCTTCTCACGACAGTCCACGGACGCATAACACGTGGCTAGCCAATCCATGCCCAGAAGAACGTCGAAGTCTAACATATCGAGGAGAATCAAATCAATAAAAGAATCCCTCTCCTCGATGCGAACGGAACACGATCGAAACACATATCGAGCGATAAAAGACTCGCCTACTAGGGTGATAACTACAAGTGGCTGATCTAGCGAAGACGACCCTCGGCCCAACTTCAGTGCAAAGTGTGTAGATACATAAGAATGTGTGGAACTTGTGTCGTGTAGGTCTATGTTACCCACCCCGGATGTTTACGGGGAGGCGGAATAGGTAAAAATCAAATTTTTCTTTGCAAGATAACATAGACAAGCCATTAGGATCTTTGCTAAACATTAACTAACAAACTAACTAGAAGTGTTAACTACTATGTTAGAAGATTATACCAAAAGCTTGTACTCCTTCTTCTCCTTGTTGTGGTCCTCCTTGTTGTGAGCTCCTTGGAGTGGTTGTGGATGGTTCCTCCTCACTGGCTTCTCCGCGTCAAAGAAGATCCACCTGAAGGCCTCTACCTTGAGCTCCAACCTCTACAATGAAGTAGCTAGAGTGCTTGATGTGCTAGAATAAGAACCCTAGAGTGAGTAGAGAAGTGTTTTGGTGATTTGATCTCAAAAGCTCTTGATTTTCAACTCATGAAACACTTGAGCTTTGAGAGAGGAAGAGGAGAGAGCAACCATGAGAGAGAATGTGTCATGATAAAATGAAGGGTGAGCTCTCATATTAGGGAGAAAGAATAATCAAAATTTTATTAAGATAATTGTCATGGTTGATATTGATTTGACCATTATCATGTCATAATTAATGCTAAGCACAAATATCTTTTGCTCAACAAAAATATCTAAGTCAACAAAGGTCAACATGGTCAAACCAAATTAGCCATAACATAATTATCTCTAATAAAAGATTAATAATCAATTTTCCCATCTCATTAAGGTTTTAATCAAGTCACTGGTTAAAACCCTAATGAGGTGTCTCTTTCTCTGCATTTGTCAACTGTATATACATACCCGCATCCGTGTTCCGACGAACATGAAATGCAACGAGACTGAACCAACCCAAAATCAGATACTAGGATCTGGCTTAAACCAAAGCCCACTAGTATCAACTGCCCGAACACCAAACACGCACAAGTACGCGTATGTGAACGAACCCTGTCGTAAAACCATACGACCTCTACCTCATTTCGCCCAAAGGTGAACAACCCTCTGTGTGGGACTCTAAAGACTCAACACTACGCTGGCATTGGGTTTAACCACAGGCCGCAAGCGGTACTAGCTGTATATAACGGTCCCCAGGTAGATGTCAATAAGAAGGCCGACGAGCGAACTCGTCCGAAACCCCTACTAAGCCTGTCCGTGACAATGTCCGTACAGTCTGGTCTGTTCGTCTGAGAGTATCGCATGTAAGGTTTAGGGGGTGGAAAATGTCAGTCCCCTAATAACCGTACAAGTCATGTCGGCGTAGCTCAAGACCATCCGAGGATCTACTGGTCCGTTCACTAGTAATTCTAAATTAGCCCTGGCCAGGGACTTATGGTAATGACCAACCGATCATAGTGCGATATCGACTCTCCATACCGGGAGAGACGAATCTCTAACAGTCGCTCACTGCCTCCATATGGCTTGGGACTGCACCCTACTAAAACCTGTTTGCATGACTCCTCTGAGCCGTGGTAGGGTAGTAATCAAAGCACAGTGGGAACTCACACAAGACAAATGACGACCTCAGGTCGACAGACTATCTGCACACATGTCACCAGAGAACTGCTATCTGACTCCAGGTATAATACCATCTAGTCAGTCCTCGGCGAGTCCTGTCCGATGAACTCACACCCAGTGAGCATCTGTATACAATCTTAGGTGCACATCACCAATGGCTGCTAGACCAATTCATCACCTCTCATTAGGGTCTAGATATGTATACACTAGTCTACTCTGGAGTATCGATGCCCAGTCTCAATACTCCTACGACTAGGGACATTTAAGGATGTGCCTATTGACCACCCATCTCCAACAAGTATGACTTCCATCACAACGCTGGTAGTCAGGAAAATATCCTACGGGCTTTATCAACATGTTCACAATATATGAAACATAGAGTAAATATATATCACATATTAAGATAAAGACAAACCAAATAGTGTACTATCATATCGAGCAAGATTGTCCTGTACATACATATCCCTAGCATCCTATACAATGAAGGCCTCTAGGGCATATATATCCAACAATCTCCCACTTTCACTAAGGCCTGTAATTGGTGCGATGAGTACCCACTGTCTGTACTAGATCCAGTTAACGGTGTACCGCATGCCCAACATCTCAAACAGCCTCTCGAACTGGACTTGAGGGATGGCCTTGGTGAATGGATCTGCCGTGTTGTCTTTTGTGTCCACTCTCCGTATCTCGATCTCCCGGCAATCCACATTCTCCCTGATCAGGTGATACCGCCTCAAGATATGCCTAGACTTCTGATGGGACCTTGGTTCCTTCGCTAATGCCACAGCCCCATTGTTATTACAATACAAAGGTATTGGATTGGCAATGGACGGAACCACTTGAAGTTCAGAGATGAACTTCTTCATCCAGACAGCCTCTTTTCCGGCATCGTTAGCAGCTATATACTCAGCTTCCATTGTTGAGTCTGCGACAGTATCCTGTTTGGAACTCTTCTAACATACCACCCCTCCATTGAGGGTAAACACAAAACCCAAAACGGATTTAGAGTCATCTTTTTCACTTTGGAAGCTGGAGTTGGTAAAAGCCTCGACCTGGAGGTCCCCATTACCGTAAACCAAGAACATCTCCTTAGTCCTTCTCAGGTACTTGAGAATGTTCTTTACCGCTATCCAATGCTTCTCACCTGGGTCAGACTGATACCTGCTTACCACACTAAGTGCGTAAGCTACATCTGGTCAGGTACATAACATCACATACATTATAGATCCTACAGCCGAAGCATGGGGTATAATGCCCATGCGAGCCCTCTCTTCATCAGTCTTTGGAGACATCTCTTTGGAGAGGGTGATCCCGTGACAAGCGGGTAAATTACCGCGCTTGGAATTTTCCATACTAAATCTCTTTAGTATAGTGTCTATGTACCTGGACTGCGAAAGTCCCAACATCCTTTTGGATCTATCACGATAGATCTTAATTCCCAGAATGTAGGAGGCATCACCCAAGTCTTTCATGGAAAATTTCTGTGACAAGAAGAGCTTTACTGATTGTAGCAATGCGACATCATTCCCTATCAGCAGTATGTCGTCGATGTACAGAACGAGGAAGAATACTGCTCCTTCTACAATCTTCCTATAAATGCATGGTTCATCTATATTTTTGATAAAGTCAAATTCTTTGACCGTCTCATCAAAGCAGATGTTCCAACTCCGCGATACTTGCTTTAATCCATAAATAGATTTAAGCAACTTGCACACCTTTCCGCTGCTCCCACTGTCTAAGAAACCTTCTGGTTGATCCATGTAAACACTTTCTTCTACATGTCCATTTAGAAAAGATGTTTTTACGTCCATCTGCCAGATTTCATAGTCATGGAAGGAAGCAATAGAAAGCAGGATCCGAAAGGATTTAAGCATAGCTACTGGGGAAAAGGTTTCATCGTAGTCCAATCCTGGTCTTTGACGAAAACCTTTTGCAATGAGTCTAGCTTTGTAGGTTTCCACTTGTCCAAATACACCAATCTTCTTTTTGAAGATCCATTTGCATCCAACTGGTTTCACCCCAGGAGGAGCAACATCTAAAGTCCATATTTTATTGGTATACATGGATTCCATTTCGGATCTCATAGCATCCAGCCACTTCACCGAGTCTTTACTCGTGATAGCCTGCTGAAAATTAGTAGGCTCATCATCATCGATAATGCAATCCTCTTGATCCCCATCTACTAGAAACCCATAGTATCTCTCAGGCGGACGAGAAATCCTACTAGATTTGCGGAGCGACGTTGGTTCGTCGGGTTCTATTGAAACCTGAGGTTCTACTAAGTCCTCGACAGTAGTTTGAGGTTCTGGAATTTCTACCAGTTCTACCGCGCTCCCACTAATTTCTTTTGCAAGAAATTCGCTCTCTAAGAAGACAATGTGGCGAGCGACAAACACCTTTTGTTCTTCAGTGTGGTAGACTAGATATCCCCTTGAATGCTTAGGGTATCCCACAAACTTGCACAAAACCGATCGTGCCTCGAGCTTGTCCGGATTGTGCTTTTTAACAAATGTTGGACACCCCCATATCTTGATATACTTGAGATATGGTTTCTTCCCACTCCACATTTCATATAGAGTGGTAGGCACATACTTAGTCGGAACTCTATTCAATAGGTATGCCGCTGATTCCAGCGCAAAACCCCAGAAGGAAAGTGGCAACTCAGCACTACTCATCATTGAACGCACCATGTTCAGCAGCGTGCGATTCCTCCTTTCTGATACACCGTTATGCTGAGGTGTATTCGAAGGAGTAAGCTGAGAGAGAATTCCATTCTCTTTTAAGCATTCAAGGAAACTGGTACTTAAGTATTCTCCACCTCGATCAGATCGAAGTGTCTTGATGCTTTTACCAGTCTGTTTCTCCACATCATTTTTATACTCCTTAAATTTCTCGAAGGCCTCGGATTTATATTTCATTAAGAACACATGTCCATACCTCAAGAAATCATCAGTAAAAGTGATGAAGTAGGAGTGACCACTTCTTGCATCTGTAGACATCGGACCACATACATCGCTGCGTATAAGTCCCAAGAGCTCCGTGGCTCTTTCTCCGTGTCCGGTGAACGGAGATTTGGTTATCTTTCCTTTGATACATGATTGACAAGTTGCGTATGATGAATATTCAAACGGATCTAAATATCCATCTTTATGCAACTTAGTCAACCTTGTTTCATTTATATGACCAAGTCTACAATGCCATAAGAAGGCTTGGTTTGAATCTGAACCCTTTCTTTTGAGTGTGTTCTGAATATTGAAAACTTGAGGTTGATTAAGTATGTATATGTCGTTTTCCAGTGTGCCTAACCCAATCATTTCTTGATTTAGGAGAATGTTCATGACATTTCTTTAATGTGCAAAATTATATCCTTCATTAGATAACAAAAATACTGATATAATATTACATAGCATACTGGAAATACAAAAACAGCTGTACAACACCAAAATGTGTCCACTAGTCAACCCCAGGTAATAATCCCCCACTGCAACAGCATCCACGTTTGTTCCATTGCCTACCCGGAGGGTCATATCACCTGCCTTCAGTGCTCTATGGTTTCTCAGAGCCTACAAAGAATTAAAGATGTGAGAACCAGATCCGGTATCAAGTACCCATGATGTAGAGTTTACTGAAAAATAGTTTTCGATTACAAACACACCTGAAGCAGAAGCAACAGCTTGCTTCGTGTCCTTGGCTTTGAAAGCCATGCAATCCTTCTTCCAGTTCCCCTGCTTGTGACAATAAAAGCATTCATTCTTATCCGCCTTCACCCTTTCTGCCCTGTTCGTTCCCTGCACCTTCTTGACCCCACCTTTCGGTTTGGTGGCTTTCATCTTCTTCTTCCCCTTGTCTTTCGCTTTGGATTTAGAAGAGGACGATTGGCCAACATACAGAACGGGGGTCTTCTCCTTTTTCAAGGAGGTCTCTGCTACCTTCAATATGTTGAGGAGCTTTGGAAGATCAGCTTTCATTTCGTGCATGTTGAAGTTCCGCACGAACTGAGAGATGGTGTGGGGAAGGGACTGCAAAATCAAGTCGATGTACAATTCATTTTCTAGCACGCATCCTAGGTTTGCGAGTTCCTCAATGAGGTTGATCATTTTTAGTACGTGCTCTCCTACTGGTGATCCTGGAGCTAACTTCATCTGGAATAGTATCCTTGAGGTTTCGTACCTCGCGATACGAGAGTGCTCTCCATACAGTTCCTTGCAATGGAGAAAGATGGATATAATATCCATACTTTCGTGCTGTTTCTGGAGTTCATTATTCATGGACGCCAGCACGATACACTTAGCTTTCTCGTAGTCCAGATCCCAAGTCTTGCAGACCTCTTTGTCCGCAACTGAGGAATCTGGCCCTGGGATAGGGGGAGCAATAGCGGTCGTAACATATGCAACTTTGTCATAAGTCAGTGCAATGTTGATGTTCCTCATCCAATCCTTATAGTTTGGCCAAGTCAGTGTATTCTTTTCAAGTAATAGTTTTAGTCCTATCATGGTAGCTGCCAGAGAGAGAGAGAGAAAGAGAAAAGAAACACTCAGCATATGCTCTTACAAGTTTAGAATAGTTTATTAGTTTATCTAAACAGGATGGCTCCAACTGTTTTCTCAAATCCTTCTTCAAACCCTAAAAGAAGAATTAGTCAGGATTAATCACACGTCACAATACTTGTTTAACCTTTCAGCCAGGCTAGTGTTGGTACTTCGAGGGAGGTTTTCCAACGTTTTCACGAAGTTCCTTAATTATATAACCTCTTTTCCCTGGAGGCGTAGCCCCACTAACACCTTTCTAGACACCTACTTGGTTTATGGCATTGATGGTTAAGTGAGAAAATCTCCCGGGAGTAATCCTACTCATCAGTGGGATAGGGATCCAACTATCATTATATGATGACCTAGATGGAAGCCACTCTAATCACCACACTCCAGAAGGTATGCTAAATATGCAAGTTTCCTTTATGTTTGAAACTCCCGATGTGATTTTTGCCCCAAGCTCTTATGACCTTGACGTAGGCCAACAAATCATAAGATGCGAGTCAAGTTCTACCCGTCATTGTCCTGATTAATTTAGACCCATCCGTACTCGCCCTTGACGTAGGCCAACAAGGCTGTACGACTATCATAAACTAATGCATCTATCTATGCAACAAATAAGCAACACATTGCTACCATACACTATGCCTTGACGTAGGCCAACAAACATAGCATGAATACGATGTGTTGTTTATTTGAAATGACGGAGGACTACGGCTGGTTTTTGGCGAAACCATTAACGTAATGAACTTGATATAATCGAAAGAACCATGATAGCTTTTTAAATGGAGTGGTTTGGGCTCCGCATTTAAAATTTGCTTTTTGAAGAAAACCGAGAGGTTTTGAAATTGTTCCAACGATTTAGTTTAGGTTTGTTTTGTTTGCATTAATGAATTAATGTTGTCCCATCAATTAATCCTACCATTGCAGAAAGAAACGAAAATACAACGTACGCTTATGCCATCCACATTCGCCACGGGGCCCCGTCATCACCCGTTAGGTTACTTAACTAACGACAGAGCGGGGGCTGGACTAGTGCGGGTGCAAAACATAAGCAACGCCTAATAAATATCATATATAGCTATATCCATTCGTCTCACGCAATAATAGGCATTCCAGATCACAAATGAACATATTGGATATACTAAGAATCCGCGTTTCGTTTGAGCCTGCAATGAAAGACGGATAACACGGTTGCGATGAATAGCCAAAACCCCACCCTAGACCCCTACGGGTGCGGCAAACTACCCGCCAAATACCCGAAGTGAAGCATCCTTCCTCAACAAAGTGAGTAGGTCACTTGGCACTTCAAAGTACCCGGTAGTTTGTGCACCCCACCTTGGGTCTATCCTAGGAGCAGAAAACAGTAAAAGAAATAATATACAATGGTGGCTACAACCTCAACCCGGATGTGCGACCATAAAATAATATTACATCAATTTACAATTTACATCAAAAGTAAGATAAACACTCATCTCACAATCCCGGATATTCATCCACGACAATCCAACAAGTTCATATACACAAACCAATATCACAGATCACAGATATGTGCAACCCCCACTTATCGACGTATAGCGATTAGTAGACATTCAGCACATATAACACATTACAGATATAATCCGATTAGCTAAAGTTTATAGAATTCCGATCAATAGCCATATTTGAATCTACTCCAAGTACAACACTGTACACAATAATTCCTGAGCAGAAACTAAATATCCCAGAAAACACAAAACCAACACAGAGAGCACCAGAAAAAGTTTGGACCAACTCGGAGTCGACTCGGCCGCGGATCTGCGGTGGAACGCTTGGTTCGGCCGCGGTTCCGCAGTGGTCTGACCGAGTTAGGCGCCCAAATTTCTTTAGTGTTCAAGAAAAAGCCTGCACGTATTTTTTAGGTATCTGAAAATATTTTTAGACCCGTTTTTAAAATTGACAGAAAAGGCAATTTTTTGTTCGTGTTTTCTGGATTTTTCCGTGACCGAAGTTCTAAAGACTTTGCTAACATGATAGTTATGTTTAGCCTGGCTCTGATACCACTGTAGGTCTATGTTACCCACCCCGGATGTTTACGGGGAGTCGGAATAGGTAAAAATCAAATTTTTCTTTGCAAGATAACATAGACAAGCCATTAGGATCTTTGCTAAACATTAACTAACAAACTAACTAGAAGTGTTAACTACTATGTTAGAAGATTATACCAAAAGCTTGAACTCCTTCTTCTCCTTGTTGTGGTCCTCCTTGTTATGAGCTCCTCGGAGTGGTTGTGGATGGTTCCTCCTCACCGGCTTCTCCGCATCAAAGAAGATCCACCCGAAGGCCTCTACCTTGAGCTCCAACCTCTACAATGAAGTAACTAGAGTGTTTGGTGTGCTAGACTAAGAAACCTAGAGTGAGTAGAGAAGTGTTTTGGTGATTTGGTCTCAAAAGCTCTTGATTTTCAACTCATGAAACACTTGAGCTTTGAGAGAGGAAGATGAGAGAGCAACCATGAGAGAGAATGTGTCATGATAAAATGAAGGGTGAGCTCTCATATTAGGGAAAAAGAATAATCAAAATTTTATTAAGATAATTGTCATGGTTGATATTGATTTGACCATTATCATGTCACAATTAATGTTAAGCACAAATATCTTTTGCTCAACAAAAATATCTAAGTCAACAAGGGTCAACATGGTCAAATGGTCAAACCAAATTAGCCATAACACAATTATCTCTAATAAAAGATTAATAATCAATTTCCCCATCCCATTAAGGTTTTAATCAAGTCACTGGTCAAAACCCTAATGAGGTGTCTCTTTCTCTACCTCTGTCAACTGTATATACATACCCGCATTCGTGTTCCGAAGAATACGAAATGCAATGAGACTGAACCAACCCAAAATCAGATACTAAGATCTGGCTTAAACCAAAGCCCGCCAGTATCAACTACCCGAACACCAAACATGCACAAGTACGCGTATGTGAACGAACCCTGTCGTAAAACCATACAACCTCTACCTCATTTCGCCCAAAGGTCAACAACTCTCTGTGTGGAATTCTAAAGACTCGACACTATGCTGGCAGTGGGTTTAACCGCAGGCGATACTAGCTGTACATAACGGTCCCCAGGTAGATGTCGATAAGAAGGCCGACGTGCGAACTCATCTGAAACCCCTACTAAGCCTGTCCGTGACAATGTCCGTGCAGTCCGGTCTGTTCGTCTAAGAGTATCGCATGTAAGGTCTAGGGGGTTGAAAATGTCAGACCCTTAATAACCGTATAAGTCATGTCGGTGTGGATCAAGACCATTCGAGGATTTACTGGTCCATCCACCAGTAATTCTCAATTAACCCTGGCCAGGGACTTATGGTAATGACCAACCGATCACTGTGCGATATCGACTCCCCATACCGGGAGAGACGAATCTCTAACAGTCGCTCACTGCCTCCATATGGCTCGGGACTGCACCCAACTAAAACCTGTTTGCACGAATCGTCTGAGCCGTGATAGGGTAGTAATCAAAGCACAGTAGGAACTCACACAAGACAAATGAGGACCTCAGGTCGATAGACTATCCGCACACATGTCACCAGAGAACTGCTATCTGACGCCAGGTATAATACCATCTAGTCAGTCCTCGGCGAGTCCTGTCCGTTGAACTCACACCCAGTGAGCATCTGTATACAATCTTAGGTGCACATCACCAATGGCTGCGGTACCAATCCATTGCCCCTCGTCAGGGTCTAGATATGTATACACTAGTCTACTCTGGAGTATCAATGCCCAGTCTCAATACTCCTGCGACTAGGGACATTTAAGGATGTGCCTATTGACCATCCAGCTCCCATAAATATGACTGCCATCACAACGCTGGTAGTCAGGCAAACATCCTACGGGATTTATCAACATGTTCACAATATATGAAACACAAAATAAATATATATCACATGTTAAGATAAAGACAAACCAAATAGCGTACTATCATATCGAGCAAGATTGTCATGTACATACATATCCCTGGCATCCTATACAATGAAGGCCTCTAGGGCATATATATCCAACAGGTCGAGTAATCCCCGCGCGTCGAAAGAACATACTGGCAGAGTACCTGTCACAACGGCATTGGATGCATGCGCATCCTGAGGAGTCAAAGCGAACACTCGGGCCTGTCCCCTACCAGTAGCCGGCTGTCCTCTGCCTCTGCCACCTCGCCCACTATGGACTGGACTGCCACGCCTACGGCCTCTAGGAGCATCTGCCTGGCGTGGAGCATCATCAGAGGTAGGAAGTAAAGCTCTCGGAGGAGGGGGTGAAGGTGGTAAAGTCACATGTGAAACTGTCGCCGTGCCCTGGCACCTCATAGTACAGTCTCTGATGCGGTGATGCAGGCTCCCACACCGAAAAAATCCCTATGACGGTTGCTGACCCTGTGGGTAGGTGCTATATAATTGTCCTGGTCTCAAGCCTTCGCTATCACCACGGCCTACAGAGGGTTTACCGTAGCGTCTACCTGGCTTCCTCTGGGCTGATATATCGGTACGAATCCGTTTCGGTCCTTGAATGACTGAAGTCTCGGAAATATGCTCCTCCAGCAGTAGGGCTGCATCCATCGCAGCTGTATAAGTGTCAAAATGCTGGGCACCGATAGCAAGAAATAACTGCGTGTCAAGTCCCCACACAAACCTCTTTATCCGTTTCTCTTTAGTGTACACCAAGTAAGGAGCATATCGGGACAACTGAGTAAACTGGATGTCGTACTCGGACACTGTCATCCCAGGAATCTTGCGCAAAGACTCGAAACTACGAGCTCGAGCATCTCGGACGCTCTCCAGAAGGAAACGAGCAAGAAATACAGGTGTGAACTTATCACAAGTCATAGGAGGTAGACCTGCAACTCGATCTCTCTCAACTGACTTGCACCACGTCTGAGCAAGACCCTCTAGACGAAAACTCGCAAGCTCGACCGATCTCTCGCCACAACATCTCATCGAACGGCAAATCTTGGCCATCCTATCGAGGAATGTCTGCGGATCCTCCGCTGCATCTGTGCCGGTAAAACTAGAGGCTTCAGCCTCATAAACTCCTGTAAGGATACGAGGATAATCTCGGTAACAGCAGGAACAATTTTCTGGGCAGCAGGTACAATCACATCTGTGCAGTGGGAGGAATATCATCTGATATCGGAACCCGGCTAGCTCTAACTAACGATCCAACCATCTGTCGTAAGTCCTGAATACTCGACTCCAGCCCAGCTATCCGGCCCAAAGAAGGCGGATTAATCTGTCCTTGAGGGGTAGGCATACCGCCTTAATCAGTCCTCGTCTTAGACGAGCCCGCTATAATCTCATCTCTGGCGGCAGCCCTTTGGGCCCTCGTAGTCTTTGGCGGCATAGTGGCTGGAACAAGAAACATGATTGATAAGAACATTGCAATCGAATCAAGAGGACATATGGAATCAAGGAAGGAAATACAAGCAAATATTTATCCTAAGGTCACTTAGGCGGAGTACCGTATCGTAAGTATGCTACGGAACATACACACGCTACGTCACTCTACTTAAGTCACCTACTCCATCTACCAAGGGTCATCCTACACTCAGAAAGGTAAAACCTGGCTCTGATACCAACTTTATCATGTTCCGCACATCCAGGTCATGACACGAACGAGACTATACGTCCATACTGATTGTTGGGCGAGTACGCAGCTGGAAGTCCGTACTAATCGCTGTGCGTGTATATGACTTGATTTCCGTACCAATCGTTGAGCGAGTGCATTGAAGGGATGTCCGCACCAGTTGCTGTGTGCATATTGTTAGTGTATATGCCCTAGAGGCCATTACTGTATCATATTAGCTTGTATATTACTTGATGGAAGGTTAGGATATTCACAGTTGTATATGACAGTCTAAATCAAAATGGTAGTATGCTACTTGGTTTGTTTCTACTTCAATATGTGCATGTGTTTCTTTTAGCATATCTCTTATACATATTAGTAGAGCCCTTAAGATCTTTGCTTGATTACCAGGGTTGTGATGGTAGTCACACTAGCGGGGGCTGGGTAATCTACAAGTACATCCTTATACAGGTCCCTAGTCATAGGATTATCGAGATGGAGCATCGATACTCCGGTGTAGACTAGTGTATACGCTTCTCGTCCTAGAAGGGGAGATGGTCTGTCCCACAGCCATTAGTACGTCGTACTGGAGATAGTATGCGGGTGCTCGTTAGGTTACGAGTACACTGGACAGGACTCGTCGGGAACTGCAGGTTGGTATTATACCTATCGTCAGATAGCAGTTCCCAGATGACAGGAATACAGCTTAGTCCGTCGACTTGACACTGCTACTTCGCCTCGAGTGTGTTCCCACTGTACTTTGATTACTACCCTACCACGGCTCAAAGGAGTCGTGCAAACAGGTAGTAGTTGGGTGCAGTCCCGAAGCACTTGGGGGCAGTAGCGGTTAGATAGGATTCGTCTCTCCCGGTATTGGTGGTTGATAACGTGCTGTGTCTAGGAGAGCCATTACACAAAGTCCCTGGCCAGGGCAAGCGAGAATTACTGGTAGTGTCTCCAGTAGTTTCTCAAGGTGTTATCTATTTCTCGGTGTGTAGTTTTAGAAAATGTATAGAAATCACAACCAAAAAAATTTGCAAACCGCAATCAATAACGGTGTCAATTGTAGGTTCGTTAGCGAGTGCGGATCGTCCACAGGGAAAGTGAGATTTGCTTGTAATTGAATTAGATGAGTCGAAAATTAAAGAGAAAAGAAAAGACAATTCAATTCAAGGTTTAAAAGTGAATTTCAAGAATTATTAAAATCTAGATCTAATAACAAGAAAACACAAAAATCAAGAATGAAAAATTGATGATATCCAATCCAATAATCAAGAATCGAGGTGAGGCTCATAGGAATCGATCGAATCTATAGACGTGATGAAAACTATTGATTACGTATTCTGATCCATCGATGATTTGATACTAGATCGATGATGATCAACGAGAATTAGGGATTTTTTGCGGAAACTAGGGTTTCATCATCTATCCCTTGTCCTTTCGTTGATTTCATTCACATTCTAACCTCTAGTAAATTCAAGAATCGATCGTGGATCCCTAATTAAGAGCGAACACAATCAAGAAAGTATCGCTCGAAACTAGGTCGTCGATTCTTCAATTTGCTAAAGTTTACAAAACTCATAGGACTTAAGAATCGTTTCCAAGATTTGTAACATCATCATCTATTGATTCTCTCGACTCCTTCACGAGCGGAGCTTTACTCAAACATTATAACAAGAAACACAATCAAAAATTGAGATCGAATCATGATGCAAGAATGTAAAGAAAGCAAGATAAAAGAATTTCACCTTTTATTTATCAACAATTTCGTTACAATTCTCTCAAGAACTACAATGAGGAAAGAACTCGATCGTCGATTTGGCTTCGCTCGTCTTCGTGAGTCGCGGATCATCTTGGATCACTTGCTCGGATGAAGATCGGCTTCGCTCCTAAAAGGTTGAAGGCTTCTTGCTTGAATTGTTCTCGCGGATCTTGAATTTGGCTTTAGATTTGATTGGATTAGGGTTAGGGTTTGAATGCACAAGTTGTGTCACTCAACTTGTGTGTATAATGGTTAATGAACTAACTAATGAACAACCCAAAACCCTAGATCTAGGTTTCCTTTTATAGCCATCTTAACCTTAGATCTAGAAGTCAAATTTCAAATTTCCCTCCAAAAGTTTGTTAGAGAGAGGCTTCTAGAAGAAATTAGTTGGAGGGAATATTCTAGAGCTAGGTTGTTAGGCCGAGCCTTCTTGGTGAAGCCACGTGGTGTTCTGGAGTCTTCTGGAAGCTTGTCTGTTACAGTGAAGCCACGTGTGAAAACTGGAAGTGATGACGTCATCATCTCGCCGCGGATCCGCGGCGGGAAGGGCCTATTGGCCGCGGATCCACGGCTCAATAGAAGGATCTGTACATGAAATTTCCTGTGTTGCTTGCTGTTGGCTTTAGTGATGTTTCATGATGTGTGGAATCTTTTAAATATTTCTTGATCACTGCCAGATTTCAAGTCTTGGACTTGGCGTATTTTTTCTGAGCACTTTTAACTGTTTTGGCTCTTTTCCTGGAATTTCCTGCACAGATTCTCGAGACAAGTGTTGCGCTATACAAAGATTATGCGATGATAAACACTCAATTTCCCTCAGAAATGTCGGTTTTAATATATAACACAAGTTATTTGGTATTTTACAGTCAATTTTCTAATATGTGCTATATTAATACCGAACACCTCTAGATGAGTGCAAATGGTAGGGAAATTGTCGTGTTAAAAATGCAATATTTTCGACTGATCAAATTCCCACAAACTTATTTTCGGTCGTCTCGAGCGAACTGTTTTATTAAAAAGAGAAGGAGAAAATAAAGAAAGAGAAAAACTAACTAGCACACTTTCGTAGGCAACATGATTGCACTGAGCACATGCAACAAGCCTTTAAACCTCTAGGTGTCTCTAATAGGAGGAGTGTTGTCTCCTGAGGGTTTTCAGCGGATTGCACCCACAAAATCCAATAATAAAAGGAAGACCGTGAAAGTTACATTTAAAGACAAGAATTGTAAAAGAAAGACTTTGAAAATTAGAGTTTTCAACTATGCTAGCTTTTCGATTGTCATGAGCCCTATCTTAATAGTCATGAAAAGATGTTAGAAATCACATCATCCCTCAATAAAACATCTTCTTTATTCTTCTTTCCTATCTTTCTTCCAAACATCGATCATATAACCCTACGTGTGTGTAAAGAACATCCCTACACCCAGAGAATTCAATTCAAGCTATCATACTCTTGTCCATCTGCCTCAGTACTTTTTAATTTGATGAATATTTAGATGTGCTCACACACTTTCATGCGACCGTTAATACTTCTTGAGGTCCTAACCGACCGATTACTCATGTGCTTGCTTATTAAGTGTATTTTCCTCGTCTTGCACCACCTAAGGCTTAGCAGTAACTCCCAGACCAGTTGGTCTAAGGCACTAGGTGAAGAGGCACCCTCGCTATATTTTTTTATTGCTGCTTTGGCGATAAGAAAACCAGTGTTCATTTTTCTCACCATTTTATATTTTATTCATTTATTTTTATTTCCTTCATACTTTTGGCTTTTAGACAAGAGCATTTCAAGGTATCCTCTACTATCCCGAGCTTCAAGACGTGTGTAAGTGCGAATAGCAGGGTATCAACGTTCAAAATGTTTGGCTTCCAGAATAGGAACTATTTTTCAGACTTATTTTTATCCTCAGATTAGTGACTTCCTTCATCTTACTAACCCTTGGGACAATGGCTCATAACTACTTATTACTAGTTCGTATAAGAAAACTTCTAATTTTTTAGGTTTTCTTAAATTTTTCCAATCTTTTGGATGTAATTTTTCACTATCTAATCTTTTATTATCTTATTTATGTACAAAAAAATATTTTCTTTCTGAAATTTTTTTAAAAAAATTTTATAGTTTTTTTCAAAATGTTTTGTGCTTATGCAAAGTGATATGCAAATGATGCGAAAATAAGCACAAACCTCCCCCAAACTTATTTTCAACAGTGTCCTCACTGTTGCCATCCGCTATATCTCAAAAACCTGTAAGCCTGGGAGGAAATTTATTAACGGGGGCAAAATATTTAAGTGAAAATCCCCCCCCCAAACTTATTTTTGGCTCATAAATTTGTGTAAAAATTTTCTTTTCAAGAGCCAGATTACACCTCCCCCCCAAACTTGAGTTAAGCCATGTTAAGCTTTGAAATCACAAGAGGGGGTCAAGAATCATTGGTCGATACCAAGCATTGCAAAGACCGAAGGACAACACCAACCATTCGAAAATTTTATCAATATAGTGCTCAGGTTGGTGGAAGAAGAAGTGGGGAAAGGGTAAGTGGTGGAATAGAATATGTTTGCGTCTCATTTTGGAGAGATGATGCAGTGAATGTGATGGATTGCTCGCATTCTTTTTACAGTCCAGAAGAAGGGGTGGAGGTTCAATTTCTTTGTTTTAAAGATGATTCATCTCAACACCCGTATTTGCTAAGAGTGCGAGTCTATCAGCGAAGATTTCCTCGATAGTCTCATCAATACCCCAAAGAATAATGTCATCACAAAGCGCGGGGTGATCTTCAGACTCTAAAAGCAGTTCATAATCAGTTTTAGTTGTTGACCCGGACGTCTCAGTGGAAGAGTCCGTATGTGTATGATACATAGTTGGGTCAAACAACAACATATGAAAAGAGTCAAGATCAGTATCATAAGGATCGTCAAATTCGCTGCTGTCGACGTCCATTAAGTCGACAGAACAGACCTGAGCAGTAGGTTCGGAGGGTACACTTCCCAACTTGTAAATGTTCATCTCAATTGACCTATTCCCGAAAGATAGGGTCATAGAGCCATTACGACAGTTGATTATAGCGTTGGAAGTGGCCAAAAAGGGGCGACCTAAAATCACCGGAATCTGATTCCGTGGGTTCGCTATAGGCTGTCTATCAAGTACAATAAAGTCCACAGGGAATACAAATTCCCCGATTTTTATTAACACATCCTCCAGTTCACCCCTAGGTTTGGTGATTGATCGGTCAGCCATCTGGAGAGTTATGCTCGAGGGCTTTAACACTCCGATACCTAACTGCTCGTAAACCGAGTATGGAAGCAAGTTAACACTAGAGCCAAGGTCAAGTAGAGCACGGTTAATGTGTTTTTCCCTAATAGAAATAGAAATAGTAGGACAGCCAGGGTCCTTACGTTTCCTTGGTAATTGTTGGGGAAAAGCCGTGTCTACAGTACTCGACATGAAAACTTTTTTAGGCACTTGAGTCTTCCTCTTCCTAGTGCATAAGTTCTTAAGAATTTTCGCATAGGATGGAACTTGTTGTATAGCATCTAGGAGAGGGATGTTGATGTTAACTTCCTTAAACATGTCCAAAAGCTTCTCCCTTTGTGCATCATGTTTGTTGGGCCTCAACCTTTAAGGAAATGGAGCTCTATCAATAAGTGTTGGGTTCAACATTTGTGGAGAAGTTTATGGAGGTGGAAAAGATGAGGTGGGTGGAGGGTTCGAGCCTTTGGGAAAATGGAGAATAGGCTCGTAAGAAGAAGGTACATTAGACGAAATAGGATAAGAGGTAGAAGTGGGAATGGAAGTAGGAGTGGAAGCCGGGGTGTTAATGATCAATTCATCATTATCAATTTGTTCACCCACATGATTGTCTAGCACTCTTCCAGATCTCAACGTTGTAAAAGCATCCACATTAGTGCAATGTGAAGGTCCAGGATCAGGTAGGGGTTGAGATGGAAGATTCCCTTTTTCTCTAGCACTTATTTTGGTTGTTATTCGTTCAATCTGTGCTTCCATCGATTTAATATTCTCATTTTGAGTGAGAATGATCTTCATCATATTATCGACGGAAGATTGAAAACTTGCCGACCCTTGGATGGATTGTTTCATGAAATTAACCAAGGTTTGTACTAGTGCAGAGGTATTATCAGTACCGGGCAATTTCAAAGTGTTTTCATGTGGTGCAAAAGTGTTGGCCGAATTTTGGAAATTTTGTGATTGGTAGGGGTGCTGACTCAATTGAATTGGTTGCTGTTGTGGTGGAAGAGCCCTTTGAAAATTGTTTTGATTTGGATCCGTGTATTGAGGTTGGTGTTGGATCCAAGAAAAATCAGGGTGATTCCTCCAATCATGATTATATGAGGAAGAAGAAGGATCGTTTCCAGGTCTTTGCTGAAATGCAGCATTAGTGTGACCTTGAAACTGTACATTCAAAGGACATTCTTCCGTCAAATGTGCAACATGCGGTTTTGGGAAGTGTGTATTGGTTTAGGGAAGTTGAAGAGATTTTGTTTTCTATAGCGTCGAGTTTCCTTTGTATTGCGGCCATTTCGGCTTTCATTATGATGGAAACATCGAGTTGATTGACATCTTTGTTAGTTGTATGTATGCCCTAGAGGCCAGTATTGTACAGATGATGTATATTATATTGGATGCTTGGACATATATAGAGATGACTTTCTTGCTCGATATGATAGTATGCTATCTGGTTGCACTTTATCTTAACATGAATACTAGTCTCTTTAAACTGTCTTATAGTTACATGTTGATAAAGCCTTTAGGATGTGTACTTGACTAGCTGGACTATGATGCAGATCGTACTAGTGGGGACATGGTAGTCCATAAGTACATCCTTCAAGGTCCCTAGTCGTAGGTGTATCGAGACGGGGCATCGATATACCAGTGTAGACTAGCGTATACGCTTCTCGACCCATGAGATGGGCGATGGATGATCTCATATCCATTGGTGTTTGACATCAGAGATGGTATACGGGTGCTCAGTGGAGACTGGGTACACTGGACGGACTCGTCGAGAACTCGCAGATGGTATTATACCTCACGTCAGATGACAATTCTCAGGTGACACTTGTACAGGTTAGTCTGTAGACCCGAGATCGTCATAAAGTCTTGTGTGATTCCCACTGTGCTTTGATCTCCACCTTACCACGTCCATGAGGGCGTGCAAAACGGTGGTTTTTGGGTACAGTCCCGAGTCACATGGAGGCAATGAGCGATAGGAGGGGTTTCGTCTCTCCCGGTATTAGGGGTTGATGTTGTACTGTGCTCGATTGGCCGTAACAGGGAAGTCCCTGTCCAGGGCTGATTCAGAGATTTGCTGGTAAGTGTTGCCAGTAGTTTCTCGACCCATTATGAGCCTCACATCGGCACGACTTATCGGTTATTGGGGTCTGACGTTTACCACCCCTAAACTTGATATGCGACATATCTGTAACATTTCGAAATAATAAAAATATTATTTTTGGGAAATTTATAATTTAATATTATTTTATTGAATATTTTAATAATTTGGTATAATTAAATACAAATAAATGGGGAAAAATTTTGGAAAATTCTAAAATAGGGTAAATTAGAGAATTATGCCATTTCTAAGTTTAATTGATTAGTTATATGCTAATTTAGTGCTAATCGCGATTAAAAATCGCTAATCGGTTTTTTAGTAATTTTGTGCAAAACATGCACATATCATTTTCCTACACTTGTGCATTTTCTATCATGGTTTCTCACTTTCGGTTTACTATTCTTGGGAGAAGGATTTTGAGAGAAAAAGAAAAGGAAAAGAAAATGGGAAAAGATTAAAGAAATGAGGTATGGTGAGAGAGAGAAAGGTATGGGTTTCCTTTTGACTTTGGACTTGGCCATTCTTTTCATTCCTCATTCATTTTCCCTCCCTCTCCTTCAAGTTGCTGCTGTTGCTCCTGCTTCCTCCCCCTTCCTTCAACTTCAATGCCCCATTTCACCTCAAAAACAACTCCAAAACCCAATCTCCATTTCATTAATATTGTGCACAAGCTCAAGATCTACACATTGGACTAGAGAAGCAAGGATTTTGGCCACTAGGGGCAACTCAAGAAAATTCTTGAGTTGCCAAATGAGGTATTTTCTGGACTATTAGCTTAGTTTTAGCATTACTTATACCCCCATGTTTATATTGAACCGATATTGTTTGATATTATGGAGTTAAGGAAAACCTAGTTAGGGTTTGAGGAAATAATGAATTGTAATATGAAATTGAGTTTAGTAGAGACTACACCAACACCCTAGTGCATGAATTGAGACCCTAACCTGAGAGTTGAAACCCGAAATACGGATTTAGAAACCGATATCGGAAAGTTTGTGGAACCTGTGAAGGTTATTTAAGATCTACTATCAACCCGAGACTCTGAAAATTATATTGGATGGACAGTGACATGTGCAGGAACCCAGAAAGCTAACCCCAAAGCCCTAGCCCCCACTTCCTTTTCCAGGCTGCAGATTTAATCTGTTTGGCCGCAATTTGCGGCCTGGGTCCCACTATTTTGTCTCGTGTTTGTTCTGTAGCTCCTGCATGTATATTTTAGACCCTTGGCATGCATAGATTTGTCTAGTTTGACCTAGGGTGAAATCTGGAGCCTATTTCCTTAGTTGCTGTTTTAGATTCGTGTTTTCGTATTCCGTATTATTAGTTCTGAAATTGTGTATTGTGTTTTACCTCGACTATTTGGCGTTTATACGACGATATCGAGGATTGATTGATGGTTTTGAAGGCGTGCCCATAGGTTCTGACCTATAGGCCCCTTATCGTATCGTTTTGGGTTTTGTGTGCCGTGTTAGTGTTAGTGTATATGCCCTAGAGGCCATTACTGTATCATACTAGTTTGTATATTACTTGATGGAAGCTTGGGATATTCACAGTTGTATATACAATCTTGCTCAAAATGGTAGTATGCTACTTGGTTTGTCTCTGCTTTAATATGTGCATGTGTTTCTTTTAGCATATTGCTGATATACATATTAGTAGAGCCCTTAGGATCTTTGCTTGATTACCAGCGTGGTGATGGCGCTCACACTCGTGGGAGCTGGGTGATCTATAAGCACATCCTTATACAGGTCCCTGGTCGTTGGACTATCGAGACAGGGCATCGATACTCCGGAGTAGACTAGCGTATGCGCTTCTCATCCCAGTGTAGGAGACGGTCTGTCCCACAGCCGTCAGTACGTCGTACTTGAGATAGTATACGGGTGCTCGTTGGGTTACGAGTACACTGGACAGGACTCGTCGGGAACTGTTGGTTGGTATTATACCTATCGTCAGTTATCAGTTCCCAGGTGACATGAGTACAGCTTAGTCCGCTGACTTGACACTGTCACTTCGCCTCGAGTGTGTTCCCACTGCACTTTGATTACTACCCTACCACGGCTCAAAGGAGTCGTGCAAACAGGTAGTTTTTGGGTACAGTCCCGAAGCACTTGGAGGCAGTGACGGTTAGACAGGATTCGTCTCTCCCGGTATTGGGGGTTGACATCGCGCTGTGTCTAGGAGAGCCATTACACGAGTAGTCCCTGGCCAGGGCAAGCGAGATATACTGGTAGGTTTCCAGTGTTATCTCAGGGTGTTCTGGGCTTCACTCCGGCACGACTTGTACCGCTATTAGGGGACTGACGTTTACCTCCCCCCTAGGCCCGCCATGCGATGTATCAGACGAACAGACCGGACTGTACGGAGATTGTCACATACAGGCTCAGTAGGAGTTCAGATGGGGTTCACCTCGTCAGTCTTCTTATCGACATCTACCTGGGGACCGTTACGTACAGCTAGTGCCGCTTGCGGTCTGTGGTTAAACCCACTGCCAGCGTAATGTCGAGTCTTTAGAGTCCCACACAGAGAGCTATTCGCCTTTAGGCTAAATGAGTAGAGGTCGCATGGTTTTGCGACAGGGTTCGTTCACATTCGCGCACTTGTGCACGTTTGCTGTCCGGACAGTTTATACTAGCGGGCTTTGGTTTAAGCCGGATCCTAGTATATGATTTGAGATTGGTTTTTCTCATTGTGTTCGTGTTCCTCGGATCACGAATGCGGGTGCGTATGCACAGTTGCTTGAGATTGAGGGAGAGGACCTTGATTAGGGTTAATGGCTATTGTCATTTTATTAACCCTAATATTTATGTGTGTGTTATTGTTAATTAGTAATTAGTTTAATAATTATCCATGGTTGTGGTTGTTGACCATTTGACTTCTTTGACTTGTTGACCTAGGTTGACACTTTGACCATCATCATTTCTTTTGGAAGATGCTTTTTGATCTTTGCAAATTGAAATGATAATGGTCATGTCATGATTTACCATGATAATTATCTAGCTAATTATTCAATTAAATTAATTCACACATATTAGTGAGAATGGCTCTATTATTTTCTCATTCTCTCATATCATTTCTCTCTCTTGTTCATCCTGTCCCTCAAGCTCTCTCCCTCTCATGTGTTGAGAAACAAAAAGCTTGAGAAAAACCTTCACTTGATCTTCTCTACTCTCTTCTAGGGTTCAAGTCTTAGCATTTCTTGCACTCTAGTTACTCCTAGCTTGGAGTTGAAGCTAAAGGTCGAGGCTTTCGGGTGGATCCTTCTTTGACGGGAGAAGACAAGCAAGGTGACCTCTTTCTACCATTCCTAGGAGCAAGGAGAGAAGGACTAAAGACCAAAGGTATAACCTTTCCATCACTTAGCTACTTTGTAGTTAGGTCTAGCAAGTTTATGTTTAGCAAAGATCCTCACAAGCTTGGTCCATGTTGCCTAAGTCCATAAAAATCCAATTTTTATTATCTTTTCCGCCTCCCCGTAAGCACCGGGGTGGGCAACGTGGACTTACAGTGGTATCAGAGCCTAACTAAACCTAAACTAGCTAAGTAGTTAAGTGTAACGAAGTTTCGAAACCGGAAAATCGAAAAACCAAACTCGTAAAACCCTAGTTTCTGTTAATTTTTTTTCTGGTCAAAATGAAAAACGTTATACTTGTAAATTCGTCTCAGGGTTTTGTATGAACACCCAAGAAAAACGATGCAGTGATTCGTTCAAACCGCCGCGCTTCCGCCGCACGAGGTAGGCATGTGCCGCGGAAGCGCCGCGGTTTGTCGTCTTCTGTGCATCGTTTTTCGTGCAGTGTTTGTCTGTGTTGGTTTTGGGTTTTTTGAAATATATTATAAGTACCCAGATTTTCCAGAAAAGAAATTTCCTTTTGGAGTCCTATAATTCCGTATTTTTTTTTTCGGAACTTC
This sequence comes from Agapanthus africanus, assembly GCA_030015575.1. NCBI lineage: Eukaryota > Viridiplantae > Streptophyta > Magnoliopsida > Asparagales > Amaryllidaceae > Agapanthus > Agapanthus africanus. The sequence goes on along the minus strand of JASDDO010000019.1, from coordinate 717,650,191 downwards.
ACTACACTTTAACTATATCGGTTATATCTGTGATGCTTGTGTGTATTGAACGTCGGCTAATCGCTATAAGTCGATTAGTCGGGGTTATACATCTCTGTGATCTGTGATTGTTGGTTTGTGGATATGAATGGATTGGATCGTCGCGGGTGAATAGCCGGGTTGGATGTGAGATGAGCGTTATTTTTCTTTCATTCATTTGTAACATGTAAATTGATGTAATAATATTATTTGTATGGCCGCACAACCGGGTCGGGGTTGTAGCCGTCATTGTATAATTCTTTTTACTGTTTTTGCTCCTAGGATAGACCCATGGAGGGGGTGCACAAACTACCGGGTATCTCGAAGTGCCGAGTGGCCTACTCACGGTGGTGAGGGAGGTTGCTTCGCTTCGGGTGCTTGGCGGGTAGTTTGCCGCACCCGTAGGGGTCTTGGGTGGGGTTTTGGCTATTCACCGCGACCGTGTAATCCGCTTTGCGTTGCAGGCTCGAACGCATTGCGGATTCCTAGTATATCCAATGTATTCATCTGTGATCTGTAATGTCTATCATTGCTATATATTTATATATTATAACTATTTAGGCGTTGCTTATGTTTTACAGCCGCGCTAGCCCAGCCCCCGCTCTGTCGTTAGTTAAGTAACCTAACGGGTGATGACGGGGCCCCGTGGCGAATGCGAATGGCATAAGCGTACGTCATATTTTGGTTGTTTTCTGCAATGGTAGGATTAAATGATGGGATGCATTAAAAGAACTAATGCAAGAAAATAAACCAAGTAAAAGTCGATTGGAACACTTTGAAAACCACTCGGTTCTTTTCAAAACTAAAACTTTTAAACGCGGAGCTTGAACCACTCCTTTTAAAAGCTATCTCGTTCCATCGATTAGATCAAGTTCACTACGTTCACGGTTTCGCCAAAACCATCCGTAGCCCTCCGTCATTCCACATGAATGGTCAAAAAGTATTCAAGCTATGTATTTTGGCCAAAGTCAAGGCATAGTGATTGGTAGCTATTGGGTATTCATGTGCAGCATAGATAGATGCGTTGGTTTGGGACAGTCGTGCTGCCATTTTGGCCAAAGTCAAGGGTAGGTACGGGTGGGTCCAAATTAACCAGGAGAATGACGGGTAGAACTTGACATGTGACTTATGATATTTTGGCCAAAGTCAAGGTCATAAGAGCATGGGGCAAAAATCCACATCGGGAGTTTCATAAGTACTGAAACTTGCTAGATTTGCATACCATTTGGAGTGTGATGATTCTGGTAGGATTCCTTCGGTTTTATCACGCGATGATATTTGGATCCCGATCCTACTGTGAGTATATGCTACTCCTCGGGAAAACTCTCACTTAACGATCAATGTTATAAACTTAGTAGGTGTCTAGAAAGGTGTTAGCGGGGCTACGCCCACAGGGAAAAGAGGTTACTTAATTAAGGAACTTCGCGAAAGCGTTGGAAAACCTCCCTCGAAGTACCGACACTGGCCTGGCTGAACGGTTAAGCAAGTATTGTACGGTGAGAGTAATCCTGACTAATCCTTCCTTTACGGTTTGAGAAGGGATTCGAGAGACAGTGGGAGCCATCCAGTTTAGACAAATTAAAAAACCACTCTAAACTTGCAAGAGCATCATGCTAAAGTGTTTCTTTTCTCTCTCCTAATTGCAGCGACCATTCAAGATGACCGGACTTAAGTTATTACTAGATAAAAACATATTGACAGGGCCAAACTACAAAGATTGGCTAAGGAATGTCAAGATGGCAATCACTTATGACAAGTTGGGGTATGTCCTTACCACCAAAGCACCCCCTGTCCCAGGTCCCACCTCCAGCGTCGCGGATAAGGAAATCCGTAAGACATGGGAGATAGATTGCGCGAAGGCCAAATGCCTCGTATTAGCCTCGATGGACAATGAACATCAGCGGAGGCACGAGAATATGGACCTAGAGTCCATATTTCTTCATACAAAAGAACTGTATGGGGAGCAGTCTCGTATCGCAAGATACGAAGTGTCGAAGAAGCTATTTTCGGCAAGGTTGGCCGTCGGATCATCGGTAGCGGAACACGTGCTTAAGATGATTGGCTACATTGAGGAGCTCGCGGACCTTGGGACCACGTTGGAGAATGAGCTCTATACTGATTTGATTCTCCAGTCCCTTCCTTCCACTTACGCCCAGTTTATTCTGAACTTCAACATGCAAGGAAAGGAGGTAAAACTTTCCGAACTTCTGAACATGTTGAGGAGTGCTGAGGGCACCCTACAGAAAGGTAGGGAGACATCCGCTTTGTTTGTAGGAGGATCTTCCTCTTCTAGATCCAAGGCGAAAGCCAAGGGTAAGAAGAAGAAAGCCCCCGCCAAACCAAGAGGAGGTGTCGGTAAAGTGGATACGAAGGGAAAAGGTAAAGCAACAAAGATAGCGGGGAAGCTGGTGGGGAAGGAAGAATGCTTCTATTGTCACAAAAGTGGTCACTGGAAACAGGATTGCAAGGCTTGGAAAGCCAGAACACAGGATTTGAAGCGAGTTGCAGCTTCAGCTTCAGGTGTGTATGTTATTGAAAACTGTCTATCAATAAACTCTACTTCCTGGGTATTGGATACCGGATCAGGATCTCATATCTGTAATTCTTTGCAGGCGTTGAGAAAGCGTAGAGTTTTGAAGGCAGGTGACATGACCCTCAGAGTTGCGAACGGTGCTAGCATGGATGCTGAGGCCGTGGGGGACTATCACCTGGGATTGTCAGATGGACATTTTTTGGTTTTGCGTAGTTGTTATTATGTACCAAATGCAACCTGTAATATCATTTCTGTATCTTTATTATCTAAAGAAGGTTATGAATTTGCATTTGTAAGTAATGTAGTGAACATTCACCTTAATCAAGCTTTGATTGGGTCAGGTACATTGAACAACGGTATATACGTATTAAACCAACCACAGATTTTCAATGTCCAGAATACACACAAAAGAAAGTCTCCAGAAATTAATAAAACTTTCTTATGGCATTGTAGACTGGGTCACATCAATGAGAGAAGGTTGACTAAGTTACACACAGAAGGATATTTGGATTCGTTCGAATATCAATCGTATGCAACTTGTCAATCCTGTCTCAAGGGAAAGATGACAAAGACTCCGTTTACTGGACACGGAGAAAGAGCGAGCGAGCTCTTGGGACTCGTACACAGTGACGTGTGCGGTCCAATGTCTACACATGCGCGAAGCGGTTATTCTTACTTCATTACTTTTACGGATGACTTTTCAAGGTACGGTTATGTCTTCTTAATGAAACATAAATCCGAGGCTTTTGAAAAATTCCAGGAATATAAGAATGAAGTAGAAAAACAAACAGGCAAAAGTATAAAAACACTGAGATCTGATCGAGGTGGTGAATACTTGAGTGCCGAGTTCCTGTGTTACTTAAAAGAGAATGGAATTCTCTCTCAGCTTACTCCTCCATACACTCCGCAACATAATGGTGTATCGGAGAGACGGAACCGAACCCTATTGGATATGGTACGGTCCATGATGAGTAATGCTGAGTTGCCGCGATCGTTTTGGGGATATGCGCTAGAATCAGCGGCATACCTTTTGAACCGGGTTCCAACTAAGACTGTGCCTACTACACCATATCAGATGTGGTGTGGGAAGAAACCCTATCTTAATCATATTAAGACATGGGGATGTCCAGCTTTTGTAAAAAAGCAGCATGCGGACAAGCTCGAGGCACGCTCAGTACAGTGCAAGTTTGTGGGATATCCAAAGAACTCCAAGGGATATTACTTCTATTGCGAAGAGGAACAAAAAGTCCTTGTTTCTCGCCATGCCCACTTTCTAGAACACCAGTTCATAGAAAAAGAATTAAGTGGGAGCGCAATAGAACTGGAAGAAATTCCAGAACCATGAGCTATTACTGAAAGCTTGGTTGATCCAGAGGGTTCGAAAGATCAGGACATTCCCACGCCACTCCGCAGAAGTAGTAGGCAGTCTCATCCGCCCGAGAGATACTACGGTTTTCTCATTGACGGGGATAGAGAGGATTGCATCATAGACTGTAATGAGCCTACTAGCTTCCAGCAAGCCATACAGAGCGTCGACTCGGTAAAATGGCTGGATGCAATGCGGACCGAGATGGAGTCCATGTACACCAACAAAGTATGGACGTTGGACATTGCTCCAGACGGGGTAAAACCCGTAGGATGCAAGTGGATCTTCAAAAGGAAGATTGGTGTAGATGGACAGGTTGAGACCTATAAAGCTAGACTGGTAGCAAAGGGTTTTCGTCAGCGACCTAGTTTGGACTATGACGAAACCTTTTCTCCAGTAGCTATGCTGAAATCCATTCGGATCCTTCTTGCCATTGCTGCCTTCCACGATTATGAGATTTGGCAGATGGACGTAAAGACAGCTTTTCTAAATGGTCATTTAGAGGAGTGTGTCTATATGGATCAGTCAGAGGGTTTCATTCAGAGTGGGAGCAGCGGAAAGGTGTGCAAGTTGCTTAAGTCCATTTATGGACTAAAGCAGGCATCGCGGAGTTGGAACATCTGTTTTGATGAGACGGTCAAGGAATTTGGCTTTATCAAAAATCCAGATGAACCATGCATCTATTGTAGATTTGTAGCGAGAACTGTAGTATTCCTCGTTTTATACGTGGATGACATTCTCTTAATAGGAAATGACATTCCTATGCTACAATCTGTCAAGGGGTTCTTGTCACACAGGTTCTCCATGAAAGACCTGGGTGATGCCTCTTGCATTCTGGGTATCCGGATCTACCGTGACAGATCCAAGAGGATATTAGGACTTTCGCAGTCCAGGTACATCGACACCATACTGAAGAGATTCAGTATGGAAGATTCTAAGCGTGGTAATTTACCGGCTTGTCACGGGATCACCCTCTCCAAAGAGATGTCTCCCAAGAATGATTTGGAGAGGGATCGCATGTCTATTATACCCTACGCTTCTGCGGTAGGCTCTATAATGTATGCAATGTTGTGTACCAGACCGGATGTGGCTTATGCACTGAGTGTGGTAAGCAGGTATCAGTCAAACCCAGGGGAGAAACATTGGATAGCAGTAAAGAACATTCTCAAGTACCTGAGAAGGACTAAGGAGATGTTCTTGGTGTATGGCGGAAAAGACCTGCAGATTGAGGCCTTTGCTGACTCCAGCTTCCAGAGTGACAAGGATGATTCCAAGTCCATGTCGGGTTTTGTCTTCACCCTCAATGGAGGGGCGGTGTGTTGGAAGAGCTCCAAACAGGAAACCGTTGCTGACTCGACGATGGAAGCGGAATACATCGCTGCATCTGATGCCGCAAAAGAAGCTGTCTGGACGAGGAAGTTCTTGAGAGAACTTCAGGTGGTTCCGTCCATTGTTGACCCAATACGTCTGTATTGCGACAACAACGGGGCTATAGCTTTAGCAAAGGAACCCAGATCCCATCAGAGATCCAGACACATCTTAAGGCGGTATCACCTGATCAGGGAGATCGTGGATCGCCAGGAGATCGAGGTCCGGAGAGTTGCATCAGAGGATAACACAGCAGATCCATTCACCAAGGCCTTGCCCCAGACTCAGTTCGAGCGGCTGATCGAGATGATAGGTCTTCGATACGCCAGTACATGGCCTTAGTGCAAGTGGGAGATTGTTAGTGTATATGCCCTAGAGGCCATTACTGTATCATACTAGTTTGTATATTACTTGATGGAAGCTTGGGATATTCACAGTTGTATATACAATCTTGCTCAAAATGGTAGTATGCTACTTGGTTTGTCTCTGCTTTAATATGTGCATGTGTTTCTTTTAGCATATTGCTGATATACATATTAGTAGAGCCCTTAGGATCTTTGCTTGATTACCAGCGTGGTGATGGCGCTCACACTCGTGGGAGCTGGGTGATCTATAAGCACATCCTTATACAGGTCCCTGGTCGTTGGACTATCGAGACAGGGCATCGATACTCCGGAGTAGACTAGCGTATGCGCTTCTCATCCCAGTGTGGGAGACGGTCTGTCCCACAGCCGTCAGTACGTCGTACTTGAGATAGTATACGGGTGCTCGTTGGGTTACGAGTACACTGGACAGGACTCGTCGGGAACTGTTGGTTGGTATTATACCTATCGTCAGTTATCAGTTCCCAGGTGACATGAGTACAGCTTAGTCCGCTGACTTGACACTGTCACTTCGCCTCGAGTGTGTTCCCACTGCACTTTGATTACTACCCTACCACGGCTCAAAGGAGTCGTGCAAACAGGTAGTTTTTGGGTACAGTCCCGAAGCACTTGGAGGCAGTGACGGTTAGACAGGATTCGTCTCTCCCGGTATTGGGGGTTGACATCGCGCTGTGTCTAGGAGAGCCATTACACGAGTAGTCCCTGGCCAGGGCAAGCGAGATATACTGGTAGGTTTCCAGTGTTATCTCAGGGTGTTCTGGGCTTCACTCCGGCACGACTTGTACCGCTATTAGGGGACTGACGTTTACCGCCCCCCTAGGCCCGCTATGCGATGTATCAGACGAACAGACCGGACTGTACGGAGATTGTCACATACAGGCTCAGTAGGAGTTCAGATGGGGTTCACCTCGTCAGTCTTCTTATCGACATCTACCTGGGGACCGTTACGTACAGCTAGTGCCGCTTGCGGTCTGTGGTTAAACCCACTGCCAGCGTAGTGTCGAGTCTTTAGAGTCCCACACAGAGAGCTATTCGCCTTTAGGCTAAATGAGTAGAGGTCGCATGGTTTTGCGACAGGGTTCGTTCATATTCGCGCACTTGTGCACGTTTGCTGTCCGGACAGTTTATACTAGCGGGCTTTGGTTTAAGCCGGATCCTAGTATATGATTTGAGATTGGTTTTTCTCATTGTGTTCGTGTTCCTCGGATCACGAATGCGGGTGCGTATGCACAGTTGCTTGAGATTGAGAGAGAGGACCTTGATTAGGGTTAATGGCTATTGTCATTTTATTAACCCTAATATTTATGTGTGTGTTATTGTTAATTAGTAATTAGTTTAATAATTATCCATGGTTGTGGTTGTTGACCATTTGACTTCTTTGACTTGTTGACCTAGGTTGACACTTTGACCATCATCATTTCTTTTGGAAGATGCTTTTTGATCTTTGCAAATTGAAATGATAATGGTCATGTCATGATTTACCATGATAATTATCTAGCTAATTATTCAATTAAATTAATTCACACATATTAGTGAGAATGGCTCTATTATTTTCTCATTCTCTCATATCATTTCTCTCTCTTGTTCATCCTCTCCCTCAAGCTCTCTCCCTCTCATGTGTTGAGAAACAAAAAGCTTGAGAAAAACCTTCACTTGATCTTCTCTACTCTCTTCTAGGGTTCAAGTCTTAGCATTTCTTGCACTCTAGTTACTCCTAGCTTGGAGTTGAAGCTAAAGGTCGAGGCTTTCGGGTGGATCCTTCTTTGACGGGAGAAGACAAGCAAGGTGACCTCTTTCTACCATTCCTAGGAGCAAGGAGAGAAGGACTAAAGACCAAAGGTATAACCTTTCCATCACTTAGCTACTTTGTAGTTAGGTCTAGCAAGTTTATGTTTAGCAAAGATCCTCACAAGCTTGGTCCATGTTTCCTAAGTCCATAAAAATCCAATTTTTATTATCTTTTCCGCCTCCCCGTAAGCACCGGGGTGGGCAACGTGGACTTACAGTTAGCTTTGATTTGGTTTTAATGCGCAGATATGATACTTTGACGTGTAGGTACCCCATGAAGACTTCGGGACGACAAGCAAGCGCGTGGCGACATCCACAAATAAAGACGCAATATGAGTAGATTATATCTACTGGGGGAAGTCGGGTGGATGGCGTATAGCACCCCCGTAGTCCGTAGCTGGTATACTATATATTATGCTTGATAGTACAGTGTGTCTTGGATGTCGTGTTAGGTGTAGTATGGATAGCTTAGAGTTAGAAGTAAACTAGTATAGCTCATAGTCACGAACCCTGGAATAGGTTTACACCCACACGCACACCCTTGCATATTCACTATACTTACACGGTGTTGATGATGATATTGGATGACTTTGGAAATGAGTCGATGATATTGGGTTTTGTGCTGCGAGATCGGTGATGTGATATGATTCGTATTTGGGATACGACATGTGATTCTTGAGGGCTTGGGATGTGTGTTTACCCCTGCATTCATACTTGTAGATGGTATCAGTGTACTAGACTTAGATCAGTACCTCAGAGTATGTGAGATGATGATAGTGATACCTGATATTTGTTGAGAGGAATAAGATATTGACCGTACCCAGTTAATGGGATGTCGTACGACGACTTACCGTATGAGCCTATATTGATGATTGATCCGCACTCATGACATGAGGATTGGTATATGATATACTGTATCGTACGCGATACTATTGAGGCGGGATCACTGACTATTATATATATATATATATATATATATATATATATATATATATATCGACTCAGACTTAGGTGGTCTCCTTACCCCCCCCTGATTGACTTGATACTTAGATCTGTAGTTTGCACAGTAGATGTTAGACTAGACCCGAGTCATTCTTATTTCCAATGGCATAACTGCATGACATATACCTATGGGTGTAGTTTCTTTACAGTTACGTTGATTATTCAATTTCCGCATATTCCTGCTATTCACATTGCTTTGCATATGTTTACTGCTATATTACTATCATGTTGCTAGGACACTAGCACCATTATCGATGATGCGTATGTTCCACGTACACTTGCTTGCCGGCTCACACACTTCATCATTGATAATTGCCATGTCACTACACAGTAGCATTATTGCATCAGGATATGACCTTGAATGTGCATACTATTATTTCCGTGTTGCATGATATACTGTTATACTTGCACTTCCTTTATATGTCACATACTCATACATGTACACATACATTGATACCTTCATACTTGCTTAGATTACGCATTGAGATATGTTGTTTTCATGTTTATTCTGGATTTGGGGAACCGTGGATATTTCAAAGAAAATAGTTAATTATTTAAAAACCCGGTTTCCCTTGATATGATATTTCGGTGCGTCCACCATGTGTTTTCTCGGTGCGAGAGCGATATGTGTGAACCCGAATCGAGGAGTTGGATGAGGCCGATTACGGGTACATGGTGGACCCGGTATGGTACCCCGGGGCGAGAACGGTTTCGCTGTGTAGTAGACGGTGAGCCTGGCAGAGGGACTACTACCTATCGGTGATTGTATTTGAGCTCGGCGGATATCTGGAGGATACCGACCAGAGTTGAGCGATGGACATGGGCTGACCCGTACTGCCGGGGCCGAGGGCCGATACCGCAGACGGAGCCCAGAGATGGACATGGGCTGACCCGTACTGCCGGGGCCGAGGGCCGACACCGCAGACGGAGCCCCATATGGACGAGGATTTACGTGTCGATGCTAGGCACGGGTTTCATGATGTTTTTCCATGATTTTGTTTATATCCTCACATTTACATACATGATGCTTATTGTCATTGGGTGACGGGTGGACGGGTTCCACGTTTATACAGACATTGATTACATACAGACCTTGACTACATTGATCATACTTCATTTGTATATATAACAGGGTACGAGGGCGCTGTTATATATACCCTTACACCAATATTAGTGGAATGGGACGCTAATATATGTGTATTGATATCCATTTGATACTTCATCATGTTTACTTCATGCAGACATACCTTACATTTATGACATATTATTATCTGAGGCACTGGCACGAGTACTGGGCATTACCTACATGATTAGATGTTACACTGCCACATTTTCATGCTTCAGACTTACTCTCGAGGGTTATATTATATACTGATTGTATTGACTTAGGATTATGTCTTGCATTCGATTTCTGCTTGTAGATATTTTCTATTCACGAGTTGGCAACTCACCCCCGTTGTGCCACAGTTCTTGCAGGTGTTGCCGTACAGGTTTCATTGCGGCATTTCTGGCACACTGCTTCCTTGCGGGTGAATTGCTTTTGGTAGGTGGGTTCTTTTGCATCAAGAATCACCATTGTACTTGTATTATTCTTGTATCTAGAAATTCCATCAACCAAAAACTTGTATATTGTTTCAGACTCAGACACTAGTGATGTATTATTTCGACCTTAGAGTCGCGCTTAGTAGTGTTGCAGTTTTCATGCTTATCTGGGTTTCTTTTAATTTTGATCCTCGCCATTCGGCGTTGTATAGTATATTGCTTGTTGTTTATTTATCCTTAAAATGGTTTTAGATTTCTGGGCTTTTGGCTTACTTGGATCAGATGAAGTCCTATAGACTTCATATGGTTCAAGGGCCAGTCACGTGCTCTTTCGGGTCGTGACAATATCAGACGAGGAGACCGGACTGTACGGGAAGTGTTGCCGATCGGCTCGACGGGAGTTGTAGCAGGTTCGCTTGTTCTCTTCTGATCGCTCAATACCCGGGTGGCCGTTACGTTTAGCTGACCGCTTGCGGCTTGGGGGTGCTTGATATGATCATCACCCACTGCCGGCGTATTGACGAGTCTTAGAGTCCCACACAGGAGTTACCTAGTCCAGGCGAAACATTGTGGTGCGCGTATGCGATATGCGCAAGGACCCGATTAAAATGCGCGTATATGATACCGTACATTGATCGAGCGGCTTGCTTTTGGTAGGGTCATATGTGATATGGCCGGATTGATAAATCAAGTGTTGATTTATCATTTAACCATTAGCTTCTCACTTGAAATCCTTTCTTGAGTTAGTTGGATGTATGCATGCATGTATGCCTTCTTTTTGATTCATGCACATATGGATGTACATATACACATACATACATACATACATCTTTCATGGTTGATTATACAAGGAAATGGTGGCAATATAAGACTCACACCATGGGTATTTTATTTAGAATATTATTGTATTTAAGCTAAAAACAAAAGGAAAATGATAAGGGTTAGTTTTGGATTGTTTCTACACTCTTCTTGACCTAACCTTTCTCACCCACCATTTAACCATGGTTTACTCTTCCTTTTAGTTTTTAACTCAAGTACAATAATGATTCAACCATGGTTTGAGATGAGAGATAAAAATATATATTGATATATTTTCTATTTTCTTTCTTGGAGTTGAACTTATCATCTTCTAAAATTGTCATCATGTTCTTCTTCCTCTCACATTTTGCTCTCTAGTTCTTTGTAGTGAGCAAGATACTCATCAAGATTGGATTTTGAAGTGAGAAAGAGAACCACAACACCATTCTACATAAGTCTAGCCCACTTGTTTAGAGTGTTAGCTTGATTTCGTTCACTTGATCGGATAAAGTTGCAAGCTTGGACAAAGCGGACTCCGGATGGATCATCGGTGACCTCGAGGAGTTCAAGCGGAGCTTTTTCAAACCCCAAGTAGCCGAGAAGTCTAGCGTAGGGAGCTACAAAGGTTGTACTCTCTAAACCCTAGCTTTTCTTTTCATATGTTGATGTGAAATTCTTGAAACCCTAATTTTTCTAGGACGATCCTTTGTATGTTAACTTAGCACCCTAAAAATTCAATCTTTGGTACATGTGATGCTTCCAAACCCCTCATAGGGTGCTAGGCTAACCTTTCATTGGTATCAGAGCTACTAGGCATTGGATATCGACCTATGGGGGGTTCTCACTGTGTGACAGTGTGGTGAAGCATAGGCTCTTACCCCCAGGGTGTCCCGAGACCGGAAGGTGTTCCGGCGGGTTGTAGTCCTCGCGAGGAGGCATGCGTAAAAAGTAGCTGCTGAGGGACCCGTTGGTGCCACGGTGACCCCATTGGATGGGGTGGCTGCCTGACTTTCATTGGTATCAGAGCCGACCTAGAACATTAGGCGACACCTTTACGAAGTTAAAACTCCGATCGAACCGAAAATACGGCTTTTTGGGTGCTCTCTGGACTTTTTTCAAAATCTGGTTATTCTCAGAATTAAAAATATGTAAAAAATTCAGCAGGTAAAACTAAGAATTACGGTATAAAAATATTTCGATGAACAGTCTTTTCTGCCGCGGAAACGCGGCCTAAGCTTGATTAGGCCGCGGTTCCGCGGCCGTATACCTCAATCACTATAAAAATTTTATGTCGTAATGCGTACTTCTGCTAGTATATTTTTTAGGGTATTTTTAATCTGTATTTAGTTCTGAAAAATTCTGGAGATGGTTTTGGACTCGACAGTTCGATCGGAATTTTGATTTCGTGACTTTTCCGGGTAAATCTAGAAAGTATTGACGTGTTCGAACGACTATCATTTGCTCACTTTTCACGGGGTTTAAAATCTTTCGGAAATACGTGCAAGTTTGTTTGTGGTGGTCCCTCTAGAAGACAACAAACCTTAACTCGATTATGTGACCGTCTTGAACTGCCTTTTGAACCTTAGGGTTTGGGGCAGTACGGCGTGCCACATGTGAGGCGTTGGCTTGACCCTTCTACGGCTGGACCGCTACCACTGTGTCACACTCCGGGATTTTGAACTCCGCTCAAGTGTTGAGCTTTAGCGAATCTTGGGTATTTGATCGATCGTTCGAAAACATTAAGACCGTCTATTTATCTGGGATGTGATGCAATATGTGGAATTCATATAGTTGGACATGAAATACAAAGCATGTGATATTTCGCATTTACGATGTCTAAAGAGAATGTGGATTCCAAATATTGCAGTTTTACACTTTCTTTTCTGTGACCGTAAGTGTAGTATGTCGATATCGCCGGTTTCGTTGCTATACATCAACGACAATTGGGTTATGCATACTTACTTACGTTGATGATATGTGATATTATGTGTCGCTGAGATATGATGTGCAGGATTGTCGCGATTGAATAGCCGGGGGTTTTTATGTGAGATGAAAGTTTTATATTTTCATTCATGTAAATTCAAATGTAATGTAATATTCTTTTATTTGGGGCACTTCCGGGTTGAGGTCGATGCCACCTGTGTTGTATATTATTTACTTTTCCGCATTAGGATGGACCTAAGGAGGGGAGCACGGGTGACCGGGTTCTGGGGTTCAGTGGGAGGCCATCTCGAGGAGTCGAGACCGGGTCTCCTAAACTCCAGAATTGGTAGGGTCGCTTGCCGCTCTCGTAGGGTTCCAGGGTGTGGGCTTGGCTATTCATCGCGACTGTGGAATCCGTATTTTCTATTTTGGCTAAATACTAAATATGGACGTCCTAGTATATCCCACATTATATATATCTTTCTGCTGCAATATCTGTAATGTGATCATTTGATATGTTCTGATGGATACAGTATATAGTATATATGATATATTATATAGGCGTTACTTATGTTTTACATCCGCACTAGCCCTGCCCTGCTCTGTCGTTAGTTACCTAACCTAACGGTGCACGAGGGGACATCGAGGCGAATGCGGATGGCATAAGTGTACGTCGTATTTATCTGTGATGTTTAGGTGACTTAAATGATGGGACTTTATTAATGTGATTAATGAAAGAAAAGAAACCTAAAAGATGTTGTAGAATCTAATTTTCAAATAAAAAGGGTAGCTACAGTTTTGCTTTGCATAGCGGTATATATGATATACCCTGCACCTTATTCGATGAGGAAAGGGCCGAGATCCCTTCACCGGGAGTGACCCCTTTAGCAATAACTGGCAGATGCTACACACTCGGTTTGTCTTTTGATTGCTTCTATAGTTTCTGCTTTGCACAGTGATATATATGATATATCCCGCACCTCATTCGACGAGGAATGGGCCGACGATCCCTTCACCGGGAGTGACCCCTTTAGCAAAACTAGAAAAGCCTCAAGAACACTCCATTTCAAAATTCATTCGATTCTACAATGATATCAAGTTCATTACGCAATAGGTTTTCAGAAAAACCTGTCGTATCCCTCCGTCATTTCAGATAAATCCTACTTAGTATTCGTGCTACGTTTGTTGGCCTGCGTCAAGGCATAGTGTGCGGTAGCTAACTAGTATTTATCTGTTAATGCATGTGATGCAGATTGGATTAGGGTAGTCGTGCGACTTTGTTGGCCTGCGTCAAGGGTCGTACGGGTGGGTTTAATTCAATCAAGAAATGACGGGTTGAACTTGACTAGCGCACTATGGTTTGTTGGCCTGCGTCAAGGTCATAGGACGCTAGGGGCAAAATATTATCGGGAATTTCAAGTGTTGAAATTTGCAATGAGATTGCATACCTTCTATGAGATAGTTGGATCCCGATACCCACTGCGAGTAAGAGTTACTCCTGGGAGAGTTTTACACATTACAATTAGCCGATCAAGTAGGTGTCTAGAAAGGTGTCAACGGGGCTACGCCTCTGGAAAAACGAGATTTACTTTAATTAGGTCCGTGCGAAAGCACGGGGAATCTCCCTCAAAGTACCGACACTGGCCTGGCTGAAAGATTGGCGAAGTTGTAGGGTGTAATTAATCCCGGCTAGTCTTTCCTTTTAAGGTTTGAAGGAAGATTTGATAAAAACCAGTAGGAGCCATCCTGATTAGATAAGATAATAACCAATCTGATCTTGCAAGAGCATACGCTGAAGTGTTTTCTTCTCTCTCTCTCTCCAGGTAGCGACCATGTCATGCCCTAATAAAGATAATAATATGGATGTATTGACTGAACCCGCATGTTATACTGTGCTGGGGAACGTTGGCTCCGTTCTTTCTTATAAGAGTTAAAGGAATGAACAGGACATAGGGGAATACCAGGATTCCCATGCCACCCGAATGAAGAAAGTACATGATGATGCATTTTCGTCGGGTGTGTTCGTTACAGAGAACTGTTTCTCCATTTGCCCTACGTCCTGGGTATTAGATACCGGGTCAGGATCCCATATATGTAATCAGTTACATGGGCTTAGGAAAGGTAGAGAACTTGGAGAAGGTGATAAAGACATAAATGTTGGAAATGGTGCAATTGTTGCAGCTAAGACTGTCGGGGAATATCACCTTGCATTACCAACTTGCAATACATTGGTTCTGAACGAATGCTATTACATGCCGAACCTGATATGCAACATTATATCGGTTTCTTTGTTGAGTAAATAGGTATATAATTTTGTATTACAGGATAATGTTATGAACATTTTCCGTAACCAAAAGTTGGTTGGATTAGGCACGTTGTGCAATAGCATTTATGTTTTAAATCAATCAACGGTTCTAAGTATAACAAACACACACAAGAGGAAGAGTTCTGAACTGAATGAATCCTTCTTGTGGCATTGTAGACTGGGTCACATCAATGCGACACGACTAGCTAAGTTGCATAAGGATGGATATTTAAATCTGTTTGAATTTTCATCTTATGACACTTGCCAGTCATGTCTCAAAGGCAAGATGACCAAAACTCCGTTTATGGGACACGGAGAAAGAGTTACGGAACTCTTGGGACTAGTGCATAGTGATGTATGTGGTCCAATGTCTACACATGCCAGGGATGGTTCTTCATACTTCATTACATTCACTGACGATCTCTCTAGATTCGGATATGTGTTCCTGATGAAACACAAATCAGTAGCTTTTGAGAAATTTAGAGAATATAAACAAGAAGTCGAGAACCAAACCGGAAAAAGTATTAAAGTTCTTCGATCTGATCGAGGAGGTGAATACTTGAGCAATGAATTCCTGGACTTCCTAAAAGAGAATGGGATTCTCTCTCAGCTAACTCCTCCATATACACCACAGCACAACGGTGTATCAGAACGGAGGAACCACACCCTATTAGATATGGTGCGCTCTATGATGAGCACAGCTGAGTTACCTATTTCCTTCTGGGGATATACACTGGAAACAGCTGCAGACCTATTGAATATGGTTCCCATCAAATCCATGCCAACCACTCCATATGAGATATGGAAAGGAAAGAGACCATGTCTTAATTATGTTAAGATATGGGGTTGTCCGGCATATGTAAAAACGCAAAATCCAGACAAACTCGCGGCAAGGTCCATTATGTGTAAGTTTATTGGATATCCCAAACATTCGCGCGGGTATATCTTCTACCACACAGAGGAACAAAAGGTGTTTGTTTCTCGACATGCCACCTTTTTAGAAAAGGAATTTCTTGACAAAGAGATTAGTGGCAAGGAGGTAGAACTGGAAGAGGTTCCAGCAATACAGACTACGACAGAAGATTTGGTTGAACCAGAGGATTCAGTAGTTCCTAATGAACCTCAGCCTCTCCGCCGATCTAGTAGGGTTCCTCGCCAACCTGAGAGATACTACGGTTTTCTCATGGATGGTGGCAGCGAGGATTGCATCATGGAGGATGATGACCCAACTAGCTTCGAGCAGGCCATCACGAGTAGGGACTCAGTGAAATGGCTGGATGCTATGCGGTCCGAGATGGAATCCATGTACACCAACCAAGTGTGGACTTTGGAAAATGCTCCTGAAGGGGTAAAACCCATTGGGAGCAAATGGATCTTCAAGAAAAAACTTGGTGTAGATGGGAAAGTGGAGACTTTCAAAGCTAGACTTGTAGCAAAGGGTTTTCGTCAAAGACCAGGTGTGGACTATGACGAGACCTTTTCTCCAGTGGCTATGCTTAAATCCATCCGGATCATGCTTGCCATCGCTGCATAGCATGATTACGAAATCTGGCAAATGGATGTTAAGACCGCCTTTCTAAACGGTGATATAGAAGTGTGCGTGTACATGACTCAGCCAGAGGGCTTCGTAGATAGTGGGAGCAGCGGGAAGGTGTGCAAGCTGCTTAAATTCATTTATGGGTTAAAGCAAGCATCGCGGAGCTGGAACATCTGCTTTGACGTCATTATCAAAGAGTTTGATTTCGTCAAAAACCCAGATGAACCTTGTATCTACAAGAAGGTGGCAGGGAGTAAGGTTGTCTTTCTCGTATTGTATGTGGACGACATACTCTTGATAGGAAATGATATTCCTATGCTGCAATCGGTCAAGCTCTTCTTATCACAAAGATTCTCAATGAAAGATCTTGGTGATGCCTCCTGCATATTGGGAATTAGGATCTATAGAGATAGATCCAAACGGATATTGGGATTGTCCCAGTCCAGGTACATTGACACCATACTAAAGAGGTTTAGTATGGAAGAATTCAAGCGTGGGAACTTACCCACGATATCTGGAGTCACTCTCTCTAAAGAGATGTCTCCCAAGACTGATTTGGAGAGAGCTCGCATGCAAGGGATACCCTATGCTTCGGCTGTAGGCTCTATCATGTACGCGATGCTATGTACCAGACCCGATGTAGCATACTCACTAAGTGTAGTGAGTAGGTATCAAGCTGATCCTGGAGAGAGTCACTGGACAGCTGTGAAGAGCATTCTCAAGTACTTACGAAGGACTAAAGAGATGCTCTTGGTGTATGGTAACAGAGAACTCCAAGTGGAGTCCTTTACCGATTCGAGCTTCCAGAGTGATAAGGACGACTCTAAGTCGCAGTCGGGATTTGTCTTTACCCTTTACGGAGGGGCGGTTAGCTGGAAGAGATCCAAGCAGGAAACCGTGGCAGACCCGACGATGGAGGCTGAATACATCGCTGCCAACGATGCTGCTAAAGAGGCTGTCTGGATCAAGAAGTTCATTACCGATCTTGGAGTGGTTCCATCCATTGAGCATCCAATACCTTTGTATTGTGATAACAATGGAGCGGTGGCTTTGGCCAAGGAACCCAGGTCTCATCAGTGATCCAGGCATATTCTGAGGCGGTATCACCTGATCCGGCAGATAGTTGATCGCCGGGAGATCGAGGTCAGGAGGGTTGACACGAAGAACAACACGGCGGATCCACTCACGAAGGCCATTTCCCAGATACAGTTTGAGAGACTCTTCAGGATGCTCGGTATGCGATACTACAGCAGCTGGCCCTAATGCAAGTGGGAGATTGTTAGTTGTATGTATGCCCTAGAGGCCAGTATTGTACAGATGATGTATATTATATTGGATGCTTGGACATATATAGAGATGACTTTCTTGCTCGATATGATAGTATGCTATCTGGTTGCACTTTATCTTAACATGTAACTAGTCTCTTTAAACTGTCTTATAGTTACATGTTGGTAAAGCCCTTAGGATGTGTACTTGACTAGCTGGACTATGATGCAGATCATACTAGTGGGGACATGGTAGTCCATAAGTACATCCTTCAAGGTCTCTAGTCGTAGGTGTATCGAGACGGGGCATCGATATACCAGTATAGACTAGCGTATACGCTTCTCGACCCATGAGATGGGCGATGGATGATCCCATATCCATTGGTGTTTGACATCAGAGATGGTATACGGGTGCTCAGTGGAGACTGGGTACACTGGACGAACTCGTCGAGAACTCCCAGATGGTATTATACCTCACGTCAGATGGCAGTTCTCAGGTGACACTTGTACAGGATAGTCTGTAGACCCGAGATCGTCATAGAGTCTTGTGTGATTCCCACTGTGCTTTGATCTCCACCTTACCACGTCCATGAGAGCGTGCAAAACGGTGGTTTTTGGGTACAGTCCCGAGTCACATGGAGGCAATGAGCGATAGGAGGGGTTTCGTCTCTCCCGGTATTGGGGGTTGATATTGTACTGTGCTCGATTGGCCGTAACAGGGAAGTCCCTGGCCAGGGCTGATTCAGAGATTTGCTGGTAAGTGTTGCCAGTAGTTTCTCGACCCGTTATGAGCCTCACATCGGCACGACTTATCGGTTATTGGGGTCTGACGTTTACCACCCCTAGAATTGATATGCGACATATCAGACGAGGAGACCGGACTGTACGGGAAGTGTTGCCGATCGGCTCGACGGGAGTTGTAGCAGGTTTGCTTGTTCTCTTCTGATCGCTCAATACCCGGGTGGCCGTTACGTTTAGCTGACCGCTTGCGGTTTGGGGGTGCTTGATATAATCATCACCCACTGCCGGCGTATTGACGAGTCTTAGAGTCCCACACAGGAGTTACCTAGTCCAGGAGAAACATTGTGGTGCGCGTATGCGATATGCGCATGGACCCGATTAAAATGCGCGTATATGATACCGTACATTGATCGGGCGGCTTGCTTTTGGTAGGGTCATATGTGATATGGCCGGATTGATAAATCAAGTGTTGATTTATCATTTAACAATTAGCTTCTCACTTGAAATCCTTTCTTGAGTTAGTTGGATGTATGCATGCATGTATGCCTTCTTTTTGATTCATGCACATATGGATGTACATATACACATACATACATACATACATCTTTCATGGTTGATTATACAAGGAAATGGTGGCAATATAAGACTCACACCATAGGTATTTTATTTATAATATTATTGCATTTAAGCTAAAAACAAAAGAAAAATGATAAGGGTTAGTTTTGGATTGTTTCTACACTTTTCTTGACCTAACCTTTCTCACCCACCATTTAACCATGGTTTACTCTTCCTTTTAGTTTTTAACTCAAGTACAATAATGATTCAACCATGGTTTGAGATGAGAGATAAAAATATATATTGATATATTTTCTATTTTCTTTCTTGGAGTTGAACTTATCATCTTCTAAAATTGCCATCATCTTCTTCTTCCTCTCACATTTTGCTCTCTAGTTCTTTGTAGTGAGAAAGATACTCATCAAGATTGGATTTTGAAGTGAGAAAGAGAACCACAACACCATTCTACACAAGTCTAGTCCACTTGTTTAGAGTGTTAGCTTGATTTCGTTCACTTGATCGGATAAAGTTGCAAGCTTGGACAAAGCGGACTCCGGGTGGATCATCGGTGACCTCGAGGAGTTCAAGCGGAGCTTTTTCAAACCCCAAGTAGCCGAGAAGTCTAGCGTAGGGAGCTACAAAGGTTGTACTCTCTAAACCCTAGCTTTTCTTTTCATATGTTGATGTGAAATTCTTGAAACCCTAATTTTTTTAGGACGATCCTTTGTATGTTAACTTAGCACCCTAAAAATTCAATCTTTGGTACATGTGATGCTTCCAAACCCCTCATAGGGTGCTAGGCTAACCTTTCAATCTTCCCTAGGCGGTGGTGGTCTAACACTTTCCCATTGTGATGTGTTTTGAGCTAAATCTTCTAGGTATTTCCAAGCTTCACCATCATCTTTAGATAGGAATTGGCAATGACACAGGGTTTCAAGCATCTGTCTAGTAGTGAGATCAATACCCTCATAGATAATTCGACACAAATCCCATCTGGAGATTCCGTGATGAGGACATTGGGTAAGAAGATCCTTGAACCGTTCAAAGCATTTCCAAAATGGTTCATTGGGAAATTGGGTAAATTTGAAGATTTCGCTCCGAACACGACAGGTTTTGTGATTGGGATAAAATTTCTTAAGGAATGCTGCAACGAATTCGTCCCATGTTGAAATAGAATGTGCGGGTCTGTTGTAAAGCCACTTCTCGGCTAAATCGTACAAAGTGAATGGGAGAAGACGTAAACGCAGAGCATCCAAAGACAGTTGTGAATTTCCCATCAAAGCACATACGTATTTGAATTTGGAAATAAACATGTATGCGTTTTCAGAATCAAGACCGTGAAATTTGGTAACGGTTTGATGAATGGGGGGTTGATTTCAAAATTTTCCCCGTTGGCAGGTGGTATAGAAAGTCATATGGGAAGGGGAACACGTGTAGGATAGCATCTCTCTTAGAGAGAAATGCGTGGAGGATTCTGCGCACCTGCGGGCGGTGGCAGAGTGGTGTTAAAGTTTGATGGAAATCCGTCCATCGCGGTCGTGGTGGGTGGTGGGGAAGAAGATGAAGAATTACCGACTCTGGGGTCGATAAAAGAAACGCGGACAAGACGGGAAAAGGAATCCCGTGTCCAGCCTAACATGTGCTAAATGGTTGTAGCAAGTGGCAGCGTTGGTAATAATTAGGGGAATTGATAAAGTGGTGTTTGTTTTAAAAAAAATACGGATTTTTGAAAAAATGATGCAAATCACAACAAATGCACAAACAAAACCCCAAGTCTAATGGTCACCTAGGTCAAGTCTCTAGACCGCTCCTAACTGCCAGAAGACAAGTCGCAGGATCAATCCTCCACTGCCTCTTTGTCTTTCCTGTGGCCAGGTAAGTGCCAGGTAAGTGGGAGGTTCTCCACTATATAAGTAGTGGGCCTAATTAAGTAACCACTTGGCTTAGACACACTTGCCTTAGACACCACAAAAGAAACGCGGATAAGCAATAGATTACCCACGACCTTCTCCTGTCCTAAGTGAGCGCGACGGTCCTTAGAGTCATGTCTAGATCTTTTTTAGTTAATGAGGGTAATGCGGATGCAAGTTTGTGATTTTTGGGGCTTAGGAAGGGTAATGAACTCCCCACCTAATCTGAATTTGGCCGTGCCCCTTAAATTCCAAATTAATATGCAAACAACCAAGATCAAACACGCACAATTTTTTATTTTTGCGGCGCTGCGAATTTTTTTGCAAAGAAACCTGCAGCAAATTTGTTATTGGAGCAGGCAGAGAGAGAGAGATAAGAAACTCAAGGATTCACCTGAAAATTTTTGAACAGTGATGCTACAGTTCTACCGCTCTTCCGCTGCAGGAGGCTTCTAATGCCACGGATCTGCGGTTGAATGAGGAGATCACTGCAAAAAAAACTTACAGAATACCTCTGTTCACCTCCTGAGCTCTCTGGAATATTCAGAAAATTTTTCCACAAGCTCCACAGATTCCAGATTTCCTCGCAACAAATCACAATGAATCGTTTAGTGTTTGTGCGAATTTAGATCTAAAAATTTTGATGGAATAAATTTTTCAACTCAAATTTCAAAAACGAACAAATTAGCACACTGTCCCCGGCAACGGCGCCATTTTGATTGAATGTTTCTCGGTGTGTAGTTTTACAAAATGTATAGAAATCACAACCAAAGAAATTTGTAAACCGCAATCAATAACGGTGTCAATTGTAGGTTCGTTAGCGAGTGCGGATCGTCCACAGGGAAAGTGAGATTTGTTGTAATTGAATTAGATGAGTCAAAAATTAAAGAGAAAAGAAAAGACAATTCAATTCAAGATTTAAAAGTGAGTTTTAAGAATTATTAAAATCAAGATCTAATAAAAAGAAAACATTAAAATCAAGAATGAAAAATTGATGATATCCAATCCAATAATCAAGAATCGAAGTGAGGCTCATAGGAATCGATCGAATCTATAGACGTGATGAAAACTATTGATTACGTATTCTTATCCATCGATGATTTGATACTAGATCGATGATGATCAATGAGAATTAGGGATTTCTTACGGAAACTAGGGTTTCATCATCTATCCCTTGTCCTTTCGTTGATTTCATTCACATTCTAACCTCTAGTAAATTCAAGAATCGATCGTGGATCCCTAATTAAGAGCGAACACAATCAAGAAAGCATCGCTCGAAACTAGGTCGTCGATTCTTCAATTTTCTAAAGTTTACAAAACTCATAGGACTTAAGAATCGTTTCCAAGATTTGTAACATCATCATCTATTGATTCTCTCAACTCCTTCATGAGCGGAGTTTTACTCAAACATCATAATAAGAAACACAATCAAAAATTGAGATCGAATTATGATGCAAGAATGTAAAGAAAGCAAGATAAAAGAATTTCACCTTTTATTTATCAACAATTTCGTTACAATTCTCTCAAGAACTACAATGAGGAAAGAACTCGATCGTCGATTTGGCTTCGCTTGTCTTCGTGAGTCACGGATCGTCTTGGATCACTTGCTCGGATGAAGATCGGTTTCGCTCCTAAAAGGTTGAAGGCTTCTTGCTTGAATTGTACTCGAGGATCTTGAATTTGGCTTTAGATTTGATTGGATTAGGGTTAGGGTTTGAAAGCAGAAGTTGTGTCACTCAACTTGTATGTGTAATGGTTAATGAACTAACTAATGAACAACCCAAAACCCTAGATCTAGGTTTCCTTTTATAGCCATCTTAACTTTAGATCTAGAATTCAAATTTCAAATTTTCCTACAAAAGTTTGTTCGAGAGAGGCTTCTAGAAGAAGTTAGTTGGAGGGAATATTCTAGAGCTAGGTTGTTAGGCCGAGCCTTCTGGATGAAGCCACGTGGTGTTCTGGAGTCTTCTGGAAGATTGTCTGTTATAGTGAAGCCACGTGTGAAAACTGGAAGTGATGACGTCATCATCTCGCCGCGGATCCGCGGCGGGAAGGGCCTATTGGCCCCGTATCCGCGGCCCAATAGAAGGATCTGTACATGAAATTTCCTGTCTTGCTTGCTGTTGGATTTAGTGATGTTTCCTGATGTGTGGAATCGTTTAAATATTTCTTAATCACTGCCAGATTTCAAGTCTTGGACTTGGCGTATTTTTTTCTCAGCACTTTTAACTGTTTTGGCTCTTTTCCTAGAATTTCCTGCACAGATTCTCGAGACAAGTGTTGCGCTATACAAAGATTATGCGATGCAATGATAAACACTCAATTTCCCTCAGAAATGTCGGTTTTAATATATAACACAAGTTATTTGGTATTTTACAGTCAATTTGCTAATATGTGCTATATTAATACCGAACATCTCTAGATGAGTGCAAATGGTAGGGAAATTGTCGTGTTAAAAATGCAATATTTTCGACTGATCATGTACTGAACGTCTGCTAATCGCTATACGTCGATTAGTGGGGGTTGTACATATCTGTGTTCTGTGATATTGGATTGTGTATATGAACGTGTTGGATCGTCGTGGATGAATAGTCGGGGATGTGAGATGAGTGTTTATTTATCTTTCATTTGATGTAAATTGTAATTTGATGTAATATTATTTTATGGTCGCACATCCGGGTTGAAGTTGTAGCCACCATTGTATATTATTTCTTTTACTGTTTTCTGCTCTTAGGATAGACTCAAGGTGGAGTGCACAAACTAGCGGGTACTTTAAATTGCCGAGTGGCCTACTCACTTTGTTTTAGGAGGCTGCTTCACTTCGGGTATTTGGCAGGTTGTTTGCCGCACCCGTAGGGGTCTAGGGTGGGGTTTGGCTATTCTTCACGATCGTGTAATCCGTCTATCGTTGCAGGCTTGAACGAAATGCGGATTCCTAGCATATCCAATGTGTTCATTTGTGATCTGGAATAACTATCATTGCATTTGATGAATGTATATATCTATATATGATATCTACTAGACGTTGCTTATGTTTTACATCCACGCTAGTCCAGCCCCCGCTCTGTCGTTAGTTAAGTAACCTAACGGGTGATGACGGGGCCCCGTGGCGAATGCGGATGGCATAAGAGTACGTTATATTTTCGTTGTTTTCTGCAATGGTGGGATTAATTGATAGGACGCATTAAATTAATGCAAAGAAAACAAACCAAAGTTGAATCGTTGGAACAATTTCAAAACCACTCGGTTTTTTCAAAACAGCAAAACTTTTAAAAAAACGCGGAGCTTAAACCACTCCTTTTAAAAGCTATCAAGGTTACTTCGATTATATCAAGTTCACTACGTTCACGGTTTTGCCAAAACCATTCGTAGCCCTCCGTCATTTCATTTGAATATTCAATAGTATTCAAGCTATGTTTGTTGACCTTCGTCAAGGCATAGTGATTGGTAGCTGCTGGATGTTCATATGTAGCATAGATAGATGCGTTGGTTTGGATCGTATTACCTTGTTGACCTTCGTCAAGGGTATATACGGGTGGGTTCAAATTAACCTGGACAATGATGGGTAGAACTTGACATGTGACTTATGATTTGTTGACCTTCGTCAAGGTCATAAGAGCATGGGGCAAAAATCCACATTGGGAGTTTCTAAAGAAACTAAAACTTGCTAGTGTTGCATACCATTTGGAGTTTGATAATGTTGGTAGGATTCCTTCAGCATTATCACATAATGATATTTTGATCCCGATCCTATTGTGAGTATCCGCTACTCCTCGGGAGATTTTTTCACTTAACGATCAATGCTATAAACCAAGTAGGTGTCTAGAACAGTGTTAGCGGGGCTATGCCTCCAGGGAAAAGAGGTTATTTAATTAAGGAACTTCGCGAAAGCGTCGTAAAACCTCCCTCGAAGTACCGACACTCGCCTGGCTGAACGGTTAAGCAAGTATTGTACGGTGAGATTAATCCTGACTGATTCTTCTTTTATGGTTTGAGGAAGGATTCGAGAAACAGTGGGAGCCATCCTGTTTAGATAAACTAAAAACCAATCTAAACTTGCAAGAGTATCATGCTAAGTGTTTTCTTCTCTCTCTTTTAATTGCAGCGACCCGGTGACCAGACATAGGTTACATCTAGATAATAAAATGACTAAATCTGACTATATTGATTGTCAAAGGTCTGTCCAGATGCCCATTACCCATAACAAACTGGGACACCTCTTCACTAATCAAACCCTTGCCGTCTCAAGTCCAGTTTCCTCCATCACGGATGATGACATCCGTAAGACATCGGGAAAAGACTGTGCGAATGCCAAGTGCCTCGTGTTTGCCTCAATTGATGGTGCATACCAGAGGCAGCACGAGAAGATAGACTTAGATTCTGTCTTCCTCTATAACAAAGATTTATAAGGAGAGCAATCTCGTATCGCAAGATATGAGATCTCAAACGAATTTCTTCAAGCGAGGTTGGATATCGGGTCAAGAGGACAACGTCCCTACAGTGGCTAGCTATATTAATGAGCTCACGGACCTGAGGACCATGTTGAAGAACGAGTCACATTCTGACTTGATTCTACAGTCTCTACCTTCTACTCACATCCTGAAGGAAACCAGGAAGGTAGAAGGAAAGGAAAGGGCAAAAGTTTCGGGACTAGATATAGTAAAGGAGGGACGTTCCTATTATTATGGGAAAGGTCATTGGTAGAAGGATTGCAGAGCTTTAAAAGCCAGTAGCCAGGATTCGAAGCATGTTGTGGCTTCGGCTTCAAGTGTGTTTGTAATAGAAAACTGTATGTCAATTAACTCTACTTCCAGGGTACTAGATACCGGATCAGGATCTCACATCTGTAATTCATTACAGGTTTTGAGAAACCGTAGAGTTATCAGAGTAGGAGATATGACTCTCAGGGTTGCTAACGGAATGAGCGTGAACGCTGAATCCGTAGGGGAATATCACCTTGGATTGACAAGTGGGCAGATATTGATTCTACGTAACTGTTTGTATGTACCTAGTCTAGCTTGTAATATCATATCTGTATCCTTACTTTCTAAGGAAGGATATGATTTTACTTTTGTAAGCGATGTGGTCCACATCCACCTAAATCAAGTTCTGATTGGGTCGGGTACATTAGAAAACGGAATATACGTATTAAATCAAGCTCAGGTTTTCAGTGTCCAGAACACACTTAAAAGAAATTCTCCGGAAACAAATCAGGCTTTCTTATGGTATTGTAGACTGGATCACATCAATGAGACACGGTTGACGAAGTTGCATAAAGAGGGATATTTGAATCCATTCGAATATCAGTCTTATGCCACTTGTGAATCTTATCTCATGGGAAAGATGACAAAGACTCCGTTCACTGGACACGGAGTAAGAGCGAGCGAGCTCTTAGGACTCATACACAGCGATGTATGTGGTCCAATGTCTACACATGCGCGAAGTGGTTATTCATACTTCATTACTTTTACGGATGATTTCTCAAGGTATGGACATGTCTTCTTAATAAAGCAAAAATCCGAGGCCTTTGAGAAATTCCGGGAATACAAGAATGAAGTAGAAAAACAAACAGGAAAAAGTATCAAGAAACTGAGATCTGATCGAGGTGGTGAATACTTAAGTGCCGAGTTCCTGGGATACTTAAAAGAGAATGGTATTCTCTCTCAGCTCACTCCTCCATACACACCACAACACAACGGTGTATCGGAAAGGCGGAATCGAACCCTGTTGGATATGGTTCGTTCTATGATGAGTAAGGCTGAGTTACCACGATCCTTCTGGGGTTATGCACTAGAAACAGCTGCATATCTTTTGAACAAGGTTCCAACCAAGACTGTGCCTACCACACCATATCAAATGTGGAGTAGGAAGAAACCCTGTCTTAAGTATCTTAAGACATGGGGATGTCCAGCTTTTGTAAAGAAGCAGCATGCGGACAAGCTCGAGGCATGCTCAGTACTGTATAAGTTTGTGGGATACCCCAAGAACTCCAGGGGGTATCTTTTCTATTCCGCAGAGGAACAAAAGGTTTTGTTTCTCAGCATCCCCACTTCTTGGAAACTGAATTTTTAGAAAATCAGATAAGTGGGAGCGCAATAGAACTGGAAGAAATTCCAGAACCACAAGCTATTACTGAAAACTTGGTAGAACCAGAAGTTTCAGGAGAACCGGACATCCCAGCGCCACTCCGCAGGAGTAGTAGGCAGTCTCATCCTCCTGAGAAATACTACGGTTTTCTCATAGACGGGGATCAAGAGGATTGCATCACTAAAAATGATAAGCCTAAAAGCTTCCAGCAAGCCATTCAGAGCGGTGACTCAGTAAAATGGCTGGATGCAATGCGGACGAAAATGGAGTCCATGTACACCAACAAAGTTTGGACTTAAGACATTGCTCCAGAAGGGGTAAACCCGTAGGCTGCAAATGGATCTTCAGAAAGAAGATTGGTGTAGATGGGCAGGTTGAAACCTATAAAGCTAGACTTCTTGCAAAGGGTTTTCGTCAAAGACCTGGTTTGGACTATGACGAAACCTTTTCTCCAGTGGCTATGGTCAAATCCATTCGGATCCTTCTTGCTGTTGCTGCCTTCCACGACTATAAGATCTGGCAGATGGACGTAAAGACGGCTTTTCTAAATGGAAATTTGGAAGAGTGCGTCTATATGGATCAGCCGGAGGGTTTCATTCAGAGTGGGAGCAGCGGTAAAGTGTACAAGTTGCTTAAGTCCATTTATGGACTAAAGCAGGCATCGCGGAGTTGGAACATCTGTTTTGATGATACTGTCAAAGAATTCAACTTTATCAAAAATCCAGATGAACCATGCATTTACAGTAAGATTGTAGGGAGAACTGTGGTATTTCTCGTCTTGTACGTGGATGACATTCTCTTAATAGGAAATGAAATTCCGATGCTACAGTCAGTGAATGGATTGTTGTCATAGAGGTTCTCCATGAAGGACCTGGGTGATGCCACCTATATTCTGGGGATCCAGATCTATCGTGATAGATCTAAGAGCATGTTGGGACTTTCGCAGTCCAGGTACATCGACACCATACTGAAACGATTCAGTATGGAAGATTCAAAGCATAGTAACCTACTGGCTTGTCACGGGATCACCCTCTCCAAAGAGATGTCTCCTAAGATTGATTTGGAAAGGGCTCACATGTCATCTATACCCTACGCATCTGCGGTAGGCTCTATAATGTATGCGATGTTGTGTACCAGACCATATATAGTATACGCATTGAGCGTTGTAAGCCGGTATCAGTCGGACGCAGGGGAGAAATACTGGATAGCAGTAAAGAACATTCTCAT